>OY776115.1:105579702-106281602 GCA_963675035.1 Allygus modestus | reverse complement strand
AAGAGAGTACTAGTAAGACATACGAGGTAGAAATAGAAAACATATTTAGTTGTTCATAATTTAAATTAAACTTATACATTGCCATAATTTTAGATATGTATTAAGTTTGTTTAACTCTTATTTCAAATAACAATGCTTTAATCCTCTTATCCAGTTAAATGCGTTACAAGTTATGGATAACGTTTTTTACTCATTGCAGAAAAATATCAACATTGACAAAGCAGTGAAAAATACACTAAACACAATAATTAATCTAAAACTAGAGATACAGTTTGGGTTTTATTTGATATAGTTTTGTACTTAAATAAAATAAAGACAGCTGAGGTTAAGCCGCGGAAACCAAATAATTGAAAGCAGACCACAGCGCCGGTGGCGTAAGCCGGCCTTAGGGAGCTTATTACTGTCCAGATGAGACTCCTTACGAAACGTTAACCTCTCGGTTGTTTGCTCACACATTTTCTCTTAACCAGATAATTGAAAGCAGACCACAGCGCCGGTGGCGTAAGCCGGCCTTAGGGAGCTTATTACTGTCCAGATGAGACTCCTTACGAAACGTTAACCTCTCGGTTGTTTGCTCACACATTTTCTCTTAACCAGATAATTGAAAGCAGACCACAGCGCCGGTGGCGTAAGCCGGCCTTAGGGAGCTTATTACTGTCCAGATGAGACTCCTTACGAAACGTTAACCTCTCGGTTGTTTGCTCACACATTTTCTCTTAACCAGATAATTGAAAGCAGACCACAGCGCCGGTGGCGTAAGCCGGCCTTAGGGAGCTTATTACTGTCCAGATGAGACTCCCTACGAAACTTTAACCTCTCGGTTGTTTGCTCACACATTTTCTCTTAACCAGATAATTCCTACATTAAATGCTCGTTATAATACACTTCGTGAATAATTGCTGTCCTCAAACATTGGTAAAATGTGTGAATGTGTGTGGGAAGACTACAGAAATAAAACAAAAACAAACAAAAAACTAAAATGTCACGATTAGGTAAATAAAGATAGTTTATCTAGTTTACAGTTGTTAATATTAAATTCTATGTTTGGATTTACTTCCAACCAGAAGTCGTACGAATTTAAAGTGTCACATTTTAAATATTATTTATTAACATATGATGTATAATACAAACAAATAAAAGAAAGTGAAATAAAATTACATTTATAAAGGAACAAAATTAATTTAGTTATTTATAGCTAGCTGTAGTATTCTCCTTCACCCAAATATTTGTTCTTAATTGCCTTAAGGAATTAACTCGCTTTGCCCACTATAATGTTTCTAAATTTTAAACGTACACGCTGCATAAGCAAGATATGTAGGCCTATGGAATAATCAACGCGTGCTTAAGGGATATTCTTACCCCATAACTATGACCATAACATTTGGACATTTTAGGTTTGAGGGTTATAATCCTTTACTTTTAATTAGTGAGGAATTTAAAAGAAAATAATGTGCCTATTGTCGAACTTCTGGATTTCGTTGAAAAGCAACTGTTTTTGTTTTGTTTTACTATAATTTGTTTAAACTAAAGGGCAATATTGATCAAGGAATCTTGAGTCTGTGTAGAACACAAAATAACAAAGGTAAGATTTCATTACACCCACCTGCTAAGCGCTATCAATTTAATTGTTATTAAAGAGCATTTGTATAAATAACTGTTTTTATAATTTAGTTGTTTTCGTCATTCAAATATTTAGCTATCCTTATTCATTGAGCCTGTTTTATAAATATACCAAGTTTAAATTACTAATCATGAAGTGATATGCTTGAAACTGCTTAAAAGGCGGTGTGTTAGGTGGTATAAGGTGTGATAAATAAGATACAGCTCAGTGTAATTATTCAACGAGCGAGAATCGTCTCACGTCTGAGCGGGTCGTTAGTTTCACTTTAAGACTTTGTTTTTGTCACTCAGAATGGTAAATGACTTTGTCATCGTAAAGTGTTTCGGTCTAACACAAAGTGAATGAATATATATTATTCGTTTCATATTACTACTGCCTTTTTTATTAGGTTTTCATCCTTTTTTACCGATACTTTCCTAAACACGAGAGCCTGTGGTCTGTGTAAGTATTAAAGAAAACAAGTCGTTTTCTGGAAATTTTGGCTTTGGTAGCTGCAATTTTCCATTAAAAAGCTTCATTCCTCTATATAACTTTGAAGGTAGATGAAAAGGTAAACAAGCTTGGGCAAATTGTCAATTTGTTAATCTGTTTTTCTTATTATGTTACCGACTGTCCACAAATTATATTTACAAGTTTAAACGTCTGTAGAATGTACAATAATTGTAATATGGTAGTGGGGATGGATTTTTTGTCAACCAAATTTTCTGAAGTATTTTTTTTTTATTTTCATAGTTTTTACTTATTTAAATCCAGAACAATTTTATTTAGATAATTTTCCTCAAAATTAAGGGGAGCTTTGATTTAGGTTCATAACCGGTACTAAAAGGTCTGACGTTCGAGTTCAAAGAAATTGTATAAACATATACAACTGGGAACATCTTTTTAGGCCCACCCTTTGGTATTGGAATAACAAATTAATGGAAGTTCACACAACCAAATAGAATCGTACTAAAATGGAATTGAGACACACATCTTTATCTCCCGTCAAGAGAAAACAACTTTTTTTATAATATAGTTACGAAATTAAGTACAATAATCTAACGTGGTGAAAATGTAAACAAACAAACTTCAAAACACGTGTTTCACAAAAAAATCAAACTTACAAAAAATCACTTAAATTTTACTTACCAAACACGTTTAGAATTGTAAAGTCAATTTATGGAGTCCCAGAATATTACTTTGACTCTCTAACGGCCGAATCAACAATGGTCAAGATAATTTAATGTCAATATTTTTAGTCAAATAATATTTTGACTTATCCAGTTGAAAATATTTTAAATATTTACATATTGTTTTTACTGCAGTATTGGTTTTGCGTTTTTTCGGTTAATAAATTTTTTTGTGTGTGGATATGTGCCATATATTTTCACGTTTCTTGTAACTAAGGTTTTATAACTAGGCATTATTTATGGTCGACGTTGTCAACAAAAATCATGGGTGAATAAAAATTGTTCAATAAAAACGGCAGCCAGATCCTGAGTGAACAATATTTTAGTGTTTGTATTAACAAAGGTAGGGAACTTTGATTTTTCGCATTGTGTAAAATTCAATATCAAGTGTTTTATAAAACTACAGTTATTTTTGTAAATATTAACACTCAATGTTTCCAGAATACATATTTAGGCTAAGCTCTAAAAATTACAAAACTTTGATATTACTTTTAGAAAGAGTAATTTTAGAGGCGATAGAGTAAAAAAAATAGTGAGAGTATCATAACACGTGTATCTGTGAGATAAACGGACTTGTGAGATTAACCAGAGCTCCTGAACATCGAACTACCCGTGCTGCTCCTTTGAGTGGGAGTATCCTAACACGTGTATCTGTGAGATAAACGAACTTGTGAGATTAACCAGAGCTCCTGAACATCGAACTACCCGTGCTGCTCCTTTGAGTGGGAGTATCATAACACGTGTATCTGTGAGATAAACGGACTTGTGAGATTAACCAGAGCTCCTGAACATCGAACTACCCGTGCTGCTCCTTTGAGTGGGAGTATCATAACACGTGTATCTGTGAGATAAACGGACTTGTGAGATTAACCAGAGCTCCTGAACATCGAACTACCCGTGCTGCTCCTTTGAGCGGATTTGTTTTCAAATTTGTTTCCATTAGTTTGTTGGACACTACAAAAATGGAATAAAATGAATGTAGTGGATTTCTATTAAGAAATTCATGCTAAACTAATATATAAATCAGACATTTTGTATTAATACTTTCAAGATATAATATATATATAATCAAATACATATTTTTAATAAATACTAAACATATATGAGTTGGAAGTTCCCTCTCACGATTCTTAGTCTGTAAGTGAGAAAAATAAATTTTAAACTAGTCACTCGAAAACTAAAGTTCAACATAGAAACAAAACTAATAACAAATAATTTTACAAAATATAATACACTAACTAGATATAATGAAAGTTAAAACATAAACATACTTGCAACTTCAAGAGAACCTGGCCTAAGAGTTTATATAATGGGGAATGAATTAGTTACGATAATGTTCAAGACAATGAAAATATAATTACAATGTCCAGAACTTTACACAAACTTATTCTTATTCCTCATACTTTGTTATAGGGCCAGTCTTCCTTCGTTACCTTTCAGTATGTCGGTTAGGGGTTTTAATCTTAACATAATATCATAGACACCATTGAAGTACTGAATTGGCACGTGTGTTATACTGGTTTAGGACTAATTTTATATTGAAACATACATTTATACCTTTCACTGTTTCGAAAAGAGTTAATTTAAGTAGTCCAAAGCTTAATATCTTAAAACGGAAAATTTTAGAACTAGCCTAAAAAAGTCGTGCTGGCCAGTTAAAAAAAAATGTTGTCATGTTTCCACGATGAATGTTCGTGTGGGTTCGTTCTAATAACTTTGACGACTTTTCTCACCACCAGTGACGAAGAGGAATATGTGTATATAGCTTGGTGTCAACTTGAAAATGAACCCCTGAGGTTTGAAACCAGTCAGAGGCCAGTTATGAAACATGATCACTCAGTGGTATCACCAGAAGGCCAGTTATGAAACATGATCACTCGGCGGGATCACCAGAAGGCCAGTTATGAAACATGATCACTCGGCGGTATCACCAGAAGGCCAGTTATGAAACATGATTACTCGGCGGTATCACCAGAAGGCCAGTTAAGAAACATGATCACTCGGCGGGATCACCAGAAGGCCTGTTATGAAACATGATCACTCGGCGGTATCACCAGAAGGCCAGTTATGAAACATGATCACTAGGCGGGAGGTTTAAAACCAGTCAGAGGCCAGTTATGAAACATGATCACTCGGCGGTATCACCAGAAGGCCAGTTATGAAACATGATCACTCGGCGGTATCACCAGAAGGCCAGTTATGAAACATGATCACTCGGCGGGAGGTTTGAAACCAGTCAGAGGCCAGTTATGAAACATGATCACTCGGCGGTATCACCAGAAGGCCAGTTATGAAACATGATCACTCGGTGGTATCACCAGAAGGCCAGTTATGAAACATGATCACTCGGCGGTATCACCAGAAGGCCAGTTATGAAACATGATCACTCGGTGGTATCACCAGAAGGCCAGTTATGAAACATGATCACTCGGCGGTATCACCAGAAGGCCAGTTATGAAACATGATCACTCGGCGGTATCACCAGAAGGCCAGTTATGAAACATGATCACTCGGCGGGAGGTTTGAAACCAGTCAGAGGCCAGTTATGAAACATGATCACTCGGCGGTATCACCAGAAGGCCAGTTATGAAACATGATCACTCGGTGGTATCACCAGAAGGCCAGTTATGAAACATGATCACTCGGCGGGATCACCAGAAGGCCAGTTATGAAACATGATCACTCGGCGGTATCACCAGAAGGCCAGTTATGAAACATGATCACTCGACGGTATCACCAGAAGGCCAGTTATGAAACATGATCACTCCGCGGTATCACCAGAAGGCCAGTTATGAAACATGATCACTCGGCAGGAGGTTTGAAACCAGTCAGAGGCCAGTTATGAAACATGATCACTCGGCGGTATCACCAGAAGGCCAGTTATGAAACATGATCACTCGGCGGGAGGTTTGAAACCAGTCAGATGCCAGTTATGAAACATGATCACTCGGCGGTATCACCAGAAGGCCAGTTATGAAACATGATCACTCGTCGGGAGGTTTGAAACCAGTCAGAGGCCAGTTATGAAACATGATCACTCGGCGGTATCACCAGAAGGCCAGTTATGAAACATGATCACTCGGTGGTATCACCAGAAGGCCAGTTATGAAACATGATCACTCGGCGGTATCACCAGAAGGCCAGTTATGAAACATGATCACTCGGCGGGAGGTTTGAAACCAGTCAGAGGCCAGTTATGAAACATGATCACTCGGCGGTATCACCAGAAGGCCAGTTATGAAACATGATCACTCGGTGGTATCACCAGAAGGCCAGTTATGAAACATGATCACTCGGCGGGATCACCAGAAGGCCAGTTATGAAACATGATCACTCGGCGGTATCACCAGAAGGCCAGTTATGAAACATGATCACTCGACGGTATCACCAGAAGGCCAGTTATGAAACATGATCACTCCGCGGTATCACCAGAAGGCCAGTTATGAAACATGATCACTCGGCAGGAGGTTTGAAACCAGTCAGAGGCCAGTTATGCAACATGATCACTCGGCGGTATCACCAGAAGGCCAGTTATGAAACATGATCACTCGGCGGGAGGTTTGAAACCAGTCAGATGCCAGTTATGAAACATGATCACTCGGCGGTATCACCAGAAGGCCAGTTATGAAACATGATCACTCGTCGGGAGGTTTGAAACCAGTCAGAGGCCAGTTATGAAACATGATCACTCGGCGGTATCACCAGAAGGCCAGTTATGAAACATGATCACTCGGCGGTATCACCAGGAGGCCAGTTATGAAACATGATCACTCGGTGGTATCACCAGAAGGCCAGTTATGAAACATGATCACTCGGCGGTATCACCAGAAGGCCAGTTATGAAACATGATCACTCGGCGGTATCACCAGAAGGCCAGTTATGAAACATGATCACTCGGCGGGAGGTTTGAAACCAGTCAGAGGCCAGTTATGAAACATGATCACTCGGCGGTATCACCAGAAGGCCAGTTATGAAACATGATCACTCGGTGGTATCACCAGAAGGCCAGTTATGAAACATGATCACTCGGCGGGATCACCAGAAGGCCAGTTATGAAACATGATCACTCGGCGGTATCACCAGAAGGCCAGTTATGAAACATGATCACTCGACGGTATCACCAGAAGGCCAGTTATGAAACATGATCACTCCGCGGTATCACCAGAAGGCCAGTTATGAAACATGATCACTCGGCAGGAGGTTTGAAACCAGTCAGAGGCCAGTTATGAAACATGATCACTCGGCGGTATCACCAGAAGGCCAGTTATGAAACATGATCACTCGGCGGGAGGTTTGAAACCAGTCAGATGCCAGTTATGAAACATGATCACTCGGCGGTATCACCAGAAGGCCAGTTATGAAACATGATCACTCGTCGGGAGGTTTGAAACCAGTCAGAGGCCAGTTATGAAACATGATCACTCGGCGGTATCACCAGAAGGCCAGTTATGAAACATGATCACTCTGTGGTATCACCAGAAGGCCAGTTAAGAAACATGATCACTCGGCGGTATCACCAGAAGGCCAGTTATGAAACATGATCACTCGGCGGGAGGTTTGAAACCAGTCAGAGGCCAGTTATGAAACATGATCACTCGGCGGTATCACCAGAAGGCCAGTTATGAAACATGATCACTCGGTGGTATCACCAGAAGGCCAGTTATGAAACATGATCACTCGGCGGTATCACCAGAAGGCCAGTTATTAAACATGATCACTCGGTGGTATCACCAGAAGGCCAGTTATGAAACATGATCACTCGGCGGTATCACCAGAAGGCCAGTTATGAAACATGATCACTCGGCGGTATCACCAGAAGGCCAGTTATGAAACATGATCACTCGGCGGGAGGTTTGAAACCAGTCAGAGGCCAGTTATGAAACATGATCACTCGGCGGTATCACCAGAAGGCCAGTTATGAAACATGATCACTCGGTGGTATCACCAGAAGGCCAGTTATGAAACATGATCACTCGGCGGGATCACCAGAAGGCCAGTTATGAAACATGATCACTCGGCGGTATCATCAGAAGGCCAGTTATGAAACATGATCACTCGACGGTATCACCAGAAGGCCAGTTATGAAACATGATCACTCCGCGGTATCACCAGAAGGCCAGTTATGAAACATGATCACTCGTCGGGAGGTTTGAAACCAGTCAGAGGCCAGTTATGAAACATGATCACTCGGCGGTATCACCAGAAGGCCAGTTATGAAACATGATCACTCGGCGGGAGGTTTGAAACCAGTCAGAGGCCAGTTATGAAACATGATCACTCGGTGGTATCACCAGAAGGCCAGTTATGAAACATGATCACTCGGCGGGATCACCAGAAGGCCAGTTATGAAACATGATCACTTGGCTGTATCACCAGAAGGCCAGTTATGAAACATGATCACTCGTCGGGAGGTTTGAAACCAGTCAGAGGCCAGTTATGAAACATGATCACTCCGCGGTATCACCAGAAGGCCAGTTATGAAACATGATCACTCGTCGGGAGGTTTGAAACCAGTCAGAGGCCAGTTATGAAACATGATCACTCGGTGGTATCACCAGAAGGCCAGTTATGAAACATGATCACTCGGCGGGATCACCAGAAGGCCAGTTATGAAACATGATCACTCGGCGGTATCACCAGAAGGCCAGTTATGAAACATGATCACTCGACGGTATCACCAGAAGGCCAGTTATGAAACATGATCACTCCGCGGTATCACCAGAAGGCCAGTTATGAAACATGATCACTCGGCAGGAGGTTTGAAACCAGTCAGAGGCCAGTTATGAAACATGATCACTCGGCGGTATCACCAGAAGGCCAGTTATGAAACATGATCACTCGGCGGGAGGTTTGAAACCAGTCAGATGCCAGTTATGAAACATGATCACTCGGCGGTATCACCAGAAGGCCAGTTATGAAACATGATCACTCGTCGGGAGGTTTGAAACCAGTCAGAGGCCAGTTATGAAACATGATCACTCGGCGGTATCACCAGAAGGCCAGTTATGAAACATGATCACTCGGTGGTATCACCAGAAGGCCAGTTAAGAAACATGATCACTCGGCGGTATCACCAGAAGGCCAGTTATGAAACATGATCACTCGGCGGTATCACCAGAAGGCCAGTTATGAAACATGATCACTCGGTGGGAGGTTTGAAACCAGTCAGAGGCCAGTTATGATACATGATCACTCGGTGGGAGGTTTGAAACCAGTCAGAGGCCAGTTATGAAACATGATCACTTGGCGGTATCACCAGAAGGCCAGTTATGAAACATGATCACTCGGCGGTATCACCAGATAATTTAAACCTTTTTGGGAATATTTGTTGTTTATAAATAGGCCAATTAACAAATTTTAATACGACCACACAGTTCAAAAAACGTACTTCACAATCAAACATGAAACTCACTCATTAGCTTTTATTTATAACAATTATGCATATTTTAAACGGGTTGAATTTATAAACATTTACGTTTCATAATTTCAGAGAAAAATAGAAGCTTGTCTGTTTTAATAATAAAATATTAAAAATCTCCTTAAAATAAAAGTAAGAAAATTTAGTTCACAGCTGGTTTTCTTATCATCTACTTTTTTCAGTTCCAATAATACATCAATTAATTTATTATTCCATTATGGAGGTATATATTTTAAGGAACATAGTTGGATTAAAGCAGATTTTACTTGACATTACTTTTACAACTATTTAACTTTGGATAGGCCCTAAGTCAAATTAATGCATGAAGTTTTTTGATTAGTTTTTCTCTAATTTCACCCTATAACTATAAAACCCTACTACTGTGCAACCTTAAAAGCTACTACAAGTACTCCACACCAAAGTATCAGCCAAACAAGACGGCTTGTAAGTTGTAGCGAGTTGCAAGTATTAATTAACATCGTCGACGTCACCCAGATTAATCATGCTTTCCTTACAGTTCCTCCATTTAATACTTATTAATTATGGTTGGTTTATAACTTCCGTATGATCGTAAAAACATATTTTCTTAAAGGCATTCGTTTTTAGCAAGATTTTCTTGCAACGTCTATTATCATTTGGCATCATCTCACACTGTTAAGACAGCTTTGACTGTGGCATGAAACTTAATAACGTATCTTTGCTTTAATTGATAACTGGCCAATATGAAGATATCATGTATCCAAAGTTTCATTATTGCATACTAAAAACGTTTGTCCCAAAAATATATAATTAATTCGTTGTAAAATTGGACAGCTTTTACTTTTATTGAACTAAAATACCACGCATGAGAATAACAAGAACGTTGCTGGACGTTTACATTTTGCTGAAGTAACTCCCTCTTTATTCCTGTATAATCTTAAAAGTTATTGCTATTCAGGTAAAATATTGATTTAAGCTTAGATAAAATGCTCTTCCCTTCTTAAAAAACTGCTAAACAAACGGATCCGTTAAACTGTCAAAATCAAACATATTTTGTGTTTACTTCCTCCTTAAGCTTGTGGAACAGCTTTAAATACATTTTAATTGGTAGTTATCACATTTTATAGTCCAATAAAAAAAATATAATTTTCTGGCGTTTAAAACATAAACAGTGTTGAAAAATGGGTGATGTAGCTGTGTTAACTGATTAATTTTTATTGAGAGGTAATAAAAATAACATTTGTTATTTCTTGAAACCTCTATTGATCAACACTGTTTTGCATTACGTTTAAAATTAAATAATGTCTTTATTGGTAATTTCAAACATGTAATCACGAGGAATATACATAATTTTTATTTAAGTTATTTAAGTAGTGTGGAATTGCCTAAAGGCCATCACACGGATAATATCCAACAGTAAGTACATTATTAAAGGGATATCAGGGTGTGATGTAATTAACATATCATAGGTATAACAAGCTATAATTTAAAAGCACTTTATTACAATCTGTTCTATGATCATCATTAGTTCTATTAGATGATAGTTCTATCATCACCATTAGGTATGGTTATTCACTACTGGGAGAGTGAAATATCATTACAATATCCAAGTAAATATTTGAAATATATAATTGTAAATTATTTGATCAAATTAAAGAATGAATTCGTGTAGTGAGTCCGGCTTTCTAGCATGAAAGTCAAGTTTCTGTACTAAGGACAAAATAAATGAGTAATAAACAATTTAATATTAATATTTTAATAGCTAACCCAGTTTCGGAATTTTTCTCAAACATACTTCAACACATAAATCGATGGCTTGAAAGGAACCAATTAAAACAGGTTTAGTTTTATTAAAAATCGCTTAATCAGGTATGAATTACTTTGAAATGTGTGTGTAGGTTATAAACGTTCTACAAGCACTCTTAAATTTGCATCGATTATTTTAATCGTGGACGAAATACATGCGTAGGCAATTTTGTATATTAATTATAGTTATATTTTGCATCCAAGAGGGATTCCGTAGTTCGATTTTACACTAAGTCGACGGTAATGTTAAAAAGGAGAAAACTATGTATAATTTGTTATATATAAAAAATACATTTTTTAAAACCTTGACACTACACTATAACAGCTGATGGAGAGTTCCCACAACAGAAACCAAATAAAGTTAAACTGGAAGGTAAATAATTAAATTAACTATTTTTAAGCTAATTATTTACAACGATTGGGTTAAAAAAATTAAAACAATAAAGAATGAATGTTATAAAATTATATTTTGATAGCTGGTCAAACTGAACAAAAAGTGTCTCTGGTCCACTAAAACAACAATCTTAATTATTTTAGTAGTGTGGATTTAGAGGGCCTTAGAGAGCCCATTTTTGAGACATTTACGTGTCAATTGACAGAACCTGTGTTAACCTGATTGTTCCAACTAACACAGGTTCCAACTGGCAATTGACACAATCTTTCTGTCAAATGATAATGTTTTACAGAATTACTACACAAATACTACAGGTTCTGTCAAATAAAATGTTTATGTCAAATGAGCAATACGGTCTTACAGACATATTACACAAATATTACAGGTTCTGTCAAATGACATTTTTCTGTAAAATTACCAGTGTGGTCTTACAGACATATTAAAAAAATATTACAGGTTCTGTCAAATGCCATGTGTGGTCGTCAGACATTACACAAATTTTACAGGTTCAATCAAATGAAAAAAAGGTTCCGTAAAATGACATGTGTGGTCTTACAGAAATATTACACAAATGTTACAGGTTCTCTCAATTGACACAACAATTTTAAAAAAAATGTACCCAGCTCCATAAAACCCCCGCGACTACACTACTTATTTCATTAATAAATATTGTCGAAAGTTTTAATTTATTATTTTGCAATTTCACTTAATTTTTAATTATTACTTTATGCTCTGACACACAAGCATTATAAGAGTTTTCCCATCAACAAAACCAGCCTCGTGGCCACAAGGAGGAGGTTTTAATTAAGAAGTTTGCATATTGATTTTCAATTAAGATGCCTTCCATCTGGTTTCGGTAACCAAATTACAGTTCTCCATCTAAATAAACTACTTATATTTAATTAGAGCGGTTGGACAAATCTTAAGAATCCAATGTATAAAAAACATTAGCCACGTAAACTATTTTAAAGGCTTTTGTTTATGAGCAATATTTTAGACGCTACATAATAGTTGGATCGGCAGCAGAAACTAAATGCTATTAATACAATATAAATACATAAATAATTGTAACATAAACAGAAGTGACACCAACGGTAATTCACTTTGGTACTGAATCTTTTACCTAAATAATAAATTAATCGATTTTATTGAAATGTACTTTCATAACTTAAAATTTAATAAAATGGTATCAGATTCAGAATCAGAAGCCCATCGTGCACAAACTACATGAGTTATTGAGCATATATTCGAAAGAAGATAGGTCCAACCCAAAAAGCAGTTATGGACTTATTCCCGTTCCAATGAGGCTCGACCTTATTAAATTACCCTAAAAATGTCCATATTAATCATATACTTACTAAGCCGATTTAAAAACGAATTGTTAGAAAGACAATTAAAAAATCTTATGAGGTCGATCACGTTATTTTGTATGGTTCGGAATAGGTTAATATATATTGGAATCAGTAGTAACTTGTTGCATTTATAAAGTATGAGCGATAGAACACCTTTTACAAGTGCAAAACACTATTATGTGTAATGTATATGAGTACAACAAATTCACACCGTTTACAAGTGCAAAACACTATTATGTGTAATGTATATGAGTACAACAAATTCTACAGCTAATAAGAATAAGTATTAGGGCTATTTCCTAATTTACATTAGTTAAGATTGGTGAATTTTAAAAATATATTCATTTAAATCCTGTACTATTGTTATAAGTAAAATATTATAATGGTATTAGACATAGTATCCAAAACAAACACAATTAATGGGAAACTGAAACGGATGAGAAATTTGTGATACATTTGAGACGTCCGGCAAACACTAGAAAGCTACAAAAGGTTCAGTGTGGCTGAAACAAATCTATTGCCATTGAACTATTGATTTTTAAATTTGAACATATAAATTTTTGACAGCTACATAACATATATATATATATATACTATAATATATACTATAACTATAATATATACAGTGTGTGTTCAAATTAATGTTGCTAACTTCGGGATATTGTTCCTTATGTAAAAAGGAACGTAAATCATCATAACCGGGGGTCTATTTCTTTTCGTTTACTATCTGTCAGTTCTGTATATGATTTATATTTATTTTTACTAGAACATTTATATTTTTAAAACGGTTTGACCAAATTCAACCAAATTTTGGTTAAATACTCTTCTTGGTAGGGTTCTTTAAAAATATATATATATATTTTTTAATAATATCTTTCCGTAAAAAAATGGCGGCCATTGAAAAAATGTAACCTCAAATATCTAAAAAAACTATAAATTTTACAACAAACCTTTTAGGGTATAAAAAGTTAGAAAATATAATTATAAATCCATATCTGCTTTAACATTGAAAATCGGTTAAAAATAAACTGAACTATGACTGAAAAACGGAACACATCGCTAAATTTTGCTATCATTTTGATTAGTTATGATATAAAAATCAACAAAAATAAAATAGCAAAATCAAAATCTATATGCACTAATTTTTTGTATATACGATTGAAAAAAACAACAACTTATATTAGGATATAATATTCAATATGATTTTTAATGCTTTGATTTTCACGTAGCTTTAATTGGGCGTGGATGAAATGACAGGATCACAAATGTATAGCCTGGTTATAATAACATCAATAATCAATCAACCAATCAATCAATCTTCCGGTAATGTAACTTCAATGAACCTTCAAATGCGATTATTTTCAAACTAAATAATTGCTTTTGTATCTTAAATTTCCCCACTTAAGGAATACCTTCCAATGCTATTACCTGATTTACGGTTTCTTATTGAGTGTTAATTTCTGAAATGCTAAACCCAGCTAGTTAGACCTAGGGTCATCGTGAAAATTAGGTAACACTTTCGCTTTTTCTCGTGTTCTGATGGAATCTGCAAGTTAACAAAATCGTACTGCCTTATCATAGTTATACCCCTGTTAAGCATTTTATGGATATTATTAATAACTCATGTTTCTTATTTTTGTTTTAAAACGAACTCTAAAGTATTAACTTTCCGTATTCATTGTATAAGACGATGTTTTATAAAGTTCTATGGTTACACATAAAAGTACATAAAGTCTAGTTGAAAACACCATTGGAAATTAATAAACCAAGATTTAATAAATTCCACTATAGAGGCTGTAATAGCGACAAATCCTTGTCTTGATCTTGGTAAACCGCGAGTTATTGGATGAAAGCTTAAGATTAGGATTGATATGGATTAGTTTGAATATGTTGTGGTATACTGCTTTCACAGTGGGTGCTTCAGTTATTTCTTTATTTCCATATCAAAGGAGTTAAAAAAAAGATGTAACTAACTTATCACATGACGCATATGCTTGTGTTTGGTTTAAGGGAAGTTTATTTGTCTGTTTCTTCTGGAGTTTAATTCTTGATAGTACCTTTATTTGGTTCCAGACTTTGTCTAACCCATTTTAAGTGAAAATGCAAGTAAGTATGTAATGTAAAATGTACAAACAAAATTATTACAAATCGTAGATGACGTAATAGTTTAATGTAAAATACCGAGCTCACTAAATGACACATAAACGTAAACAGTATTTACTGTTTTTCAATACTTTGCCCTCCTGCAATAAAAAAACATATGTTTGTTGGTTTGTGAAACTGTGTTGCAACTTAAAATAAATGTAGATGTTTAGCACTCTACTACAGTCCGTCCATAATTGGTGATTGTAGAGTAAATCATTTGTGACACGTACGTGATGTGGAAACAAACGTGCACATATTTGGATTTATTGTACATTAAGGATATCAGTGAAATTGGATTATTTGTGCAAATAACCATGGTAATATTTATTTTGCTAAGCATAGTGTGGCCTTTTAAATGCAACAGTAATTTTATATTCACCATTTTTCTTACAATGAAGTACCATGTAAAAATTATTTACTAAACAAAACAAATACTATGTCGTATTACAGTACTTGTTTTAATCTGAACATTTGATGTATTTTATTTAGGTGGGAATTATATAAAATCGAAGCAATGCCAAGCGAAAGCGTTGTCGATCTCTTGGGTCTGTTCCGGTCTCCATTGCTCCGTTTTCTTATTCCATTCGCGATCGAGGACTTCATAGTTGACCGGTTTCACTCCGTGCCCACAATATTTAGTTCTTTTATCCAATATTGGACAAATGTTTTATGCGATTTTCACAAACTGTTTATCTTTAAAAGTTTTATTTTTATATATAACCCAAAACTAACGATTGCAAATTCGATTTATGTTTTTAATCTAACAAACTTCAACAATTAATAATAGTTCTTGTTATCGCCTACTATAGATTAAACTATCAATAATATGAATATATCTTGGATAGCTTTGATTAATATGGGTAAATATATAATCAGTTCGAAACCACTGTTGCATAAATGAATGGAGTGTTTAAAGTGTAATATTGCACATGAAAGCTGCGAGAGTTAGGAAAGTAGTTTGCTTAGAGCCTTGAAGCGTTTAGTTAATTTGACGGTTCGTGCAAAGGAGACGTTCAAGTCGGTGTTATCCTAATTTCTGTTTGTCTTTTACACTTAAATACTTGTTTCACTAGCTTTTGACTGGAAAACGGTTCTATGGAATTAGGTATAAAGGTTGATCGTAATTAAGTTCCTCATAGTCTGTCAAGTTAAAATGTTAATTCTTCCGACATGACATTTTTGTTAACATATGATGACTTGCTCTAAGCTATGTAAATGTTTAGCACTCTACTACAGTCCGACTACAGCCTTACAGCCTTACTCTACTACAGCCTTAAGCTTTATGACTGTGGAGACCCCATGCGAGTAACTTGACACCAGCGGGCTTATGCCAAAAGCATTGTGTTGAGATAAACATCAAACTCAATTAACTTTGAATTTATGTCTTACGTGCTTTTTCTTCTTTAAACTGATTCGAAAAATAAACTGTTTTAATTGTGTTTTTCTTTTACGATTCTGATAAACTTTGTAGTGTCACTGTATAACAAATATATATATACAAAAATCAAATACAATACACTAACACAACATTTATATATACGAACAAATGGAAAACTTGTTGGCAACGATGCAGAACAGGTAATGTATTGTCAGTTTTCCATTTGTTCGTATATATAAATGTTGTGTTAGTGTATTGTATTTGATCTTTTGTATATATATATATATATTTGATATATTTGTGTTAGTGTAAATTAAAATGTAAAAGAAAAAGTTTAAAAAAATCCAAAAATGTAGGTTAGTTAGGTGTAATAATTTGATATTTAGATGTAAGTAGGGTTCACTTGATAACGGGAGGAGTTTCCTTACCTCCCCAAACGTAGTGTAGTTTTAAACACTAGAAGCGATAGGTAAAGTCCAAATAAGTCAAAAAATAGATTCAAATCCATAGCTATTATGAGTTTCAAAAATACAGTCACTGTTTATTGCAAATCTTTCCTAATCTATCTTCTTTAATTAACTATAATTTTGTTATTAAATGTTGACTATTGTACACAACGCTTAAATTCCATTAAATAAATTTTATATGAAGATTTTTATACCAGTTTGGGTTCTGGCAACAAATTTAGTAACACACTTCTAAATATAACCTAGTAACACTAATTATATCAAGCCATAATTATATCGATAAACCTTAATTTAAATAATCTGGTTGGTTACGTTTTTTGGAATAAAAGTAGTAGACAAATATAATAATATAAATTGAATTTGTTTTAAGGTATGCACCATTTAAAATGGTAAAATACACTTCGTAGCAATATATTAATTGGGTCAAATGTCAAATTGATAGATTAGGTTGTCTATGGTCTGGGGGAGAGTAAACACGTGATCGACAGCTGGATTAAATGACAGAATGATTGATGCATTGCTAGCTTTACCCCTACTACTCCAAGAATTAATTATACTTCCCTTAAAACTAAAATTACAAATCAATGTTAAGTTTCTTAAAACAAAGGTTCTAAATTTTCAAGCCAATGATCTTATGTTGAGATACAATTTATAACTTTGTTGTCTGAACATTACGGTTGTCATAAAATGCCATTAATTTTATGCCATAAGTACCTGTCCGTCACTTTAGGCCTATTCAACGTCGACCGATATTTATATATACATTTGAAATTAATTGAATTTTACTAATCTAAAGTAAGAGATAACATTGTATTATAGTATTCAGTATCTAAGCGTCTATTATAGGATATTTTTCAGCTTTTACTGATAACATCACGGATACACCTATTACATCACAGGACGTGTTATATTGCCTTCAAAATATCACATGTCGCCTGTATTTCGCCTCCTGACAAAACAATTTAATCGTACCGTCATCATGATACGAAAACATTTCAACTTTTTAACACGAACAGGTAACTTTTTTAAGCTAATCTGAATTATATGGAAAATTAATTACATGCTGTACTTAAAATTACCCATAAATTACCATCTTACTCGTGAAGTAAACTAGTAATCATTGAATGCTCTACTATGCTGATGGCTGAATCCGCAACCCATGAGAAGGACATGTCTACCCTATTGTATATACATAGTCTTCTGAATATCAAAAAATGACAAAATTTCGAGTCTTCACTTAAGTTTTCACTTTAGCTTGGAAAACACCTACCTACGATTTTATTAATTAGGCCTATTTTTATTTGGACTTCAAACCCTCCTACTCGCTGAATACCTAACCATCTATACACAATGTCAAAGTAGAAACCGTAATGTGATCGCCAGTGTGAAGGTACAAATAATTTAATCAGTCATAAAACATAGTGAAGATAACTAATTTAAATTCGTTTTTAATCGCATAAATGAGTTCAGTAAATATCCATAGTGTTTTACTGTTAAGGCAATGGTCTTAATTTTACTTCTTGTGCATTACAAATTAAAACTAAGCTCAAGAACGCCGGAAGTTTATAAGTTTACCCTGATTGGTGTAGCTATTGAAAAGTATTCATGGTTTAAATAAATACGAATCTAACTATTGAACTTAATTCATAAACTCTTGAAAATATGAAAATAAACTTTATGTTCAAAGGAAACTTTCGTCTGCATAAATTACTTTTCAATTTTCAGTCCCTTGAGTATTTTTAAATGTAATACTTGAGAAGTTTATGTTAAATGAATTGGTACAAAAATAACTGTTGTATTATTTATGATACAGATTTAAATTAAACTTCGGTGAAACGTGTAATAGTATATTTCATAACAAGAGTGGAAAATGGGATTTTGCATGTTCGAGACCATCTTTTTGAAGTGCGAGACTTGTCGAGCATGCAAAACAATTTCACTTGAGTTTTGAAGGTTATTTTTTACTAGACCACTTTGAGATCAGCTGTTTTCGTTAAGTGTTTATCATGAGCTATAGCTAATGGGAAATCTTCCACAATAAACATTACTTTCCACTGTAAACATGAGACATCTGTATGTAAATATGAAGTTTCGAAGGTGATAAACACATAACAAAAACAGCTGACCCCAAAGTAGTGTAGTGAAAAAAAACCTTTACAGTAGTAAAATAGTCTGATGAAAATAACTATGTAGTCTTAAATTACTACTGACCCTAGTTTCAGGACATAAAATATAACATATAATTGCAGAAATTAATTAATTTAACCCATAGTAGACATAATGACATAATAGACAGTGCGTGGGGAGTCGAGCTTTGCTCGGGGGAAGGCCAGTCAGTTTGTTTAGATGACTTAGATTAATATTTTTCATCACTTCCCCCTACTGACAATCAGATTTGTTTAACTCATTTATTTGCCTCTTTTCTACATTTTTAAGGTCACTCCAGTTGTTATTTATAGATCAATGCCCCTTTGATTTATATTACTACTCCATACATGTAATCTTCATTCAAATCATTTAATCTCTGCTCTCAGGAAACCACATGTTAATAATCATAAACAACATGAGTATTACTTTGACAGTTCCCTGGTTGATTATGAACAGCTGTTACGATTCTTTTGTTTTGATGTGAAACTCCATAAGCCCAATGTTAATTTTTTAACTTTTCAATTTACTTTTTTAACATTATTTGATTTTTACTGGGGATGAGACCTGTCTAGAACATATTTTTATACCAGAACTTAGTTATTTCTAAAATTTGAAGGAAATCCTCGGAACCGTTTTCGAGATAATTGTGCAACCAATCAAGCAAACATTGCTGATATAAGAGTATAGGATGTTGATATAATCTTGTTTCAAAGTAAAATTAATTACATGGTCACAGTATTAAACATAACTTCTGTAAGAAAGTATACTGATACAATAAATCAAACGTTCATCTACTAATGTGTACATTCTTCGGCTACCAGCCCTCATCAGTATGCATCATTGGAATACTCAAGGGTGAGGATGTTGCGCAAGACTTGCAGATTCGTTTATCTAGAAGGGTTTTGCACGTTTACTTTAATTTTGTCTTTATCTTTGTCTATTAAGCCAGGTGCTCCAAAACGGTCGACATATACTCACAGAAATAATTGCTCGCAGGGAAGGGAGGCGTTAATTATCATAAAGTGCAAAACTATCATTGAGGTAGTAATATTTTAGCTGGCCGTCGTTTTGTTCAGATGAAAACAAGCAATTTATGATTTACAAGGGTTGTAGTTCAACTTTAACTTCTTAAAATATGCCCTAACAATTTTACATTAATACAAACTTTCTTTCTACATTGTTGACTGTGCTTCTTCTGCCTACGAATTGTTCATACCGAGTTAATTTGTACCATTAATTTTAAAGTAATTTATTTTAGAAAATAAATAACAGTTATAAATTTATTATAACAGTTATAATAAATAATAGTGTTGCTAATTAGTTATAATCATAAACTAGATTACAAAGTCATTCAAACAACAAACTCTATTTAGCAGCAATATGGCAAAAATGGCGTCGTGTAGATGTAACTTAATGTTAACTGCCATCCAGTTTTAGAGCTGCAAATGAGTTTTGCTCTAAGGGTCGTTAACCAGATGGTTATTATGCGGTCATTTCGACCTAGACTAAATCCATTAGAAAAAGAGTAACTCGAAGACCAGAAGTTGCTTCTGGTTTTTACAGTTTTATTTATAATTTACCTTACATATAATTCCTGAGAAAATATCCAGCTTAAATTAAGCTGACTACTGAACATAAACGGTGATATATTAGCGAATTTACCCAAGAGAAGAAGCTATTACCGTAGGTGGCATGGTAAGACTTAAGCCCGAGACCATGATAACTTTTCCTTTTGAGGTCCCCAGATGCCAAAAACACTATTCGTTCAAATTTATATATATGTATATATATATATATATATGTATGTATATATATATATATATATATATATGTATGTATATATATATATATATGTCCGTTACCGCGATAACTTTTGAAAGAAACACCCGATATTGATGCAATTTTTCACAACTGTGGAGAGTAGCATTTATGACTTTAAGTTCGAAAACCAGATCGATCGCACTATGGGAAGGGGTTATGGGAGTTTAAAATTGTCCAAAAATCGGTTTTTTGCAAAATTGACCCCAAAATGTTAAAAACACTCAATTTTAGTTATAGCCATTTTGTAGAGCTTAGAAAAATAAATAATTTAGTATTTTGAATCATTAACATAGGTTAAGTAGTTGCAGAGAAAATCCAAAAAAACGTGTCCCATGTTAATCTTAAGGGAAAAATGTTTTTAGATTTTTCTCAGATAGCTTTTACTAAAAACTTCACGTTTATGTTTATTAATGTGTTTAGCTCAACAAAACAAACATTTTGGTGTTTTAATCGTTCTTCTACGTCCAACCGTTGCAGAGATATTCAAAGTGCTAAACACAGTACGTTGTCCAATGTCCAATAAAATTCTATATCTCGATTATTTATGTATGTATATTGATGAAACTTGGGATATGGCTTCAACTAGTTGTGGTATATTGATATTAGCACAAAAAACAAGTTTTTTGTTGATAGTCCCCGTAGCAGCAAACCTGCATACTCGGCCCCCATGTTAATCATATGGATAATAAGTAAAGTTGTATATCTCCCTTAATTATGAACCTACATTAAGATAACTTGGTATGTAGCTTCACCTGGTTCAGTTGTATTGATAATTGTAAAAAAAATATAATACTTATCTTCCTCGTTGCAGCAAACCTGCGTCCTCAACCCTAATGTTATTCTTACGGAGAATAAATAAAATACTATATATCACTTATTTATGGAAGTATTTTTGTGAAACTTGGTAAATAGCTCTATGTAGTAGTGTAGTGAGTCACATATATATGCATTGGAATTTCGCTGAGTACGCAGGTTTGCTGCGACGGGGGCATTTTGTTATCATTGTGGTTTAAACAGTACCTTAGCCAATACATGTATTTACTTGTAGACTTTAATTTAATGTTGTTATGTCAAGTTTGTTTTAATATCAAGTCTGTTTGGTTAATAGAAGACAACGAATCACCCTTTTCTTAGTAAACTGTTTAATGTGAATGTTACTTTGGACGATTTCACAGAAATTTGTGTACAAATTTTAAAATTTAAACCATGAACTCTAACAACTTTAAAATCTATATTTTCAAAGTAAGCTAAGCAATTTAGCTTTCCTTGGAAATACATACTTAGTTATACATACTTAGAAATACATACTAAGTTGTGTGCAGAAACCAAGCATGGAAGGTAATCCGCGGCGGGGAGCTCGGAGTTATCATTAGAGAAGACCCAGACTGTTTGTCTACCTGGAAATGTAATTGACATCATATTAAGAGACGCTGGCGTATCACTACCCTAGAGGAGGTATGTCAGTCACTGCATCATACAAGTAAATTAATATGATAAGGTGAAAACAGTTTAATTCTTAAATGCAATTAGCTTTCTTGCACGAATAGTTTTATATATCAAGTTAAAATAATTTGAAGTTTTATTGTGTTTTTATTTTGTTTATGAGCTAAAAGTAGAAGCTATTTAAACACCTTAACATACGAGGGAAGAACAATCAAATGTAAAATTTGAATATATAAATTCTAATTTTCTAAGGATTCATAAAGTTGATTAACAATATTTGTTTAAGGGAAAAACTGATTACAACGAATATCATATAATTTGGAAACATAATCTGAGGAATAAGAACAGATTTTTTCCACCACATATCTTTGATTGTTCAACAACAAATTAGTCAATACTGAACCCTCGACTAAATATAGTGTACAAAGAATATACAAATGTAATTAAGTCAGCCTTGTTGAGTTAATTGGGTTTTCTTATATTGATATGTACTAGCGATCGCTCAGAGGTCGATCCAGTGAAAAATAGTTGTACGTGTACCATAAGCGGTGCATACTAACAATGTGTGTTGATCCTCAACCTGCTGAGTATTCAAACAAGAGCATTTGAACCAGTGTCATTTTGCTGAACTTCACGAATTACTAAAGTAGTTTACTATCGAGAGGTTCTCTCTCTCTCTCTCTCTCTCTCTCTCTCTCTCTCTCTCTCTCTCTCTCTCTCTCTCTCTCTCCCCCAGTAAAATTAACAGAAGGGGTTACTATTCCAGTAGTCTGTAGTCTTTTTATTTACATTATGACTGAAACATCAGTTCTTGCTGTTATATTTTATTATAATATCAACAGGTGTCAAATCCTATACTCTAATACGAGCTATGCCTGTTTGTTTGTTTGTTTGAAAAAAATATCTCGAAATTCAGCGAAAGGATTTTGCTGAAAGTTTTGGATTAGGGGCTTTTGGGTCTAAAAATCGATTGGTGAAAACCACTACCTCAGGAAAACTCGTATTTTTCTAAACAACTCATTTGAAAATTGAAAATTTTAACATTGGGCTTATGGAGTTTAAAATCATTAACACCGGTTACTATGAATAACAAAAACAAACTATTAAATCAACTTCTATAAATTAAAATATTGTAAGCAGCTGTTTATCATTATGGAAATAAAAAACATACTTGAATGGCAACTCTCATGATGGAAATAAAAAACTACTTGAATGGCAACTCAAACTCTTTTTTCGATAGGCGAGTGAGCGAAGCGAACGAGCTCATATTGAAAATGAACGAGTATTTGAAATAAAACATATTTAATGCCTCTTCTGCGGAATCTAACTCCGAGCATGGCTCGGTCCCCCGGTACCATACAATAAAGTAAATTACTGTTGCTCCATAAGATTACCATTGAAACTTTGATGGCCTGTGGGGGTTTACATAAATGTCCGCAACAATACCTTCCTAACGGTATGCGCGCATTTCTCAAGCAGTGCAAACAAGCTGAGAAAAAAGTAGGGAACTAATAATACGGTATATTGATTTATGCCCAGATATTTGTCTTCAGGTATTGAAGTATTAGTTATTTTTTTAGATATCTGATTCCTCAACCACCTTCAAAGTTCCTCAGATTATGTTATAGAGAATATGTTGTTTAATCAATATTATTACTGTACTCACACATATCATGATCACTAACTGAAATGGTTTATTGGATTAACCACAAAACAATAATTTATAAGGTTTTATTTCTATTAATGTACAACTATATTTGCATAAACTTTCTGAAAAACTCCGGAACTATTATTATTGTGAGTTTAAACATGGTCGAAATAAAAAACGCATCCCTTATTCTATAATACCCCCGTCACAGCAAACCTGCATACTCAGCGAATTTCCAATGGAGATATAAATGTATTAATACTACATAAAGCCACTTACCAAGTTTAAAAAAAATATATTTACAAATAAGCGATATATACAATTTTAATTATTCTCCATAAGATTAACATTGGGGCTGAGTACGCAGATTTGCTGCAACAAGGAACACAAAAAATGGGCTTTTATGCTAATATCAATATAACTCAACTTAAGTCGTTTACCAGTTTTTATTAATTTATGTTCATAATTAAGGGAGACATAGCATTTAATTATTATCCATAAGAATAACATGGGGCTGAGTACGCAGGTTTGCTGCTGCAAGAGCCTTTGACAAAAAATCTTTTTTTGAGCAAATACCAATGCACCACAACTAGATGAAGTCGAATACTAAGTTTCATCAGTGTACGTTCATAAATAAGCAAGATATAAAATTTTTCTTTTCCTCCATAACAATAACATTAGACAACGTACTGTGTTTAGCACTTTCAATATCTCGGTAACCAATTGACGTAGAGGAATGATCAAAATACTAAATTGTGTGGTTTTTTAAGCTGAATATAATGGTAAAAACTAAAATTTGACTATTTCAAAAATTACATGTAAAAATTCAAAAAACCCATTTTTGGGGTTCAAAACCCCCCAAATACCCCTTCGGATAAAGCGATCTAGCTGGTTTTCGAACTTAAAATCATAAATGTGGCTTTACACGTTTATACCAAATTTCATCAAAATCGGATCATTTTTACGAGAGTTATCGTGCTCACGGCACACACACACACACACACACATATATATATATATATATATATATATATATATATATATATATATATATTTATATATATATATCTACAGTTCCAAACGAACGGTGTTTTTGGGGTCTGGTGACGAGTTATCATGGTCCCGGGCCTAGGTCTTACCTTGCCGACTACGGTAATAGCTTCTTCCCTATAGGGAAATTCGCTACAAATGCAATACAAGTAAACGTCTAAGTTATAGTAGTTACAGCCAACAACTATCAACCTTTTTACAATGAGCTACGGCTCTAATTTCATTAATAATATTTACTTGATTATTCCTGGCGGAGTTGGCGCAAATAAGCCATTTGACTAATTGTGCATATGGACGCTAGTTGTCCGGGGCAATGTCATAGGTAGTTATAGTCTTTAGATTTCATATTTAGATTTAGTTAAATTCCACCATTAAAATACTGCATTTACTTTATCAGGAGATGAGCTATTATTAATGTGTCAAAAAAAACTATGGGACTGAAAAAGAACATTGACAATGTAATTACTAATCCCAACAGAATAAATTGCCACTTACGCTCAAAATAGCGCACTTCATTTACGTTACGCTCGTTCTAGTGATGGAATAAATAGGTTAATTATGTGTCAATACAAATAACGACCAATTTGAATTATATCATTGTTTCATCGACAGTACAAACAACTTGATTGATATAAGCCATATTGAAAACAATCATTTACTGTTTTTAATAATCTTAAATATTCTCTATTAAACATAAACATTTTAAATTATAATTCGTTTTGGGAAAAACCTACTGGTGATGTAAACTTTGAGTGATTTACAATGTCCTTACATCTATTAATACTTAAACAAATATTCTAATTTTATTTACAAATATTCTCATTTTTTACTTGGGAAAATCTTTGAGTTAAATTCAACGAACTGAAAAATAACTACAATTACTTCTCTAAATTTATAAATCAATTAATATTATCTTATGTAATCAAACTAATGAACAATTAAATGTATCTACCAATAATAATAAACATATTTTGTAAATATCACAAAATGATACATGTCTTACTTTGTATAATGAAAGTCGTTAATGGTTACTAAATCTAGATTTTACCGGATGATGAATTTTACTGGACGTCACTAAATATCAATAGAATATTAATTATAATCTGCATTAAATAAGTGCAGTTTAAACCAGATGACGAGTTTGAGATGTACTATTAGTGATCGCCAGACATGATATGTACAGAGGGCTGTTTGGGGCAGCTCAAGTGTATGTGTAAGTAGCCAATGTGTTATTCACATCCACCAACTGGTCCATTAGTGACTCCTGCTCCACATGCAGCAGTGCCCCTTAAGAGTAAAACAATAAAGAATGCCACGAACTTGTCAAATGTCCTAAATGATTACTTCATAATACATTTAACTTAAAATAAGATTAAGTTTATACGAACAGAATTTATTATTTTTAAAAATTTGTGTATAATATTAAGACTGTGCAGTATAGTGAAATTAATAAATTACAGTCAAATTACACTTTTTGCAATGGTTTGATGAACATCACGTGAAGCCAGGAATTATACTCCTAGTATGTGCAAAAATGTTAATTTAAAAATATTTTTTTGGTAATATTGAGTGTTATGGGGTTTTAATAAAAAAGAATTATTATATAGTATAAGAATTACGGATCTTTAATGCACAGTTTTAGATTTCATATTTAGAGAAGTTTGAAGAGAATATTTGTTTAAACTTTAATCAAATACACGTGGTCTCAAATTTGTAATACTCACTAATTCGATAAAAATTGTGTTACAATTAATTATACACGTTATTTATTAATATTTTTATACTCATTTTACATACTACTTGGACTACGTTAATTGTATTTAAGGTTTAAAAAAAGGTGCAAACACGATTTTGATTTTCAAACATACCCCAAATATTGTAGGTTATAGACTACGTCGGTAGTATTGACTGAATGAGGCTAGACTCCGCTTTTCCCTTTTAATAAAGTTTAAAAAACATTTTATTTTCGTTAAAAAAAGACTAAGTTCTGTCTATCACCCAGTTCATACAGTATATAGTGAGTTATAGTCCTGTTATGGCATTCTGATCGTCATGGTATTTAAATACGGGGCGTCCAGCTTTGAATGTTTGAAATATTACAGAATTCGTTGTCGTTGTTGTTTGTACTAAGCAAACAATACATTACAACATAAGTCCTATCAAGGTCCGTTTTTTGTGAGTTTTTATTCATTTTTAACATAAACCCAAATTTATCAGAAACGGTTTACGTCACAATAATAAAACTTGGTAAGAATTTACCAAAATATCTTATAAATTGTTTTATGAATTTGATTGTCCGACATTTCATTTCAAAATGATGGCCAATTACAAGGTTCAACCTTAATAAATAAATCAAATGTGGTGTCATCCGTAAATTTTGTATCCAGTTTTAACACAAATATAATTTTCTGTCATGTTATAAGATTAGATTATGCACACTCTAAAGTAGGGATATAACTACTTTCAGCAGCAAGAAAGCTCAAAAACAGAAACGAATAGTTTATTAGAAATAGGTTTACGTTTAGGGATTTTGTTGCTAGGACTTTAACTTACAAAAAAAAGAATTATTTTGTTTATAAAAGAGATAAGAGAGAACAAATCACTTAGCATAAAATAATATTACACTGTTACTACATTAGTATCAGATTTATTTACAGAAAACAATCGTAAAGTACCAATATATCCTGCAGCTGAGCCGGTATTTGGAGAGGTACATTTAATTTGTTACTATCCCCCGGGTTCATTTAAACTGTACCTGAGGAAGTAATTTACTAACGTAACATAACTTATTAGTGTTCAGTTTAAAAATAAAAATAACACGATTAATTACAATGAGTAAATGTATTATTCTTGCATATTTTACGATTTTCTCTTTTACTCTTGTACAACTGAGGTGATTGGAATTCCACATGACTCAGACCACAGTGAACACCTCCGACTGCAGTTTAGACGGTCGATCAAATAGACTGACATCGGAAAGGTGAATGAATACGTTTTTTTTCTTTATAACTCCGGTAATTTACATTACGCAATTAAATTACAAACTTGGTGTTAATATTTTGAAATCCAAAAACCATAAAAATATAAAACGGTATTAAAATCAATCATATGTTTTATAATACACAGTCCAAACTTAATCGGGAGTACAATTTGAAAAAAATATACATAAAAATTTGGACATTTTATTCCCGATTAAGTACTTGCTTTAGCCGAAATTTTTAGAGTAGTTAGTTAAAACAATGTATAGTGAGGTTTTCATTATTAGATGCACTACCATAACTTTATTTCAAAGCATTGGAATATTTCAGGTAAATAACTAGATACAACAAATTGAATTGATGTAGTAATATGCATGTTGATGTTAGGAAGCGGTTAATGTGTGCTGATGTTATGTTAACAGCATGACCATCCACATATTTACATATAATGTTTGTTCATGTCGACCGTGGGACAATCGAGGGAATGTTATTACATTACATGTAGCCCGGCGTCGTGTTAAGTGGACGGTCAGTCGTGTTATTTTCAATAACAACTCTCTTGTTGATTGTTTAATTGTGGTCACTGCCATAACGGTTACATGCTGCATATTATATACAAGTACCTACTAAAAATTAGTGGACGATATGTGAATAGTCTACTTAGCTCGATATGTATAATATCTAATGTCTATAATATCTAAAATACATGTTCGTCAAACTGCTTCAAAAATAGCTGTTTTCAACACATGCATTGAGATGCTAAAGTTGTTCTTTTAGCGAATTTCCCCTATAAATAAGAAGCTATTACCGTAGTCGGCATAGTAAGACCTAGGCCCGGAACCATGATAACTTTTTTGAAGTCCCTAGATGCCAAAAACACCATTTGTTCAAAACTGTATATATGTATATATATATGTCCGTAAGCACGATAACTCTCGTAAAAATAATCCGATTTTAAAAAATTGTGTATAAATGTGTAAAACAGTATTTATGACTTTAAGCTCGAAAATAAGACATATCGACCTATCCGAAGGTATTTTGGGGGGCTCCAAAAATGTTTTTTTATTTTTGAAAAAACCCAATTTTTGTTTTTTAATACTAGATTCAGCTTAAAGAAACACACAATTTGGTATTTTGATAATTTCTCTACGTCAATTGGTTACCGAGATATTGAAAGTGCTAAACACAGTACGTTGTCTAATGTTATTCTTATGGAGGAAAAGAAAAATTTGATATCTCGCTTATTTATGAACGTATACTGATGAAACTTGGTATATGGTTTGATCTGGTTGTGGTCTATTGATATTTGCTCAAAAAAATATTTTTTTGCCAAAGGCTCCCGTAGCAGCAAACCTGCGTACTCAGCCCCATGTTATTCTTATGGATAATAATTAAATGCAATGTCTCCCTTAATTAAGAACATAAATTAATAAAAACTGGTATATGACTTCACCTAGTTGAGTTATATTGATCTTATCATAAAAACCCATTTATTGTGTTCGTTGATGCAGCAAACCTGCATACTTAGCCCCCATGTTAATCATATGGAGAATAAGTAAAAATTTTGTATATACCTTAGTTATGAACCTAAATTAATTAAACTTGGTTTGTAGCTTCACCTGGTTAAGTTATATTGATAATTGTAAAAAAAGAAATTCTTATCTTCCTCGTTGCAGCAAATCTGAGTACTCAGCCCTAAAGTTATTCTTATGCAGAGTAAATAAAATGCTATAAATCACTTATTTATGAATGTATTTTTGTGAAACTTGGTAAGTGGCTCTATGTAGTAGGGAAACACATATATATGCATTGGAAATTCGCTGAGTACGCAGGTTTGCTGCGACGGGGGTACAACTAGTTAACAATAAAAACTTGTGTAACAGATTTTCGTTTGGAGGAGCAATTACAATTTCTAAGTCTTATGATAAAACATTACATTACATTCACTTTACACTACATAACATTATGTTATTATTACCTACAATTCTTTGCTATCTCCTAACCAACAATAAGATAGCTTTCAAACAGAAATTGCGTTGGGATATTTTTTTCAGTGTCTCTTTCTTGCAAAACTTAAAATGTTGTAGGACTCCAAGCCGACTTCCCTTCCTCAAACCAAATCAAATCAAATCAAATTGTCTTTATTGCCATCAAACAGTGTAATCAGCATTGGCATGAGTCAGTGTTAAAAACTGTTAAAAACATGTACTACAATTAAAAATGCAATATCCTTATAACAAGACATAGTAAAAATAAAAATAAATACATTTTACTGGTTTAGGAAATTATAGATACTAATATGTTTTACCAGTAAGAAACTCCTTTAGACGTTTTCGAAATTGTTTCAGGGGGAGGTCAACTTTAAGGTCTGCAGGTAAAGAATTAAAAAGCTTAATACAGTTAAAGGAGATGTTACGTTGAAAAAAGGTTGTCCTGTGCTTTGGAATTAGAATGTTTAACGGTGGGCGGAGTGCATATTTTGAAGAAAATTGTAGAAGAATGTATTTTGTAAAACATTATGGTTTCAAATATATATAAACAAGGAAAAGTAAGAATCTTATTCTGCCGAAAATATTTTTGTAGAATTCATTTATTTTGAGATCAAAAATTATTCGAAGGGCTTTTTTCTGTAGGCAAAAAATCTATTTTGTCCTTGAATTCTCAAAACCCCAAATAGGAACAACATATCTAAGATGTGGGTAAAAACAGCCATAAAAAAGCGTAAGCAAAACATCAGTGTTGGCAAATTGAGCAAGTTTTCGGAGAGCAAACAGACACGAACTAAGTTTTCCAGTTACCTTATTAATATGATCATCAAATTTTAAGTGAGCATCAAGCTTGAGTCCAAGAAAGTTTACAGTATCTGCGGAAATTACTTCTGATTCATCCACAAGAAGCTGAATAACATCAGTATTGTCATTTCTGATAAAAAAGTTAAGAAGATGGGTTTTTTCCGTGTTCACGACAACACCATTTGCTTTGAACCATTGGAAAAATAATTTGATTCAATACAACTATTTATCTCCATGTCAACTGCATTTGGTTCCCAAAAAAGAAGTGATGTATCATATGCAAATAGAGAGATATCAGCCTTACTTATACAATATTGAATGTTATTAATGAAAACCAGGAACAAAACTGGACCCAAAAAAGACCCTTGCGGGACACCCATTTTGACACACATCTCACTAGAAGTCATTTTGCAGATACAATTCATGTTGTCAGTGTAGTTCATTTCAAATTTTTGTTTGAGTCCTGAGAGGTACGATGAAAACCAATAGTGTGCCCGTCCTCTAACACCCATTCCATAAAGCTTCTGCAGAAGGATCGAATTGTCAACAAGATCAAAAGCCTTACTCGGATCAACAAAAAATCCCATAATGTGCTGCTTATCATCAAGTGCATTCACTATCCTATCAACAAAACAAAAAATTGCATCTAAAGTGTTTTTTCCTTTTGAAAACCAAACTGGTTTTCAAACAGACATCTAATATACTTTTTAACAGACATTTTCTACTGAAAAATGTAAACAGTCTGGCAGCTACAACCTTTTCAAATACTTTTGAAAAGGTTGAAAGTAAATAAATTGGCCTGTTGTTATGGGGGTTTGCCTTGTTATGCAACGGTTTAACAATTGCCATTTTAAGGAGGGAAGGGGATTTACCGGAAGAAAAATTTACCAAGTGATGCAATAATGTGACCAAGTATATCAAACAATTGTTTATCATGTATTTTATAAAACCTACATTTTAGAAAGATAAATTATAACCGTAAATAAAATTATTCCACTGTAACTTTTAAGTTAAATAGAAGTAATATTAAACAATTAGGAGTTAGGTTATTTCATTCACAGTAAACGGAGAGTACTATAAAGATTAAAAACATAGAAACTAATTGTTATATGCCACAGTCAATAAATCTTAGCTTGCTTTCATATTGTTTATGGGAGGGATTGGAAAGTTTCCAGAGCCTTCCTTGGCTATCAATCTCAGCTGGGAAACGTTGTTGTTGCTAGCACATTATCTGATAAAATCAAGGCTTTAGATCTTATTTACATTATAATCAACGACTTACGAGTGGTCCTTACTCGCCGAAGTGTTAAACTTAACATATTTCATTTTAAGCTTTTTATTGTGGGAGTAATTACTTGAAACGGACACTCTAAAATAAGTTGTGGAAACATCAAAATATTACTAGATTGAAGTGATCTCGAATTTACCAGGAAGTACGGATGTGATTTTGATAGAGGCCGGAAGCACTATTAACCAACTAATTTTGATTAAAATCGTACGACCTGGTTTTAGGAAATTTGAGTTCGTTTTTGGGAGATAATTAACCTTTTAAATTTAAAGTTTAAAATTTCTGATGATACCATGGACTAATTCATCACATAGACTAGATTGCAATTAAATAATACATTTTCCACAACAATTTTTTCTATATTTCTCATGTTATTTTTCGCAATATAACGTAAACACTTTACTGACTTCGATTTATTTGAAAATAACTCTTTGGACATATTTAAAATGTGTGTAAAAGAATGGTTACTCAAATTGAATGTGGACGAGGCTGACCTTATCATCACTGCAGGTTCCTGGCGCCAGACTCGACCCTTGACCTGACCACTGGTTACTGTCACCGGCTTTTTCCCTACCGAGCTCGTCCAGCTAATATGAAACTTTCTTAAATCGCGCACTGTCACCATTAAATCAAAAGCTCAGTAAAAATTAATAATTACTCCAATTTTATTTTTGAAGCATTTCTATCTTTCTTTTATCCTCCCGTTCATTTTTGTAACACGTTTTAAAACGAAATTATTCCAAATTTGATAATTACCAATTTAAACAATAAGAAAGTAAATAATTTATTATTTCACAGCAACGCGGCAGACGCACAGGCCTTTGTTGCCTGCTGTTTCCCATGACCATATATATATGGTATGGTATTTACTAATTTACGTCAGATTATTGTAAATTTTATATTTTTTTACAGTAGTTTAGATTTTAGTAATGACTGTTCTAAATAAGTGAAATTGTTGAAGCTGTAATTTTGTTGGAATAAACGTTTTGTTAATTTTTCATTTGTAATAAAAACTTTCATAATAGTTTGAACACATGGAAAAAGAGTGTACAGATTCAAAGAAAAACCCACTATATTGCCAAATATTACTGAAAACAATTGGTTTTAGATTCAAGGAAGAGTATCAGAACAAATCATTCCACAAATAAATAAAATTCAAATAAATTGGCAAACACAATTATTTCTTCACACTATTTATATTGGGAGAAATTAAACAACTTTTTGATTAGCATATTACGTGTTGTTATTACTTACGGGATGTAATAAAATACGTCTTACAACACTTAAGAATATATTTACTGTATTCAGATAACAGACGGTAAAAATACATAACATATGTTACAAGGCTATCGATTTCGACCAGTCACACCGGTCATAAGGCCAATGGGAGAAATAACAGAACCAAAATGACGTCATAAAAGTAAATAGGACGCCATTAAGCCATTATGTAAGCGGGACGTCATTTTGGTTCTGTAATTTCTTCCATTGTTCTTATATGACCGGTGTGACTGGTCGAAATCGATAGCCTTGTAACATCTGTTATATATGTTTACCGTCTGTTTTGTGAATACAGTATGAGTGTAAATACATTCCTAAGTGTTGTAAGACGTATTTTATTACTTCCCCCTAGCAAATTTTTTACAGTGTCCGTTTAAAGTCTCCCAGAATAAAAAAAGCTTAAAATGAAATATGTTAAGTTTACACTTCGGCGAGTACGGACAACTCTGATGTATTTTAATATAATGTAAATCCTATGTAAATCCAACAAAATCAAGGTTTTAGATCCTATCTAAAACCTTGATTTTATCAGATAATGCGCTAGGAACAACAACATCTTCAAGCTGAGATTGATAGCCAAGGAAGGAAAAGGCATATACATCGTTGGCTGCCGTCATAGAACAACAGTTTTGAGGTAAACCTAATTGTTTTTTAATTTGCAAACTTCTCTCTAAGATGCCTCACGCAACTACAATCCCCTGTAGTTAGTGTCAGTCATATGATGAGTTTGACTATAAGTGTGTGTGAGTTTATGCACATTTCCTTAACGGAAGTACATAGTAAAGCAGTTTCAGCATGAACATCGTATATATAAAAATATATAGTTTGCTTTTTATATTTTGCAGCAACGGGATTTATTTGGATACCATATAAGTTTATTGATTCAGTTAAAGATGTATATTTAATATTTAAGTGCAAAACGTGTCCACGCTGTTTTTGACCTAAATCCTATATAAACTCCGACATTTCGACCGCGTACCAATCTATCGGCTTAATCGGTTATTGTTCGTGTCAGAAATATTCAAACTACGCTTGGTTTTAAAATATTTTATTTTGGAGCTTATTTTAAAAATGTCCATTTAAATATTAAAGGACGTATTTAAACCGAGTAAGTTAGAAACATGATTGATATGAAATAAACATGACTTTAAACATGTAAAATGTTGATTTGGCTTTACCGTTACAAGTCTTGTGGTTTATATGTATATTTGTAGTAACTACAAATATAGAGAACTGATATGTAGAATAATATGTTTTTGTATAATGAACAATATAATGTTGATAATGGAGCAATAGTTAATTTTAATTAACAGCTGATTATTTTGAGGATATATTTAACGAGTTATAATAGAGTTAAAACCTATGAATTAAGAACAAATTTGAATTTTATGCTTATTTAATATTTTAATTATTACTAAGATGTTCATACTTTACGGTAAAAATTTACCTTTAAATGAATACTGTACATTAATTCATAATACTGTACATTAAACAAACCACTTTAAGTTGACGAAACTGTTTACCAATTAAAGCAGGAGCAGCCAAATGTTGCAAGTATTTATCAAGCCTCAATGTTCAGACACTATGAGCCGTGACTACTTTCCACCGACGAATGTCACGCCTCATTTAGTGTTTTATATAGTGCCGATTGTAGTGTCTGTGGTCTGACGTCCCCATTTGCACGGCCGTGAACCTCGTGTGCAGAGTCCTTGGGCGTTGACTTGAGAACCCCGAGGCCAATTTCCGTTGCTCAACGTGCAAAATTGCTCATAGGCTCCGTGGCTGTCAAACGACGAACATTCTGCGAATTTTTTCTGTCATAAAGTTTGTATTAGTGAAGTAATTTTGTGTTATGTGTTCTGTTTGTTAATGTCATCGTAATGTTCGCCTAAACGAGCCGTTACCGCCTGATGGGTATGTAACCTTTTCATTTCTGTATTTTTGGTTAAAACTTTGGATTTTCACTCGGCCTTAGGCCGAGTCTCACAGTAGGATTTATGGAAGCCCCTTGGGTTCTGTTAAACGTTTAACACTATTCTGTGCCTCAAATAGAGCACTGAACAGCATTTAAATGTGTTTTTCCATGTTTATGGCCTAGTTGAACTTGAGCGTTTTCTCACTTTTCTTTGGCCTTAGGCCAAGGCTTGGTGGGCGTCAGACCAAATGTTATGTCATTGTTTTGTAGTCTTCATTGCTGTGTTTAGTTTAAGACCTTTCCCGAGGTCCTAGAGCAAATATAACCCGAGATATAAGACTTTAAAAACCACTACTTGAGAGGTCCAACTCAGTTTGTTTTTCGTCTCTTGTTTGTGTAATTTTAGGCCTAAGGCCTCCAAATAGCTTTAGTTTGTATTCTTGTGTTGGCCTACACCTTGCCGAGGTCAATCATTCATTTTGGATTAGGGTAAATGTGTTTTTGTAGCTGATAAAGCTAGGCCATTGTGACATATCTGACTATGTGGTATAAGTTGGCCTTAGGCTTTTCCCAAGGGCCAGTTTGGTTATTATTAGTTGTAACTTATGCTCATGAATGTTTCCTGCAAGTTTAATCCAATTCGGTTAATAATTAATTTAGTTATGAGTTTTTTTTTATTTTGACTTTTCTGATACTGAAGTACCCTTGGGTAACTTGTAGGCCAAAAGGCCTCAGGCTTTTAGTTAAGGCTCGGTTTAGGCTTGGAAAGCTGGGGGCATATTTCCCCCAGCTTTTAAGACTATTCCGAGTGAATTCGGTCAGTAATTTTTTATGTTATAATCAGAAATACATGTGAATGCTCCTCTAGGCCAAAATTTTGAGTTTTCTTTAAAACTGCTTATTTCATGTACTTGTCTATGTTTATCTGTTTATGTCTCATTGTTTTATTTTATAGTTTGCCACTCTGGACCAGATTATTTTGGGCTTTTTCCCTATATTTGAATATTGAATGGTTTTAACTTCTCACCTGACCTGACAGTGAATTTATTTAAAAATAACTTCTTGTTTAATCTTGTACAGTGCTTTGTTTATTTAAAAAAAAAAGTGTTTAGCTCTTTTAATATTGTTTTCATAATTGCAAATTGTTAAAATCCCCTTTTGAAATTTTAATTTTTTTTTAATATTTTGTGAACAGTAGTAGTGGAGTTTGGGGACTTCTGACCCAAAAATTTGTTGTTCTTGTTTTCATGCGGTAATTCATTTATAAATGCAACTTTGATATTTTAGTTAGTGTAAAACGTTTTTTTATGTGATTAGTAAATTTTGGTGGAAATATCTGGCAAACTCTGAAAGTGGCTGAATTTTGGACTGGTGTTATTGGGGCTTCTGGGTTGTGTTTCCCAGGGTCCCGGAGGAGTGCGACCACCTCAACAGCATGAGCGTCGGCGGAGAGGGATTTTCCACCTTGGCTGCCGTCACCGGATTCTGGCCCCCCTCTCCGCCCTGTTTCGTCGCCCCTCCGGTGGGCCGCTTTGACCCGCCCAGAACCGCCTGCCGCAATTTACCATAGAATTTTTTTGTTATATGTTATATTTATTTATTTGATGTTTGTGTGAAAGCTGTTGCCACCATGGACTTATCTATATTACTGTTATTTAGTTTTAGGCACAGATTTTTGTTGGTAAATTTTTGATAACTTATTTAAAGGGGGCCCCTACCAAACCATTTCTTGATCCATAAAAAAAATTAATTTAAATTGTTGCTAATTGTTTCTTGTTATTTATTTATTGATTTGTTGAATTATTTATTTAAATGTTAATTTATTTACCTACTGTTGGTTAGTTTATATATTTTTTTAAAATTGATAATGTTAACTTAACTCTATTAACTTAATTTAACTTTTGAATAGACTGTGTTTTAAATTATTTAAACTTTACAACTTTTTTTTGAAATCTTTGATAGAATGGGACACACCATTATTTAAATATGTAAAAAGAACATGTAAGCTAGAAGGCAGGTGGGAACGATTGTTATTTGCTGAAATTATTTAAAGTCACATGTATTTTGGGTGTTTCGTTGATTACAGTTTGTGCCTCTCAAATGGTGCGTTTTAATGATTTTTCCTCCACGGTCTTCCTATCATATTTAGGTAGGGCTGTGAGCCGCCCCTCGCCCCGCGTCCATGGGAGCACGCTTCCAATTCTGGTTCGCTTGGGTGCGGGTGCGGGGGCGTGGTTCAACTAAAAAGCCGAACAAGAATTGTATCCATCAAACGTATTGCTGTTTATGGAAAAAAGTCTTGGTTTATTTTTAATAAGTGTAAACTAATGGGAAATATATTAGGGTGTAAGCATAACAATAATACTCGTATATTAAAAATACCTTGGACATGTCCTGTAGCCTGTACAGATGCATTAAAACTAAAATATTTGTTATAATATAAAGAAGTTAAAGTTACGATGAATGAAAAATAAAGTAAATAAAGTTAATATCAGTTTAACACAAATCAATTACTTGTGCGTGGAACTAAGTATTGGTGGTTTACAAACTTCAACCATAAACATTATAAACATCGTGTTTGTACTTTCAAGAATAATTGTAGTGTACTGTTACAAAAAGAAAAACAATTCCTCATGTAATTACATTCTACAAAATACAAATTAAAAATTCCAGCCTCATAAAGGTTAAACAGGTCAAAGATCGTGTTTAGTGGTGATTCGAGCAGAAATTGATCGAGTGGCGGGAGGAATCATAATGCCATTAGTCCACGATCTGTATTTGAAAAGTAGAAGGTTTACGTGGGAGAGAAGGCAACTGGAAGCAGTATTATATGGACTTTATTGATGGTTTATCTCGGCTGAATTCCACTCTGATCCACTGATACTGTCACCATTACATACGTAATCTCAAACGTACGCCCAATCAGCGTTCCAGGAGCCAACTAAGACGTCCCAGGAGCCAATCAGACGTCCCAGGAGCCAACTAAGACGTCCCAGGAGCCAACTTCTAAGGGAAAGGGGACTTCTGGCTCACTTGATTGACAGCTTCCGGTCACGTGACCGGAAGCGCTGCGTCATGAAAGACGTCATCTGAGGCTGAGCCAGTGACGTAGGCGGTTTTGTGACGAAATGAGTAAAAGTTCAAAGTTCAAGGTCACGGTGAAGTTTTTTTAAAAAAATCTACCTCGCACTCGTAAAACGATTGTGATTCGATAGTTAATTGATAATAAATATCGAATGAAACAATCGAATGAAGCAATCGAATGATACGAGTGCGAGGTACTACAATTACAAATATTACTTTATTTTATTTACAATAAGTTATGTTTACAATAATTCATGTTTACAATAGTTCCCCGTTGTTGGTTGTCATCGATGTTGTTGATCCGGACGAGTTGCGGCCATCACTTTGCTTTCTGATGAAAGACGGTAGATACTTCGATCCCTGCGCAGAGTCCATGTTGTTTTTTGATGCGTAAAGTTCCAAAGATAAATCGTAACCGGACGCAATAAGAAGTCTTAACTCTTCATTAATACCCTCGAGGTCTTGGAAAGTCGCAAGATGAATAGAGTCATAATGAATACACCTAATTTTAATGGACATTTTAATATAATGTTTTACGTTTGTGGAGAGCACTCGATGTTCACCAGTCGAGAGCCGGAGGTGTACTGACTATTCGCTAGCTAACGTTCTGATATGAAACGAAATGGTGGGGGTAAAAGTGTGGTGGGGCGGAGAAGATGGCGGACAGCAGATGGCAGGCGGCAGGTGGCAGGTGGCAGCTGGTGCGAGGCAGATCGTTGCTACTACATTCGCCGCCACAGTAATGCAATCCTTCGGCGTAATTCTTGTATTTTATCTTGTCGGTTCATTTGATACGTTTTACATCTACATATGCAATAGCTGAAACACTTGCACTTACGACAAGCTTTCCCGTCAACTTGATCGCCTGGTATTTTAAAACATTGTAACTCGCAACAATATGTCTTCAAATTGTTATCGAAAAATAAATTGTTCATAGGTGGCACCGACATGTTAGCTGCAGCGTGTGTTAGACAAGACTGAGACTAACTTCACTGCTCCCTCTCTTTTATACCTCTTCATAAGTTAACCCTGAATGAAAGTTCAAGGTCATCCATTTGAATTTTAAAAAAAAGCAACACAGCAGTATATAAAATAATATACTGCTGTGTTGCTGTTTTCTTTATATTATTTTTTTATATTTTTTCTTTTCTTTATTAAACAAACATCTTACAATACAATAAACTTAAAATTAACATTGATGACTAGAAATACAAACAATAAAATACAAACAGAGAAATACAAACAGAGACATTATGTACAAGGATGCATGATGTGCAGAGTGAGTTCCGTTGAGTTGTTGCCGCTTACACCGTGTGATACCAAATACAACGTCCCCGGTTGAATATCTCGCAAATCTTCATTCTGTAGCAGTTGAACAAATCGTTTTGGAAGAAATACTTGAAACTTCGGCTCATCTCCTGAAGTTAAAGGTGCTTCGCTCAATGAAACTAGAATTGCTTCTCCATGTGTGGTTTCCACTTTCTTGATGTTATGAATAATGTAGTGTTTTTGTTCTTTTAATTCTGAACACTTTTTAGTTAGCAGAAGGTCGGATTTTGAATGAGTGTTGAATTGATCAACCAGTGTTTGTAGAAACTGTTGTGATGCCATCTTCGTCAGTGGTGGTTGCGATGTCTTCTGTGATGTTGCCTCTTCGGAGTCTCGAATAATACTCGTGCCGGAGCGGTGTTGGCTCCTCGTATTTATAGGCCCCGCTACCCCCACCACATTCCGGTTCTTTGCTACCCCCACCACATTTCTGCGTTTGTTCCAAGTAAGCAGCCAAACGATATGCGTTGTGCAATGCGCAGTTTAATTGTCCGTGTTTAGGATCTTTTGCAGCAACACAAATATTACCGAGATTAATGTTAAAGTCCTTACCGATGGTTATATCGAAAACATCACCGTGCGTGTACTTTTGTATCCAGTTCCTTTTTTCTAATCCTCTTGTGTATATATGTGAATATTGTTTGCAAAAGTTAAACATAATACTGTGCAGATTACTGTAGCTTATAAATCCTTCATACCAATGTATGTGATGAAAGTAGTTTGTTATCCATTTGTTTGTACTTTTTGCTTTGGCGTTAAGGTTGTTAAAAGAAAAAGGAGCTTCAAACGTGAATGGGTAAACTGCAAATGTAAGCAAGTCTAAAATTACTAATTCCTTGATAATAAACCTATCATCATTATTTCGAAATGCTTGAAATTCTATTACACAAGGCTTTACACTCACTTCTTCATCCCCTCCGCTCATCATGGCACCTAGCGATCAACTAAACTGTTTTCCACACCACGGTAGGTTAAATACCAGGCCGTACAGTTGCAGGCGCGTTGGTGTATATTTAACGTGGGCACCGTCCCCAATAGGCCTACCCCACGTGTGTTCTTCTTTACTAAGTCAAACTTTAGTCTTTTTTAACTTCTTCTTCTTGTGTTTCGTTTTCTTCTTCTTCTTGTTTCTCCGTTTCTTCTTCCTGTGTTGTTTCTTCTGTAGCTTCTGTAGCGATTTCTACAAGTGGTTCAAAATCCTTTAACTTTCTCCACATGCAAACTTCATGAGGTATTCTATTAAAAATAGATGTATCCACAGGTCCGTACACGATGGTGCTATCAGGTTGTTTTTCCAAAGTATCGACCAAATATTCTTTAATAATAGCGCTTGCAAATACCAACTGTCTCATGTACCTTGTAATAGGTTCTGTTGCGTAGTTTAAAACGTAGAATTCTTCACGTGACAGTAGAATCTTATTTTCATGTTGAGTCAAGTCTCTAATTCGCACTTGTAGTTGTCCACGATGTTTAACAATATCGATTTCATTGTCACAATCCAAAAGTCGAATATGTGTTTTCCTTCCACACAAACTGTTAGTTAAATAACATTCTATTAAATGTACATGTTTCAAAAATGACTCCCAAGCATTTTGCGAAAATAAAACCTTTTTTGTTCCATGGTGTAGTATTACTGTAGGGGAATAATCCAATGACTTCATCAATCCAACTGATACACTTTTACTGATGCATGCTGAGATGGGGTAAAAGATTCGCAAAAAAACTTCAGTTAAAATGTGAGGAGGAATATTTTCTTCAACTTTCTTCTTCCTCTTTGGTACTACCTTTGATGGGTCTGCATTACTTTCCTCCTCTCTATCTCTTTTACCAAACTTTAAAAATGCAGTTATTTCCTTGATGATTTCTTCTTCACTAGTATTATCACGTTCCAATAACGGTGCTACCTCTGCATCACCTTGTACAACAGATGGAGAACTCATTTTGTAGAAGATGTTGCCCATGCGACGATAGACGATCAACTGAAGACCTGCATTGTTGCTCCGCTATTTATAGGTTAGCGACAGTGGCGGTGCCGGTGGTGGTACAACGTTTTACAATACCGTCTTTACGATACCAGTCAACGGTGTGTATGTAACAATTTTATCGTGCAAAATTAAACAATACGCAGATGTATTTGCAGGTACGTTTTCTTGAAATTCCATTTCTATTTTTATATCAACACTAGACGATTTTACAGATTCGTTTTGTTTGGAGCAATCAATTACAACAATCGGAGCTTTCGATTCAAACTGTACGGGAGATAGTAGAGGTGTGTTTGTTTTGCCGTAATATGAATTTTGGAACCTAGCGTACATATCGTATAAAACACTGTACCTTTTTTTATCAAAAGAGATATTAAAGTTGTCGTAGGGAAAGAATTGTGAATTCAGGAACACTTTACAGTTTGTTAATTTACAATGGTCAAATTCACCAGCATTTTCAGTTAATATACTTTTTTTCTTTGTTTGTAATCCAAAGATTACATATCTCGCTTTTTCCAAATGAGTAGAAGTTTTTACAGTCCATGTATGCCGTTGTGTTGAAGGTAAAACGGGGTATTCATGAAACTCCCAGCTTCTGAATGGCATTACAATGTCTCGATCTGATTTTAACTTTCTTAATAATGTAATCCTGTGTTCATCATTTAGTCGCACATGTGGTACTCTCCAAACAATCTTGTCTAATGTTAGTTTCCAGTCTAAATTGGCTTCAGTTGTTCCAGCAGATGCTTTAATAATATCATTATCGTTTGATGACCTTAATAAAACTAGTTCTTGTTTTACATTTATTATTATTCTTCTGTAATCTTCAGCAAATCCTAAAAGTAATCTTAAAGGTACGTAAAAATCAAAGTTTCCCGAAGCGTCAGGAGTAATTATACTTTTGTCTGGTGCAACCCATCCTGCAACAGCTAACAGATTCTTCTCATTTGGTGTTAAAGATGCTAATCCTTTTAATGTACTGGAAATTCCAACCTTTTTTGTTGAATCGACTGTAACTCCTGAAATTTCATATCTAATCTCGTCAAACAAAAATGCCATAGGATTATTTATGAACGGAACAGTGGTTCCAACAGTACCGTCAGCTTTTGTTACTTTTCCTTCAATATATAAATAACTTTCGCATGGAAGAGTATAAATGTCTTGAACTAAAACATAACAAAAACCAAGATGAAGAATATGAAGAAGAAGAATTGAAAGAAATAGATCAAATGTTAGCTCAACACCAAAATTCCAGACCTAGTGTTATTCAATATGCACCATCAACATCGACTTCTACCTCTGCTCTGTCTACACTTCACCGTCCTTCAACATCATCATCTGCATCGACTTCTACGCCTGCTCTGTCTACACTTCATCATCCTTCAACATCATCAGCTGCATTGACTTCTACGCATGCTCTGTCTACACTTCACTGTCCTTCAGCATCAACAGCAGTAAATGTAGAACTACATGCCCGAGCACTTCCGGGTAATGTAGTAACCCACTTCAAAATTGACAATGCAAAATTACAACTCAAAGAGTTTTTAAATAACGCAAAAGGATTGGTAAGCAACACTTTGCAAAATGAATTAAAAAGATTAAATTTTATCAAATTTGGACTATTAATAGATGCTTTATTTACAAACATTCAAAATGAAACTTCACCGAGAGGGTTTTTAACAAAAAACCGAACTATTATGTTTTCGTCAGATATTGATTCAATCGTATCTGAATGTTTTGAAGAGCTAATGACAAAAATACAAGAACATGAAGGAAGAGGCTCTGGATGGAGTTTGTTAAGCATCACAGGGCTAGACTTAAGAGTACACAAACACGGCTATGGAATTCGAGGAAGTAGCTACATCCCTCTACCAACAAAGATTAGAAATACCTTATCCTGCGTCAACGTACAAAATCAAGATACTGAGTGTTTTAAATATGCTATGTTGGCCAAATATGTAACAATTCATCCGGAAAGACCAAGTCACTATTATGAAGAAGTACAACATAGATATAATTTTCAAGGGATGACTTACCCTGTTGATATAACAGACGTTTCAAAATTTGAAAAACAAAATCCTTCAGCTTCTGTCAACCTATTTGGATTGGATTCGTCAAACAATGTGTACCCCTTGCGTATAACACCAAATGAGCGCAGAGATCATACGGATTTGCTATTAATCACTAAAGGGGACATATCCCACTATGTCTACATTAAAAAGTTTGAAGCTCTTGTTTCTAAACAATTATCTAAACATGAAGAAAAGAAAACAATTTGTAAAAGATGTTTTTGTCATGTAAACAAAGAATTAAGAAGAGGAGGTTCAGAATGGTTAGTAGAACATCAAAGGTTATGTAGTGGAAACTATGAAGTAAGAATTAAATTGCCGCATCCTAGCAGAGCGCAGATAAAATTCGACAAAGTAATACAACAATACCGTGTACCTGTTGCTGTATACGCTGATTTTGAAGCGTCTTTACTTCCACTCGAACATCAAGAAGAGAACGTAACAAGAAGGAGCAAATACCAGCAGCACACACCGAACAGCTATTGTTTAATAGTAAAGTCCACGCTTTCTGAAGATCATCTTTGTAAATACGAACTGTCGTCTACGCCGAAAATTTATCGTGGTGAAGAAGCAGCTCGACACTTCGTTGATGACTTATATATCATAGCTGGGAAAGTTGAAGAAATGTACAGAAATGTGGTACCGATGATTCCTATGAATGAAGATGAAATTCAACAACACGATTCAGCAACAACATGTTATCTGTGTACTAACACCTTTACACCGGATAATGTTAAAGTGCGAGACCATGATCATCTTACAGGAGCTTACAGAGGTGCAGCCTGTAACTCTTGTAACTTAAACTACAAACTTCCAAATTTTATTCCCGTTGTTTTACATAATCTTAGTGGATACGACTCTCACTTTATAATCCCGGAATTAGGGAGGGATAATGGAGCAATAGATGTCTTGGCAACAACCATGGAAAAATTTATTAGCTTTTCTAAAAAGATCGGTAATATAAAACTTAGATTCATTGATTCCTATAGATTTATGCCTTTCAGCCTTATGAAATTATCAGAAAATTTAAGAAGAGAAGATTTGATCGAAACAAGCAAAATTGTACCAAACAGTAAAATGGATTTGGTTCTTCGAAAAGGAGTATTCCCATATGATTACATAGATGGACTGCATAGATTTGATGAAACATCACTACCTCCACCAGAACACTTCAAAAACAAACTTAATGATTTGGAAATATGATTTGAGGACTATCAACATGCACGTCGAGTATGGAACGAGTTAGATATGAAGACCTTAGGAGATTACTCGGACTTTTATGTCAAATTAGATGTAACTCTTCTTTGTGATGTAATGGAAGAATTCCGAAACACCTGTTTTGCTGCATACGGTTTAGACCCTCTACATTCGTATACTTCACCAGGATTAGCTTGGCAAGCCATGTTAAAAGAAACAAAATGCAAGCTCCAACTTTTAACAGACATTGACATGGTTTTAATGGTTGAAGCTGGAGTAAGAGGCGGATTGACCCAAAGTGTTACCAGACATGTCAAAGCCAACAACAAATACCTTCCCGATTACGATGAAACCAAACCGTCAACCTATTTAGGATATTTCGATGCAAATAACCTGTACGGATGGGCAATGTCAAACCCACTTCCTTTTGATAACTTTAAATGGATTAATCCCGACTCTATTGGAGATATTTTACAAATTCCGAAACATGGTGACACTGGATATATTTTGGACTGCGATTTTGAATACCCAGAAAATTTACATGATCTTCATTATGACCTACCACTTCTTGCTAAAACAGAAATTTCACCAATTGGAAAACACCCCAAATTAATGATGACATTAAATAATAAACAACGCTACGTGGCTCACTTTTGGGTGGTTCAACAAGCTATCGAATTAGGACTACGTTTAACAAAAATTAATAGAGTTTTGGAATTTTCTCAATCATGCTGGTTGAAACCCTACATTGATTCAAATACCATCAGAAGAGCAGCAGCTACATCAGACTTTCAAAAAGATTTCTTTAAATTAATGAATAATGCGTTATTTGGAAAAACATTGGAAAACAAAAGAAGACATAAAAATGTTAAACTTGTTACCGACGCAAAAAAATTACAGAAACTAGTACAGCAGCCAAATTTTGGAACATCGATAATTATTAATGAAAAACTTGTAGCAGTGTCCATGAAGAAGACGAGTGTGAAGATGGATCGTCCTTTGTATATAGGCATGTCAATCTTGGACATCTCAAAAACACACATGTACGATTTTCACTACAACAAAATGGTGGCGTTCTACGGAAGAGAAAATATATCTATTACATATATGGACACTGACGCTTTTATATATCGCATAGTAACATTGGACATGTATAAAGATTTACGTACATTTATTTACAAGAACGACTTTGATTTCTCCGATTATCCAAAAGATCATCCAAACTACGACAATGACAGACACAAAAAAGTACTAGGCAAATTCAAGGATGAGGCTAATAGTGTTCTACTTGAAGAGATTGTTGCACTGATGTCTAAACTATATTCTTTGAAACTCTATAATGAAAAAGAAGAAGAAGAAGAAAAGAAGAATAGCTATATTAAGAAAGCTAAAGGTGTAAAGAGTTTATATTTAAAGAAGAAAGTGCATTTTGAACACTACAAGCAATGCTTATTTGAGGATAACATCATTACAGCTAAATTCAACACCATCAGAAGTTTTACCATCAGCTGTACAGCGTGACTGAAGTTAAAAAGGCGCTATCCTGTAATGACGACAAAAGACAAACCCTTCCAGACAACATCCACACTTTACCATTCGGTCACTATTCCCTCAACCCTATTGACTAATAACCCTTTCATCGTCCTAGATCCTCTATCCTTTTCCTTTCCGTAAAAAAAAGGGGAAACACAGCAATGTTAAGCTGTGTTTCCTCTTTTTTTACACAAGTTTTGAATGACCTTGAACTATATGTATATATATAAGCAGATTTATACAAAAGAATATTTAATACCATATCAGCTGCCTTCGTGAAACCATCATGTCAGACCTGAAGGAGAAGATTATTAATGAACTACACAAACCTGCAAGAATAAAGTTTCCAAGAAGAAATACTGTTATAAAAGGGATAAATGATCTATATCAAGCGGATTTAATTGAAATGCGACCGCATAGCAGAATAAACAAAGGATTTAAATATATACTCACAATTATTAATTGTTTTACAAAAGTTGCAGACGCTTTGCCTCTAAAGGACAAGACTGGTAAAAGCGTAACAGAAGCCATGGAAATAGCCATAAAAAGAGATAAAAACAAAATTAAACATTTACAAACTGATGATGGAACAGAATACTTTAATACAAACTTTGCACAGTTAATGAATAAATATAAAATAAATCATTATTCTACAAATTCAGAGAAAAAAGCAGCTATTGTAGAAAGATTCAATAGAACCTTAAAAGGAGCACTGTATAAACAATTTTCAAAAAGAGGTTCTTACGTATGGTATGATGTTTTACCACAATTAATAAATGATTATAACAACAGGTTTCATAGAACTATCGGTATGAAACCTAACAAAGTAAATAGAAGAAATGCAAAAGATGTATTAAAACGCATAAAGAAAAATACAAAGCCTAAAGTAGAAAAAATGCAGCCAAGAAAATTTAATGTAAGTGATAAAGTACGGATTAGTAAATATAAGGGAGTGTTTACCAAGAAATACCTTCCCAATTGGACGAATGAAGTTTTTAAAGTGTATAAAGTGCAACCGACTGTACCTGAAACGTATATCTTAAAAGATAACAAAGGAGATTTGTTACAAGGTGCTTTTTATGGACATGAAATGTTAAAGTCAACAGTAGGTGATGTATATCTTGTTGAAAAAGTGTTACAAAGGAAAAAGGACGCAGTTAAAGTGCGGTGGTTAGGGTTTAACAAAACTGAGGATTCATGGATACCTATAAAGGACTTGGTTTAATGCAAGCAACTCATTTCATCGTTAACCTTTGAGCAGGATGGAGATTATTCACCATAAAGATCGATTCAATATTAATAACATAGATGATTTAACTGTGGATAACGTTAAAATCAACAATGGTAAACACGGTAGTTTACTTCCAAACACTGTTCGATGTATAGTAAGTGGCCCCTCAAACTGTGGAAAGACCAATGTTGTCTTTAATTTGATCACTAATCCGCAGGGATTAAGGTTTAGTAACCTATATATTTTTTCAAAGTCTCTACATCAACCAAAGTATCAATTGCTGGATAAAATCCTATCTGATGTGTCTGATGTTAATTTTTACAAATTTAACGCTAGTGATAGCATTATGCAACCAAACGAAGCAAAACCGTATTCTGTATTTATATTTGACGATGTATCTTGTGAAAATCAGGATACTATTAGAAACTACTTTGCCATGGGAAGACATAATAACATCGACAGCATATATATAGGACAAACTTATAGCAAAATCCCAAAACAACTTATCAGAGATAATGCAAATATTCTAATTGTATTCAAACAAGATGATACTAACCTAAAACATATATATAACGATCATGTGAATGCGGATATGCCATTTGAAAAGTTTAAAGAGCTTTGCGGAAAAGCATGGGCGGAAAATTATGGATTTTTGGTTATTATGAAAGATCAAGCTATAAAAGATGGTCGTTATAGAATAGGTTTTGATAAATTCGTTTTAATACACTGATTAGCGGTATTACTGTACAAGTCGTCAAGGTGTGAAGATGGTTAACCAGGAAAAGCTATTAAAGGAAATAAAATCACTTAGTGATTCTATTAGACAAAAAAACCGAGCTTTAAAATCAGGTATAAATGAAAGAGAGCAATTTTTAGAAACAACATTCAAACCTGTTACTGAACCTTTAAAGCGATTAGCACAAAATATGGAAAAACCTTCAATTCGCTTCGAAGGAGACAAAATGCTACCAATTTCCAAATATGAAGAAGAATTTCAGAATGATGAAAGTTCTGACCAGTTACAAACATCTGAAGAAAGCGACGAGTATGAAGAAAGCGGAGATATAGGAGATTTAAGGGAAAAGAACATTGCAGGAGATACAAGTACAGAAGATACAAGTGCGGAAGATACAAGAGCAGAAGAAGAGGATATCAACCCATCCAACTTAAGCAAATTAGGCACAGATATTATGTTTAAAGGAACACTTGGAAGAAAATATACATTAAAAATGTTACATGGCACACATGCTAATCGAAATTATCATACATATGGAGCTAGAATAGAGGATAAAGGATTAATGATTGGAGATAGAAAGTTAGATATAAACGAAAATGATGATATAGTTATTGGTGATAAGAAATATAAAGGTACAACAGGTTTGTTTGAACTCATCTTTAAAAATAATCCTGGTAAATATACTAAAAAGGATTTACAATTGTTTAAAAATATACTAGAGTATACAAATGCACATAGAAAAAAATATTCCAAAGACCTACCTATTCATAGAAACAGGTCAATAAAATACACAAACATTATATCTAGTCTTTTCCCCTCGAAATCAAATAAAGCTCCAATTAAAAGAAGAGCTTTATCTTCTGCTGAATTAAATGTTTTGCATAAAAAAAGAAAAACAACTGATCCTACTACATCTGGAAGGGGATTATTAAACAATTTGTATAAAACCAATATAATATATTACAACGATATAAATAAGTTAGTTGATCGAATGAGGTTATTACATGAAGCTATGGAAGCCGGGCACACTGGTTTAGAAAACGAATGGGTAGCTTTGGTTGATGAACTGCGAAAACGAGAAATAATTGTTCAGTAGACGTATATATATATATATATATATATATATATATATATATATATATATAGTAAGAACCTAAACGATAGCGATTCAGTTACATCATGAGTGTGGACAAGTTCGGACGGTATTCCGAGTTTGGAGTAAAATCTGGATATAGTGAAAAAAGAGCTGGGTTTCCGTTAACACCTGATGGTAATTATAATTTTGAAGGAAAAGTAATTCAAAATGTTGGTGATCCGCTTTTGTCTTCTGATGCGGTTACGGTACAATACATGGATAAAAGAACCCCGATTGTACACGAAGACCATTGGGGATTTTCCGGTAAAAGGTTAAGCAATATAAAACATCCCATTTATGATGGTGAAGCAGTAAATTTAGCGACTTTAAAATTGTTAACGATTTACAAAAAGAATGAAACTGATACAAGCTATGATGTAAAAAAATTAAAATTGTCAAATGTAGGTGATTGTGAGCAGGATGGAGACGCTGTAAATAAGAAAATATTTGATATAGTACACAAGAAATGGACTACAGAATATGAAAAACATATGGAAAGGTTTGGTGCTGCTTTATTTAATTATATCCATCGGGCTTCAGGAAGAGCTGTAGCTTCAGATGTTGACAGCCACAATTATTTAGACTGGAAAAAGATACACAATCCAGAAAAACCTAATCAATTAGATAAACCGTCTGAGCCTTCTAAAGTCAAGACATTAGGAAAGGGGGATAAAGTGAATGTGATTAATGAACCAACAGAAAACGATGAAGATTATATAAGAGAAAAAAGAATTTAAATACCCATGATAAGGGATAAAGCATCAGTTATATTCGAGAGATGATACAGAGAGGATGATGGAATCCAATATTACTGCGTGGAGTTTAATATCTCAAGAGCCGAGATTTCCCCAAGGAGTGCTGACAGATGGTTTTGTTCAACGGTTTGATAGATATATGGATTGGGAACAACTTTCCATACACTACCTCTTCACAATGACTATGTTAAGAATTTATTTTCACAGAGTTAACTGGATTCATATTTTACAAAGCCAACAGTTTTCAGAAAACTTCCTTGTAGAGATGACATCAAATTTTAATAACTGTTGGGAAGTAATAAGTAAATATCAAAATCTCTCTGAAAATTACATTGACAATTTTAAAGATAAACTAGACTGGAATGTGTTATTTAATTACCAACGATTAAGTGGCAAGTTTCTAAGGGAACATGACAACTATTTAGATTTTATTCATTTTACCGAAAACAACGATACCATCACCAGCGGAGAAACATTTGAAACATCTTCAATTACACCTTATTTCTATTTTTACTACTTTTATTTATTATGTCTACATTTAATTAATTAATCCATTTCTATATAATAAATGGATTTTAAACAGTATATATAATACAAGAAGCCAAGACTAATATTACATTCATTGTAAAACATTTATAGAGTGCACCTACTGATTGTAAGTTTGGCTATAAATAGTCATGCCGAGGGCTAAACGCATCAGTCATAATCGAGAGAGATTACAGAGAGGAAGGGGAATAGCATCAACAGCATTTTCTCTATTAAGTAAACCGGTTGGAGCTATAGTTAACAAGGCGATTGATTTATTACCTGTGGAATTACATTTACCTGGAGGATATCAATATTGTGGTCCTGGAACCAAATTAGAGAAACGGCTTGCTAGAGGAGATCCTGGAATAAATAAGCTTGATCAGGCTTGTAAACAGCACGATATAGCGTATTCCAAATTTGGTGATACAAAAAATAGATCAATAGCAGATAGAGCACTTTCTGAGAAAGCTTGGCAAAGAGTAAAATCTAGTGACGCGAGTATTGGTGAAAAAGCAGCGTCTTTAGCAGTAACAGCAGCAATGAAAGCAAAAACTACGTTTGGAGGAGGAAAGAGAAGAAGGCGTGGGAAAAGACCCGTTAAGAAACAAGGAGGTAATATCAGAAGAAAACGTCGATCTACTAGTGGTAAAAAGAAACCAACAATATGGTCAATGATAAAAAAGGGAGGAGGACTATACCTAAGACCGTATCGTGTGTATTAAATAAGAAAGAGCAATTAATAATTAAAAACAAAGAATTAACCAATGAAGAACTGATTACATATGCTTCTTGTTTGAAAATCCCATTTTTTAGAGGAGTATTTATGAAAGATGAATTACCGGTTAAAATGTGGAAAAATGAGACTGGTATAGTAAATTTGGATAATAGTGAAGGATTAGGCACTCATTGGGTGTGTTACAAGAAACTTGGTGAAACGATTTATTATTTCGACAGTTTTGGAAACCTTCCACCACCGAAAGAACTTCAACAATACTTTCGTGCGGCAGAAAATGTTTTTTACAATTATACAAGAAAACAACCTGATGATACATCCATTTGCGGTCATTTATGTTTAGACTTTTTAGCTAAAAGTGTTAGTCAACTTTAAGATGTCTTCGTATACAGTGTCATTAACCGGTAACTCATGTACTTTGCGCAGTATTCTGTTTCCAGCGCTACGTTTGCAAAAAGGAAGACTATGGGAAGCCGCATTATTGGATTTAACAACATATAACTCTATTCCAAACGTTAGTGAAGGAATTAATAACAAAATACATTATTACAAGACAAAAGATAATAAAGGAAAATATTCAGCTTTGGAAGAATTCAGTTTACCAACAGGAGCTTATGAAATTGATAATATAAATGAAGTTATACAAAAACATATGGGAAAAGAAAATATAACGATAAAAGGCAATAACAATACAATGAAAGCCGAAATTACTTCTAAGTATTATATTGATTTTGGCCAAGAACGTTCAATTGGTAGTTTATTGGGGTTTTCTAAGGAAACAAAGGTATTAGAACCTAATACAACTCATTCTGGGAATAGAACTGTGACGATCATCAAAGTAAACAGCATAGACATTACATGTAACATTATACAAGGATCCTACAGAGATGGAGAAAATCGGCATATATTACACACATTCTACCCATCAGTCGCACCGGGTTTCAAGATAGTATAAAAGCCTCAAAACCTTGTGTACCTACCGTTAAACACCAGTTTCATTTCAGACATCGTGCTGAACATAGTGGATCAAGACGGAAACCTTATTGACTTTCGAGGAGAAGCTATTACTGTAAGAATACATATAAAATCATCCGCTTAGATAATGGGGTTATCATTTAAAAAGAGAGAGCCAACCAGCAAAGAGGTCAGTAGCTCATCAGCTGTAGAAGGATTAACAAGTGACAACATTCGTTTTCTAGAAGAAATTGGATTAAAGGTCATTAACAATGGATATACTGGATATAGCGCAGGGCCCAACATTGACGAGACCTTATGGGAAAAGGAATATCACACGCACAACCCTTACGCTTCGTCCAAATTAAACAATAACGATGAAATTAGGATTCCTATACAACAACAAGACATTTATACTCTTCCATGCGAAAGTTATTTATATATTGAAGGAAAAGTAACAAAAGCTGACGGTACTGTTGGAACCACTGTTCCGTTCATAAATAATCCTATGGCATTTTTGTTTGACGAGATTAGATATGAAATTTCAGGAGTTACAGTCGATTCAACAAAAAAGGTTGGAATTTCCAGTACATTAAAAGGATTAGCGTCTTTAACACCAAATGAGAAGAATCTGTTAGCTGTTGCAGGATGGGTTGCACCAGACAAAAGTATAATTACTCCTGACGCTTCGGGAAACTTTGATTTTTACGTACCTTTAAGATTACTTTTAGGATTTGCTGAAGATTACAGAAGAATAATAATAAATGTAAAACAAGAACTAGTTTTATTAAGGTCATCAAACGATAATGATATTATTAAAGCATCTGCTGGAACAACTGAAGCCAATTTAGACTGGAAACTAACATTAGACAAGATTGTTTGGAGAGTACCACATGTGCGACTAAATGATGAACACAGGATTACATTATTAAGAAAGTTAAAATCAGATCGAGACATTGTAATGCCATTCAGAAGCTGGGAGTTTCATGAATACCCCGTTTTACCTTCAACACAACGGCATACATGGACTGTAAAAACTTCTACTCATTTGGAAAAAGCGAGATATGTAATCTTTGGATTACAAACAAAGAAAAAAAGTATATTAACTGAAAATGCTGGTGAATTTGACCATTGTAAATTAACAAACTGTAAAGTGTTCCTGAATTCACAATTCTTTCCCTACGACAACTTTAATATCTCTTTTGATAAAAAAAGGTACAGTGTTTTATACGATATGTACGCTAGGTTCCAAAATTCATATTACGGCAAAACAAACACACCTCTACTATCTCCCGTACAGTTTGAATCGAAAGCTCCGATTGTTGTAATTGATTGCTCCAAACAAAACGAATCTGTAAAATCGTCTAGTGTTGATATAAAGATAGAAATGGAATTTCAAGAAAACGTACCTGCAAATACATCTGCGTATTGTTTAATTTTGCACGATAAAATTGTTACATACACACCGTTGACTGGTATCGTAAAGACGGTATTGTAAAACGTTGTACCACCACCGGCACCGCCACTGTCGCTAACCTATAAATAGCGGAGCAACAATGCAGGTCTTCAGTTGATCGTCTATCGTCGCATGGGCAACATCTTCTACAAAATGAGTTCTCCATCTGTTGTACAAGGTGATGCAGAAATAGCACCGTTATTGGAACGTGATAATACCAGCGAAGCAGAAATTATCAAGGAAATAACTGCATTTTTAAAGTTTGGTAAAAGAGATAGAGAGGAGGAAAGTAATGCAGACCCATCAAAGGTAGTACCAAAAAGGAAGAAGAAAGTTGAAGAAAATATTCCTCCTCACATTTTAACTGAAGTTTTTTTGCGAATCTTTTACCCCATCTCAGCATGCATCAGTAAAAGTGTATCAGTTGGATTGATGAAATCATTGGATTATTCCCCTACAGTAATACTACACCACGGAACAAAAAAGGTTTTATTTTCGCAAAATGCTTGGGAGTCATTTTTGAAACATGTGCATTTAATAGAATGTTATTTAACTAACAGTTTGTGTGGAAGGAAAACACATATTCGACTTTTGGATTGTGACAATGAAATTGATATTGTTAAACATCGCGGACAACTACAAGTGCGAATTAGAGACTTGACTCAACATGAAAATAAGATTCTACTATCACGTGAAGAATTCTACGTTTTAAACTACGCAACGGAACCTATTACAAGGTACATGAGACAGTTGGTATTTGCAAACGCTATTATTAAAGAATATTTGGTCGATACCTTAGAAAAACAACCTGATAGCACCATCGTGTACGGACCTGTGGATACATCTATTTTTAATAGAATACCTCATGAAGTTTGCATGTGGAGAAAGTTAAAGGATTTTGAACCACTTGTAGAAATCGCTACAGAAGCTACAGAAGAAACAACACAGGAAGAAGAAACGAAGAAACAAGAAGAAGAAGAAAACGAAACACAAGAAGAAGAAGTTAAAAAAGACTAAAGTTTGACTTAGTAAAGAAGAACACACGTGGGGTAGGCCTATTGGGGACGGTGCCCACGTTAAATATACACCAACGCGCCTGCAACTGTACGGCCTGGTATTTAACCTACCGTGGTGTGGAAAACAGTTTAGTTGATCGTTAGGTGTCATGATGAGCGGAGGGGATGAAGAAGTGAGTGTAAAGCCTTGTGTAATAGAATTTCAAGCATTTCGAAATAATGATGATAGGTTTATTATCAAGGAATTAGTAATTTTAGACTTGCTTACATTTGTAGTTTACCCATTCACGTTTGAAGCTCCTTTTTCTTTTAACAACCTTAACGCCAAAGCAAAAAGTACAAACAAATGGATAACAAACTACTTTCATCACATACATTGGTATGAAGGGTTTATAAGCTACAGTAATCTGCACAGTATTATGTTTAACTTTTGCAAACAATATTCACATATATACACAAGAGGATTAGAAAAAAAGAACTGGATAAAAAAGTACACGCACGGTGATGTTTTCGATATAACTATCGGTAAGGACTTTAACATTAATCTCGGTAATATTTGTGTTGCTGCAAAAGATCCTAAACACGGACAATCAAACTGCGCATTGCACAACGCATATCGTTTGGCTGCTTACTTGGAACAAACGCAGAAATGTGGTGGGGGTAGCGAAGAACCGGAATGTGGTGGGGGTAGCGGGGCCTATAAATACGAGGAGCCAACACCGCTCCGGCACGAGTATTATTCGAGACTCCGAAGAGGCAACATCACAGAAGACATCGCAACCACCACTGACGAAGATGGCATCACAACAGTTTCTACAAACACTGGTTGATCAATTCAACACTTATTCAAAATCCGACCTTCTGCTAACTAAAAAGTGTTCAGAATTAAAAGAACAAAAACACTACATTATTCATAACATCAAGAAAGTGGAAACCACACATGGAGAAGCAATTCTAGTTTCATTGAGCGAAGGACCTTTCACTCCAGGAGATGAGCCGAAGTTTCAAGTATTTCTTCCAAAACGATTTGTTCAACTGCTACAAAATGAAGATTTGCGAGATATTCAACCGGGGACGTTGTATTTGGTATCACACGGTGTAAGCGGCAACAACTCTACGGAACTCACTCTGCACCTCACGCATCCTTGTACATAATGTCTCTGTTTGTATTTTTTTGTTTGTATTTCTAGTCATCAATATTAGACTTAAGCTTATTGTATTGTAAGATGTTTGTTTAATAAAGAAAATATTAAAAAAAAAAAAGAAATAAAACAGCAACACAGCAGTATATTATTTTATATACTGCTGTGTTGCTTTTTTTTAAATTTCAAATGGATGACCTTGAACTTTCATTCAGGGTTAACTTATGAAGAGGTATAAAAGAGAGGGAGCAGTGAAGTTAGTCTCAGTCTTGTCTAACACACGCTGCAGCTAACATGTCGGTGCCACCTATGAACAATTTATTTTTCGATAACAATTTGAAGACATATTGTTGCGAGTTACAATGTTTTAAAATACCAGGCGATCAAGTTGACGGGAAAGCTTGTCGTAAGTGCAAGTGTTTCAGCTATTGCATATGTAGATGTAAAACGTATCAAATGAACCGACAAGATAAAATACAAGAATTACGCCGAAGGATTGCATTACTGTGGCGGCGAATGTAGTAGCAACCATCTGCCTCGCACCACCTGCCGCCTGCCATCTGCTGTCCGCCATCTTCTCCGCCCCACCACACTTTTACCCCCACCATTTCGTTTCATACCAGAACGCTAGCTAGCGAATAGTCAGTACACCTCCGGCTCTCGACTGGTGAACATCGAGTGCTCTTCACAAACGTAAAACATTATATTAAAATGTCCATTAAAATTAGGTGTATTCATTATGACTCTATTCATCTTGCGACTTACCAAGACCTCGAGGTGTTTAGTGAAGAGTTAAGACTTCTTATTGCGTCCGGTTACGATTTATCTTTGGAACTTTACGCATCAAAAAACAACATGGACTCTGCGCAGGGAACGAAGTATCTACCGTCTTTCTTTAGAAAGCAAAGTGATGGCCGCAACTCGTCCGGATCAACAACATCGATGACAACCAACAACGGGGAACTATTGTAAACATGAATTATTGTAAATAAAGTAATATTTGTAATATGAATTATTGTTAATAAAATAAAGTAATATTTGTATTAGTACTACCTCGCACTCGTTTCATTCGATTGCTTCATTCGATTGTTTTCATTCGATATTTTATCGAATTAAAACTATCGAATCACAATCGGATTTTACGAGTGCGAGGTAGATTTTTTTAAAAAAACTTCACCGTGACCTTGAACTTTGAACTTTTACTCATTTCGTCACAAAACCGCCTACGTCACTGGCTCAGCCTCAGATGACGTATTTATTCAATCAGCGCATCCGGTCACTCACCGGATGTGACGTCACTTCCGGCGCAAAACCTACAAACCCACACTACTTACTGGTTGAGAGCCATGGGGTCCATTGTTCCCGAACATTTGAGGAAACCGGAGCTAGTGTACGAGGTGCGGTCCCGGGGGGAGACTCCCGGAGCGGATGTACGCACGTTGAGAGCCCAGTTTAGGCAGATTTCAGGCACGCCTCAATCTTGGCATGAGTGACTCGATTTGAGTGAGGAGCTTGACGCATGTAGGGAAAGAGTAGAAGAGCTGAGTGGCGAAATTGACAGTTGGAGTGCCTTGCCTACCGGCTCCGCCAAGGCAGCTTCCATCACACAGTTGACACATTGGTGTAACCGGCTAAAATTGTTAGCCCAAAATTCTGAAATATCTGATGTAGATAAGGTTTGGGTGGATGAGAGAATCCCGGAACTACAAGGGATAATTGAGACTATTCGGGAAGGCAAATCTGTCAAGGAGACGGTTAAAATTTTTGAAGGTCCCCCTCCATCTCAGGTTTTGGCTGGGACTCCGGAAAAGCCTGAGGTTGTGGTTGCCGCTCTGGGGGAAGGTTCCCGGGAACAACCGTCGCCAAGTGCACTGCTCCGGTTGCCCGCGGTGGCGCTTGCGTCTCCTCCCGGCGCACCCACACTGCCCACTTTAGAATTGCATGCCCCTGTTCAGTTGGGTCCTCAATCCAACAGTAGCCATTCATTATCAAACACTTTCGCCAGACTTCCACATCCCCTTGCTTCAGTTCTCAGTGTTTTTCAACCGGTAGATGGGCTTGATGTGGACGGGTTGCTCCGTTTCCTGGAATGTGTGTTGCGCATGCGTGAGTTCCCTGGTATGTCGGACTCAACATTGATGGAGCTCATTGCTCCGTACTGCCTGAAACCTTTGGGCGACAGACTTCTAGATTGCTTGCGCAGAGGCGTGAGTTTCGATGATTTCCACAAGGAAGCCTTGGAGTTATTCTTACCCCGACGGGTTATGGAAAAATTGAAGGTGGAGAGGGTTTTCCGTCCTCAACACTACTCGGAAGCTCTCAGCCAGTATGTCGGTGACATTCGGACGGTGGAGCGTGTCTTGCGACTGGGAATCGGTGAGCAGGAGCTCATCGACATTATTCTGCAGGGGCTAAAGCCGGAGGAACGCTCCAGGCTGGTCTTCTCCACTAGACCGTCATCGTTTGCGGACCTGGACAGACTCGCTATCCTTTCTAGGAGCGTCCAGGACGCGGATCTTCAGAGGAGCCAAGCTGCGGGGCATCTTCCCCGGGCTGGTCTTCGCCCCGTCGTAGCACCTGTGGGGCAGGGTCTTGAACCGCTGCAGTGGCAGAGGCAGCCCATTGTTTGTTTTGGTTGTGGTCAACCAGGTCACATCCGGCGGGATTGCCGCCAGAGAGGAAATTTTGGACGTGGTCCAAAAAACTGAGTTACGCGCAGGGGGATAGTTTGCCCAATCCTTCCTGTGGTTTTGCTGTCAATTGTAAGGGCAATAAAGTCAATGTTTCAAGTAAAGTTCAGCCTAAGTCTAAGTTAATGTCTAAACCAAAGTTAAAGTTGAATTCTGTTCCCAACTATGTTTCTGTTGCCTCCCCTTCTGGGAGTGCCGTTTCTGTTTCTGAGCCTCTGCTGCGGGGGATGACGGGCCTTGCATCCATGGGTGTGAAGGCGGTGCGCTCAACCTGTCCACGACTCAACATCTTGTTAGGTGACACGGTGCAGAAGGCTCTCGTAGACTCTGGGTCAGCCCGTTGTCTCATTTCATTATCTCTGTTTGAAAATTTAGAATCTTCAGGGATAATTAAGCAGGTTGAGCGAAGTTCCCCTATCTGCTGGACTGCGTCTAATTCCCCACTCCCCATCATCTATGAAGCCCGCTTTAAATTTAAAATCGAACATTTTTCTTGGGTGTGGAGCTTTTGGGTGGCTAAGGACCTTTGTTTTCCTGTCATTTTGGGAGCGGATTTCATTAAGCACACTGGCCTGATTTTGGACTTAGGTAGAGGCCAGTGTTTCTTCCGATTCGCGAGACGGGTGTTAATTCCTTTTGCTGATGAGATTAACGGTGGTGCCTATGTGGTGGAGCCTGAGTCACCCGGCGAGGCGAAGATCGATCCTTTAGGGCATCTGACTCCTGGTGAGGCTGAAGCGATTAGAGCACTGTGCATTCGTTTCCCTGAAGTGCTTACGCCGAAGCTGGGAGTCACCAATCTTCTGGAGTACGAGATTCGACTCACTGACACCCGTCCCGTGCGTTCTCATCCGTACAAATTAGCTCCACCCAAAATGGAAACTCTTCGTACCATCATTAATGAACTGCTCGAAAATGGGGTTATTGAGCCTTCCCGCTCAAGTTACGCAAGTCCAGCCTTTCTCGTCCCAAAACCCAATGGCAAGTCTCGAATGGTCCTGGACTATCGCAAGTTGAATGCGCAAATTGAAATCGACTCTGTGCCTCTCCCCGATTTGCATTCGGCGTTCGATTTGTTCGGTAAGGCCAAGTATTTTTCTGTCTTTGACCTAAACCAGGCTTATCATCAGATTCCTTTGAAACCTGAGTCTCGACCTCTCACTGCTTTCTGCGTCCCGTGGAATTTATACCAATTCACACGAGTTCCGATGGGTCTAGCTGTGGGGGCCCAGACTCTCACCAGACTCCTTGATTCCATATTTCATGACGTCAAATTCAAATATGTGTTCAATTACCTCGACGATCTTCTGGTGTACAGTGAGAGTTTCGAAGACCATCTGACTCATCTAGAGGAAGTTATGAGTAGGTTACGTAGGGCTGGCCTTACCGTAAATCCCGACAAAGTTAGTTTTGCTAAGCCAGAAATTTCTTTTCTTGGCCATCTTGTTTCTTCTCGGGGCGTCTGCATCGATCCAGCTAGGACCCAGGCCATCAGGGAGTTTCCTCCTCCTAAAGATGCCAAGGGTATTGCCAGATTCATCGGCATGGTAGGTTTCTACCGACGCTTCATCCCCAACGATGCTGAGTTGGCGGCCCCTATCAATGAACTTCGCAAGAAGGGAGCCAAGTTTGTGTGGGGTGAAGTGCAGCAGACGTCCTTTGATTTTCTCAAAGAGGCCATCATGCAGCCGCCTGTGCTGGCTATGCCGGATTTCAACCAAAAGTTCGTCCTGCAGATTGATGCTTCCTCCGTCGCGATTGCGGCTGTGTTGTCACAAGAGGTGGATGGGGTTAGGCAGCCAATTGCGTACGCCTCACGTACTTTGAATCCCTGTGAAAAGAAAAGCTCTTCTGTCTATGAACTTGAGTGTTTGGCTGTCGTGTTTGGTATTAATAAGTTTAGAAGATTTTTAGAACATAAAGAATTTTTGTTAGAAACCGACAACCAAGCACTCTCGTGGCTTCTCGCCCATCCCCGCCAGCTTGGGAAGATTGGTCGTTGGGTTGTGCAAATATCGTCCCTTAAATTTCAGGTGCAACATGTCCGAGGCACACAGAATGTGATCGCCGACACATTATCTAGGATGTACCACTCACCCGACGACCATCCTTCGAATCCAGAGCAGACGGGATGTGCCGTGCTCTTGGATTTTCCTCTGGCCTTTTCAGATTTCATTCCCCATCAGTTGAAAGATCCCGAGCTGGCAAAAATCATAGGTGAAGCACTGACCGAAAACAACTTGAACAAGTTGACATCGATGGACTCCGAACTTCTGAGGAGTCAGTTTAGCCGGGTGGTTATTCTTCCTGAAGCACTCCAGGGCTAGGTCACTCTTGTGTCTGGGTGGGAAGTGCACTGGGCCAGAGAGATTGATCACCTCTTCTGTCCTTTGTGCGCTGCTGATGTTTTTCCCTTTTTAATCTCCAGCTCTGGCCAGAGCAAATCCTGGGGGTGAGTATTCCCCCCAGTTTGGAAGTCCCTCGGCGTTCCCCACTCCAGACACTTGAGTCGTCTACTGGTGTCGTTGTTTTTCTGAAATGGGGAGAGGCTTTGTTTTGTCCCTTTGGAGAGGAGTGTCCTCTTTTGGGGGGGGAGGTTGAGCCGTGACTACTTTCCACCGACGAATGTCACGCCTCATTTAGTGTTTTATATAGTGCCGATTGTAGTGTCTGTGGTCTGACGTCCCCATTTGCACGGCCGTGAACCTCGTGTGCAGAGTCCTTGGGCGTTGACTTGAGAACCCCGAGGCCAATTTCCGTTGCTCAACGTGCAAAATTGCTCATAGGCTCCGTGGCTGTCAAACGACGAACATTCTGCGAATTTTTTCTGTCATAAAGTTTGTATTAGTGAAGTAATTTTGTGTTATGTGTTCTGTTTGTTAATGTCATCGTAATGTTCGCCTAAACGAGCCGTTACCGCCTGATGGGTATGTAACCTTTTCATTTCTGTATTTTTGGTTAAAACTTTGGATTTTCACTCGGCCTTAGGCCGAGTCTCACAGTAGGATTTATGGAAGCCCCTTGGGTTCTGTTAAACGTTTAACACTATTCTGTGCCTCAAATAGAGCACTGAACAGCATTTAAATGTGTTTTTCCATGTTTATGGCCTAGTTGAACTTGAGCGTTTTCTCACTTTTCTTTGGCCTTAGGCCAAGGCTTGGTGGGCGTCAGACCAAATGTTATGTCATTGTTTTGTAGTCTTCATTGCTGTGTTTAGTTTAAGACCTTTCCCGAGGTCCTAGAGCAAATATAACCCGAGATATAAGACTTTAAAAACCACTACTTGAGAGGTCCAACTCAGTTTGTTTTTCGTCTCTTGTTTGTGTAATTTTAGGCCTAAGGCCTCCAAATAGCTTTAGTTTGTATTCTTGTGTTGGCCTACACCTTGCCGAGGTCAATCATTCATTTTGGATTAGGGTAAATGTGTTTTTGTAGCTGATAAAGCTAGGCCATTGTGACATATCTGACTATGTGGTATAAGTTGGCCTTAGGCTTTTCCCAAGGGCCAGTTTGGTTATTATTAGTTGTAACTTATGCTCATGAATGTTTCCTGCAAGTTTTATCCAATTCGGTTAATAATTAATTTAGTTATGAGTTTTTTTTTATTTTGACTTTTCTGATACTGAAGTACCCTTGGGTAACTTGTAGGCCAAAAGGCCTCAGGCTTTTAGTTAAGGCTCGGTTTAGGCTTGGAAAGCTGGGGGCATATTTCCCCCAGCTTTTAAGACTATTCCGAGTGAATTCGGTCAGTAATTTTTTATGTTATAATCAGAAATACATGTGAATGCTCCTCTAGGCCAAAATTTTGAGTTTTCTTTAAAACTGCTTATTTCATGTACTTGTCTATGTTTATCTGTTTATGTCTCATTGTTTTATTTTATAGTTTGCCACTCTGGACCAGATTATTTTGGGCTTTTTCCCTATATTTGAATATTGAATGGTTTTAACTTCTCACCTGACCTGACAGTGAATTTATTTAAAAATAACTTCTTGTTTAATCTTGTACAGTGCTTTGTTTATTTTAAAAAACCAGTGTTTAGCTCTTTTAATATTGTTTTCATGATTGCAAATTGTTAAAATCCCCTTTTGAAATTTTAATTTTTTTTAAATATTTTGTGAACAGTAGTAGTGGAGTTTGGGGACTTCTGACCCAAAAATTTGTTGTTCTTGTTTTCATGCGGTAATTCATTTATAAATGCAACTTTGATATTTTAGTTAGTGTAAAACGTTTTTTTTATGTGATTAGTAAATTTTGGTGGAAATATCTGGCAAACTCTGAAAGTGGCTGAATTTTGGACTGGTGTTATTGGGGCTTCTGGGTTGTGTTTCCCAGGGTCCCGGAGGAGTGCGACCACCTCAACAGCATGAGCGTCGGCGGAGAGGGATTTTCCACCTTGGCTGCCGTCACCGGATTCTGGCCCCCCTCTCCGCCCTGTTTCGTCGCCCCTCCGGTGGGCCGCTTTGACCCGCCCAGAACCGCCTGCCGCAAGTTACCATAGAATTTTTTGTTATATGTTATATTTATTTATTTGATGTTTGTGTGAAAGCTGTTGCCACCATGGACTTATCTATATTACTGTTATTTAGTTTTAGGCACAGATTTTTGTTGGTAAATTTTTGATAACTTATTTAAAGGGGGCCCCTACCAAACCATTTCTTGATCCATAAAAAAAAAATAATTTAAATTGTTGCTAATTGTTTCTTGTTATTTATTTATTGATTTGTTGAATCATTTATTTAAATGTTAATTTATTTACCTACTGTTGGTTAGTTTATATATTTTTTTAAAATTGATAATGTTAACTTAACTCTATTAACTTAATTTAACTTTTGAATAGACTGTGTTTTAAATTATTTAAACTTTACAACTTTTTTTTGAAATCTTTGATAGAATGGGACACACCATTATTTAAATATGTAAAAAGAACATGTAAGCTAGAAGGCAGGTGGGAACGATTGTTATTTGCTGAAATTATTTAAAGTCACATGTATTTTGGGTGTTTCGTTGATTACAGTTTGTGCCTCTCAAATGGTGCGTTTTAATGATTTTTCCTCCACGGTCTTCCTATCATATTTAGGTAGGGCTGTGAGCCGCCCCTCGCCCCGCGTCCATGGGAGCACGCTTCCAATTCTGGTTCGCTTGGGTGCGGGTGCGGGGGCGTGGTTCAACTAAAAAGCCGAACAAGAATTGTATCCATCAAACGTATTGCTGTTTATGGAAAAAAGTCTTGGTTTATTTTTAATAAGTGTAAACTAATGGGAAATATATTAGGGTGTAAGCATAACAATAATACTCGTATATTAAAAATACCTTGGACATGTCCTGTAGCCTGTACAGATGCATTAAAACTAAAATATTTGTTATAATATAAAGAAGTTAAAGTTACGATGAATGAAAAATAAAGTAAATAAAGTTAATATCAGTTTAACACAAATCAATTACTTGTGCGTGGAACTAAGTATTGGTGGTTTACAAACTTCAACCATAAACATTATAAACATCGTGTTTGTACTTTCAAGAATAATTGTAGTGTACTGTTACAAAAAGAAAAACAATTCCTCATGTAATTACATTCTACAAAATACAAATTAAAAATTCCAGCCTCATAAAGGTTAAACAGGTCAAAGATCGTGTTTAGTGGTGATTCGAGCAGAAATTGATCGAGTGGCGGGAGGAATCATAATGCCATTAGTCCACGATCTGTATTTGAAAAGTAGAAGGTTTACGTGGGAGAGAAGGCAACTGGAAGCAGTATTATATGGACTTTATTGATGGTTTATCTCGGCTGAATTCCACTCTGATCCACTGATACTGTCACCATTACATACGTAATCTCAAACGTACGCCCAATCAGCGTTCCAGGAGCCAACTAAGACGTCCCAGGAGCCAATCAGACGTCCCAGGAGCCAACTAAGACGTCCCAGGAGCCAACTAAGACATCCCAGGAGCCAAATAAGACATCCTAGGAGCCAACTAAGACGTCTCAGGAGCCAAATAAGACATCCCAGGAGCCAATTAAGACGCCCCAGGAGCCAACTAAGACGTCCCAGGAGCAACTAAGACGTCCCAGGAGCCAAACAGACATCCCAGTGCCAACTAAGACGTCCCAGGAGCCAACTAAGACGTCCCAAGAACCAAATAAGACGTCCCAGGAGCAACTAAGACGTCCAAGGAGCCAACCGATACGTCTCAGGATCCAATTGAGGCGTCCCAGGAGCCAAGTAAGACGTCCCAGGAGCCAACTAAGACATCCCAGGAGCAACTAAGACGTCCAAGGAGCCAATTGAGGCGTCACAGGAGCCAAGTAAGACGTCCCAGGAGCCAACTAACACATCCCACGGAACGACACAGTCCTATGCCTATGGGACATCAGCAAGGCACCCTCCAGCCAGCCAACGTAAAACTACATACAACAAATATATACATGTTCACGCAATAATGAACAAATATAGAGTACCGAGTGATGTAAATAACCAGGGAAAAAATAAATTTGATAATGTGATAATTAAATTAATTTTAAGTTCCTGCTTTAGCTTTGTTTTGATCGATGTTTAAAATTAAAATTATGTTTTTACGAAAACTCCTCACTTAATCCTGTTTGGATCAGAAAATTGGTATAATATTCTAACATTAACACATAAGTTTATAAGTAACACGAATAAAGTAGTTATTAATAAATTAACTAACAGCGTAGTTTAATATTAAGTGCAAATACTCCAATAAACGTTTCATAAAGGGCAAACAGATTATCCATAGTACACTCTTATAATTATCAAAGTAGTGTAATTAATACTAATCACTGATTATGAGCTCAAATTAAAATATAAATAAATGTGTGATTTTATGCCAAGTCTTGATGTAATGATTATTGATATATTTATAAATAAAGACTGAACAATTTTCCATACACAAGCCTTTTTTCGAACGCTCACTCGACCGTGATTTTCAGTGACACAAAAATGATTGAACAACAAAACAATAACAAATTGATTTCCGAGTCCTGTGGACTGGAAGCGATGTTTCAATAATGGCAGGATTATTGGTTTAAAGCTACAGACACTCTGTCTGTTTAAAAATTGTAATCAGGATTTTGGTGTACTTTTTGTTTGATATTTATGCGCTCCAATACCACTGAACCGATCGCGATGACACTTTGTATGATCATTCGGGTTGACCCGAGGAATTTTTATAGCCACTAATCAAAGTCCAAGGACATAAGTCACTGTAATTAGTAGTAACCATGCTATTCTTATGGAGGAACGATAAGTTATGATTTTCACAGATGACTAAAAATATTGTAAAGAGCTGATCCATTTATTTAGGTAGTGAGATGTAATGTAAATATTATGAGTGGAGATTTTTCAGCACAATTCTTGGGCTAACACAGTATAAGTGTAAATATATTTTATAGTGTTATACGACGTCTTTTATTACCTCCCGTAAGTAATAACAACACGTAATATGGTAATGAAAAGGCGTAGCAATATTGTTAACACAATATTTATTTTTACATTGTAGTAATCCTATACTCTAATATGAGTAAGGTTTGCTTGCCTGCTTGCTTGCGACAAGGATCTCAAAAACGGCTCCGACGATTTCCTTCAAATGTTCGAAATAACTAATTTCTGGGTTAAAAATAAGTTCTAGACAGGCCTCATCCCCAGAAAAAATCAAATAATGTATAAAAACTAAAATGAAAAGTTAAAAAAATTAACCTTGGGCTTATGGAGTTTCAAATCAAAAGAAAAGAATTGTAACAGCTGTTCATAATCAACCAGGGAACTGTCAAAGAGACTCATGATTATTAACATGTGGTTTCCTGAGATCAGAGATTAAAATATTTGAGTGAAGATTACATATATACGGGGAGTAAAATAAATCAAAGGGACATTGACTTATAAATAACAACTGGAGTGACCTTAAAATGCAGGAAAGAGGCAAATAAGCTATAAAAATATGGTAATCAGTTGAGGGAAGTGGTAAAATATTACTACCAGTCATATAAACAAACTGACTAGCCTTCCCCCCAGGTACTATAGCTAAATTGACTAAAGTAATAGATAGTAAGATCTCTTAATTGTTTCGCTAAAGACTAATGTTTACAAACCCGCCTATCAGTTTCTGAAAATCACATCAAGCCCAATACAACCAGCGTCTAGAGTCGAACATTGCGGCCAGTTTCTGTTACAACGACCACAGATCTGTTACAACAGAGAGATCTGTGGAGAGATTAATCATCAGTGATTGGAACAAAGCTGCAAATTGGATCGGCTAACTCAATATCCAAGTAACGATCATTGCTTGTTGCTTTAATAATTTTCAAAACTGTAGTTTAGGTTGAGCTTTAACACGTTTCACACAACTGGAACCAGATAAAGTAAAGGCAACCTACCATGTTACTTATTTACATAGTATATACCAATTTAAAAATTATATACAGTTCGTATTGTTATATATACTCAAGAAACTATTGAATATATTTAATGGCTTTACTTACGAATGAAATAAATGTACATCGGAAATCTGGGATAAATAAGTATTTTTTAAGTCTCTTTGAGTTAATTATCTTTCTAAATTTGTTGTTCATAAGTGCATATTCACCTTGTCACAGTTCATTTAAACTGACACAGAGTAATCAATAGCATAACAATCATTAATCGTGTTTCAAATAATATCTGTCAAAGCGTAACTGAAGACAACACATTTGGTGTTCGTAGCTTTCAATGGCTCTATTAAGTTAGTCATTGTTATGATAAGTACACCTACAGAAAAAGTGCATAGTTGTTACATCAACAAAGAGTTAAACGTTGTCTCATAATAACAGTAGTCGTTTATCGTAAAACGGGTGCTCGTGAATGTTTTCTTTGATAAAAACACCATTGAGTTTTATTTCACTCGCTTCATTAGACATCGTATCGTCGTTTTCTTCAAATAAACATTTATTTATTCACACACGAATACAATCTATGATTGAGATGTAGTTGCATAATTGTTTATTTTTACAAATACTATTCGTGATAGGCTTACTATTCGTGATAGGATTTTTGTTTTAGTTACGATGGTTTTTTAACGGTCCGTCACCAAGCGGTTGGTGTTGGATTTGGACGAAATGCTTCTTCCGTTTTAAAAACATACATCCCTGATATTTAATTTAACTAGGCAGTCGTATGAGGTCCAATTAAAGTGATTAAAACAAATAAAAAGCACTGATAATATATATATATATATAATATTTGTAAATTACTTTGAATTTCAACAACTCCTTGATTATCCAATATGGTATATCTCAAGTTGTGTATCACCCTTAGTAATATGTATATTAATTAATGCGTTGTCTCAAGAGGTTGAAATACGTTGTTCACCAATGACGTCTCCTCTCAATGTACAGTATCATTCACTCAAAGTTTTGCAATTATTTGACCAGATAATATATGTCGATAGCTTGTCTTCTTTATGGAATGTTTAAAACAAAAAATTGTAAAAGACATAAAATATGAACCTTTTAAAAATGTACTCATGCTGAGGATAATAATTGGTTTTGTAACTCACAGACACGTTTGCATTTTCAACATCGATTCAAAAAATAATTGGATTGTTCTGGATGTTCTCGTTTATGAATTGGTCTGGTTTAATGAATTTTTTAGTCACTATCCATATACCTGTCCCACCACTGGCAGGTTTGGACACAATTTTATTGCAGGATGGTCAAAGCCAGACACAAGCGAATAACAATAAAGGTATCAGGAAACTGACACATACCTTCTCCCTTTTAGCCCAATTTTAATGAATAAATTACTTTTTATTTACTAAATATAGAATACAAAGCACGGTCGAATATACAGAAAATCTTGTAAACAAGTTGTTTTAAAAAACATCCACCCAAATCCCTGCTTTGGAGGCCCTACAGAATCCATTGCTACACTCGTGGGTTTAAGAGGGAAAATACCCCCTATTCCCCCCCAGGGTTATTAAGGGGCAACATATTTCGAATTTCCTCTATTGGTCAATGCTAACTTGACAAGCATATCAAGTTTGAATGAAATTGATCAGTAAATAAGAGAGAAATAGTAATTTTTGTATTCCCCATAAGAATAACATTGAACAACGTACTGCGTTTACCGCAAAATGAAAATTTCAATTTTCTCCGAAACCAGCAATCATAGAATAGTAATTCAAAATACTAAATTATTTAGTTTTTTGAGCTCTTTTTAATGGTGAATAGTAATATTTTTTTATATTTATGTCTTTTTATGAAAAATCCAAAAAAAACTTAATTTGTCATGTTTTAAGTCCTGTAATTTCCGAACCCGAATTTTAACAGGAAAGCGGGAGGTGTCATTTTATTGTAAAACTAAAGTTCTACAAACGACTAAAGTTTAATCAAAATCGTTAGAGCTGTTTTTGAGAAATTTGGATTTTTCATGTTTTTTGGCGGTTTTTTGGGGACAATTACCCTTAAAAATCAAAAATTCAAAAAATGAAAAAAAGGCCTGGAGATATCGTGGATTAGTACCTACATACCAAATTTCATAAAAATCGGCCCATTGGTTAAGGCTCTAGCTCTGTACACATCCACACACACACACACACACACACACACACACACACACACACACACACACATATGTATTCGCTCAATTGTGGAAAACACCCAATTGTAGCATCTTTAAGACGAAAGATACTGCGTTATCGACAATACTGTGGACAGTATGTTCCACAACTCACTTTCCCGATACACACCGATTTTAGCCCTTACACACTAGAAAACAATTGTAGCAACGTGCCACAATCGTGCAAACTCCAACTTTGGTGTGTACTCCCCACCACGTCACCCCAGCGCTGTTACCAGTTCGTGCAGGTGCGGCGGCGCGCGGTGCGGCGGCCAGCTTGGTGACTGGGTAACTCGCCTCCACTCCGTGATCTTTGTTGGCTCAGATGTTCGTTTTTAATGCTCTATTGATGCTTTTTGATAATTGGGATGCATGTTGTATATCATAATATATTGTTGAAATCACTGTATGTTAAATTATCTCTGATTTAAAATAGAAACCCATTTTTACGTAAATTGAACAGTAGGCCCTAAAACTAGTTAATATAGTATGGTATATATTATATTATTTAATAATTAAAATAGAACTTATATATTGTTATTAGTATTCGGTACTTATTTTAGCGAATTTCCCCTATAGGAAAGAAGTTACTACCGAAGTCGGCATGGTAAGATCTACGCCCGGGACCATGATAACTTTTCGTTTTGAGGTTCCCAGATACCAAAAAAATCGTTTGTTCAAAAATATATTAATGTGTGTACGTGGGTACGATGATTCTAAAAAAATTGTCCGATTTTTACGAAATTTGATACGAACATTTAAAGCAACATTTATGACTTTAAGTTTGAAAACCAGAAAGATCGCTCCATCCAAAGGGGTATTTGGGGAGGGAGGGGATTTGTACCCCATACATGTTTTTTTTTAGTTTTTTATACATAAAATTTTAGTTTTGACTATTTAATTCAGTTTAAAAAAAACAAATTGCTATTTTGATAATTTTTCACAAAAGCAGTTTTGTTGCCGATAGTTCTCGTAGCAGCAAACCTGCGTACTCAGCCCCCATGTTATTGTTATGGAGAATAAGTAAAATTTTCTCTCCCTTAATTATTAACATAAATTAATAAAACTTGCTGTGTGACTTTACCTAGTTAAGCTATATTAATATTTGTATAAAAACCCCTTGTTTGTGTTCCTTGTTTCAGCAAACTTGCGTATAAATGTTATAAATCGCTTATTTATGAATGCATATTGATGAAACTTTTTATGTGACTTTATGTAGTATTAAGACACATATATATATGCATTTGTAATTCACTGAGTTTCCAGGTTTGGTACGACGGGGGTTTGCTACGACATCCATTTATATGATATGGATGTCTTGATATGCATAAGGTGCATTTAAATGCTAAAATATTTCCAATCATGAGTAATGAGCGTAAAATTTGAATATAACTCAATAATTGTAAGTGAATAGTAAAACTAGTTTGTTGATTGGTTATCTGATCGCTTTGAGATACAAAACAAGTTTATAATTCTCATGCCAATAAACAAAGGTACAAAATGTGTTAACACGGAATGGTTTGGATTTGGAAAAAAAATTTCCTCATACTTGATCAAACATTATTAAAAAATATCAAATTAAAACAGATTTGATTAACTTTGAAAACTCTGATCAAGCAAGCTAAACAAGTCAGTTTAATCAAACCTGATCGACTGTCTTGATCAGGCCTGATAAAATGTGTCCCGATCTAACATTACGGGATCTAACCCCAGGCATTGTTAAACTCCCCATGTTATTCTAACTGTATAATAGAAATCAATTAAATTGGATATGTAAACGGATGTCAATAAAAAAAAAAACAGTACAAAACAGGATAACTACGGGATTTTGATTTTGTTCTCGCCTTTAGGGCGCTCTGCCTCACGGGTGATCATGGGATGAGCATGGTCCCCAAGCTAAACTTATGGATATTAATGTTTACTCAACTGTTTAAGCTAAAATTTGTTAGTTGATTAGTAGTTTCTATTATTACTGACATAAACCTTCAAAATATCTAAAAAAAATCTCTTAGGACTTCTCCCATTGCCTTTGAAGATTAGTTATTACTGAGGCCATTGAGATGACATATTGGGAGGGAGGTAAGTAGTACAGTTATGAATGACATATAATTACTCACAATTTAAGTACTCTTTAGGGCTCCGTCCCACTGGTTTAAAAGTTCTCGAATTAGGAACTACTGAACAAATTGGGTTGCAATTCTGGAGGGAGATTGGTGTTAGAATAATCATACTAGTAGTGTGGGTTTGCGGGTTTTGCGCCGGAAGTGACGTCATCCGGTCACGTGACCGGAAGTGCTGAGTCATGAAAGATGTTATCTGGGGCTGAGCCAGTGACGTAGGCGGTTTTGTGACGAAATGAGTTAAAGTTCAAAGTTCAAGGTCACGGGGAGGTAATTTTAAAAAAGTACTACCTCGCACGCGTAAAATCCGATTGTGATTCGATAGTTTTAATTCGATAAAATATCGAATGAAAATTATCGAATGAAGCAATCGAATGATACGAGTGCGAGGTAGTACTAATACAAATATTACTTTATTTTTATTTACAATAAGTTATGTTTACAATAATTCATGTTTACAATAGTTCCCCGTTGTTGGTTGTCATCGATGTTGTTGATCCGGACGAGTTGCGGCCATCACTTCGCTTTCTGAAGAAAGACGGTATATACTTCGATTCCTGCGCAGAGTCCATGTTGTTTTTTGATGCGTAAAGTTCCAAAGATAAATCGTAACCGGACGCAATGAGAAGTCTTAACTCTTCATTAAAAACCTCGAGGTCTTGGAAAGTCGCCAGATGAATAGAGTCATAATGAATACACCTAATTTTAATGGACATTTTAATACAATGTTTTACGTTTGTGAAGAGCACTCGATGTTCACCAGTCGAGAGCCGGAGGTGTACTGACTATTCGCTAGCTAGCGTTCTGGTATCAAACAAAATGGTGGGGCGGAGAAGATGGCGGACAGCAGATGGCAGGCGGCAGGTGGCAGCTGGTTGCTACTACATTCGCCGCCACAGTAATGCAATCCTTCGGCGTAATTCTTGTAGTTTATCTTGTCGGTTCATTTGATACGTTTTACATCTACATATGCAATAGCTGAAACACTTGCACTTACGACAAGCTTTCCCGTCAACTTGATCGCCTGGTATTTTAAAACATTGTAACTCGCAACAATATGTCTTCAAGTTGTTATCGAAAAATAAATTTTTCATAGGTGACACCGACATGTTAGCTGCAGCGTGTGTTAGACAAGACTGATACTAACTTCACTGCTCCCTCTCTTTTATACCTCTTCATAAGTTAACCCTGAATGAAAGTTCAAGGTCATCCATTTGAATTTTAAAAAAAGCAACACAGCAGTATATAAAATAATATACTGCTGTGTTGCTGTTTTTATTTTTTTTTATTTTATTTTATTTTATTTGTTTTTATTTTCTTTATTAAACAAACATCTTACAATACAATAAACTTAAGTTTAACATTGATAACTAGAAATACAAACAGAGACATTATGTACAAGGATGCGTGATGTGCAGAGTGAGTTCCGTCGAGTTGTTGCCGCTTACACCGTGTGATACCAAATACAACGTCCCCGGTTGAATATCTCGCAAATCTTCATTTTGTAGCAGTTGAACAAATCGTTTTGGAAGAAATACTTGAAACTTCGGCTCATCTCCTGGAGAGAAAGGTCCTTCGCTCAATGAAACTAGAATTGCTTCTCCATGTGTGGTTTCCACTTTCTTGATGTTATGAATAATGTAGTGTTTTTGTTCTTTTAGTTCTGAACACTTTTTAGTTAGCAGAAGGTCGGATTTTGAATGAGTGTTGAATTGATCAACCAGTGTTTGTAGAAACTGTTGTGATGTCATCTTCGTCAGTGGTGGTTGTGGTGTCTTCTGTGATGTTGCCTCTTCGGAGTCTCGAATAATACTCGTGCCGGAGCGGTGTTGGCTCCTCGTATTTATAGGCCCCGCTACCCCCACCACATTCCGGTTCTTTGCTACCCCCACCACATTTCTGCGTTTGTTCCAAGTAAGCAGCCAAACGATATGCGTTGTGCAATGCGCAGTTTAATTGTCCGTGTTTAGGATCTTTTGCAGCAACACAAATATTACCGAGATTAATGTTAAAGTCCTTACCGATGGTTATATCGAAAACATCACCGTGCGTGTACTTTTGTATCCAGTTCCTTTTTTCTAATCCTCTTGTGTATATATGTGAATATTGTTTGCAAAAGTTAAACATAATACTGTGCAGATTACTGTAGCTTATAAATCCTTCATACCAATGTATGTGATGAAAGTAGTTTGTTATCCATTTGTTTGTACTTTTTGCTTTGGCGTTAAGGTTGTTAAAAGAAAAAGGAGCTTCAAACGTGAATGGGTAAACTACAAATGTAAGCAAGTCTAAAATTACTAATTCCTTGATAATAAACCTATCATCATTATTTCGAAATGCTTGAAATTCTATTACACAAGGCTTTACACTCACTTCTTCATCCCCTCCGCTCATCATGGCACCTAGCAATCAACTAAACTGTTTTCCACACCACGGTAGGTTAAATACCAGGCCGTACAGTTGCAGGCGCGTTGGTGTATATTTAACGTGGGCACCGTCCCCAATAGGCCTACCCCACGTGTGTTCTTCTTTACTAAGTCAAACTTTAGTCTTTTTTAACTTCTTCTTCTTGTGTTTCGTTTTCTTCTTCTTCTTGTTTCTCCGTTTCTTCTTCCTGTGTTGTTTCTTCTGTAGCTTCTGTAGCGATTTCTACAAGTGGTTCAAAATCCTTTAACTTTCTCCACATGCAAACTTCATGAGGTATTCTATTAAAAATAGATGTATCCACAGGTCCGTACACGATGGTGCTATCAGGTTGTTTTTCCAAAGTATCGACCAAATATTCTTTAATAATAGCGCTTGCAAATACCAACTGTCTCATGTACCTTGTAATAGGTTCTGTTGCGTAGTTTAAAACGTAGAATTCTTCACGTGACAGTAGAATCTTATTTTCATGTTGAGTCAAGTCTCTAATTCGCACTTGTAGTTGTCCACGATGTTTAACAATATCGATTTCATTGTCACAATCCAAAAGTCGAATATGTGTTTTCCTTCCACACAAACTGTTAGTTAAATAACATTCTATTAAATGTACATGTTTCAAAAATGACTCCCAAGCATTTTGCGAAAATAAAACCTTTTTTGTTCCATGGTGTAGTATTACTGTAGGGGAATAATCCTTTGACTTCATCAATCCAACTGATACACTTTTACTGATGCATGCTGAGATGGGGTAAAAGATTCGCAAAAAAACTTCAGTTAAAATGTGAGGAGGAATATTTTCTTCAACTTTCTTCTTCCTCTTTGGTACTACCTTTGATGGGTCTGCATTACTTTCCTCCTCTCTATCTCTTTTACCAAACTTTAAAAATGCAGTTATTTCCTTGATGATTTCTTCTTCACTAGTATTATCACGTTCCAATAACGGTGCTACCTCTGCATCACCTTGTACAACAGATGGAGAACTCATTTTGTAGAAGATGTTGCCCATGCGACGATAGACGATCAACTGAAGACCTGCATTGTTGCTCCGCTATTTATAGGTTAGCGACAGTGGCGGTGCCGGTGGTGGTACAACGTTTTACAATACCGTCTTTACGATACCAGTCAACGGTGTGTATGTAACAATTTTATCGTGCAAAATTAAACAATACGCAGATGTATTTGCAGGTACGTTTTCTTTGAAATTCCATTTCTATTTTTATATCAACACTAGACGATTTTACAGATTCGTTTTGTTTGGAGCAATCAATTACAACAATCGGAGCTTTCGATTCAAACTGTACGGGAGATAGTAGAGGTGTGTTTGTTTTGCCGTAATATGAATTTTGGAACCTAGCGTACATATCGTATAAAACACTGTACCTTTTTTTATCAAAAGAGATATTAAAGTTGTCGTAGGGAAAGAATTGTGAATTCAGGAACACTTTACAGTTTGTTAATTTACAATGGTCAAATTCACCAGCATTTTCAGTTAATATACTTTTTTTCTTTGTTTGTAATCCAAATATTACATATCTCGCTTTTTCCAAATGAGTAGAAGTTTTTACAGTCCATGTATGCCGTTGTGTTGAAGGTAAAACGGGGTATTCATGAAACTCCCAGCTTCTGAATGGTATTAAAATGTCTCGATCTGATTTTAACTTTCTTAATAATGTAATCCTGTGTTCATCATTTAGTCGCACATGTGGTACTCTCCAAACAATCTTGTCTAATGTTAGTTTCCAGTCTAAATTGGCTTCAGTTGTTCCAGCAGATGCTTTAATAATATCATTATCGTTTGATGACCTTAATAAAACTAGTTCTTGTTTTACATTTATTATTATTCTTCTGTAATCTTCAGCAAATCCTAAAAGTAATCTTAAAGGTACGTAAAAATCAAAGTTTCCCGAAGCGTCAGGAGTAATTATACTTTTGTCTGGTGCAACCCATCCTGCAACAGCTAACAGATTCTTCTCATTTGGTGTTAAAGACGCTAATCCTTTTAATGTACTGGAAATTCCAACCTTTTTTGTTGAATCGACTGTAACTCCTGAAATTTCATATCTAATCTCGTCAAACAAAAATGCCATAGGATTATTTATGAACGGAACAGTGGTTCCAACAGTACCGTCAGCTTTTGTTACTTTTCCTTCAATATATAAATAACTTTCGCATGGAAGAGTATAAATGTCTTGTTGTTGTATAGGAATCCTAATTTCATCGTTATTGTTTAATTTGGACGAAGCGTAAGGGTTGTGCGTGTGATATTCCTTTTCCCATAAGGTCTCGTCGAATGTTGGGCCCTGCGCTATATCCAGTATATCCATTGTTAATGACCTTTAATCCAATTTCTTCTAGAAAACGAATGTTGTCACTTGTTAATCCTTCTACAGCTGATGAGCTACTGACCTCTTTGCTGGTTGGCTCTCTCTTTTTAAATGATAACCGCATTATCTAAGCGGATGATTTTATATGTATTCTTACAGTAATAGCTTCTCCTCGAAAGTCAATAAGGTTTCCGTCTTGATCCACTATGTTCAGCACGATGTCTGAAATGAAACTGGTGTTTAACGGTAGGTACACAAGGTTTTGAGGCTTTTCTACTATCTTGAAACCCGGTGCGACTGATGGGTAGAATGTGTGTAATATATGCCGATTTTCTCCATCTCGGTAGGATCCTTGTATAATGTTACATGTAATGTCTATGCTGTTTACTTTGATGATCGTCACAGTTCTATTCCCAGAATGAGTTGTATTAGGTTCTAATACCTTTGTTTCCTTAGAAAACCCCAATAAACTACCAATTGAACGTTCTTGGCCAAAATCAATATAATACTTAGAAGTAATTTCGGCTTTCATTGTATTGTTATTGCCTTTTATCGTTATATTTTCTTTTCCCATATGTTTTTGTATAACTTCATTTATATTATCAATTTCATAAGCTCCTGTTGGTAAACTGAATTCTTCCAAAGCTGAATATTTTCCTTTATTATCTTTTGTCTTGTAATAATGTATTTTGTTATTAATTCCTTCACTAACGTTTGGAATAGAGTTATATGTTGTTAAATCCAATAATGCGGCTTCCCATAGTCTTCCTTTTTGCAAACGTAGCGCTGGAAACAGAATACTGCGCAAAGTACATGAGTTACCGGTTAATGACACTGTATACGAAGACATCTTAAAGTTGACTAACACTTTTAGCTAAAAAGTCTAAACATAAATGACCGCAAATGGATGTATCATCAGGTTGTTTTCTTGTATAATTGTAAAAAACATTTTCTGCCGCACGAAAGTATTGTTGAAGTTCTTTCGGTGGTGGAAGGTTTCCAAAACTGTCGAAATAATAAATCGTTTCACCAAGTTTCTTGTAACACACCCAATGAGTGCCTAATCCTTCACTATTATCCAAATTTACTATACCAGTCTCATTTTTCCACATTTTAACCGGTAATTCATCTTTCATAAATACTCCTCTAAAAAATGGGATTTTCAAACAAGAAGCATATGTAATCAGTTCTTCATTGGTTAATTCTTTGTTTTTAATTATTAATTGCTCTTTCTTATTTAATACACACGATACGGTCTTAGGTATAGTCCTCCTCCCTTTTTTATCATTGACCATATTGTTGGTTTCTTTTTACCTTTACCACTAGTAGATCGACGTTTTCTTCTGATATTACCTCCTTGTTTCTTAGCGGGTCTTTTCCCACGCCTTCTTCTCTTTCCTCCTCCAAACGTAGTTTTTGCTTTCATTGCTGCTGTTACTGCTAAAGACGATGCTTTTTCACCAATACTCGCGTCACTAGATTTTACTCTTTGCCAAGCTTTCTCAGAAAGTGCTCTATCTGCTATTGATCTATTTTTTGTATCACCAAATTTGGAATACGCTATATCGTGCTGTTTACAAGCCTGATCAAGCTTATTTATTCCAGGATCTCCTCTAGCAAGCCGTTTCTCTAATTTGGTTCCAGGACCACAATATTGATATCCTCCAGGTAAATGTAATTCCACAGGTAATAAATCAATCGCCTTGTTAACTATAGCTCCAACCGGTTTACTTAATAGAGAAAATGCTGTTGATGCTATTCCCCTTCCTCTCTGTAATCTCTCTCGATTATGACTGATGCGTTTAGCCCTCGGCATGACTATTTATAGCCAAACTTACAGTCAGTAGGTGCACTCTATAAATGTTTTACAATGAATGTAATATTAGTCTTGGCTTCTTGTATTATATATACTGTTTAAAATCCATTTATTATATAGAAATGGATTAATTAATTAAATGTAGACATAATAAATAAAAGTAGTAAAAATAGAAATAAGGTGTAATTGAAGATGTTTCAAATGTTTCTCCGCTGGTGATGGTATCGTTGTTTTCGGTAAAATGAATAAAATCTAAATAGTTGTCATGTTCCCTTAGAAACTTGCCACTCAATCGTTGGTAATTAAATAACACATTCCAGTCTAGTTTATCTTTAAAATTGTCAATGTAATTTTCAGAGAGATTTTGATATTTACTTATTACTTCCCAACAGTTATTAAAATTTGATGTCATCTCTACAAGGAAGTTTTCTGAAAACTGTTGTCTTTGTAAAATATGAATCCAGTTAACTCTGTGAAAATAAATTCTTAACATAGTCATTGTGAAGAGGTAGTGTATGGAAAGTTGTTCCCAATCCATATATCTATCAAACCGTTGAACAAAACCATCTGTCAGCACTCCTTGGGGAAATCTCGGCTCTTGAGATATTAAACTCCACGCAGTAATATTGGATTCCATCATCCTCTCTGTATCATCTCTCGAATATAACTGATGCTTTATCCCTTATCATGGGTATTTAAATTCTTTTTTCTCTTATATAATCTTCATCGTTTTCTGTTGGTTCATTAATCACATTCACTTTATCCCCCTTTCCTAATGTCTTGACTTTAGAAGGCTCAGACGGTTTATCTAATTGATTAGGTTTTTCTGGATTGTGTATCTTTTTCCAGTCTAAATAATTGTGGCTGTCAACATCTGAAGCTACAGCTCTTCCTGAAGCCCGATGGATATAATTAAATAAAGCTGCACCAAACCTTTCCATATGTTTTTCATATTCTGTAGTCCATTTCTTGTGTACTATATCAAATATTTTCTTATTTACAGCGTCTCCATCCTGCTCACAATCACCTACATTTGACAATTTTAATTTTTTTACATCATAGCTTGTATCAGTTTCATTCTTTTTGTAAATCGTTAACAATTTTAAAGTCGCTAAATTTACTGCTTCACCATCATAAATGGGATGTTTTATATTGCTTAACCTTTTACCAGAAAATCCCCAATGGTCTTCGTGTACAATCGGGGTTCTTTTATCCATGTATTGTACCGTAACCGCATCAGAAGACAAAAGCGGATCACCAACATTTTGAATTACTTTTCCTTCAAAATTATAATTACCATCAGGTGTTAACGGAAACCCAGCTCTTTTTTCACTATATCCAGATTTTACTCCAAACTCGGAATACCGTCCAAACTTGTCCACACTCATGATGTAACTGAATCGCTATCGTTTAGGTTCTTACTATATATATATATATATATATATATATATATACGTCTACTGAACAATTATTTCTCGTTTTCGCAGTTCATCAACCAAAGCTACCCATTCGTTTTCTAAACCAGTGTGCCCGGCTTCCATAGCTTCGTGTAATAACCTCATTCGATCAACTAACTTATTTATATCGTTGTAATATATTATATTGGTTTTATACAAATTTTTTAATAATCCCCTTCCAGATGTAGTAGGATCAGTTGTTTTTCTTTTTTTATGCAAAACATTTAATTCAGCAGAAGATAAAGCTCTTCTTTTAATTGGAGCTTTATTTGATTTCGAGGGGAAAAGACTAGATATAATGTTTGTGTATTTTATTGACCTGTTTCTATGAATAGGTAGTTCTTTGGAATATTTTTTTCTATGTGCATTTGTATACTCTAGTATATTTTTAAACAATTGTAAATCCTTTTTAGTATATTTACCAGGATTATTTTTAAAGATGAGTTCAAACAAACCTGTTGTACCTTTATATTTCTTATCACCAATAACTATATCATCATTTTCGTTTATATCTAACTTTCTATCTCCAATCATTAATCCTTTATCCTCTATTCTAGCTCCATATGTATGATAATTTCGATTAGCATGTGTGCCATGTAACATTTTTAATGTATATTTTCTTCCAAGTGTTCCTTTAAACATAATATCTGTGCCTAATTTGCTTAAGTTGGATGGGTTGATATCCTCTTCTTCTGCTCTTGTATCTTCCGCACTTGTATCTTCTGTACTTGTATCTCCTGCAATGTTCTTTTCCCTTAAATCTCCTATATCTCCGCTTTCTTCATACTCGTCGCTTTCTTCAGATGTTTGTAACTGGTCAGAACTTTCATCATTCTGAAATTCTTCTTCATATTTGGAAATTGGTAGCATTTTGTCTCCTTCGAAGCGAATTGAAGGTCTTTCCATATTTTGTGCTAATCGCTTTAAAGGTTCAGTAACAGGTTTGAATGTTGTTTCTAAAAATTGCTCTCTTTCATTTATACCTGATTTTAAAGCTCGGTTTTTTTGTCTAATAGAATCACTAAGTGATTTTATTTCCTTTAATAGCTTTTCCTGGTTAACCATCTTCACACCTTGACGACTTGTACAGTAATACCGCTAATCAGTGTATTAAAACGAATTTATCAAAACCTATTCTATAACGACCATCTTTTATAGCTTGATCTTTCATAATAACCAAAAATCCATACTTTTCCGCCCATGCTTTTCCGCAAAGCTCTTTAAACTTTTCAAATGGCATATCCGCATTCACATGATCGTTATATATATGTTTTAGGTTAGTATCATCTTGTTTGAATACAATTAGAATATTTGCATTATCTCTGATAAGTTGTTTTGGGATTTTGCTATAAGTTTGTCCTATATATATGCTGTCGATGTTATTATGTCTTCCCATGGCAAAGTAGTTTCTAATAGTATCCTGATTTTCACAAGATACATCGTAAAATATAAATACAGAATACGGTTTCGCTTCGTTTGGTTGCATAATGCTATCACTAGCGTTAAATTTGTAAAAATTAACATCAGACACATCAGATAGGATTTTATCCAGCAATTGATACTTTGGTTGATGTAGAGACTTTGAAAAAATATATAGGTTACTAAACCTTAATCCCTGCGGATTAGTGATCAAATTAAAGACAACATTGGTCTTTCCACAGTTTGAGGGGCCACTTACTATACATCGAACAGTGTTTGGAAGTAAACTACCGTGTTTACCATTGTTGATTTTAACGTTATCCACAGTTAAATCATCTATGTTATTAATATTGAATCGATCTTTATGGTGAATAATCTCCATCCTGCTCAAAGGTTAACGATGAAATGAGTTGCTTGTATTAAACCAAGTCCTTTATAGGTATCCATGAATCCTCAGTTTTGTTAAACCCTAACCACCGCACTTTAACTGCGTCCTTTTTTCTTTGTAACACTTTTTCAACAAGATATACATCACCTACTGTTGACTTTAACATTTCATGTCCATAAAATGCACCTTGCAACAAATCTCCTTTGTTATCTTTTAGGATATACGTTTCAGGTACAGTCGGTTGCACTTTATACACTGTAAAAACTTCATTCGTCCAATTGGGAAGGTATTTTTTGGTAAACACTCCCTTATATTTACTAATCCGTACTTTATCACTTACATTAAATTTTCTTGGCTGCATTTTTTCTACTTTAGGCTTTGTATTTTTCTTTATGCGTTTTAATACATCTTTTGCATTTCTTCTATTTACTTTGTTAGGTTTCATACCAATAGTTCTATGAAACCTGTTGTTATAATCATTTATTAATTGTGGTAAAACATCATACCATACGTAAGAACCTCTTTTTGAAAATTGTTTATACAGTGCTCCTTTCAAGGTTCTATTGAATCTTTCTACAATAGCTGCTTTTTTCTCTGAATTTGTAGAATAATGATTTATTTTATATTTATTCATTAACTGTGCAAAGTTTGTATTAAAGTATTCTGTTCCATCATCAGTTTGTAAATGTTTAATTTTGTTTTTATCTCTTTTTATGGCTATTTCCATGGCTTCTGTTACGCTTTTACCAGTCTTGTCCTTTAGAGGCAAAGCGTCTGCAACTTTTGTAAAACAATTAATAATTGTGAGTATATATTTAAATCCTTTGTTTATTCTGCTATGCGGTCGCATTTCAATTAGATCCGCTTGATATAGAACATTTATCCCTTTTATAACAGTATTTCTTCTTGGAAACTTTATTCTTGCAGGTTTGTGTAGTTCATTAATAATCTTCTCCTTCAGGTCTGACATGATGGTTTCACGAAGGCAGCTGATATGGTATTAAATATTCTTTGGTATAAATCTGCTTATATATATATATATATATACATATAGTTCAAGGTCATTTAAAACTTGTGTAAAAAAAGGGGAAACACAGCTTAACATTGCTGTGTTTCCCCTTTTTTTTACGGAAAGGAAAAGGATAAAGGATCTAGGACGATGAAAAGGTTACTCGTCAATAGGGTTGAGGGAGTAGTGGCCGAATGGTAATGTGTTGATTTTGTCTGGAAGTGTTTGTCTTTTGTCGTCATTACAGGATAGCGCCTTTTTAACTTCAGTCACGCTGTACAGCTGATGGTTAAAACTTCTGATGGTGTTGAATTTAGCTGTAATGATGTTATCCTCAAATAAGCATTGCTTGTAGTGTTCAAAATGCACTTTCTTCTTTAAATATAAACTCTTTACACCTTTAGCTTTCTTAATATAGCTATTCTTCTTTTCTTCTTCTTCTTCTTTTTCATTATAGAGTTTCAAAGAATATAGTTTAGACATCAATGCAACAATCTCTTCAAGCAGAACACCATTAGCCTCATCCTTGAATTTGCCTAGTACTTTTTTGTGTCTGTCATTGTCGTAGTTTGGATGATCTTTTGGATAATCGGAGAAATCAAAGTCGTTCTTGTAAATAAATGTACGCAAATCTTTATACATGTCCAATGTTACTATGCGATATATGAAAGCGTCAGTGTCCATATATGTAATAGATATATTTTCTCTTCCGTAGAACGCCACCATTTTGTTGTAGTGAAAATCGTACATGTGTGTTTTTGAGATGTCCAAGATTGACATGCCTATATACAAAGGACGACCCATCTTCACACTCGTCTTCTTCATGGACACTGCTACAAGTTTTTCATTAATAATTATAGATGTTCCAAAATTTGGCTGCTGTACTAGTTTCTGTAATTTTTTTGCGTCGGTAACAAGTTTAACATTTTTGTGTCTTCTTTTGTTTTCCAATGTTTTTCCAAATATCGCATTATTCATTAATTTAAAGAAATCTTTTTGAAAGTCTGATGTAGCTGCTGCTCTTCTGATGGTATTTGAATCAATGTAGGGTTTCAACCAGCATGATTGAGAAAATTCCAAAACTCTATTAATTTTTGTTAGACGTAGTCCTAATTCGATAGCTTGTTGAACCACCCAAAAGTGAGCCACGTAGCGTTGTTTATTATTTAATGTCATCATTAATTTGGGGTGTTTTCCAATTGGTGAAATTTCTGTTTTAGCAAGAAGTGGAAGGTCATAATGAAGATCATGTAAATTTTCTGGGTATTCAAAATCGCAATCCAAAATATATCCAGTGTCACCATGTTTCGGAATTTGTAAAATATCGCCAATAGAGTCGGGATTAATCCATTTAAAGTTATCAAAAGGAAGTGGGTTTGACATTGCCCATCCGTACAGGTTATTTGCATCGAAATATCCTAAATAGGTTGACGGTTTGGTTTCATCGTAATCGGGTAGGTATTTGTTGTTGGCTTTGACATGTCTGGTAACACTTTGGGTCAATCCGCCTCTTACTCCAGCTTCAACCATTAAAACCATGTCAATGTCTGTTAAAAGTTGGAGTTTGCATTTTGTTTCTTTTAACATGGCTTGCCAAGCTAATCCTGGTGAAGTATACGAATGTAGAGGGTCCAAACCGTATGCAGCAAAACAGGTGTTTCGGAATTCTTCCATTACATCACAAAGAAGAGTTACATCTAGTTTGACATAAAAGTCCGAGTAATCTCCTAAGGTCTTCATATCTAACTCGTTCCATACTCGACGTGCGTGTTGATAGTCCTCAAGTGATATTTCCGAATCATTAAGTTTGTTTTTGAAGTGTTCTGGTGAAGGTAGTGATGTTTCATCAAATCTATGCAGTCCATCGATGTAATCATAGGGGAAGACTCCTTTTCGAAGAACCAAATCCATTTTACTATTGGGTACAATTTTGCTTGTTTCTATCAAATCTGTTCTTCTTAGATTTTCAGATAATTTCATGAGGCTTGAAGGCATAAATCTAAATGAATCAACAAACCTTAATTTAATTTTACCCACCTTTTTTGAAAAGCTTATAAATTTTTCCATTGTAGTAGCCAAAACGTCTATTGCTCCATTATCTCTTCCTAGTTCGGGGATTATGAAGTGCGAATCATAACCACTCAGATTGTGCAGAACTACGGGGATAAAATATGGTAGTTTGTAGTTCAAGTTGCAAGCGTTACAGGCTGCACCTCTGTACGCTCCCGTAAGATGATCATGGTCACGAACTTTAACGTTATCCAGTGTAAAGGTGTTATTACACAAATAACACGTTGTTGTTGAATCATAATGTTGAAGTTCTTCTTCTTCCATAGGTGACATGGGTACCTTTGTTCCATACAGTTCTTCTACCTTTGCAGCTATGTCATACAAATCATCGACAAAGTATTTGGCTGCTTCTTCACCGCGATAAATCTTTGGAGAAGATGATAGTCCATATTTTTGAAGATGGTCTTCAGTCAACGTGGATTTAATTAGTATGCAATAACTGTTTGGTGAATGAAGTTGGTATTTGCTTCTTCTTGTAACGTCCTCTTCTTGTTGTTCAAGCGGATGTAAAGAAGACTCGAAATCAGCGTAAACAACAACAGGTACACGGTATTGTTGTATTACTTTGTCAAATTTTATCTGCGCTCTGCTAGGATGCGGCAATTTAATTCTTACTTCATAGTTTCCATTACATAACCGCTGGTGTTCTACTAACCAATCAGACCCTCCCCTTCTTAGTTCTTTGTTCACGTGACAAAAACATCTTTTGCAAATTGTCATCTTTCTTTTATGCTTAGATAATTGATTAGAAACAAGACTTTCAAATTTTTTGATATACACAAAGTGTGAAATATCACCTTTAGTAATTAATAACAAATCGGTATGATCTCTGCGCTCATTTGGTGTTATACGCAAGGGGTACAAATTGTTTGTTGAATCCAATCCGAAGAGGTTGACAGAAGCTGAAGGATTTTGTTTTTCAAATTTTGAAACGTCTGTTATAGCAACAGGGTAAGTCATCCCTTGGAAATTATATCTATGTTGTACTTCTTCATAATAGTGACTTGGTCTTTCCGGATGAATTGTTACATATTTGGCCAACATAGCATATTTAAAACACTCAGTATCTTGATTTTGTACGTTGACGCAGGATAAGGTATTTCTAATCTTTGTTGGTAGAGGAATGTAGCTACTTCCTCGAATTCCATAGCCGTGTTTGTGTACTCTTAAGTCTAGCCCTGTGATGCTTAACAAATTCCATCCAGAGCCTCTTCCTTCATGTTCTTGTATTTTAGTCATTAGCTCTTAAAAACATTCAGATACGATTGAATCAATATCTGACGAAAACATAATAGTTCGGTTTTTTGTTAAAAACCCTCTCGGTGAAGTTTCATTTTGAATGTTTGTAAATAAAGCATCCATTAATAGTCCAAATTTAATAAAATTTAATCTTTTTAATTCATTTTGCAAAGTGTTGCTTACCAATCCTTTTGCGTTATTTAAAAACTCTTCGAGTTGTAATTTTGCATTGTCAATTTTGAAGTGGGTTACTACATTACCCGGAAGTGCTCGGGCATGTAGTTCTACATTTACTGCTGTTGATGCTGAAGGACGGTGAAGTGTAGACAGAGCATGCGTAGAAGTCGATGCAGCTGATGATGTTGAAGGATGATGAAGTGTAGACAGAACAGGCGTAGAAGTCGATGCAGATGATGATGATGTTGAAGGACGGTGAAGTGTAGACATAGCAGAGGTAGAAGGCGATGTTGATGGTGCATATTGAATAACACTAGGTCTGGAATTTTGGTGTTGAGCTAACATTTGATCTATTTCTTTCAATTCTTCTTCTTCATATTCTTCATTTTGGTTTTTGTTATGTTTCAGTTCTTTATGTATCATTAAAATAAATTCATCCTTAAATGAAGACTTGCAAATATCGCAGCGATGCATAATGTAGGTGCGATCTCCACAAGGGTCAAGGCAATAATGAACAACACTGCAAATACCCCTCTATTTATACCCTAGCAAAAGTAATGGGGGTACGTATTACGTTAAGTTTACTATTTTTTTTTTTTTTTTTTTTTTTTTTTTTTTTTTTTTTTTTTGCATTTTATATTTACTATTGTAGCTGGAGGCTACAAATTTCTGTATTTAGGTCAAGGTCATTGAACAAATTTACCAAAACGGGGAATAGAGCAGTAAATGATTTTATATTAAACCATAAACTGATCTATTCCCCGCTCTGTATTTAACTAAGACAATTTTCTCCAACAGAAACATTTGATAAATTTTAAACTCGGATGTGAAGTTGGATTGTACACATTGCATCTTGATCAACTAAAAATTTCATAAAACAATAGGGATCTTCAGTTGTAGATTCATCTTTAACATATTCAATAGTCAACATTGCCGAACGAAGATCTTGTGGAATTACGTCGACTTTTATGAGATGTAAGTTTTATCACATCATCGATATCGATGAGGGGAAAGCTGTAGCAAACGGAGTTTCCTGGTGGGTTCATCATGTCTATATGATAAATATACACTGTTGCATCGTCTTTAAATAGACGTTCCCCCACCATTAAATGTATAAGTTACCCCACTTTTTTAATCATGTAAATGGGTCAAGGTCATACAACGATATTACCAAAACGGGGAATAGAGCAGTAAGTGATTCTCACTATAACCACAAACTGATCTATTCCCCGCTTTGTATTTAAAGTAAACTATTTGAAGACAACAAAAACTTATTCAGATTCTTCCGATGATAATGATGATGATGAGCTCATATCACTAAATAAGTGACGACGAACACAAAAGTTCCCTGTGACTGGATCTAGAACTACATCATCGATATTAATACTGCTTGGAGGGGTTTCACTATCAACAAGGTCCATTTCCTCCAAGCAAAGCAACTGATGATGAAATTCCGGTTCATTATTATCGACATCTTCGTCGTCAGTCAACAGCTCCAACAGCTCCATCTCTCCAAGATATGGTTCACTGCTAGCAAACTCACTCAGTAGTTCAAAGCCACTAAATAGTTCAAGATCACTAAATAGTTCACCTTCCATCTCTGAATCATCATCGTCTTCATCTTCGTTTAAATTTAATGGAATATTTTCAATCAATTCTAGTATAGTCTTCTTAGAAGGGAACATGTTATCTCTGGGCGACATGATTCCAAGTAGCAGACTGATTTACCACTAATACGAAACCACCTTTTATACATGATTTCGGTGGTGGTGGGGGTAAGTGTTGAAAGTGCAAGTGGTAGGGAAAAGTGATAGGGAAGAGGTATTATTGTAACACAAATGATTAAGTCCTGTAAGTGGGTCAAGGTCACCTTATCCTATTACCAGAACGGGGAATAGAGCAGTAAGAGATTCTTATTCAAACCTCAAACTGATCTATTCCCCGTTCTGTATTCCCCCCCCCCCTTTGGCGTTTTATTTAGTTTATGAGGTTGTGTAATAAAGGCACAGTGTGTAGCCTTCTTGTAATAATTGGACAATTTTTTTCTTCAAAGGGATTGGTTTTACATCTATTTTTACTTCTTCTGTTCCACGAATACCCAATACTTTGACCTGAACATGTTGGTACTCCGTTAACAGTTGGTAAACACGCTGGATAAAAGTATCCGCTTTAGCAGTAGAGTCAATATAGTGGAGGTATACCATGGTAGGTGCTCTCTTGACGCAATTCAGAACCAAAGTGATAATTGTCTCTGTAACATCGGGCTTATATACCCATCGTTTTTTGTTTTTTTTTGTTTTTTTTTTTGCTTTAATTACAGGTTTGGAACAATATAAAATGTTATATTAATGTTCCATCCTTTATCGACTAACCTTACCATATTACCAAAGATTTTATATAACTTTCTACTGTAGTTTGTTTCAAATGCTTCATTTTCACTACTATAAACTTCACCTGTTGGTCTCCACATGTACAATTGACAACTAACCTCTATATCAAGATACCGTAGCAGTAATCTCCTTACAGCAAGCACCTGATCAATGTTTTCGACCCGTCTGCTAACTATTATAGTTGCTGCAGAGATAGAAGTAGTGGATGCATTCATTTTCAGCAGAGTACTAATTTTTACCAGCGATGTAGAACCTCCTTTATACTTAGTTTAGGTAGTGGTGGGGGTTAGGAAAAGATATTGTTGTGAGAAATAAGAAGATCTTTCATTATTTTTTATCAAACGAATATTTTCTAAGTCCCAAGGTCATTTACACCAGTTGCCAGAACGGGGAATAGAGCAGTAAGTGGTTCTCACTTGGACCGCAAACTGATCTATTCCCCGCTCTGTATTTTAAAGTAAACAATAACTCTTCTCACTATTGAACAGCCTTTGTTCTTTGAAGCTCAAGTTCTAAGTCTGCAACCAGGCGAAAGTCTGCATCATGCTCCTCCCATTGTTCAGGAGAACGCGGTTGACCACACCACTTAGTAAAGGCGTACCTCATCGCCTCATTGTACTCCTCCAGGATAACATGATAGGGTCTTGGTTGTTGCGTTGTTGACTGCATCGGTGATGTAGTTTGTTGCGGTTGAGACTGAGCACCATTTTCTGCAACCTTATTAATTTTATAAACCTCAGTCATTTCAGCAGCCTCAACAATCGCGTACAACTCCTCTTCGCTAATTTCCTTTCCCCATGTGTTGCTGTTGACGCTCATGACGATACAACTAATAATTATATTCCGAATCTCTCGCTTAAATACCCGCTTACCCCCTCCCCTTTTTACTGTTGAATAATGTCTTTAATATAATATTTCTCCTTTTTCCATTTAAGTTTTATCTTTGACTTAGTACAATATATCTAAGTCCGTTATTTAGGTCAAGGTCGTTGTAGCATTGTAAAAAAAGGTGTGGACAACCTATTTACACTCTGCAGCATATGCTACAAATTGTAAATAGGTTGTCCACACTTTTTTTTTTAATTTGGAAAAGACTATTTTTAATTTGGAATACACTTTTTAATCTTTTTTTATTTTAAATGTTTTCCACACACTGAAACCTGTATCATTTCGAATTAAATAGTTCTGTTTGGTAAGTTCTTTGACGTGGAGGTCCATGCCTCTAGGCAACTCTACATAGTACAATTTACCTTCACATTGAACCACAACCTTTGCAAAGCCCTTTGATTTAACAAAAAAGTATCGTTTATTTCTACAAAGCCTATTAATTCGAATTTTGGTTGGTCTCACTGCTGGATGGGGTGTAGAAAGAGAAACGGTGCCCTTGTGATTTTGTTTTAAATGTGATGTGCATACTTCTTCATTTAAAACACAAGACTTAGCACAACGTTCCCCTTTCCTTGCACCTTTTTTAAAACTGTAGCTGCATCTTGGTGCAGGAAGTATAGACTGCCTTCTCAAGGTTTTTAATTGTTGAAATTTCTCTGAAGGAGATTCGTTGTTAATACAGATCACTGAAGGACGGGAAAGGACACTTACAGAAGGTGTAGAAGGTTTGGTAGGAGAAGAAGAATGTAGACTTGCAGATGGTGTTGAAGAGCCTGGTGTAGAAGGTGGAAGAATGCTTGCCAGCGCCTGCTGAAGAAGCGAAGGAGCTGGTGAAGCCAAAGATGGTGCAGTTGTTTGCTCATCCTTCCTCGGTGATGGAGAAGGTGAGCGAGAAGTAGCCGAAGAAGATGAAGACGACGAAGACGATGAAGAAGATGAAGAAGATGAAGAAGCGGACGGGGGAGCAACGAGGTTTTCTTGAAGTGGTTGCGGTCGTGGTGCAGGCTCCTCAGGAACAATGCATGATAATATTAACGCCTGCCGAAGGATGGAAGGAGCTGGCGGAGCAGATGACGGAGCAGGTGAAGAGTGCTCAACCTTCCTCGGCAAAAGTTGCTTCCTACGGTCAGACATCTCGGGAACTGAACTGTACTCGTGATGTGTAAGCAGCAGAATGATTTTACCACTGGTGAAAACCCTCCTTTTATACCCAGTTGTAGAGGGGGGGGGCTTTAGAGGTTAGGGAAGGAATATTGTTGTAATGTTTTACTAAACGAAAATTTTCTAAGTCCCGAAGTGGGTCAAGGTCATCTGAACATGTTGCCAAAACGGGGAATAGAGCAGTAAGTGATTCTCACTTGGACCACAAACTGCTCTATTCCCCGCTCTGTATTAGGAGAAGAGGACTAGCTTAAAGCTCGCAATTATAGGCAAATAAACCTGATAACGGAACACTAACCTCTCCCCCGAAAAAATTATTCACCCAACACACAAACGATATAGTCAGTTAACAACAGTCGCGCACTCTGAAACCGCAAGGACGTTCATCACTGTGTAGGCGTCAGAATACTACGAACCGAGGTACAATAATACCTGACCAAGGTCCCCTTAAGTTTATTTCCCCGATGATGTATCCTCCAAGATAAGCAAAATGGTCAGTTAACAACAGTCGCGCACTCTGAAACCGCAAGGACGTTCATCACTGTGTAGGCGTCAGAGTTTTACGAACCGAAGTACAATAATTACCTGACCAAGGTCCCCTTAAATTTAACCAAAAATAAGCAAACTGACTGAATCTGTTTCTCGTGAGTAAGGGTTAAGATAGGTAAAGTCATCCGGTTTGCGCGCCGTAATGACTTAAGGTCGGTTTTCGTGCCATACCTTTTTGTAAGGGGTTAGGAAAGGTGTTTATTTGAGAAACATAATCCCCCCTGAGATATTTAAAGACATAAGGTCGGTTTTCGTGCCATACCTTTTTGAATGGGAGCGTGAAAGAAAAGTACATATTTCATTAGTAAATAAAAAACACTTCAAAAACACTTTAAAACCAACACCAAACTAACTACAGTTAAACTAACTACATTTACTAGCATCAAACTACAAGCGTTATTCTAACATGCTTAATAATACACAGACATGCCTTAAGCTAAGGTAGCATCTCTAATATATAGTGGTACCAACTCTATACTAGAGATACTATTGCGGACAGCGCGGGCAAACAGCTAGCTAGGCTGTCGGCCTGCGACTGCGAACCCTCTGCGGGCTGCTCCCGCTTTTATAGGAATATATCGGGTGAGGGGGGGGGGAGCTTCGACAGTAGTTTGTTCTAACGCTGTATAGCACACTTTGAATTGCTCCAAGTCCGGTAACTGGGTCAAGGACACGTTAAAATATTTTGTAAAATAGCAAAGGTGTTACCTTTGCTATTTTACTTTGGAAGAAATCTGTACTACGTTTAAACAAGGGAGACTGTTATCCGTTTTACGCAAAACTCCTTGCACGATCTTTTGATAAAATGGAAAAGATTAATGCCGGAGGGCGATTCCCATTCCACCAAAATACAATGCATATCATTTCTATGCAACGGTCTCAGCTCTATTTTTACTTTTAATTTAATGCCTCGAAACTCATAAGTAAGGATGGACAGAAAGGCTTCTGAAATAGCAAGCTCGGAAGGAACAAGCCAAGTGTTTACACCTACAGCTTCCATAGCGATATGATGATTTTTACCACGCTGTTGCAGTATATATTAAATTTACCCTTCCATAAATTTTGTGCTAAAACGTGGTTGTGTACATTGAATGTTTCTTGAATATTTTCTAAGTCCTAATCTAGGTCAAGAACACGTTGAAGATAAAAGCATTAAGTGTTAAGCAAACTACAAAACATTAAATGTTAAGGAAACACATTCCATCTACAATGTTATTATAAAGCATCAAAATATGGTCAGTTTACAACAGTCGTGCACTCTGAAACCGCAAGGACGTTCATCACTGTGTAGGCTTCAGAATACTACGAACCGAAGTACAATAATCCCCTGACCAAGATCCCCTTAAATATATTTAACTAGCAGCAAACTACAAGCGTTATCTAACATGCTTAAACAAACTAACTAAACATGCAAGGGCGCGGATCTCTTAATTGCGCGTCGGGCCCAACGCACACTTAACAGACCTACGCTGCAGCAGGCACTGCAACCCAGTGGGACGTTCATCGCAACGGGCGGCAGGCTACTGCGAAGAGACGCTCGAAATCTCGGGTTATATAGACGGAGAATGGGAAATCGGGATATTAAGGGGAAAGCGGGATAAGGGATAACCCTGCTTCGTTGCGGGATTTTATCCCGCACTTCCAAGAACATTTTTCCCTCGACCTTGACCTTGACCTTGAACATGACCCAAAAGGGGGGGGGGGGTCCGTCAGGGGGGGGGGTTCCGTCGGGGGGGGGGGGTCCGTCGCGGGGGGGGGGAGTCCGTCGCGGGGGGGGGGGGTCCGTCGCGGGGGGGGGGGTTCCGTCGCGGGGGGGGGGGGCGGTTCTAAACCAGTCCTCAGCTTTCTACCCATATATGGATAGGGCAAGGTTTCACTTTACGACCTGCTTCACTCTGCCAGCCGCCTCATTCCGGCTTTGGATTGCAACCAGTACACACGTGCTCTATCCAACTCTATCTTATCCATTTTCTTTTCCATCCTATTTACACCATGTCTTCTCCTCTGACTCCTGAAAAACTCCAGCGCTTAAAGGAATCTTTGAAGAGGTCGACGGAAAGAAGGAGCGGGTTTAAGAGACCTTCAACTTTGAAGTCTCTCAAACGGAATCTCCATGGTCATCCGCTGTATTTTGAACAACGACCCTCGACTCAGCCTCGACCTTCTACATCGGCTCAGCCTCGGCCTTCTACATCGGCGGCTCAACCTTCGTCTCCAACACCGACTGTCGATGAGGTGATGCAACGGACAAGGGTGATGGGGCTGAACGACTTGGTGACGCCGTTTGAAGTCTCCAAGGTCGAGTTTCGAAATCTGAAGCGGATGACGGAGTATAAATATGTGGCAACCAACGGGGACCACGTGTTCCTGTTTCAACACACCATCCACTACATCGAGGTGCGTCTGCCGCAGTCTCTCCCACCGCCACCTCCTCTGATACCTGATACACAGGAGTTATTCTTAACCAGAAAAGATGGGAGGGTAAAGTGGGTTTTGAAGAATAAAGTTTGAACTGATCCTTATCCCGACCAACCTTCAGCACGCAAACGGTCCTTTTCAGGACCACCCTAAGCATTTCAAGTTAGGGACTTGGCCTGTACATAGGCAGGAGAGTTTGTTTGTGCAGCCCACTTTGTGAAATTTTCTAAGTCCCAAAGTCCTTGAACTTGACCTTGACCTTGAACATGACCCATGTTGGGGGGGGGGGTACAAAGTTTTTCCAAAGTATGTCATGTGGGTACTCAAATTACGCGAATTGATCAGACGAACAAGGAGGTGCAAACAGAATTTTGATCCGGCCAAGGGTATAGTAGCAGAAGCGAAAAAACTACAAAGTTTGTCCAAAGTATGTCATGTGGGTACTCAAATTACGCGAATTGATCAGACGAACAAGATGGTGCAAACAGAATTCAGATCCGACCAACGGTATAGCAGAAATAGCGAAAAAACCAATGTTTTCAAGGTTACATACTAATAGCTTCTTTAATATTGGGTTAAAGTATAGCGAGTGGGTACTCAAATTACGCGGGTTAATCAGACGAACAAGATGGTGCAAACAGAATTAAGATCCCAACGGTATAGCAGAAATAGCGAAAAAACCAATGTTTTCAAGGTTACATACTAATAACTTCTTTATTATTGGGTTAAAGTATAGCGAGTGGGTACTCAAATTACGCGGGTTAATCAGACGAACAAGATGGTGCGAATATAATTCAGATCCGACTGAGATTAGGGAAGAAACAGCGCGAAAACAACACTTTCAAGGCCTGACATTAATAAATACTTTGTTTATGGATTAAACTACGACAAGTTATTTATAGTTTAAAGTATAACGAGGTAACGTTGTTGTGCGGGTAGGTCGGGTGGGTATCATACACGCTAGCGCTATATCATTATACTTTTAGCTCTTGCAGGATTAACATCTACCTATAGAGTTTGTGTTATTCTAAAGATGTCACAGTTTTACAGAAATATGACGAAGGTGTCCTTCAACAGTCCGCCTGCCACCACCTTCTACTTCTCCGACTGTGAAGATAGAAGGTCTACGCTGTTAGTGGATTGTGAGCGATTTCGCCGTAGAATACTCCAGGCTGAAACATTCTTAGCAAGTTGTCTGCTACGCAAGATGCATCATATGAGTACATGCAATAAATTAGATCACAGTGACTGTTATGATTGCGTAAAAACAGTGTCGAGCAAGAATTGTTAATGTTTTCAGTTACGGAGCTCCGATCCTCACAGAGTCAGAGCTAGACCCTAACTAATGCATGTCCCGTAGTTATTGTGCGATGTGAAAACTTGGTGGGGGAAACTGGTGTGGTGGGGGGTAAAGGCGAGTGTCTATCCTACATGCTTGTATCACTTCAGTATACCTGCGGCTCTTGCATAGTTCACATGGATTCGCAAATACAAGGCACTACTGTTTCTTCCACATGTTCTTCTTTTAATATTGAGCAAGCTGACAATACAAATGATGAAATACAAGTACATGAAGTTTCTAGCACAATATCTACTGATGCAGAAGCAATAATGTCATCCCTAATAGGGTTTGACTAATGATGGTGGATGTAGTAGCAACCATCTGCCGCGCACTTGCCACCTACCGCCTACCATCTGTCGCCTGCCATCTGCCGTCCGCCATCTGCTCCGCCCCACCACACTTTTACCCCTACCATTTTGTTTGATACCAAAACGCTAGCTAGCGAGTAGTCAGTACACCTCCGGCTCTCGACCGGTGTACATCGAGCTCTCTGTTGAAATGTCCATCAAAATTAGGTGTATTCATTATGACTCTATTCATCTGGCGAGGCCGCAACTCGTCCGGATCAACAACATCGATGACAACCAACAACGGGGAACTATTGTAAACATGAATTATTGTAAATAAAGTAATATTTGTAATATGAATTATTGTAAATAAAATAAAGTAATATTTGTATTAGTACTACCTCGCACTCGTATCATTCGATTGCTTCATTCGATAATTTTCATTCGATATTTTATCGAATTAAAACTATCGAATCACAATCGGATTTTACGCGTGCGAGGTAGTACTTTTTTAAAATTACCTCCCCGTGACCTTGAACTTTGAACTTTAACTCATTTCGTCACAAAACCGCCTACGTCACTGGCTCAGCCCCAGACAACATCTTTCATGACTCAGCACTTCCGGTCACGTGACCGGATGACGTCACTTCCGGCGCAAAACCCGCAAACCCACACTACTCATACTCACACAAATCCGCTCATGACCTAAGTGCCCTTTTGGGCTCCGCCACACTAGCTTTGGAAATTATCAAATTAAGTATTACTGAACCAATTGAGCTGAAACTTGGGACGGAGATAGAACTGATACATACACACTGACTCATTCTAAAACTAATTCATTGTAATTAATTCATTGTTGGTGATGGCGAGGTCATGTTATTTCAGGAGTTATTGCAGACATTTTCAATCACTTACTAGTAAATGAAAATTAGGAACTGTAAAAACGAGTTAGAAATTAAGTATGTGTTAGTTTCCTGATTCAATTTATTTAGTTTAGACGCGACTATGTTCCCTATGGACTATTAAGCCACTCAACTGAATTTAATGACATTTTCATTATTAATGTAGCATTGGGTCGGGATGGTTCCTGGAAAGTTTATTAAAAATTTAATACAAAATATAATACAACAAGCATTTTTTGTAAATCTCATAAGAAATACAGCAGCGTACGCCAGTTACCACTAGTCAATAATAAAATAGCTAACATGAAATGAAAGCCAAATAAAACTCGAAAGTGAAATAAAAATAACATTAACTAAACTAAAGAGAACGTGAGAATCTAATCAATAATTATCTCCTACCAGTGGCTGTCAGTCAAAGCAGAGCCTAAAACGGTGGGTCTTGATGACTGAACTGTAGCACACATGTACTTTACTCAATATACATGAGCACTAATGATTTCAAGAAATTTCCATAGTGCTTTACCCTATCGATTGTCAAATTTTAAAAGTTATTCTTACGGACATTCATGTTAATTGACTACTTAATAGCGTAAGAAATATTACATCTTTGGAGTTGTTCATTATGTTAACGATAGAATACAGCATAGCATACACCTGTTCATTTGCCTAGTTCTTTGATAATCTTAATTTTAAATGAAAATAACTTATGGATAGAGAAGTTCACATCTTGTAGCCTTGAAAACTATTGTTTAATAAACTAGTAGCTCGCGATCACAGTACAGTGTTATGTTTTAGATGTCAGTTCCATTTGTTAAAGCACCTGGAGGACCCAGGTTTGTTCGAAAAGCCAGTCAGTTTGTTAAAAATGACTAGAGTACTTATATTCACGATTCCTCTCCAAAGCGTGCGTATTTGCTTTGCTTATTGCGTATTGCTCGTTTCTTTTCATTTTTGGCATGTCCGTTTTATATTAAATCTTCAGTTTGAATAGTGCTCACAATTTATAAATAACCTAATCATGTATATTTAAAGTTATGTACAAATTGGTTCTGATCTCTAATCCCACAAAAACCACATGATACTTTACCAAGTGATTGTTATTTTTACAATTGAATGGTTGATTTTGAACAGCTGGTATGATTCTTTTATTTTTATTTACAAATCTTAACCATAACTCCAGTGTTAGTTTTTTTTATATATTTCCATACAATACTATATTTTTCTATGGATGAGATCTAATTAGAACACATTTATTAACCCATAAATTTGATAGTTTTAATATTTGGTAAAGATATTTTGGAGCAGGAGTAGGCAAAGGTTTTATTCTGATATATTAACTATTCTCCTAACAAATATATGTTCAATCGGTTTAGTTAACTACTTAGTGATGAATAAATTACAATTTTAAAAGCCGACAGAGCAGATAAGTCCCAAAGGGCATACTGGATGAAATTATAGGCCTGTTTCTGACTAAAGTGAATTACCTGCTGTCTTTCTACAAAATATACGCTCAATCGGTCTAGTAAGTACATAATTAACATGGAAATGTTGAAGGGTGTTAGGGCCTAGCCTCATTGGAACGGGAATTAGCCCAATCTTTTTTGAGATGAACCCGTCTTCTTCCAAATATCTGCTCAATAACTCCTGTAGTTTGTTAAACTTATTGAAAGTGGGCTTAAAAACATAAAATATTCGATATTATAATCACAATGGCTACTTAGACAAACTGAGCTTTAATAAATACCATGTAAAGCTTACGTGTTCTGTATAGCCAATGATTTATTACCATGCCGTTATTTTAAATGATTTAGTATACCTATGTAGAGTAGTAAAATATCCATTCTTGTTTTCTTCATTCCGTGATAAAATATAATTAGCTGACTAAATGCTGATTATAACAAATACGGTGCAAGCTGTAGTGAAATATTAAGTAACCTGTACCTCTAGGATCGACTTTGTAGCAGTGCCGGTCAAAGGGGCGTAACCCTAATTACTTACCATGATTTAAAACAGCCAAAAGAGATTCCTCCTCTACACGAAAACAGGCAAATTATTTAATTTAATTGAGTAATTTTTTTGTGAAGCGCAGAAAAAATCTGGCTTATAAACTGACAGACGGATAAACAAATGTTTAAAACAAATTAAATATCTCCGTAGCATACAACATTTCACTGCTCAAAACGATGTAGAAAAATAACTTATTTAATTTATATAGATAAATTAATTCCTTCCTTGTATAATCGGGTTTTCTAATAACCTGTTCATAATGTACTAACAGCTGCAATTCAAATCAAAATATTCCTCATGTTAATCTTATGGGATAAAAACGAACTTTGAAAGCTCGTGGGGCGAAGCCCCGTGGTCGAGAGTGTATGGAAACCCTACAAGACACATCTAGAGAGTAAGAGCTTTCGATTAATACGAAATATGTATATGAAATAATATTTTTAAGGGTTGAAAATCGCCTAACAAAAGTCAAGATATTCGTTTAATAATATAGATTGTTGAATGTATAAACTATATATCTTTAGCGGAACACATGTCTAATGAAATATTTGCTTTATATAGGTTAAAACTAGTGGCTTGAAGGGGCAAGGATAGCCCCTAACCTTGCTCCAAGTAGGAACACATGTCAGATTGTAAACAAAGTAGACACTCAATCACATGTGTTATTGTAAACAAAGCAGACAATTTAAATTCCCATAATTTTCTTATGGGGGGTGTTTTACGTTATTTCTCGTTTGCTGCTAAATGTTTGGAAATACAGCTGTTTTTCCCGAGTCCCTCGGATCAAGACCTTTAATTTGAACCGTCTCCCATCATCCTTCGATTTTCCAAACTCCCACAATTTTGACGTAAAATATTTCGCATACAGAATTATATATAACTAGGCTTATCGCCGTTGGAGGCTTTGCCCCCAAACCCCCTTTCGGAGTTTGCTTCACTCACTTACATTCCTCAGTCAACTCAAGTTTAAATCAAACTCGTAGTTCATTAACCAAAGAAAAACTACAAAACAATGACCTTTGGTGAGCACCTACAGAGGCGCTCCCGTATCCTTTCTGTCGTGGTTAAATTTTCACCACTTTGAGACAAAATTAATCAGACTCCCCAGAAAATTATCCATAGTTTTTGATTAACCTCCAGTAATTCTATACATTCATTTACCTTAAAGATTAGCTACATGCCTAGATCAGTATTGCAATAACCTCAGATGCCGATTTAATATATATCAGTTTTTGGAAGGATCGTTAGTTAGTTCGTTACAGATATTTAGATTAAATTAAAGCTGGCTAAGTAGGCTTTCTGGTCTCGGGTAAAAGATCTACGAGCCTCAGGCCTCCCCTGAAATCCTTAGCTTCAGTGTATAAAAGCAAAAAATAAAGTACTCACTCAATCATAGTCAATCAGATATAAATAAAAAGTTGTGGTTACAATGATAAATTGGAGTCCTACAAATGGATTTACGTGTAAAAGATAACAACAAATTAGATTTGAGTTCACGACAAAATTATAGTAGCCTAACTCCACAGAGCGCTGTACGGTAGCTGATCGTTGAGCAACATAATTACAAATAAATGAATTTGTAAAAACAAAATAAAGTCAAATAAACATAAATTGCAGACCTCAAAAAGTAAGCATCAAAAGTAGGATTCAAACCCGTGACCACTGATCTTGAATCATCTGACAACATATCCACTGGGCTATTGGGCTAAATTTTTTTTATAGAACCGGTAGGATCGGTTTGATTACATTTTCCATTCTCGTAACAAACGATATTCGCGATACTGAACCTCCTGTGTAATGTGCTTACCATATTTTGTAACAGCTGATTTATATACACCTCATGTGAGCAAATTAGTATCACCTACACACTAAATAAATCAGCTATTGTTTATTTAAATCAGCTGATACAAACATGTGGTATTAGCCAAAGGTAGTGTTCTTTCATTTAAACAGCTTTCCAAAACTGTACACATTTAAATGGGCCAAAATACTCAAAATTCCTCCTTCTACGATAAATTGCGGATAAACGGATGATCGGATCTTAAATCTGAAGAAATATCGTTAGTTAGAAATTAAATTTTATACAACTTTTGTATTTAACATTTTTTGCCACCTCTTACCGTTTCCGTACAAAACGCGCTCAAAGTGGAAAAATTGAAAAAGTGGAATTCCCCCCCCCCCAAAAATGCCTTAAAAACTCAAAAACGTTAACCTTTAGCAACATTTCTGTCAGTTTCTCGTCAAGAGCTTTAACTCAAGTATGTTGTTGAGGAAGGTTAGATTACGGGAAGTGCCTCATAGTTTATGTTGCCAGTGAATGAGTGAACCTGGCTAGTTTTATATATTATAATATTTATATATAAAGACTAGTTTATTTTAATGAAGACGATGATATGTACTCTATATGCAGAGTGATTCAGGGGCGTAACTTATCAATTTCAACCAGGGAGGTTTATTGTATAACTGGAGGTAACACTGCTTAGCGATTTTGGTCAAAAACGCTAGCCGGTGATTTTGTCAGGTCGGTACACTTGGTGAGGTAAATTTATCGTTCTTTGAACTATCCTGATTGGTTGTTTTATTCCAATAAGTGAATCTACTCATGAAAATCATTGGAATAAAAGTAGTAAGAGTAGGAGTAAATTCATATTTTCGTTTGATTTATGTATCTAATCATTCCGTGAAACATAATGTATTATGTATGAGGAAATAAACAAATACAAGTATATTGAGTTTAAAATCATGGATAGTTACTTGTTTGATTCACTTTGTCGACTCGTCCGATTTCAGCGAGTATAGTTCTTTGCTTCACCAAAATTTGGAAAGAACGGCTCGCAGGTTTGTCCATCAGTGTTACAATACCACTGTTATACAATAAACCACCCTCATTTCAACCTTAGGTGCGCTGAAGCGAATTAAAGGTTTCAGTCAGAGCGCTCTGAGTAATAATTTATTTATTTGTTACTGTTAGGACTTTATTCTTCGGATGGCAGCTTGTGCCATAAATAACTCATGCTCCACTGAAAAAAATCAAGATTTTGATCAACAGTGTACTTAGATAAACTAAGTTTAGTGTAGTTTGATAAATAACTTCTAATAATTCATCATGCCTGAACTATAACTTGGTTTTTAATGCCTAGGGAGTAGAGAACAAAATTGATTAAAAAATGAATTTTAAGTAAACAAGTTTGAGTTAGCCAATTCCCTTTTATATATATATATATATATATATATATATATATATGAAAAAGTATATACCTATATGTAAAATAAAAACACATAAAGTATAATAATTGTATTTGTAAAACACAGGTGATGTTTGCAAAATCCTGCAAACAAAGATAGTAAATAATTATGCCCCTATGAATTGCAATAATATCGTTCTATTAAAACAAATCTTTCATTTTACTGTTGTGTAGCCTGACATACACAATTAGGGTGATGCAACAGTAAAGTAATATGACAAAAAAACAATATAAGCAGAGTCTTCTAACAGTAAAAACCAACAACTAACTGACGCCGCGAACATGAAATAACGTAGCGGCAACACCGCACGACCTTGCCACTAGTTACACGCTGCTCCGCTAGGATCGCTAGTGAACGATAAGCCGGCGAAATGCCACAATACAGCGAATTTCGGTGTTTCTTACACACCTGATGGAAACTCAAAAGTGGCAACTTGAGTTAGTTTGACTTATTTTGACATTTTAACCTCAAAATTATCGATAAAGATTGTAGCATCGTGTGTAAGATGCCACAATTGGGTCACGATGCCACAGTGTGGTTGTGTGCATGCCCATGATGCTACAATTGAGTAAATACAAACACACACACACACACACACACACACACACACACACACACACATACATGTATTCGCTCAATTGTGGAAAACACCCAATTGTAGCATCTTTAAGACGAAAGATACTGCGTTATCGACAATACTGTGGACAGTATGTTCCACAACTCGCTTTCCCGATACACACCGATTTTAGCCCTTACACACTAGAAAACAATTGTAGCAACGTGCCACAATCGTGCAAACTCCAACTCTGGTGTGTACTCCCCACCACGTCACCCCAGCGCTGTTGCCAGTTCGTGCCGGTGCGGCGGCGCGCGGCGCGGTGGCCAGCTTGATGACTGGGTAACTTGCCTCCACTCCGTGATCTTTGTTGGCTCAGATGTTCGTTTTTAATGCTCTATTGATGCTTTTTGATAATTTGGCTGCATGTTGTATATCATAATATATTGTTGAAATCACTGTATGTTAAATTATCTCTGATTTAAAATAGAAACCCATTTTTACGTAAATTGAACAGTAGGCCCTAAAACTAGTTAATATAGTATGGTACATTATTAGTGAATTTCCTTTGGAAAGTGAACTATTAGCATGACCCGCACGGTGAAACTTAAGCCCGGGACCTTCATAGAAGTTCCTAACGTGACACCCTGAACACGTTTTGGGGGGTCGTTCAAAATGTTATATATATATAAATATATATATGTGTGTGTGTATACACTCTAGCGGTCGCATTTTTTGTCCGATTTACTTCAAATTTGGTAGGGACGTCCCTTTCTATAACCTGTTGGACAAGTTCGTTGGGCAAAACAATCGGAAAACTCTAAACCCATTTTTTGGGGATTAATCTTTCAAATTTTGAGTTTTTGGGCCCTAAAAGGGTCGGAAAAGCCCTAGATGTAAAATTAATGCATGTTAAAAGATGGGAATTAGAAAGGCGAAAGTTCTAAGCCCTTTCTTGTCATTCTAGCATAAATATTTACTGAGTTATAAAAGAAAATGTGTATCGGGTAAACACAGTACGTTGTCTTATGGGGGTTTTACATTAGAAAAGCCTGTTATTCCTTTGTTAGAGTACTTTTATTATCCCCAGCAACCTCACGCCTACTTTAAAGCCTGTCTGGACCTTCTCCTAACCTTATAAGAAGTAAAATTGTATTACCATCATTGCAGGTAAATAGAACCAGGAGCATCAAAACAGCCAAAATATCAATATTTTCAGATTTCAATAAAAATTGGACAAATGGATGTTTTTACACTGATTTTGAGTTTTACAAGTTTTTATGTGGAAATTCACTTCCCTCACGTCAGCGTGCTGCGTGCAAACTCGTTTATTAATTAAAATCATTGTAGAACTTTTATATTGTTATTAGTATTCGGTACTTATTTTAGCGAATTTCCCCTATAGGAAAGAAGTTACTACCGAAGTCGGCATGGTAAGACCTAGGCCCGGAACCATGATAACTTTTCGTTTTGAGGTTCCCAGATACCAAAAAAATCGTTTTTTCAAAAATATATTTATGTGTGTACGTGGGTACGATAATTCTAAAAACATTGTCCGATTTTTACGAAATTTGATACGAACATTTAAAGCAACATTTATGACTTTAAGTTTGAAAACCAGAAAGATCGCTCCATCCAAAGGGGTATTTGGGGAGGGAGGGGTTTTGTACCCCATAAATGTTTTTTTTAGTTTTTTATACATAACATTTTAGTTTTGACTATTTAATTCAGCTTAAAAAACAAATTGCTATTTTGATAATTTTTCACAAAAGCAGTTTTGTTGCCGATAGTTCTCGTAGCAGCAAACCTGCGTACTCAGCCCCCATGTTATTGTTATGGAGAATAAGTCAAATTTTCTCTCCCTTAATTATTAACATAAATTAATAAAACTTGCTGTGTGACTTTACCTAGTTGAGCTATATTAATATTTGTATAAAAATCCCTTGTTTGTGTTCCTTGTTTCAGCAAACTTGCGTATAAATGTTATAAATCGTTATTTATGAATGCATATTGATGAAACTTTTTATGTGACTTTATGTAGCATTAAGACACATATACATATGCATTTGCAATTCGCTGAGTTTCCAGGTTTGGTACGACGGGGGTTTGCTACGACATCCATTTATATGATATAGATGTCTTGATATGCATAAGGTGCATTTAAATGCTAAACTATTTTCAATCATGAGTAATGAGCGTAAAATTTGAATATAACTCAATAATTGTAAGTAAATAGTAAAACTAGTTTGTTGATTGGTTATCTGATCGCTTTGAGATACCAAAACAAGTTTATAATTCTCATGCCAATAAACAAAGGTGCAAAATGTGTTAACACCGAATGGTACGGATTTGGAAAAAAAATTCCTCATACTTGATCAAACATTATTAAAAAATATCAAATTAAAACAGATTTGATTAACTTTGGAAACTCTGATCAAGCAAGCTAACAAGTCAGTTCAATCAAATTTGATCGACTGTCTTGATCAGGCCTGATAAAATGTGTCCCGATCTAACCTTAGGGGATCTAACCCCAGGCATTGTTAAACTCCCCATGTTATTCTAACTGTATAATAGAAATCAATTAAATTGGATATGTCAATAAAAAAAAAACAGTACAAAACAGGATAACTACGGGATTTTGATTTTGTTTTCGCCTTTAGGGCGCTCTGCCTCACGGGTGATCATGGGATGAGCATGGGCCCAAGCTAAACTTATGGATATTAATGTTTACTCAACTGTTTAAGCTAAAATTTGTTAGTTGATTAGTAGTTGCTATTATTACTGACATAAACCTTCAAAATATCTAAAAAAAATCTCTTAGGACTTCTCCCATTGCCTTTGAAGATTAGTTATTACTGAGGCCATTGAGATGACATATTGGGAGGGAGGTAAGTAGTACAGTTATGAATGACATATAATTACTCACAATTTAAGTACTCTTTAGGGCTCCGTCCTACTGGTTTAAAAGTTCTCAAATTAGGAACTACTGAACCAATTGGGTTGCAATTCTGGAGGCAGATTGGTGTTAGAATAATCATACTCACACAAATCCGCTCATGACCTAAGTGCCCTTTTGGGGCACTAGCTTTGGAAATTATCAAATTAAGTATTACTGAACCAATTGAGCTGAAACTTGGGACGGAGATAGAACTGATACATACACACTGACTCATTCTAAAACTAATTCATTGTAATTAATTCATTGTTGGTGATGGCGAGGTCATGTTATTTCAGGAGTTATTGCAGACATTTTCAATTACTTATTAGTAAATGAAAATTAGGAACTGTAAAAACGAGTTAGAAATTAAGTATGTGTTAGTTTCCTGATTCAATTTATTTAGTTTAGACGCGACTATGTTCGTGTCCTTGAATTGTCCCCCAATCCACATACTGTTATGTCCATGCTATCTTAATATATAAAATTGAATCTATGTTCCCTATGGACTATTAAGCCACTCAACTGAATTTAATGACATTTTCATTATTAATGTAGCATTGGGTCGGGATGGTTCCTGGAAAGTTTATTACAAATTTAATAAAAAATATAATACAACAAGCATATTTTGTAAATCTCATAAGAAATACAGCAGCGTACGCCAGTTACCACTATTCAATAATAAAATAGCTAACATGAAATGAAAGCCAAATAAAACTCGAAAGTGAAATAAAAATAACATTAACTAAACTAAAGAGAACGTGAGAATCTAATCAATAATTATCTCCTACCAGTGGCTGTCAGTCAAAGCAGAGCCTAAAACGGTGGGTCTTGATGACTGAACTGTAGCACACATGTACTTTACTCAATATACATGAGCACTAATGATTTCAAGAAATTTCCATAGTGCTTCACCCTATCGATTGTCAAATTTTAAAAGTTATTCTTACGGACATTCATGTTAATTGACTACTTAATAGTGTAAGAAATATTACATCTTTGGAGTTGTTCATTATGTTAACGATAGAATACAGCATAGCATACACCTGTTCATGTGCCTAGTTCTTTGATAATCTTAATTTTAAATGAAAATAACTGATGGATAGAGAAGTTCACATCTTGTAGCCTTGAAAACTATTGTTTAATAAACTAGTAGCCCGTCGCGGCTTCGCTCGCGATCACAGTACAGTGTTATGTTTTAGATGTCAGTTTCATTTGTTAAAGCACCTGGAGGACCCAGGTTTGTTCGAAAAGCCAGTCAGTTTGTTAAAAATTCCTAGAGTACTTATATTCACGATTCTTCTCCAAGGCGTGCGTATTTGCTTTGCTTATTGCGTATTGCTCGTTTCTTTTCATTTTGGGCATGTCCGTTTTATATTAAATCTTCAGTTTGAATAGTGCTCACAATTTATAAATAACCTAATCATGTATATTTAAAGTTATGTACTCATTGGTTCTGATCTCTATTCCCACAAAAACCACATGATACTTTACCAAGTGATTTTTATTTTTACAATTGAATGGTTGATTTTGAGCAGCTGGTATGATTATTTTATTTTTATTTACAAATCTTAACCATAACTCCAATGTTAGTTTTTTTAATATATTTCTATACACTACTATATTTTTCTATGGATGAGATCTAATTAGAACACATTTATTAACCATAAATTTGATAGGTTTAACATTTGGTAAAGATATTTTGGAGCAGGAGTAGGCAAAGGTTTTATTCTGATATATTAACTATTCTCCTAACAAATATATGTTCAATCGGTTTAGTTAACTACTTACATTAGTGATGAATAAATTACAATTTTAAAAGCCGACAGAGCAGATAAGTCCCAAAGGGCATACTGGATGAAATTATAGGCCTGTTTCTGACTAAAGTGCATTGCCTGCTGTCTTTCTACAAAATATACGCTCAATCGGCCTAGTAAGTACATAATTAACATGGAAATTTTGAAGGGTGTTAGGGCCTAGCCTCATTGGAACGGGAATTAGCCCAATCTTTTTTGAGATGAACCCGTCTTCTTCCAAATATCTGCTCAATAACTCCTGTAGTTTGTTAAACTTATTGAAAGTGGGCTTAAAAACATAAAATATTCGATATTATAATCACAATGGCTACTTAGACAAACTGAGCTTTAATAAATACCATGTAAAGCTTACGTGTTCTGTATAGCCAATGATTTATTACCATGCCGTTATTTTAAATGATTTAGTATACCTATGTAGAGTAGTAAAATATCCATTCTTGTTTTCTTCATTCCGTGATAAAATATAATTAGCTGACTAAATGCTGATTATAACAAATACAGTGCAAGCTGTAGTGAAATATTAAGTAAATAGTACCCCTAGGATCGACTTTGTAGCAGTGCCGGTCAAAGGGGCGTAACCGTAATTACTTACCATGATTTAAAACAGCCAAAAGAGATTCCTCCTCTACACGAAAACAGGCAAATTATTTAATTTCATTGAGTAAATTTTTTTGTGAAGCGCAGAAAAAATCTGGCTTATAAACTGACAGACGGATAAACAAATTAAATATCTCCGTAGCATACAACATTTCACTGCTCAAAACGATGTAGAAAAATAACTTATTTAATTTATATATAGATAAATTAATTCCTTACTTGTATAATCGGGTTTTCTAATAACCTGTCCATAATGTACTAACAGCTGCAATTCAAATCAAAATATTCCTCATGTTAATCTTATGGGATAAAAACGAACTATGAAAGCTCGTGGGGCGAAGCCCCGTGGTCGAGAGTGTATGGAAACCCTACAAGACACATCTAGAGAGTAAGAGCTGTCGATTAATACGAAATATGTATATGAAATAATATTTTTAAGGGTTGAAAACCGCCTAACAAAAGTCAAGATATTCTTTTAATAATATAGATTATTGAATGTAGAAATTATATATCTTTAGCGGAACTGATGAAATATTTGCTTTATATAGGTTAAGACTAGTGGCTTGAAGGGGCGATAGCCCCTAACCTTGCTCCAAGTAGGAACACATGTCAGATTGTAAACAAAGTAGACACTCAATCACATGTGTTATTGTAAACAAATCAGACGATTTAAATTCCCATAATTTTCTTATGGAGGGTGTTTTACGTTATTTATCGTTTGCTCCTAAATGTTTGGAAACACAGCTGTTTTTCCCGAGTCCCTGGGATCAAGACCTTTAATTTGAACCGTCTCCCATCATCCTTCAATTTTCCAAACTCCCACAATTTTGACGTAAAATATTACGCATACAGAATTATATATAACTAGGCTTATCGCCGTTGGAGGCTTCGCCCCCAAACCCCCTTTTGGAGTTCGCTTCGCTCACTTGCATTCCTCAGTAAACTCAAGTTTAAATCAAACTCGTAGTTCATTAACCAAAGAAAAATTACAAAACAATGACCTTTGGTGAGCACCTACACAGGCGCTCCCGTATCGTTTCGGTATCGAAACATTTTATCAACCGGCTGCTTGTTCGTTTTATCGAATGAACTCCCGACTACGATGGTTGTTTCGAGGTGTATAAAAGCAAAAAATGTACTCACTCAATCATAGTCAATCGGATATAAATAAAAAGGTTGGTTAAAATGTTAAATTGGAGTTCTACAAATGGATTTACGTGTAAAAGATAACAACAAATTAGACTTAAGTTCACGACAAAATGATAGTAACCTAACCTAACCTAACTCCACAGAGCGCTGTACGGTAGCTGATCGTTGAGCAACATAATTACAAATAAATGAATTTGTAAAAACAAAATAAAGTCAAATAAACATAAATTGCAGACCTCAAAAAGTAAGCATCAAAAGTAGGATTCAAACCCGTGACCACTGATCTTGAATCTTCTGACAACATATCCACTGGGCTGTTGGGCTAAATTCATTCCATAGAACCGGTAGAATCGGTTTGATTACATTTTCCATTCTCGCAACAAACGATATTCGCGACACTGAACCTCTTGTGTAATGTGCTTAACATATTTTGTAACAGCTGATTTATATACACCTCATGTGAGCAAATTAGTATCGCCTACACTCAAGGCCCCACTAAAAAAACAGGCCATGCTGCAGGATCCATGACGTCACACTAGTGGATAGCCTCACTGCCATATCCCATATGTTTTAGGTAAATAAGCTGGCTGTTTGTCAGATTTTGAAGGTACTGCCGTACTGAGTCGTCTGTATGTTTTCAAAGTCCCAGTAACAGTAAACATTCCATAGGTTATGTTTACGCCGCGCCGCTCTTTTATCTGTGGGCGGAACACTGATGTTGCGATTAGTCGCATAAGGCTATATTTTTTACTGTATGAATACTAAAATGGTGTAAGGGGTTATCCATCTAATTCTGACAAATCATCTCTCTTATAATTAGTTTACTAAACGTAGGTAAATAAATTAAAACAGTGTTATGATTTTAAATATTTTATTAAACACACGTTGTATAGGTTTACGATCTTACTGTGTTAATTTGTCAAGCTTTCGCTTTTTGTTGGACTTTTTTTCTGAGAACTTTCGTTTTGAACATTTACAATAATTATTCAAAAGAATATTACTAAAAATGGTAATACATTTTGCCATAAGTGGAGAATTCCAAGAAGTACAAACCGTTGTGTTGTTTAATAAGAATAAATCGACGGCATTTGATATTAAATCTACTAAAATTGTACGTTGATATGTTGATTTGATGAAGTCATTTTCATACCTTTCACTTATAATTGTCTTAAACAATTTCAAACCTACAGCTAAAACGTTCACAATATCATCTGATGGGTACTTAAGGCTACCTCTGTCAACGATTCTCAAATACTCATTATTAATATTTGAAATAATAATGTCTTTATTACTGTTTAGTAAGGTAACTTCACAACTTTTACATTTGTTCATTTTTAACAGTTTATAGCACACATATCCGCCAATATAGGTGAGACACACTAAATCGTTGTCACTAACGTCCATAAATCTAATGTCTTCATAAATATCTTCAAATTCAGAATATTCATTGCACTTAATTTCTTCAGTTTCAGGACTTGAATTTAAGCTATCAATTTTAATATGTAAGTCTGAAATTTTTATTTCTTTTTTAGAGGCCGAAAATAAATTAATAATACTAATGGTTTTAAGTTTTTTTTCTGACTCTAAGATTTGCTGAACAACAAACAACCCCCCATGATTTGCTGTACATTGTAGCAACCTCCGCTCATCTGTCTGTATTGGCCAAATCTAAGGGATCATTTTGAAATTTACTTAAGAGTATATAGTCTACATTCCAGGCTTTCTTCAAATATTTGATAATCTCTATTAGAGTAGAAGTTTTATGTTGTAGAGCTAGTTGTGTATCCGCAGTTAGCTTTCCATTTCTTTTCCTTTTTTTACCATTTCTTTCTCCCTGTATTTGTAATTCATTCCACTTGCTAAGCCACAAAACAAACCACTGTAAAAATATTAAATTGTCATCATTTAGAGTTCTTATAGGCTGACAACAAGGATCATTGAAACGATCACCCTTAAATGCATGTGAAACGTTCATAATTTTCCACCATTTAATAACTACTTCTAAGAATGATATAGTACCCTCGTTATTTACATTATGTTTAGATTTAACATATTTTAATGCTGTTATATTTTTCTCATCAAAAAACTTGACACATAAGTCTAATTTTTGTCGCTCAACAGATGTAGGATGCAGAACCTTTTTATTCAAAGCAGGAGCTAGCTTTATTACACTATTTTCTTCTTCTTTGTGAAGTGATTTGAGATCAGAAACACTTGCCGTACATATTTCGTCAAAGTTTTCAAATTTAGGAAATACAAATGTTTGCTTACAATCCGTTTGATTTAACCAATTATTTCTAATCGATTTGAAGAGATGCACAGAATCGAAAAGAAGAAACACTTTTTGTTTGCCTCTGCTATCATGCGGATTTATAAAACTTGACATTAGTGTTCCACCATTTCGTTTAGCAAAAGCAGTACGATTTAATGAGTTGTTATCTGTTATTAGGCTCAAAACGTTGTATCCTATAGTGGTTAGCATTTTTAATATTTGCAAAATTAATTCATGCAAATATTTTCCATCCAGGTTCTTACATGGGAATAAACCTACTACATCTTTTCTACTAGAAAATAAACTCGTGATCATAAATGTTTGTATAGTTGTCGCTAGCTGTACAGATGAATCTTTTTCTTTGGATGTCTGGTGTGCTACCCCTTCTAATTTACCACCCTTATAGCTGAGTTCAGGTTTAACGTAAACCTCATCAGCAAGGAGGTTAACAATTTTTTCGTGATCCTCCAAATGTTCAAATGTAGTTTTCAAATAGTTAACATGAGCAGGATCAATAGTCGAACAACCGTTTCCAACATTTGATGTAAATGTTTTTAAGTATCTTGGATGAGGCATAGTTAACAAATTAGACTTCCTTATACTTTTGTATGCAGCTGGGAAACAAAAGAAAATAGTTGCAAACCATATTAGAGTTCTAGTACAATACCTAATTTGTTTTTGTAAAGCTAGATTTATTTGTTCTTTACAAAAATTAAGTTTTCTCGAAACCACTTCATTATTAGTTGATTCACTTATTTCATCCATAATTTCATTTAGACGCTGTAGTTTTTCAGTTGTAGTAATTCTTACAGAAGATTCTGTTTCAAACAACCACTCACATAATGCATTAATTTCAGAAATCTTACTAATTTTGTTTCGTTGACAAAAGTTTACTGGGCAAGTGTTGGCGATATTGTTTATCACAAAGTCGTTTTTCGTTACAACAAACGACATGTCTTTTTTTTATTACTAGGGAAACCTCAACCTTTGGAACATGTCCTTTGTTATATATTACATTGAATACATTGATTCTATCGTCACAAACATTGCAGTTTACGTTTTTCACAATAGGGATGCAATTACTTTTAAAATATGTTTTTAAATTTATAAAGCTTTCGATAATGTCCTTTGATTGCTCTTCTCTCTGTTCCCCTTTAATTGCCCGTTGTTTTGGAGTTTGCGTAGGTGAAGGTAATTTTTCTGAAATGTAGATTGGCTCATTGTACAATATTGATGGTACTGCATCATCTGTGAGCTTTGCACGGTTTCGAGTAACACTCAATACGGTCCCGTCAGGCCGAACCACAGAGTCTTCCTTAACAATGAACCTTTCGTCGAAGTATTTAATACATACTCTTGAACTCGAACTTGGTTTAAAATCACTATGGTGTATTGCACTTATCCAGGCAATTGCTTTAGTTTGGTCTTTTGGGAATGAAAAATGGGTACTGACACCTTTTCTCCATCCTTGTAATAATTACTCCGACAACCTGGGACGCAACAACAGTACGGCATGTTTTATTATTTACTTTACACACCATTTTATCATCACAAAACTGTGTATCGCGAGACACAACAACAATACCATTATACTCATTAAACATTCCACAGGTTATGTTTGTTTATCACATGTTTACAATTTTATATTTACGTCTGGCAACTTTAGTACACCCATCCACCACTGTGACGTAGTGTTGCGCTGCCCGCGCTGCAGCATGGCCTTTTTTTTAGTGGGGCCTTGCTACACTACTAAATAAATCAGCAATTGTTTATTTAAATCAGCTGATACAAACATGTGGTATTAGCCAAAGGTAGTGTTCTTTCATTTAAACAGCTTTCCAAAACTGTACACATTTAAATGGGCCAAAATACTCAAAATTCCTCCTTCTACGATAAATTGCGGCTAAACAGATGATCGGATCTAAAATCTGACGAAATATCGTTAGTTGGAAATTAAATTGTATACAACTTTTGTATTTAACATTTTTTGCCATCTCTTACCGTTTCCGTACAAAACGCGCTCAAAGTGGAAAAATTGAAAAAGTGGAATTTTCCCCGCCCCATAAATGCCTTAAAAACTCAAAAACGTTAACCTTTAGCAACATTTCTGTCAGTTTCTCGTCAAGAGCTTTAACTCAAGTATGATGTTGAGGGAGGTTAGATTACGGGAAGTGCCTCATAGTTTATGTCAGTGAATGAGTGAACCCGTCTAGTTTTATATATTATAATATTTATATATAAAGACTAGTTTATTTTAATGACGAGGATGATATGTACTATATGTGCAGAGTGATTCAGTGGCGTAACTTATTAATTTCAACCAGGGAGGTTTATTGTATAACTGGAGGTAACACTGCTTAACGATTTTGGTCAAAAACGCGAGCCGGTGATTTTGTCAGGTTGGTACACTTGGTGAAGTAAATGTATCCGTTCTTTGAACTATCCTGATTGGTTGTTTTATCCAATAAGTGAATCTACTCATGAAAATCATTGGAATAAAAGTAATAAGAGTTGAAGTAAATTCATATTTTCGTTTGATTTATGTATCTAATCTTTCCGTGAAACATAATGTATTATTAGGAAATAAACAAATACAAGTATATTGTGTTTAAAATCATGGATAGGTACTTGTTTGATTCACTTTGTCGACTCGTCCGATTTCAGCGAGTATAGTTCTTTGCTTCACCAAAATTTGGAAAGAACGGCTCGCAGGTTTGCTCATCAGTGTTACCTCCAGTTATACAATAAACCACCCTCATTTCAACCTTAGGTGCGCTGAAGCGAATTAAAGGTTTCAGTCAGAGCGCTCCGAGTAATAATTTATTTATTCGTTAGGACTTTATTCTTCGGATGGCAGCTTGTGTCATAAATAACTCATGCTCCACTGAAAAAATCAAGATTTTGATCAACAGCGTACTTAGATAAATAACTTCTAATAATTCATGCCTCAACTATAACTTGGCTTTTAATGCTTAGGGAGTAGAGAACAAAATTGATTAAAATATGAATTTTAAGTAGACAAGTTTGAGTTAGCCATCTCCTTTTGTATATATATACTTATATATATATATATATATATATAAAATAGTATATACCTATATGTAAAATTTAAAAAAATAAATTATAATAATTGTATTTGTAAAACACAGGTGATGTTTGCAAAATCCTGCAAACAAAGATAGTAAATAATTATGCCCCAATTAATTGCAATAATATCGTTCTATTAAAACAAATCTTTCAGTTTACTGTTGTGTAGCCTGACATACATAATTAGGGTGATACAACAGTAAAGTAATATGACAAAAAAAACAATATAAGCAGGGTCTTCTAACAGTAAAAACCAACCAGCAACGGACGCCGCGAACATGAAATAACGTAGCGGCAACACCGCACGGCCTTGCCACTAGTTATACGCTGCTCCGCTAGGATCGCTAGTGAACGATAAGCCGGCGAAATGCCACAATCCAGTGAATTTCGGTGTTTCTTACACACATGATGGAAACTCAAAAGTGGCAACTTGAGTTAGTTTGACTTATTTTGACATTTTAACCTCAAAATTATCAATAAAAATTGTAGCATCGTGTGTAAGATGCCACAATTGGATCACGATGCCACAGTGTGGTTGTGTGCATGTCCATGATGCTACAATTGAGTAAATACAAACACACACACACACACACACACACACACACACACACACAGACAGACATCTCGTAAAAACCACTTTTAGCGAATTTCCCCTATAGGGAAGAAGCTATTACCGTAGGTCTCATGGTAAGACTTAAGCCCGAGACCATGATAACTTTTTGTTTTGATGTCCCCAGATGTCCAAAACACTATTCGTTCAAATTTATATATATGTATATATATATATCTATATATATATATATATATATATATATATATATATATATATATATATATATATATCTATATATGTGTCCGTGAATGCGATAACTTGAGTAAAAAACGTCCGATTTCGATGAAATTTGGCTCAAATGTGTAAACTGACATTTATGACTTTAAGTTCGAAAACCAGAAAAATCGGACCATGGGAAGGGGGGTTTATGGGGGTTTTAAATTTTCCAAAAATCAGTTTTTTGCATTTTTTACCCTAAAATTTTTAAAACACTTAATTTTGGTTTAGACCATGTTATAGAGCTTAAAAAAACAAATAATATGGTATTTTGAATTATTAACCTAGGTTAAGTGGTTGCGGAAAAAATCCAAAAAACATGCTCATAAAATCTCCCATGTTAATCTTATGGGAAAACAGTTTTTGGATTTTCCTCAGTTAATTTTACTTTAAACTTCACATTTTCTTTTACCAATCACTTCAGCTCCACAAAACAATCATTTTGGTGTTTAAATTGTGATTCTATGTCAAACCGTTGCAGAGATATTCAAAGTGCTAAACACAGTACGTTGTCCAATGTTATCCTTATGGAGAATAAATAAAATTTGATATCTTGATTATTTATGAATGTATATTGATGAAATTTGGTATGTGGCTTCATGTTGTACTGGTATATTGATAATTGCACAAAAAATAAATGTTTTGTTGATTGTCCCCGTAGCAGCTAACCTGCATACTCAGCCCTAATGTTATTCTTATGGAGAATAAGTAAAGTTTTATATCTCCCTTAATTATGAACATAAATTAATAAAACATGGTAAGTAGCTTCACCTGGTTCAGTTATATTGATAATTCCATAAAAACTCATTTCTTATCTTCCTCGTTGCAGCAAACCTGCGTACTCAGTCCTAATGTTATTCTTATAGGGAATAAATAAAATGTAATAAATCACTAATTTATGAATGTATTTTTGTCAAAATTGGTGAGTGGCTTTATGTACTAGTGAGAAACATATCAATGCATTGGAAATTCGCTGAGTACGCAGGTTTGCTGCGACGGGGGGTATTTTGGTTTCAGGGAGCACCAAAACGAATATTTCCACTAACAACTCAGATTCGAAAATTTTGACGAAAACAATACTTTCTCCATATTTAGTATGTATAGAGGGAGAAAGTAAAAACAAAATTACCTATTAAGCCATTTATTCAAACTCCGGCCCCTGTACATGAAGTTCTATATTAATGTGGCGGTTACAATGTAGTTTCAGCAGTTAAACCAGGTATACCACATTTTTGTGTTCAAACGTCAAAATTATGACGATTAATTAAGAAATAAGCTTTGCAAGTCATGAATCCTATTGGTTTATGTGTTGAGCTTACTAAATCAGGCGTGGGCTTTTAAAACATAATAGGTTATCGTTTGTGTTACGATTAACAATTTTTCGGCAATGCATGTTTTCCAGTAGGTAATCATTTACGGAAATAATATTGGATTTATAAAATATCAATTATACTAATCAAAGAAACTATTTAAATTAGTATCATATTTTAGAAGTTTTTCATCTCGGCGAGGTAACACCGCAAAAGGAATTTGCCAATTTGGTTTTATAAATTTGCCACCATTGTTGTCATCCTAAGTTTAAATATATAACATCGTAAATATATGTAAGCTTTGAAAAGTTGTTGGTCATCCACCAAAAGGTATAACTCGATCTACCTACATTACAATAGATCGTTCCATTAGACCTAGAATCAAAGTAGCTAATTGCCACTATCGCCACTTTTAGCCTCTCATAATGAGTTTGAGTTGGTTATGCTTATTTCTAAACGTGGCTATAATTTAATTTTATTTCTACATTATATTTAATAATATAATGGTAGTTAAGTTAATTTCAACGTATTAACTTACACAATAAATTCTAATGGTTAACTAGCTTTTCTGCTATTTGATCAAACAAATCGTAGTATTAAACCAGGAAACATAAAACATGTACAGAACATGCAGTGAATACTTTTTATAAAAGTCTTAACTATATAATTAATATTTTTAGCAGTAAAATATATTTTACTCTAATAAATTATTCTGTTTCAACATGCAATAACCTTTCTTAATGTAACGTTAGATCTCGCAGCTAGAATGAAAATTATCTTATTTCTTACATCATTGTAATTTACATCTTGTGATGTTGAAAATGAAAGTATTGAAAATATAGTTTCAAGACATTATTAAACAAGTAATTTAATGATTAGTTTTAAATAAATTACTGTTTCTAGTTAAATGTACAAATATAACAACACAAATCCATTCAGTTCAGAAGCATGTAAGTAAAATACCATATACTCGTAAATAAGGTGTGCAATGTAAATATCAATCAGTTTAACTTGTCAATCTCGATGCAGAAGATTAGATAAATCTGGTAATTTCCAGGGTAGATCCAAGTTTGTTATGAAGTTATATCTCCTCATTATTTTACCTGGGATTGGTAATTAGTCCAAAGCTGAAACATTATCTTTCACAAACATTTACCAAGTTATTTATGGTATTCTGGAATCCCATTTTTATAATATTGAATTTATGATCGTGGTATTTTAAATACAGTTGGAAGGTGGAATATACATTATCCCTACGTCATGAATAACACAAGATATTACAGATGTTTAATGTATGAACCACACTAGTTTCTGTAAAATTACAATTCATGCATTCATTCAAATTACACAAGTTTTCAAATCACTCATCCGTACAAAAAACTTGTGGAAAGAAAATTGTTAGTACGTTTTAGAGCATCCCAAATGATTGAAATGTTTTCTGAATTTTTATCTATTTAATTCAACAACGTGACAACGCTTCGATTTTAAAGCTATTATCATTATTTAAAGAAAACCCAAAGGGTCGGGAGAACCTTTGATTCACTCAGAAAATACAAGATTTAAATTGTAGATTATAATTGTGCAAATGTGTACATTACATGTGGATATTCCTTTTTAATAATTATGTCTTAAATGCAAACTGTATTTTGATTGTAATACGCTTTAAGTTAGTTTTACTCTTTATTCACAGTCAGCGATTAAATAACATTTACAGAAACCTACAGAATATTGAAGTTAGCCTCAGTTTCATAAAACACTCCTTATTTCCACACAAAAACACGTTCGATGTCCACGTTTGAGCCGGCTATCACCGGCAACAAGCTCTGTGAGGAGCTCCCAGAGAAGAAACTATATTCCCTTGTCTGAACCTGTTCTTAGTAAAATTAGAGAAAGTTGTTCTTGGATTAAAATCTTTATACAACGAGCACTTTTTATTCTTTCTGTAGGAATTTTACAATTTAATAATTGAAAACGTGATTCTCAAAAACAAATTAATCCAGTATGAGTGAGAAGGAAACTGAAGTAAAGAACATAATAGCAAACTGTGTTTATCTCACAATTGCTGTTCAATAAAGTAGCTATATTTGTTTAGATTCAGATTGTATGTAGATAAGTACATTCGTGTAAATTACTTGGCATTATCCTAGTTCTACACAAGAACGAAATGGTAACAATGGTAACAACAAAGGTAACGTTTATCTTATTTTAATTAAATAACCCAAGTAAGTGATTGTATTAATAAAACTTACAGTTTATTATAATATTTGTGCATTTTAAACCACCTACTAAACTAAAACAAAGGCTAATTCTTAACAAATGTTTTTGATATTTAGTTTTTATTCACTTTAGCGTAAATTATTGTTGATAGTAAATAATAAATAACAAATAACAAATTGGAAACACTACTAGAATTAGTCAATTGTTTAATTTTTTAAAATTCTAAATGTAGAATACTTTTGATTTGTATGATCGATGCATTATTGCATTATATTATACAGTGTTTCAAAGTATAATTCAAACTATTATTATTTTAAGTAAAACTAAGGTTCCACAAAATCGAGGGCTATAGAGAAGAACATAAAGTCAAAAGTTACATATAGTTAAATTCTGTTTGTGAAAATGTTTCTACAACCAATCGTGCAAAAGACTATTGACTAAACTATTCATGTGACATATTTCCCTGAGGGAAGTTCTTTAAAGCTAACAAAAGCTTTCCATAGCATGGTTGTCAAAGCTATTCCCCCGGTTTATTCCGTCAGCATGTATTATCTGCTTGGTCAATCTCCTGTATTTCCCATTATAAAACTATTTAAAAAAGTCTTTTCCCTCCTATTACTACCGTTTAATTCTATCCTACACTCAACACAACGTACGTCAGAAAGATAGTAAACTATACCAACTGATATTAATAACCTCTATTGCAATGAATGCATTTATCTTTATTAAAAAGGTATACATTTTTAATGTTATACGTATTTTAACTGTTAATATGTGTATGTATTAATGGTTTTATCTTTTTAAAAACAACACAGTATTGGCTCCTGTATTTTTATTTTGAAAGAATGTAGCTCTTATGCACTTTAAACCAAAGAGATAATACAATGGAAATGCCAGTCGCATTTTGTACCCCTTATTCATTCCAAACCTCCGTCACTGAGCACCCATTTAAACCAAAGGTATGTGTTTCTCTGATTTATATTGCAGTTTCCACTACCACAGGTTAAAAGAAAACCGAATTTATAAGCGTGACTTCAAAAATTTGATAAATAAATGTTCGTAGAAATTTCAACCACCCGATGAGCGATTTAAAGGTGTACATTTACTATCGAATGTTAAGTATATTTATTATATTTCCACAAACAAATAATTAAGTAAATGTCGAAATAGCCTATACTCTTTAAGGTTAGATCCAGATATATCAAAATACTGTTTCATTTAACTTCATAAAGACAAAATTGATGTGTAAATGGCACTTACAGTAAGAAGGACAAATTCAGTTTGAGGTGAGTAAGAAGGGTTCAAGACAAAATAGATTGGAAGTCATTGATAAAGCATTGATTTATCTATAAAAAATCAATGTTTGTTGGTTTTTTATTCTTTATGAGCTTCTATATCATTCATCCAATAACGATGAGACTTTACATGGCCATTCTGGTTAACCTTAGGAAGGTTTGTAGCCACTAATAAGGGTCCTAGGACTAGGGTTTCGCCTTACTGGACTTTAAATTATTAATGTTAACCTTATTGAGAGGTTCTATGGTGGGAGGATAATCCACTGAAAAAGGACATAAAGTGAATGTTGGCCTCGTGGGAGAAGCGGCTAACATCCAAACTGTGGGACTGCAGTTGAAAAACGAGGAGGCCTTCAATAATAAGATAACAGCTCACAAACGTTATTAGACGTCAATGGCACCCTAAGCCTGTTAAAAATTAGTGATTTTTAATCGCCCATAATACAAGTATATATAATACATTCTGTTGATAAGTTTTTGAATTATTCAGAAAAATTAAAATATTTTGAATATTTACCAAGATACGTTTTAATGTTCTTCCCTGAAACTCTGGTTTAGAAATGAGTTCAGATCTTCCTATCAGAGGGCGGGAATGAGAGATTTTAATATATGACTGACAACCTTAAAGCAGGCAGGATTAACAGTGGCCATTATTTTAGTTATTGGTGGGATGACCGGTCTCACAATCTGGAACAAGTAGATAAAAACCTGTGTATTTTTGAAAAACGTTCATTATAACACCTTATAAGTTTCAATGGTTTACACCACAAACAAATATTACGAGTAAACAACTTTCTTAAAGTGATTGATCAATAAAAAACCTGCAATATCTTCAAAAAACTTAATTGCACTAAGATTCTAATGTTTCCAGTTGTTACAGAAAAAGGGCTAAAACGGCATCATATAAATTAAAAATATTATAATTTAGTACTTGGGCGGTCGAGCTTTGCTCGAGGAAGACGAGTAAGTTTGATTAGATGACTTGGAGTAATATTTTACCACTTCCCCCAACTGATTATCGGATTTGTATACCTCATTTGCCTCTTTTCCGAATTTTTAAGGTCACTCCATTTGTTATTTAAAGTTCAATGCCCATTTGATTTATTTCGGATTTGACCACTCTACATATGCAATCTTTACTCAACAGTTTTAGTCACTGGTCACTGCTCTCATGAAACCAAATGTTAACAACAATTATAAACTGCACAAGTATTACTTTGACAGCTCCTTATTTGATTATGAACAGCTGATAGAATTAATTCTTTCGTTTTGATTTTAAACTCCACTGGCCCAATGTTAATTTTGTTAACTTTTCATTTTAGTTTTTTCATTATTTAATTTTCCTGGGGATGAGGACTGTCTAGAACTATTTTTTATCCCAGAAATTATTTATTTCCAACATTTAAAGGAAATCGTTTGGGCCGTTTTTGAGATCAGAGTTGCAAGCAAGCAAGCCTTACTCATATTAGAGTATAGGATACTAAACATATAAATCGCGCCTGAATGATCTTTATTTGAAAATTTGAAAATATTTACATCCTAAAAATGGGTTTACCAAAGTAACCATCGTACTTATGCATAAAATATGTCAATTATACTATGTTATTTATTCTCCATTAGAATATCAATATGGTATTTTCAAATTTAAATACATGTTTTATGTGAAAATAGTTATGATGCTTGACCTGGTGTTCAGCCAGGTAAAGTGAAATGCCAAGTGTCATGAAAATACATGCTCATATAAGTGGGAGTTATAATATTAATATTAAGGATGATAATATTTGACTTATACCACGTAAAATTAAAATTAAACAATGTACTGTGTCATCACGTTAGCAGGTTACATTTACAAAAGGAAGTAAGAATTCATATTGGATAATGCCCCTGAACTGATAAGACTTAATAATATAGTGGTTTTATTTACGTTTTTCGTCTCCAGTTCTAATTTATCGTATATCTACGACCAGGTTTCGACACAGATTTGTGTCATGTTCACGTAGTTGGGTCGGTGTCAAGAATCAAGCTACCACGATGCCGTCGAGTAGACGTTGTCGGAATTTAAAAGAACAGTACATACAAAAGGAACAACACACGCACATTTTACACATTTAAAACGAAAGTTTTCCACATACGGACGGTTGGGTGGCCACAATGTTCTTTCAGGCACGCGTTCGGTAACCGTTACCGGCGCGGGGTAGGTCATTGACGACCATTGACCATTGATGGGGGTCGTCAGTGTCTTCCCCGCGCCGGAACCGTTTAACGAACGCGTGAATGAAAGAACATTGTGGCCGCCCGACTGTCCGTCTGTGGAAAATTTGTGTTTTAAATGTGTAAAATGTGCGTGTGTTGTTCCTTTTGTATGTACTGTTTTTTAAATTCCGACAATGTCTACTCGACGGCATCATGACAGTTTGATTCTCGACACCGACCCAACTACGTGAACATGACACAAAACTGTGTCGAAACCGGGTCGTAGATATACGATAAATTAGAGTAGGAGATGAAAAAGGTAAATAAAACCACAATATTAGGAAGTATGAATTTAAATGACTATTAATTAAGTAAATATAATAGAAACTGCGTAAAAATAAACATTTAGCAGACACCAAACTGAATTAATAAAATAGTTTAATTAACAAAGTTACTGTCACAGAGAGAAGAAAAACAATTTGTTGGTTCTCTCTCTGATTGGGTTGTTGGTATTGGACATTTTGTTAGTTATAAACTTAATTTAATTATTAATTACTTTAATTAATTAGTTCGTTTCAAGTTTTTCAAAATTACCCACTTAACAGAAAATTGCATGAATATCATTTCACGTATAAGTTATCATGATTTTGTTCTGCTTGATCGAAACAAGGTAAATTAAAATTCAACACACAAATTTGATTCATACAGTTGCCATTATTTGATTTATTTGCAGAACATTTCCATGAGATTGAATAATAAAAGCAAATAGAAAGGCTTACCCTAACGCTGAGGGAGATGACTTAAATCTAGCATTCTGATGACACTCCTAACTGCTGAAGATTATTGAATTGCTTTTATAACGTCCTTCTCTTATTCTGCTCACATTTCTAGTTTAAAGTCAATTGTTATTTTCTGGAAGATATTTGGAATCAGTTTATCCACCCATCTTTTACAGTCTATGCAGTTATTTAAGTAATACTTTTAACTAAAATGTTATCTATATCAAAGTCATAAAATAACTAGTCATTGAAACCAGAGGATTATAATATTAGGAGTCATACCGATGTAGAGGTGACAATCAAGGATTAGAATATTATAAGTTATGTAGATGTGACACTATGGGATTCAAATATTAAGGGTCATACCAATATAAACGCAATACCAGAGGATTAGAACATTAGGAGTCATACTGATGTATTCGTAACACTTGAAAAATAGAATATTAGGAGTCATAGCAATGTAGACATAACACCAAAGGATTAGCATATTAGCAGTCTGACATGACACCAAAGGATTAGAATATTAGGAGTCATAGCAATGTAGACATGACACCAAAGGATTAGAATATTAGGAGTCATAGCAATGTAGACATGACACCAAAGGATTAGAATATTATGAGTCATAACAATGTAGACATGACACCAAAGGATTAGCATATTAGCAGTCATAGCAATGGAGACATGACACCAAAGGATTAGAATATTAGCAGTCATAGCAATGTAGGCATGACACCAAAGGATTAGAATATTAGAAGTCATAGCAATGTAGGCATGACACCAAAGGATTAGAATATTAGGAGTCATAGCAATGAAGACATGACACCAAAGGATTAGAACATTATGAGTCATAGCAATGTAGACATGACACCAAAGGATTAGAATATTAGGAGTCACACCAATGTAAATGAAACAAACTTAGAACCGATGTTATTTTTTTAACTAAAAACTAATTGTCAATAAAATTTAATCGTATGACTATTCAAAAATATTAAAACTAAACCTATACCTAATGCCCAATCACATACAAAATAATTTGTAAACCAATGCTTCTACGAGGTGACCCTGGTTTCAACGACCGTACAAACAATCCCGAGGCTGGACATCAAGTGAAGTCCACTGAACTGAACAATCATAAAGTTGCTTTCTTTTTATTTCTTGTCCACTTTTAAAAAGTGTTATACTGTCCGTCTTATAGATTTTAAAATGAAATAAAAAATAAATTTTAAATTCTATATTGTAATCCAAACTAATTCAAATATAGGCGTTTGAGAAACATTGTCACGTCGTACAAAGCGAACACATAGAGATAACATATTTATTTTATTTTTAATTGTAAGCAAGTTTTGATAATCCTTCAGTGGTCGTCTCTATAATTTTCCCTATACCACCCGTTCTGCATATTCACCATGTTGTATGTGAGTGTAAGTTTATATATTGAGTGTTATAAAATGTGTTTTAATTACATCCCGGAATTATAACAAATATATTCAGTGTAAAGGATGATTTTTGTTTCACGTAAAGCCAATCAATCTTCCTGCCCTCCCCTTCCACTGGTTACACGGATTTAATATATCTCAGAGGAAGAAGAAGACCCGTTGTAGATATCTTCACATTGGTCGAGTGTGTGTTTCGTTGTATTTTGTTTGCTCATTTTGCTACATTTTCCATCTCTTGTTAATCACACCTTATTTATATGGTGTAGTGTAGAGATAAATTACGTATGAGATTTGGGCAATTTTTGTAAACATTTGCCCTAAAAATTACATATATGTTTCAATAAAATAAGTTGTTTTTTGAAATAATGATACCTAACAAATATTGTTCCCGTAATATTCGACATTCCATGCATAATATCTATACTTCCAGTTTCATTTCAGTGGAATATTAGTATACGGCGATGATCACATCTTGTAAAGTGAAGATTAATTAATCAGAACAACTAAGCTACAACGTGCTTGTCAACACGTCTCTACTCATCTGTCATTTAACCATCTACTGCATGTCGTCATAGATAACAGAAGACCAACCCTACTCTCGTCCTTTGATACTGGCTTATAGTTTAAAAAGCTATGTAAAGATGGTTTTATAAGATGGATTTTCTTTGTTAGCATTACATTTATGAAACGAGTTCTTCTTAATTTGTATATATTGTAAATATAACGATTATAGATTATATAAACTATTACTTATATTACGGAAAGTTTTCAAATTTATTTTTAAGAATTTAACAAAATCCTCTCTTCTGTCTTATAACATTTACCAATACATCAGAGTAGTTTAACCATTCGTTTACGTAATTGCTGCTGAAGTCTAGAAGAGATACATAACACGTTGTTGATTACGTTCGTAACATATTATGGAATATATTTGAACACTATTAATGCACTACTACACTGAGCAGGTCGTTATCCAATATACCAATTAGATGCACTGATTAGATATAGCTAGTGCAACCCCGACGTACGTACAACAACTACACAAGAAGTTACAGATTTGCCGTGAGAGTTATTTATCCATCCACACCACCTTGTTGTCGTGGTGTTATTTGTGTTGTAGTTCTTTTTGTTTTGTGCATTCTCTGTCAGTGAAGGACATACCTTTATTTACTATGTGATATTTTACATTTAGGTTACCTCATGTTGATTAACGTCAGACTTGAAGTCAGTTGTTGAGGTTATAACAATCTAACTTGGATGGCTACAAAAAGGTCAAAGAGGTTTACGGATTGAAAATAATTTAAACCATTTACAAATATTATAATACTTCTCTAGAGATAACGTGATTACAGCCTTGCTGTCCTAACGTTATTTAATTAATTACATTTAATACATTTAGTTAAATCATAATAAAGTTTATTAATATAAGTTTCACAATAATGTAAAAAAAAACTGTTTAAAACCTACACAAAATTTTACCAGGTTAGTTATTTTTGTTTCCAGAAAATGGATGTATTAGGGATATTGCAATTGTGGTGTACAAAAGTCGCTTTTCCCCTTTATTTCAAACTTTCCTTTGAAGATTAATAAAGCAGTTTCCCGATTAACCCTGAAGCTGTCAGCTTAACAAACCCATTACTTTGGTTTCTTTCCTATACTGGGTGTCGTTATAAAAACGCTGGTAAATTGATTTCTATACTTTAAATAAGAAATTACTAGTTCAATAAAGATTTAAAACATTTTTAAAATTAGGAAATGTCTTATGACACAAATCAAACTCATAATACGATGCAACTTAACCATAATTGCAGTAAAACTCATAACATACTTTATCCAATAATTTTGCTGAACATTTAGTGAATCTTTTTAGTAACAATTTACCAACCTGTGAAACGAAAAAGCAAGACTATCGTTAACATTTCTACAATTCTGTGTTTTATTTTTTTAGAATAAAATGCACTAAATAATACAATGTACAGTAAGTATTTATTTAATGTTTTAAAATATTAAATGTGAACAAATTAAAATAAATAAATCAGTAAAACCATTGTAAAAGTGGAAAATATATTGATTATTACTAAAACATTAGATTAGATCAAGTAACATTTTCAGGACACAATATAAGGTGTACAAATGAGTAATATTTCAATCTACATCTTTAACAAATTTATAATAATATTTTGTAGTAACAATTTCAACAATTTTGCAAATATAAGTTCAATTGCCCCTAACATTAAAACCATACGTCAATATATATCAAAGTGATTTGAAAAATTAATTCATACTATATACTTTATATTGGCTTTAATGGATAAATCTTGTGATATTGTTCAATACGTGCGTATACCTATCGATTTGATGTATACACCCAACCTCTACGTTTTTGTAGAAAGTAATATATATATATATATATATATATATATAAGTTACGTTGATAACTGTTGAGCTGGAAGCTGGAAACCTATAGGTTTGATAAAAACCTGTATTAAAAGCTAGATACAATAATAAATGTTAATAAAACAAAACCAATGCACCTTATTCCCAAAACAAGTTCTTGCACCCTCTCACAAGCCTCTGTATGCATGATCTAAATTGCAAACTATGGCCGTGTAAATATAAAGGAAGCGGAAAGAAGTGTAGTTCTCAAACGAATCATTTACTGCGTATTTCCAATTTCAACACCTCTTTCATAATAAAACTTGTTCATTATATGGTGATTTCTATATGCAATAGAGGGCTCAGGACTTTACTAAAGTACAGTGTGAGGGAATTCAGGTAATGTCTCAAATAATATATAATAAATATGGACGTACGAAATAGAATATTGTGTTCATATATAAGTAATATTAGTAGTCATTCAGAGTAATCATATAAATAAAAGTTAATTACCTTAGCACTTCACACTGTCTGAATAATAAACGTGATAGTTAAGTTCTTTTATAAATAAATAAATAAGTCATTTAGTGTCTGTTATAAAGTAACTCTCGTTAAGCAGAATGGTATAACTCTCTCCCACTTGTTGACCAAAAGTTATTAGCAATTGGACCGCTAAAGCTACAGCACCCCTTCATAACTGAGATAGAAGAGATCCTTCTACGGTAGTGTTGTAGGCTAGGATTTATTTTTTATTTGTGCATAAAACAATTATATTATATTTTTTTACTTATTAGCACACATTGTTTATTTTTGTGTTTTTCTCCGTGTTAATTTATCTGTAGTTATTTTTGTTTTTGACCTAAATACCGTTGTTGTTTCCTGTATTTCCTGTGTTGGATTACTATTAGTTATTTGATTCTTACAAAGACCATCGACCTTCATACTTTATTACTGTGGTAAATAGATATTTTTAAAGATATAAAGGATCTCAGTCTGAATAGACTACACACATTTGTAACATTACTGCGCAGTAAATGCATACATATAATATGCAGAATGTAACGTCATAGCAGTGACCACAGTTAAACAATCAACAAGAGAGTTGTTATTGAAAATAACACGACTGACCGTCCACTTAACACGGCGCTGGGCTACATGTAATGTAATAACATTCCCTCGATTGTCATGAACAAACATTATGTGTAAATATGTGGATGGTCATACCGTTAATATAACATCAGAACACATTAACCGCTTCCTAAAATCAACATGCATATTATTACATCAATTTACGTTGTTAAATCTAGTTATTTACCTGAAATATACCAATGCTCTGAAGCAAACATATGGTAGTGCATATAATAATCAAAACAAACAAATAATAATGATAGATTACACGAATTAACGACTAAATCACATACATTGTTATTCTGTCTTAATATTCAGTAGTATAATAGTCTTTACATTCAGTCTTAACAGAAAATTATATAACCTTAGTGATTTCCTTGTGATAATTATGAACTGCAGATTCTATACATTATACTTATTTTCAGTACGTACTATATCTTCTCAAATGAAAGAAAGATATTAGCTTGGCTATTGTTTTGTTATGTTTAACATTATTACTAAAAATAATTATGAATGATTAGTTATAATCATGCAAATATTGAAATAAAAATCAGTAATATGGTTTCCATTGAGTTAGTTTGCCCTTCAATAAAAGTTTGTGAGTCGAAGTAGGATAATGAATCGGCTTAGCTTTTTAACAACCTTCAAATAAAAATAGCTACTTATAACTTTGACTTATGTTGGTTTTTATTTTAAGTTTATGTTCATTTTATGAATTTTCTGAACATTACAGTTTTAACGATTATAAAAACAATACATTTTCAGTCTTTAAAATAATTAAAACAGTTAATAGCAAAATTTCAAACAATAACGGTTTTTAAAGGCGCACCAACTCCTTGAAATAATAACTTTTTAATATTATTTTAAACTTTATGCAAACAACAATAAAAAAAAAACGTTGTTCAGTTATGAAAATGCTGAAAGAGCATGCGAAATGTTTTGTACCTTGGGCCTATTGTCCCAAATATGTTTCAACATATAGTAATATATTTAATCTATGATAGAACAGTCATTGAAAAATGTTGCAAAATTTTTAAAACAATCATATTAAGTGTTATTGAGATATAATAATAATTGAATGTGCTTACTTACCCATGATCATCGGGATATTTTACATGTGACTGTACTCCCAGTGATCTTGAACCGATGCGATGCGCAGAACGGGTGGGTGACAGGAAGCCGCCGTCTCACCAGTCAGAGCACAATAACGACAGTTCCGTGACCTTGAACCGATGAGATGCGCAGAACGGGTGGGTGACAGGAAGCCGCCGTCTCACCAGTCAGAGCACAATAACGACAGTTCCGTGACCTTGAACCGATGCGATGGGCAGAACGGGTGGGTGACAGGAAGCCGCCGTCTCACCAGTCAGAGCACAAAAACGACAGTTCTGTGACCTTGAACCGATGCGATGGGCAGAACGGGTGGGTGACAGGAAGCCACCGTCTCACCAGTCAGAGCACAATAACGACAGTTCCGTGACCTTGAACCGATGTGATGCGCAGAACGGGTGGGTGACAGGAAGCCGCCGTCTCACCAGTCAGAGCACAATAACGACAGTTCCGTGACCTTGAACCGATGTGATGCGCAGAACGGGTGGGTGACAGGAAGCCGCCTCCTCACCAGTCAGAGCACAAAAACGACAGTTCTGTGACCTTGAACCGATGCGATGGGCAGAACGGGTGGGTGACAGGAAGCCACCGTCTCACCAGTCAGAGCACAATAACGACAGTTCCGTGACCTTGAACCGATGCGATGGGCAGAACGGGTGGGTGACAGGAAGCCACCGTCTCACCAGTCAGAGCACAATAACGACAGTTCCGTGACCTTGAACCGATGTGATGCGCAGAACGGGTGGGTGACAGGAAGCCGCCGTCACACCAGTCAGAGCACAATAACAACAGTTCTGTGACCTTGAACCAATGCGATGCGCAGAACGGGTGGGTGACAGGAAGCCGCCGTCTCACCAGTCAGAGCACAATAACGACAGTTCTGTGACCTTGAACCGATGTGATGCGCAGAACGGGTGGGTGACAGGAAGCCGCTGTCTCACCAGTCAGGGCACAATAACGACAGTTCTGTGACCTTGAACCGATACGATGCGCAGAACGGGTGGGTGACAGGAAGCCGCCGTCTCACCAGTCAGAGCACAATAACGACAGTTCAGCGAAAACCAAAGTTCGTTTTATGACCAGCGAACCTATTAAATCTGTTTAACCCTTTTCCCTTGTTGTATCTATCTCAAACAGTTCCCGACATATAATTTTGTATTGCTTAAAACTGTTCCTGAGATATATATTTGTTATTGCTTTAACATTTGTTGTTGAACACGGGGGTTATATGGTTTCATTTGGTATATAATTAGTTGCTTAAGTTATTTAGCCCATCCAGTTAAAACTATTTTAATACACTAAATTTACCCTTTAAATAGTTTTTCGACCATAAAATAAAGAACAATAGTTTCAATCACATCGGTACGTTAAAAATTAATTTATTCATATTGCCTCTAGGATTGAAGTTTGACTTAAAATAATGCAGGTTTACATACCTTTCCGTCGTCAATCCCTTGGTTTACTAGCAGATTACTAGTTTCGGGACATATTTTTAATTTGATAATTGGACAGAAGTCCCGAAACTAGTTTATCTGCTAGTAAACCAAAGGATTGACGACAGAAAGATACGTAAACCTGCATTATTTCGAGTAAATATAAATTTTATTTCATGTTTAAATCAAATATGACTATGAAATACAATTTAAATATTTTATAATTTTACTTAATAAATTGAATGTACTCTGTATTAAAATATGCACACACTAACAATTTATTATTCTAACCTAATGTAAATTATTAGATTTCTTAAAAAGTAACCTATTTATTCACCAATTTGATGTAAGTCTTTGCTATCGATCCTTTAAGCTGTGGTGGGAGGTCTTGTGAAAGTGCGGTAAATAATCAATTATACACCTCAGTTATACTAAAGTAAAAGAGGAAACCATACAATAAGCAATAATACTTTTGTATCCACTGAAAACAATTGTCAACGTATTGCTTATTTTTAAACTGGCAACGAACAAGTTATATTGCGTTATTAAATTACCTGCTCAGACTCAACATAAGGGAACCGGAGGTTAGTAATAGATTACATACACCTTTCAACTTATCGGCTTATCTGTACGATAAATTGGTACTTAACGCTTGTGTTCTGCAAAGAAATAAATCGGAGCCTAATGTAATAAGAGTATAATCTGATTATGTGATACGAAGTTTATTTTGTCATATTTCCTTCATAGTGAATCAATAATTTTACTATAAAAAGTACATGTCCTAGAAAAAACAAACAAATACAATTTGTAAATGTAATAACATGCAATGTAGACTAAAGTGTTTACCACAGTACATCAAGTAGCTTATTTATAAGTTTTGGATTTGGACTGCGGTCTTTTTGGCTGCTGAAAATGGTTATAAACTTGTTTTTGAGTTTTATACTTTATGCATAATTTAATCTTTTAAAAATGACACAAAGTTGAATTTTTCTTAAAAGGTTTTGATCAAAAATTGATTGTTTTGATTTTTTCTGTTTTTTGTTTACTTTAGATATTAACATTAAACCTTACAAACGGCCACCAATGTAATACGAAATGTTTCACAAAAATCAAAATTATAGAGTAATTTGTTATCTATGAAGGTAAAGTATCCATACTAAGTTGTATTATTGTGTCGATAACTGTTCAAATATATTTTTGTTTTTATACACACTCACGCACAGAAAACGGATTGAGATAGGACACATGTTGTATTACTTTCTTGTTTTCCCAGACAATAACCACGTAATGTTTCAAACTTTCCAAGCTGGACTTAAAACTGGACTTAAGACTTTCACTTAAAACTTTATTTATTTATCTTAAGTGGGCGATTTAAATCAGTAATATCCCATCCCCACATGGTTTAGTTTAGTTAAAAAGATAATTTTCTTTCAAAAACTTGCAATTGACAACGGTGTGCAACTTTTCAATTCTCTACCGGACTCTGTTAGGTTTAAATAATGATAGACGTAGTTTCGGAAAATTGGTTAATGAACTCTGGATGAAAAAATGTCATTACAAAGTTTAGGACATTATTAATAAAAAATAATATTTAGTTTAAGAGATTTACAATTTTATTTGATATTGACGCTTTTTTAGTGCGTTTAATTTCGTCTAAAGAAATGAGTTTAAGTCATCAGTTCAGATGTTCTGGTTTACTGATATTTCCGTAACGATTCACGAGGAATAACTAACTTTTGTTGACAGCTTCAACTTACAAACTAATGAGTCTTTCTGTAACAAGACGTGCTCTAGCATTGATTATGGTGTGCTTCATGGAATTCTAGTAAATTGATTTTATTTGTCTATCAGTTTAAATGTAAAGCCATTAAACTACAAACATTTGCTATTCCCAAAACTATGATGATTTATTTTTATAACTGCGGTTTTTATTATTTACTCTATAATTTATATCGACTCTACTTACAATACAAATTTAAATCATATTTTATTTGGAGTGTTATCTGCATATTTACTTGTTTTATTTATTATGAGTGTCAGTACAAAAGTATTTAAGCCACAGACAAATTTTCACAAAGTACTATATTACTGGACCACCTTTATTATTTTTACAAATACATGCGCTAGTACTCATTTTCCATGGTTCTAAGTTCTCTAATATTTTAATTTGTCCTTTTTTTATTCGAACTAATGCTATCCAATTTTAGCAAATAACTGGTATAATATCTGTATTGTTAGAAATGCCCGAAAATAACTAAATATTATAAAAAATGAATAAGCTAGGTTTATTATTTTTGCAAAATAGTAATGCTTATTTCTCACGAAGCCATAAAATTACAAATAAAAAAGTAAGTCTCTAGACAGTAAAAAAGTAAATACGGGATATAAACAAGGGGTTTTCCTTAAAAAAATATCAATCAACAAATACAATATATGTATATAGAGTTCAATTTAGAGTTGGAATAACTTACCACATAAATGCATATAATCATTCACGTTCAACACATATTTACCATACCTACAAATACAGCTTTGCCAATCTAAATAACAATTTATATTTATTTTGTTTCCACCTACCATAGACTAATGAACTAGATTTTGAGTATTTATAAACCATATTTACAATTAGCCTAAGCCATGTTATTTATTTTTCTACTACCTTATAGCAATTTCGTTCTTGCTATTGAATAAAACAACTTAATACAACTGTACACCAAACCGCACGTGATTTAAAAGGTTGTAAAGAAACAGGTAGTGGTAAGGTAAATGTGTACAGTAATCAAACCCGAACTGAGTTTCAAATTTTTAACGTGAACACAGAGTACTATGAGAACTGTGATGAGTGGTGTGTACCACCACTGTCAGTTCTCTCATTGGCCTGATGATGACTGGTGTGACTGGTCGAAATCGATAGCCTAGTACCATCTTTTATATATGTTTACCGTCTGTATGTGAATCAGTATAAGTGTAAATATATCTTAAGTGTTGTAAGACGTCTTTTATTACATCCCGTATTTAATTAATCATAACAACCGATTAAATGCCAAACTCTGCTACTATGAAGGTGTAATCACACCATGTTGCCACTGGCTTAAATACTGCGGCTAGCAGCTGTACGATGTTTCACGTTCACCGTGCAGTGGCTATTAGGTCTTATGGAAGAAGGTCATAGTACTCCATGAGATGAGTACGTTGTTGGTGTTGTTACGCGGGATACGTCAACAGTCCCCGCAACCCGAGTGAAGGCGCTCAAGTTAATGTTTTCAGGACGGCTTGTACAAGTCGATGGTTATTTGAAATGCATTGCTTGAGAGCGCTCCATGCTGCACGGTGAACGAGGGACAGAATACCATTCTAGCATTGTGGGTTTAGACCGTGAACAATTTATATACAGCTAGTACTATCTGGTAGTTGACCAGCGGAGTTGGTACTGGGGCTATCACCTAGTACCATCTGCTAGTTGACCAGCGGAGTTGGTACTGGGGCTATCAGCTAGTACCATCTGCTATTTGACCAGCGGAGTTGGTACTGGGGCTATCAGCTAGTACCATCTGCTAGTTGACCAGCGGAGTTGGTACTGGGGCTATCAGCTAGTACCATCTGCTAGTTGACCAGCGGAGTTGGTACTGGGGCTATCAGATAGTACCATCTTATAGTTGACCAGCGGAGTTGGTACTGGGCTATCAGCTAGTACCATCTGCTAGTTGACCAGCCAAAATGGGCTTGAATCTTCTTAGGGTTTTCACCTGTCTCTGAAACTGTGAAGTAGTTTAAACACTCACATTTTACCAAACAGTTTTTTATAATTTAGAATTTGGCAAGATATATTGCTATTTGATTTTCTTTGATATGTTATGAGTTATGATTAGGGTATGTAACTTTTTTAGCTTTGATTTTTAGTCTGTATCTTATACAGAACTAAAATATACATTTTTAAACTTGTATTGATATTTTTATACCCTATTCTTATTTTTAAAGATTTATTATGTTCATAATAAACCTTTGTTTCAACCTGTTAAAGATGCTTACGTAAAAACACAGGTATTCACAGTAGGATTTAGATAAAATGTCTTCATAGCAGAACCCACACGGGTTTGTAATTATTAAAAACAAACATTATTAATATTTTTTTATTTTTTGTAAATTTTTTGAAACTTTTCAGATACTTCATATTGATTAATTGTAATTTGTACTGTTGAGTAAATTACCTGAGCTTAAACTGTTTATTCAAATAATTTCATGGATAAACTTATGTACTCTTATTACCTGTTCCCGCAGGCTTCGCCCCACAACTGATTTATAAAAACTATTACAGTGCGTGTGCTGCATTCTGTGGCTAGCCCGTGGATTTACTACGAATCAAGATCAGCTGTTTTTATTTGCATCAGCTCAAACAAAAATTAATGTCCATAAGAAATACATGGGATCTTCGTTGGTGTTTATGGTGAAGCCCTAAGGTTAGATCAGGATGAAAACAAAATAGTTTTCCTATTTTACATCTAAAGAATCAGTGAACAAAATTTAAACTCGAGGTAAATGGGAAGTAGGAAAATTCGTGTTGAGTGAGTGAGTAAGTCAGTCAGTGAGTGAGGGCTTTGCATTTTATAGGTATAATTTACGTATTACATCAAACACATGCTATAAAACACTTTTCGGTCCGAGCAAACTCGGTAAACCAAACATAAGGATAATATGATCTACCCAGACTTGACTGGGGCTACCTTGACAGCTTGTAATAAATTGATAGTGGGCCGGGGCTTATTGATATTAAACATTTTAGGACTTACATTTGTTTTGCCGTTGGTTTTTACTTGAGTTAAGGTATTTTATAACTTATTATATAACAACGGGCTGGTATTATGTATATTTGACGTATTAAATAACTAATGTTTCATACCTACTTACGAAAAATATTTTCTTAGATGCTCATCTTGTTTTTGTAGAAGTCTGTGCGATATAAACCGGTTATGGTAAGATGTAAAAGTCTCACAGCTCGCCAAGCCTCCTTTACGACGCCAGTAACCATAAACCCAATTGACGGCAGTAAACGCTCTCCGGTGACTGCGGCTGGAATGGAATGGTCAAGAGACCTCTCTGAATATGTCCTGGACGTAATACTTGGATTGTAGTTGCTCTGCTTTGCCAAGTAATAGGAATATATTAGACTAGTAACCTGTTGTGGCTTTGCTCGTGATTGCAAAAAAACTCTTTGGAAAATATAAGTTGATTGTATTAGCAGAACGTAGTTTAAATTAGTTTGTTAGAAATTGTCAATGGAATTATTAAATTATGGTGTATCCTCCTATCACATTTTAGCTCAATTAGTCCAGTAGATAAGTAATAACCTTAGCTGTATTGATAGCTATTAGCAAGACGAAACATAGTGAGAATCATTATGGCCAGTAGGGGCAGAGGTTAACAATATTTTTGCAATATGAGAAGACTTTTATGTTTAGTTGTAGGTTACCGGAACTCTACGATCTTGAAATTGAAATTGAAATTAGAGCTTTAATGCTCAACTAGTTAGTGAGTGGTGGTTAGCTAGACACTTTAGGATACTGGGTCAGCTCTCAAGGTGTTTGGACAGGAGTAGGCAGGCATATGTTTGAATGTACTTACTTTTGTACTATATTCTTAACACCAAGTGTTTCCTCGGTCCTATAGATTGCCCGTGATAGACTGCCAAACACTGCAAAATTCAGCTTTATTACATTACACCACAACGATTACCTTAACAAATATAGGTTCAAATGTCATTCTACAAAGATGATATGTACCGTGGTCAATATTTCACTACCACACCATATCATTCTGTTTCATTATACCATTGAAGTGAATCTGATATAAATCAATCCAACTGTGGTGGATGTCAATCAACCGACTAAATAAAATGCTGTTTGGAAACAATCATGGCACACTCTGTAGTGAAATACTATGATTAGTAAAGGACTTGTGCCCATAGGATTAATAATGTAGCACTGATGGACTTTGGATAAGAGGCCTAATGATGTGCGATGAAGTGAAATGTCCTAAACGTTTCTCACAGCTCCACACAGCAATGGCAATTGTATTTTTAAACTAATATCAGCCGTTTTCTGTGTGAATCGCGAGCAGAATATGGCCTATGTGAGTAAAAACACTTAATACTTAGACAAACATTTTTAACTAAGTGCCGTTTCTCTAATGCATAAAACATCAAAGTAACTAAAAATACCAAGACCTTATAAGCGATTTTCAGAAAAATACCTTTAGTTCATATAGATGAATTCTCTGCGTGTAACATATGTTTTATTAATAACCTGGCCTTAATATATTAACAGGTGAAATTCTGCTATAACTATTCCCCATAATCTAGTAGAAAGATTTGAGCTTTGAGGGCACACCATAAATGCCCTTCAGAATGAAATATTGAAAACTAAATACACAATTACAAATCAGGGCAAACATTCTGATACCTCAATAGTTGAAACCGGTTTATAAATAATGGAGGAGTTCTCTTAACAAAAAATCGCAAAGCCGGACACTGTGGGCTAAATTGATAAAAGTTGTAAAAAACGTAAAGGGCCATTAAAACACTCTGAGTGCATTACGCGGTTACACGGTTAACATTGTACACATGTAATCTTCCAAGATTGCGGATTGACTTCCAAATACCAACAGAGGAAGCTTAGTTTTACAAAGCACAGCCAAAGCATTAAAACGGGTGAGCTCACCTTAGAAATAAATCTTAATAAGATATTATACGTAAATAACCACATCACACGAAAATATACTCCGAAAAACTAACAGTAAACGTCCTCTATTAGAAAAAAGTACCTGGCTACAATTACATTGCCCCGGAAAGCTAGCTTCCATATGCACAATTAGGCAAATGGCTTGTTTGTTCCAGCCCCCGGAATAATCAGGTAAATATTAGTAGAAATTAGAACCGTCGCTCACTGTAAAACATTTAAAAATTAAATGTTAGCTTTTGTTACTATAACTCATATTCCATCGTTATACTTTAGGCAATCCTATATTTCTTTCAAAAATATTTAAAACTATTATAAGAATAGTTTGGTAATATTTGCAGGACATTTACGCAACTATAAATCTAAATTTTTGGAAGGAACACAGTTTAAACTATTTAGTTGGTCTGGAACCATTTGGTAGTTGGTCCTAATGCAGCATTTCACACATATCAAATTGATAACATTTCTAATAAATTACCAACAAATTTAATTATATTACGGAGGTTATCTCATATTTGTAACAGACAAGTACTTTTAAACGTTATTATTCTCTATTCATCCCTAACATTACATACGGCATCCAGATTTGGGGTATGGCAAATTCAAATCTATGTCGTATCTTTAAACTGAAAAAAGCTGCTCTACACATTATATTTAATATGAAACCAAGAGATTCATGTCAAAACATTTTTAAAGAAAACAAATTAATGAAATTTTGGTCAATTTGTATATTTTAACATTAAATTTTGTCGAAAACTATCTATCTTTTTTTCAAAACCTAAATATAAACAAATGAAATTTAAATACTCGAAAAAAATATACTATTCACATAAATTATCATAGAAGAACATTTTTCAAACGTTAATTAATATACAATGGAACAAAATTAATGAATAATATCCCTGAAAAGTTGAAACATTTACCTTCTGGAGAATTCAAATCAAAATTGAAATCTCATCTTCTTGAAAAATGTTACTATAGTGTGGATGAATTTTTTTAAGATCAGAATAACCAATGAAGAGAACATTTCAAATAAATCTAATTTTAAGAAATAAATTGTAATGCTGATGCAAGATGTTGTCAAAGCAATAAAATTTATTTATTTATTTATTTTATTTATCACATCACACTAATGCCTAAAAGTAAATTCAAGCATTCGCCAATATACTGCTTAAACCACACTGAAACCAAAATATTGCTACTTTTAATACGCAGAAGCAAGCTAAATATTTTATCAGGAACTATTCTTACAGTAAATTACAAATAAAACCATAAAAACTAGAGGTAAATTTGGAATGAATAAACTATATTTTTAATGAATATCGTCTAATTTAAAATGGCCGCATAGTAACCATCTGGTTAACGACCCAGAGCAAAACTCATTTGCAGCTTTAAAACTGGACGGCAAATAACATTATGCTACATCTAGATGATGCTATTTTTGCCATATGTTGGCTGCAACGTAGAGTTTTTGTTTTGTGTATTTAAAGTTTATTTTATGGTTTTTAAGTAACATTTTAAACTTTCATTTATGTTTTAAAAATTGCAATTACTTTACAATGGACAGCACAAGATAACACATAGTTGTGTTTTCACAATTAGCCCTTTAAAATGAATGGAAACTTAATTAAAGTTATAACTTAAACGTTACGAGTAACCCCCAAAATACGATTTTGGGGTATGGACAGTAATGATGTAAGCAACAAAATCTTTGTGTTTACGTTATTTTTATATTTCATGTATCAAAGAGACAATATTTGTGGTAATCTATTTTACTTTATAAGTTAGTTAACTGGCCTGAGACTTTATTTTATTGAAAAAAACGAACAACACTTTAAAATTGTTAAATGTTTACCATTTCATACAGGAGTATAATATACATCTCCAATATACGCCGTTGTGTTTATATTCAAATCCCATTAAAATGATTGGTCACACGATGGAGATTTTTATGAAAAATGTTGAGCAATCCACCTCAAATCGCATTTTAAGGAAGAAGTGCTACGGCACATTTAGAAGAAAGTAGTTTTTGTTGCACAAGTACGTATGTAAAAAATATTTCTTTTTACCAGGTTTGGATTTAAGGTTATTAACCGTTCCGGGGCTTTTGGGACACGGTATGTGTTGAAATTTCATTATCTGTTAAGGTTACAATCTATATAATACAACTGGAAACATGTTCAGTAAACAGAGTATTATATTTTTAGTAACGATATTTTTTAAATTGTCTTAAATATTTATACAAAGTTTATTTTAATCAACAATATAAATTCAAACAACAGTTATTTCCATACCGTTTACTTTCTCGCTAAAGAACAAATTACATTTTAAAATACTCAAAGGATTAAAAATGAAAAAAAATAATTCGTGCAAGAAGAAAGTTGCCTTTGATTATAAAAGTTTGTTTTCATATTCTAAATAGTTTCTGAATAAGAATTTATAATTTATATTTGTATTTATTTAAACTTTGAATCTATTCCAATAATTACACCAATCAGGGTAAACTTATAAAGTTTCGTCGATCTTTAAAATTTATGATCCTTACTTTAAAATAAGTACAAAAGAATTGTTGTTGTAAAAGCCATACATTATTGATATTTACTTAACTCCGTTATCCTAATTAGTATTAACTATAAAGAGGTTGATTTGTTATGTAAATTATGTTTTACAACCGATAAACTATATGTACGCTGTCGTGCACATTACCGTTTCTACATTTGCTTTGGGTATGGATGGTTTTTTAAAAGTGTTTATTTGTATTACAAAATTAAATTTAAATATGTAAAAAATAACACACAACCTATCTACAAGTTTTAAGCTACGTTGGCTAAAGAAATGTCGTGTTAAATTTATAGAAAATGTAATTATAACATTGCTTATAAAGGTAGTATGCGATTTAATGGCAAGATAAAGTATCGTTATAAAAAATTGAATCTTTAAAACTGTTTTGAACGTCTAAATAACGTCTAAATGCCTAGTGAAGTAACATTTAACATTGTCTTGTCAGAGTTACCGTTTAAACGTATTAGAAGTTAATAGCAACGAATTTAGGTTCACCTTAAATATCTGTTAATCTTCTAAAAAACTTAAGATTGAGATAGATTATTTTACAAACACTTTCTCTAGCTTAGCTCATGCTTCTTCTCAAAGAACTTCGCTGCACCTTTATTTATAATTAGCCTATCTTTCAGCAAAACCAAACCCTTATTTTGAAGCTTCTCTTAACAAAGCTTCCCGTGCATGACTTAAAAAGCTTGAACATTATTTTACCACATTATCTAATATACATAGAGTCCATTACTGAACTTTAAACTTTTAAATCTCACGAACTAACCACAAACCAGTAAATTAGGTGGATTAACATAGTTGATAAAAAAATAAAATTAATATATAAATTATATTTATATATAATCCCTATCATATTGCTCTAAATGCAGCTTTGAGCATAGATTACAGTTTACTTTTTTTATGTAATAGTCTCAGCCTTATAAGTCATTCTTTGCTGTTTACTAAAAATCTATTTTTCTTTCCATGTATTGAATTACAGAACGGACCACGGACATGGGCTAGACACATTTTTAAATAAATATTAATCGTACGATTTACATTTTGACTACATATTTTTGATAAGAAAGAGCCCACATAGTCTCAACAGAGACAGATAAATACGAACATCAGTTGAACGACAGTAATGGTAAAAACTGTCGTCTAAATGTTTCAGTTCGCTTCTTATATTTCAAAACTATCTGGAGGATCAACCTAATCGGCAATTTGGCTCCATTGAAGGACGTTTGGCACACTATGAGGTAGTCGCCTCTTTTTGATCCAATCTGAAGATGTTGGAACAACTTCCCTAACATTTAAATGACAGCTTGTGTCATGTAAATGTTATACTGGAGTGCTAACCGAAATAATATCTTAATCGTTCTTATACAAAGAGTAATAACATTTTGTAGTTTTAACCATGCAGATAATTAAAAGTAATTGCATCGTACAACCCATTCCAGACTCTGACCAGCTTGCCGTTATTTTTGTGATACGTGAAAACAAAAGAAAATAAAAGAAAAGAAAGACTACAAAAAAGTACTTAAAATTTCTAGCAATGAGGAAATAAGAGTATACTCTTTGGAAAATATCACCAGTAATAGAGTGAAACACGTTGTGAAATTAAGAAATTACTAATCCAAAAGAATTTTCAAGAATTAAATATCGCGGTCACTTAGTTTTTCGTTAAAACTTCTTGTAGTCACTGTTTAGAATTAAAGATAAATAACTTTTAAATCATTATCCTTATACATAAATCCACATAACATTGATTTGACATTTAAATAAAAGTGATTTGTTTATATTTCAATCAGCTGATCATACAATTCATATAGAAATTTACGCTACAGGATGACATGGCAGGTCATTACATAGAATATGTAATACAAAATAAGTATATCGTATAATGCATGTATATCTTACCTTACTTTGTAGTCATCAAGATTACACTACACCAAAAAACCGAATTCAAACACATTGCAAGGCATGTTCTTATAACGGTAGTTAGGTTGCGCTAGGTTAAATTATTGTAAATCTTTTATTCATATAATAATTACAAACTAATAATTACTACCTAATTTCACCAGCCTTATTTATTAGAAATTAATTTATAAATAATTATAATTATCTTCACAAGAAACGGGTGGCCGGCACGCGCAGGTTCCTTGATACTTATGTTAACTCCAATATTTAGTTAGAGCTCAGTGTTTGCGACCTATCTACCAAGGATTACTTAATCAAATAACTAAGCATGCGGTTAATCAAATAACTAAATTATTGGTTTGTTACCGAATCATTGAATAAATAACTCTTTGTCCTATTGTTTTTTATGTTAAATAGGTATATGTGAAAAGTCACAAGTAAACAGTAAATAGAAATTTAATTTATCGCCAATTATTGAGCATAGTCAAAAATGTTAAAAACAAATAACCTGTTTGATTTTAATTGCTTGAAGATAAATATACTACAGTTATTGAGTTTCAACTCTTCTATAAATTAGTAAAACTACCTCTTGTGCTAACATTTATTTTCAATTGTTTTAACCAGCAGTTTCAATCTTAAATTGTCATAAATAGTCACTGTTTACTTATATCAACCAACTAATTGAAGCCGGTTGTTTTTAAATACGCTTTAATATTTCATGATCATTTAAAAACATATAAAAAGGATAAATAAAATAGTCTTACAACACTATAAAGTATATTTACACTTATACTGTACTTCCATACAAGACGGTAAAATATACACAAAAGATGGTACAAGGCGATCGATTTCAACCAGTTACATCGGTCATCATCAGGCCCAATCAGAGAATATTCTTTATAGTGTTGTAAGACATATTTTATTTATCCTGTTTAGTTGTAACAACACGTATCATGCTAATAAAGAAATTAAAAACATATAGTAACATTTTAAATTATAATATACTGGCCAGTAAAGAACTGAAAACTATATGGCTGATGTAAATTACTGCTATGAACTTTTTATTACACAAATCAGCTGTTTCCTTTAAACGGAAAATATATTCGTAAATATAGATAGACGTATTTGTTTATCACAACCAACTAACGAATTTGGCATGGCAAAACATATGTTTATTGTTATTCTTAATGGTAAAATTTCGGGGCCTTAGATAATGAACTTTTAAATATATTCCTGAACCCCTACAACCTACAAACTATTTATATTTCAAATCTTGTAATTGGGGCACTTCTGGTTACTGAGAAATTTTTATCCGGACATCGGGAAAAAAATACTGGTGATTACATAATAAGATTAGATGGAGACTAAAGATTACGTCAGTTTGCAACATTCAGAAGACAAGGGATGCTCAATACGGAAGCTATATCCTTTTCATTCACTGCGGATTTTCCCAGTAGCATAGTACAGAGATGAATTATTACAAGTTCACTTTAAGCGTAATATAGAAATATACGATTGTTACCATATCATATAATTTATTTTCCGTATAATTCAGGTTAGCAAAAAAAGGTACCGGTACCAAGCTTAAATTTTTTCGTGAGATTGAAATTATTGTGTCATGATGACAGTACGTTTACGTCATTCGTTTTGTCAGGAGGCGAAATACAGGCGGCAGGTATTATTGTGACGGCAATACAACATGTCCTGTGATGTAATAGCTGTCTCCGTTATATTTGTTTATTAATGTTTTTTTTTTAAATAATACTATTTCATCTTACACTTCAGGTTAGTTAAATTGCGATTACTTTAAAGTATATTTAAGTTCCATTTATCTGTACTTTACTGACATATTGAATGTAATTTGAATATAGTAAAAGGCGGTCGACATTGAATAAGGACGATGTGACGGTAAGGTACTCATGATATACTAAATGAACTAAATTGAAAATGTCATCTTTTATAATTAAAACTAATAATAAAACAAAAGTGTAACAATTACTTATCAATATATCACCAGTGCCTGGAACATATTGAACATCTTTGTTTAATAAATTGGATATGTTTAGGTGATTTTTGTTTTAAAAGGTGACAATATTTTAAACTGAAACAGTCTTGCACTTTAAATTTTGTTGGGTAATTGCAAGTTAAATAGTGCCCTTGGGATAGGAAAAATAAAGCTAGCAATTCATTAATCAGTCTGTCAAATAATCCAGCTGTCGATCACGTGTTTACTCTCCCCCAGACCACAGACAAACTAATCTATCAATTTGACATTTGACACAATTAATATTATCACAAAGTGTATTTTACCATTGTAGATGATGCATTCATTTCTACAAATACAATTTATAGTTACATTTATCATTTTTGGACCATGCTACTAGTTATTTTCCAAAAAACTAACTCTCTAACTGACTTGCTGCCTCTTTTTGTGTCGCATATGATATGCTATTTTTTCTGTTATGTTACATATGGTTAACGTTAGTGCAAGGTAATCATTGTTCGCTTGTTATCCAGTGATAGTATACTTCGTTATTTAGTAATTAATCTTAGCTGCTTCTATTGGTGTTGCATATGACCTGTTATATTATAATATATATGGTAAAGTTTATTTTGTAATATGAGATAACACCACTTTATTGTTACATTTTGTTTGTCGTTATTGAGTTTTACGCAAACTACCATAAAGTTATAAAACATCTTGAACTTGTACAATTTTCATGAAAAATTGGTGAAAACCGTTGGAAGCAAGTTAATAAAACCTAACAAACCCGTAAATTTAAAGTTTATCGAAATAATCCTGGTTTGAAATTAGTGTTACTGGGTTAGAATTTATAACCATGTTACTACGTTTGTAGCCAAGGGAAAAAAACATTTTGAAATATAATTTATATGTTAGATTTCACGTGTTGTGTAATATAACAAATTTGGAGAGAATTATACCACTTAAAAGAAAAATATACAGGATGGTAAATTCGTATAGATGTTCCTAAAATCATATAATCTAAAACTCAATATACAATGACACTACAAAGTTAACCAGAATTATAAATAGTTACACATTTCACTGAACAGTTTATTAAAGATTATTTTCCGCAAATGATTCATCGACTCGAAATTGATTCCGACAACGACACTTAACATATGAACCTGCTGGTGTCAATTTTATAAAATGGGAATTTCACAGCCTTAAAGGTTAAAGCAGGTCATAGTATGTTAACTCAATATTCATTTCGATAAGATTAAAATTTGAAATTTATTGGACTTTAGAGTAGATACTTAATAAGTTCTTTACAATCAGGCTGATTTCCGGTGAAATGCCCAAAAACTAAAGTATTTAATCGAAACAGAGAGAAAAGCAGAAAATTTGAATATACGACTTATACGTCTCCAATGCATAACACGTCAAACTATTTAAAACCCTCAAGACAAGTGATGTTCCTTCTAAACTATAATTTATTTTCGTAGATTTCCTGAGTAATATTAAATTGTAAACGCTCCATCATTTATAAAATAGTGATTCCCAAACTGATTCGATTTTTCCGTATACCTTATTATTATAAAAATACAGTTAAACTTCATAAATTAGTAAATTATTACTTTCGAAGACGATACTAAGAAATAATCATAATTATAAACGTTTATATAAAACATAGCAAAACATGTTTACACGTTTTTTAAAAGGTTGTTAATAAAAAAATTAAGCGTATTTATAAATTGCATAACATTTGTCCAATATTCGATAAAGAACTAAATATTGTGGGCACGGAGTGAAACCGGTCAACTATGAAGTCCTCGATCGCGAATGGAATAAGAAAACGGAGCAATGGAGACCGGAACAGACCCAAGAGATCGGCAATGCTTCCACTTGGCATTGCTTCGAATTTATATAATTTTCACTTAAATTCAAGCATTATTAAAATACATAAAACCTTTAGATTGATAGTAGTAGGATGGTTAAATAATAATTGTGGTAAACATTTTTTGTTGTAGAGTATCAAAATTGTGCATGGTACGTTATTCGTCATGTGATTAGTTTGTTTGGTCATGTATTGTAAAATAAGGAAATAAAGGAATTTCATATTTAATTTGGATGTCAACTGAAGTGCAGACTGTGAAAGGTGTAACTGTACCGTAACATATTCAACCTGATTCATAAATCCTAATCTTACAGCTTACATCCAATAACGAAGGTTAAGGTCAAGGCGTTGTCTTTATTTCTGCCTCTATAGAAACATTTAGTTAACCTTTATTGTATAAATGTTGAGTTTGTTAAAAATAAGAAGTTTCATAAATTTCAATGAGTTGAAATAATACCAAAAATAGTCATATCAGCATACCATTTATGGTAAAGCATCTATTAAACAGTATGTTGAATCCCTCAGAACACGAGAATAAGCATAAAAGTTACCTAATTTTCAAGATAATCCCAAGTCCAACGAATTTATTATACAATCTCCAAAATTCTCATTCAATAAGAAAATGTAAATTTTATAAGAATACTGGAAAATTTGATCTAAATTCCCTGGGGTCATTTAAGAAATTTTAAATATATAAATATAACAGCCTGAACATAATATATATATATAATCATGTAAATGTATTGAATTAATGTATATTTAGTTTGAGTTATTTAGTTTAGTTTGAGTTATTTCATCGAAAATTAAGGTTTATTAACGACAAACTGCCGGAAGATTGATTTGTGTGTAATTAACCAGGAACACATTTTTATACGTAAAAACAGTACCTGAAAACACTTAAAACCTAATAATTACTAATAAAAAGTTATGAAAACTAACGAACGTCCACATTACTCTGTAAGATCATAAACTCTACAGTACATTCTAAGAGGATACATTCATGATCCCCTCATTTCATGTACGTCAAAATGCGTTGAAATTAATAAACATATTTAGTATTATATCTTAATAGTAGTAGTTTTGCATTTTATATTCAAACAACTGGTGTATACTGAAGGTCTTGTACCTGATTATTACATGTTAACACTTTGTCAGGAGATTAGCATTATTTGTTTTCATAGGCGTTTTTGAGAAAGGTTTTCTAGTGTAAAATTTGTACTGTTACCATTTTTTCCTGTCATTTTATTGATCTACTAACAATTAAAATCCATGCGTCAAAAGGCTACATCATAACACGAAAGATAGGCTGGGTGTGATGGCTGTAAACATCAAACTCGTATTCCAAATATATTAACCCGGATGTTAGTTTGGTAAATTTCAACAACGTCAGCGGTTTATTAACCTTTATGGAGTTGGTGTAGCTTAAATAATAATATTTATATTTAAATAGAGCTGTACAAATTACTCTATTTTAGTAAACTTATAACTAAAGTATAAAACAATAAATAGTAAAAAATATAATCTTAAATTGTATGATCCTTATATAATGGACACTGAAATATTTTCGTTGCTATGTTTTACTGGAATCACCGTTCTTTGTGGTAGAGTGGTGATAAATATTGTAGTCTGTTGAGTGGTAGTAAGTCTTGTAGTCAGTTGAGTGGTAGTAAGTATAGTAAGTACTGTAGTCTGTTGAGTGGTAGTGAGTATTGTAGTCTGTTGAGTGGTAGTGAGTATTGTAGTCTGTTGTAGTATTGTAGTTTTATTTCACATGTAAATTATGTAACAAGGTAATTTTCATTAAAGCTCTCACATCTAACAAAACAAAAGTGTACATATTCGGATTAGTATTAATTAAAATATCATTAACATACATGCACAAAAAATTGGCAAATATATAGACCCTCTTAAAAATACAAAGTCTAAGAGTTATTAGAATTAAAAAATAATAATTACTGTAAGGACTGAGAGAAGCAGTAAGATAATGAATTTACTTGTCAGGCAAGAGGTGCTGGCAGCCACACTGAGCCTGTTGGAGCTCTCTAGTGTTGTCAGGCGAGAGGTGCTGGGAGCCCCACTGAGCCTGTAAGAGCTCTCTAGTGTTGTCAGGCGAGAGGTGCTGGGAGCCCCACTGAGCCTGTAAGAGCTCTCTAGTGTTGTCAGGCGAGAGGTGTTGGCAGCCACACTGAGCCTGTTGGAGCTCTATTGTGTTGTCAAGCGAGAGGTGCTGGAAGTACACTGAGCCTGTAAGAGCTCTCTAGTGTTGTCAGGCGAGAGGTGCTGGCAGCCACACTGAGCCTATTGGAGCTCTATTGTGTTGTCAAGCGAGAGGTGCTGGCAGCCACACTGAGCCTGTTGGAGCACTCTAGTGTTGTCAGGTGAGAGGTGCTGGCAGCCCCTACTGAGCCTGTTAGAGCTCTCTTGTGTTGTCAAGCGAGAGGTGCTAGCAGCCACACTGAGCCTGTTGGAACTCTCTAGTGTTGTCAGGTGAGAGGTGCTGGCAGCCCCTACTGAGCCTGTTACAGCTCTCTAGTGTTGTCAGGTGAGAGGTGCTAGCAGCCACACTGAGCCTGTTGGAGCTCTCTAGTGTTGTCAGGTGAGAGGTGCTGGCAGCCCCTACTGAGCCTGTTAGAGCTCTCTAGTGTTGTCAGGTGAGAGGTGCTTGCAGCCTAACTGAGCCTGTTGGAACTCTCTAGTGTTGTCAAGCAAGAGGTGCTGGCAGCCACACTGAGCCTTTTGGAGCTCTCTAGTTTTGTCAGGTGAGAGATGCTGGCAGCCCCAACTGTGCCTGTTAGAGCTCTCTAGTGTTGTCAAGCGAGAGGTGCTCGAAGCCACACTGAGTCTTTGGGAAATCTCTAGTGTTGTCAGGCGATAGGTGCTGGCAGCCCCTACTGAGCCTGTTAGAGCTCTCTAGTGTTGTCATGTGAGAGGTGCTTGCAGCCTAACTGAGCCTGTTGAAGCTCTCTAGTGTTGTCAAGCAAGAGGTGCTGGCAGCACACTGAGCCTGTTGGAACTCTCTAGTGATGTCAGGCGAGAGGTGCTGCCAGCCACAATGAGCCTGTTGGAGCTCTCTAGTGTTGTCAAGCAAGAGGTGCTTGCAGCCACACTGAGCCTGTTGGAGCTCTCTAGTGTTGTCAAGCAAGAGGTGCTGGCAGCCACACTGAGCCTGTTGGAGCACTCTTGTGTTGTCAAGCAAGAGGTGCTGGCAGCCACACTGAGCCTGTTGGAACTCCCTAGTGTTGTCAGGTGAGAGGTGCTCGAAGCCCCACTGAGCCGTTTGGAGCTCTCTAGTGTTGTCAAGCAAGAGGTGCTGGCAGCCACACTGAGCCTGTTGGAGCTCTCTAGTGTTGTCAAGCAAGAGGTGCTGGCAGCACACTGAGCCTGTTGGAGCTCTCTAGTGTTGTCAGGCGAGAGGTGCTGGGAGCCCCACTGAGCCTGTAAGAGCTCTCTAGTGTTGTCAGGCGAGAGGTGCTGGGAGCCCCACTGAGCCTGTAAGAGCTCTCTAGTGTTGTCAGGCGAGAGGTGCTGGCAGCCACACTGAGCCTGTTCGAGCTCTATTGTGTTGTCAAGCGAGAGGTGCTGGAAGTACACTGAGCCTGTAAGAGCTCTCTAGTGTTGTCAGGCGAGAGGTGCTGGCAGCCACACTGAGCCTATTGGAGCTCTATTGTGTTGTCAAGCGAGAGGTGCTGGCAGCCACACTGAGCCTGTTGGAGCACTCTAGTGTTGTCAGGTGAGAGGTGCTGGCAGCCCCTACTGAGCCTGTTAGAGCTCTCTAGTGTTGTCAAGCGAGAGGTGCTAGCAGCCACACTGAGCCTGTTGGAACTCTCTAGTGTTGTCAGGTGAGAGGTGCTGGCAGCCCCTACTGAGCCTGTTACAGCTCTCTAGTGTTGTCAGGTGAGAGGTGCTAGCAGCCACACTGAGCCTGTTGGAGCTCTCTAGTGTTGTCAGGTGAGAGGTGCTGGCAGCCCCTACTGAGCCTGTTAGAGCTCTCTAGTGTTGTCAGGTGAGAGGTGCTTGCAGCCTAACTGAGCCTGTTGGAACTCTCTAGTGTTGTCAAGCAAGAGGTGCTGGCAGCCACACTGAGCCTTTTGGAGCTCTCTAGTTTTGTCAGGTGAGAGATGCTGGCAGCCCCAACTGTGCCTGTTAGAGCTCTCTAGTGTTGTCAAGCGAGAGGTGCTCGAAGCCACACTGAGTCTTTGGGAAATCTCTAGTGTTGTCAGGCGATAGGTGTTGGCAGCCCCTACTGAGCCTGTTAGAGCTCTCTAGTGTTGTCATGTGAGAGGTGCTTGCAGCCTAACTGAGCCTGTTGAAGCTCTCTAGTGTTGTCAAGCAAGAGGTGCTGGCAGCACACTGAGCCTGTTGGAACTCTCTAGTGATGTCAGGCGAGAGGTGCTGCCAGCCACAATGAGCCTGTTGGAGCTCTCTAGTGTTGTCAAGCAAGAGGTGCTTGCAGCCACACTGAGCCTGTTGGAGCTCTCTAGTGTTGTCAAGCAAGAGGTGCTGGCAGCCACACTGAGCCTGTTGGAGCACTCTTGTGTTGTCAAGCAAGAGGTGCTGGCAGCCACACTGAGCCTGTTGGAACTCCCTAGTGTTGTCAGGTGAGAGGTGCTCGAAGCCCCACTGAGCCGTTTGGAGCTCTCTAGTGTTGTCAAGCAAGAGGTGCTGGCAGCCACACTGAGCCTGTTGGAGCTCTCTAGTGTTGTCAAGCAAGAGGTGCTGGCAGCACACTGAGCCTGTTGGAGCTCTCTAGTGTTGTCAAGCAAAAGGTGCTGGAAGCACACTGAGCCTGTTGGAGCTGTCTAGTGTTGTCAAGCAAGAGGTGCTGGCAGCCACACTGAGCCTGTTGAAGCTCTCTAGTGTTGTCAGGTGAGAGGTGCTCGCAGCCACACTGAGCCTGTTGAAGCTCTCTAGTGTTGTCAAGCAAGAGGTGCGGCAGCAACACTGAGCCTGTTGGAACTCTCTAGTGTTGTCAGGCGAGAGGTGCTGGCAGCCCCTAATGAGCCTGTTAGAGCTCTCTAGTGTTGTCAAGTGAGAGGTGCTCGCAGCCACACTGAGCCTGTTAGAAATCTCTAGTGTTGTCAGGCGAGAGGTGCTGGCAGCCCCTACTGAGCCTGTTGGAGCTCTCTAGTGTTGTCAAGCAAGAGGTGCCGGCAGCCACACTGAGCCTGTTTGAACTCTCTAGTGTTGTCAGGCGAGAGGTGCTGGCAGCCCCTAATGAGCCTGTTAGAGCTCTCTAGTGTTGTCAAGTGAGAGGTGCTCCCAGCCACACTGAGCCTGTTAGAAATCTCTAGTGTTGTCAGGCGAGAGGTGCTGGCAGCCCCTACTGAGCCTGTTGGAGCTCTCTAGTGTTGTCAAGCGAGAGGTACTGGCAACCACACTGAGCCTGTTGGAACTCTCTAGTCTTGTCAGGTGACATGTGCTGGCAGCCAGACTGAGCCTGATAGAGCTCTCTAGTGTTGTCAAGCGAGAGGTGCTGCCAGCCACACTGAGCCTGTTGGAACTCTCTAGTGTTGTCAGGTGAGAGGTGCTGGCAGCCACACTAAGCCTGTTGGAGCTCTCTAGTGTTGTCAGGTGAGAGGTGCTGGTAGCCCCTACTGAGCCTGTTAGAGCTCTCTAGTGTTGTCAAGCGAGAGGTGTTGGCAGCAACACTGAGCCTGTTGGAACTCTCTAGTGTTGTCAGGTGACATGTGCTGGCAGCTACACTGAGCCTGATAGAGCTCTCTAGTGTTGTCAAGTGAGAGGTTCTGGCAGCCACACTGAGCCTGTTGGAACTCTCTAGTGTTGTCAGGTGAGAGGTGCTGGCAGCCACACTAAGCCTGTTGGAGCTGTTTAGTGTTGTCAGGTGAGATGTGCTGGCAGCCACACTGAGCCTGATAGAGCTCTCTAGTGTTGTCAAGCGAGAGGTGCTGCCAGCCACACTGAGCCAGTTGGAACTCTCTAGTGTTGTCAGGTGAGAGGTGCTGGCAGCCACACTAAGCCTGTTGGAGCTCTCTAGTGCTGTCAGGTGAGAGGTGCTGGCAGCCACGCTGAGCATGTTGGAGCTCTCTATTGTTGTCAGGTGAGAGGCCCTGGCAGCCACACTGAGCCTGTTGGAGCTCTCTAGTGTTGTCAGGTGAGAGGTCCTGGCAGCCACGCTGAGCCTGTTGGAGCTCTCTAGTGTTGTCAGGTGAGAGGTGCTGGCAGCCACACTGAGCCTGTTGGAGCTCTCTAGTGTTGTCAAGCAAGAGGTGCTGGCAGCACACTGAGCCTGTTCGAGCTCTCTAGTGTTGTCCGGCGAGAGGTGCTGGCAGCCGCACTGAGCCTGTTACAGCTCTCTAGTGTTGTCAGGCGAGAGGTGCTGGCAGCACACTGAGCCTGTTGGAGCTCTCTAGTGTTGTCAGGCTAGAGGTGCTGGCAGCCACACTGAGCCTGTTGGAGCTCTCTAGTGTTGTCTTGCAAGAGGTGCTGGCAGCACACTGAGCCTGTTTGAGTTCTCTAGTGTTGTCAGGCGAGAGGTGCTGGCAGCCACACTGAGCCTGTTACAGCTCTCTAGTGTTGTCAGGGGAAAGGTTCTGGCAGCACACTGAGCCTGTTGGAGCTCTCTAGTGTTGTCAGGCGAGAGGTGCTGGCAGCCACACTGAGCCTGTTGGAGCTCTCTAGTGTAGCCCGGTGAGAGGTGCTGGTAGCACTCTGAGCCTTTTGGAGCTCTCTAGTGTTGTCAGGCGAGAGGTGCTGTCAGCCACACTGAGCCTGTTGGAGCTCTCTAGTGTAGCCCGGCAAGAGGTGCTGGCAGCACACTGTGCCTGTTGGAGCTCTCTAGTTTAGCCCGGTGAGAGGTGCTGGCAGCAACACTAAGCCTGTTGGAGCTCTCTAGTGTTGTCAGGTGATAGGTGCTGGCAGCACCGCTGAGACTGTTGGAGCTCTCTAGTGTTGTCAAGTAAGAGGTGCTGGCAGCACACTGAACCTGTTGGAACTCTCTAGTGTTGTCAGGAAAGAGGTTCTGGCAGCGACACGGAGCCTGTTATAGCTCTCTAGTGTTTTCAGGCGAAAGGTGCTGAAAGCTCCACTAAGCCTGTTGCAGCTCTCTAGTGTTTTCATGCCAGAGGTGTTGGAAGGCTCATTGAGCCTGTTAGAACACACTAGTGTTGTCAGAAGAGAGGTGCATGCAGCCACACTGAGTCTGTTAGAGCTCTCTAGTGTTGTCAAGCAAGAGGTGCTCGCAGCCACACTGAGCCTGTTGGAGCACTCTAGTGTTGTCAAGCAAGAGGTGCTCGCAGCCACTCTGAGCCTGTTGGAGCTCTCTAGTGTTGTCAAGCAAGAGGTGCTGGCAGCCACACTGAGCCTCTTAGAGCTCTCTAGCGTTGTCAAGCAAGAGGTGCTGGCAGCAACACTGAGCCTGTTGGAGTTCTCTAGTGTTGTCAGGCGAGAGGTGCTGGCAGCCACACTGAGCCTGTTGGAGCTCCCTAGTGTTGTCAGGCAAGTGGTGCTGGTAGTCACACTGAGCATGTTAGAGCTCTCTAGTGTTGTCAGGCGAGAGGTGCTGGCAGCTACACTGAGCCTATTGGAGCTCTTTAGTGTTGTCAAGCAAGAGGTGCTGGCAGCCACACTGAGCCTGTTGGAGCTCACTAGTGTTGTCAAGCGAGGGGTGCTGGCATGCTTATTGAGCCTGTTAGAGCACTATAGAGTTGTCAGGCGAGAGGTGCATGCAGCCACACTGAGCCTGTTAGAGCTCTCTAGTGTTGTCAGGCGAGAAGTGCTGGCAGCCACACTGAGCCTGTTGGAGCTCTCTAGTGTTGTCAGGCGTGAGGTGCTGGCAGCCACACTGAGCCTGTTGGAGCTCTCTAATGTTGTCAAGCAAGAGGTTCTGGCAGCCACACTGAGCCTGTTGGAGCTCTCTAGTGTTGTCAGGCGAGAGGTGCTCGCAGCCACACTGAGCCTGTTGGAGCTCTCTAGTGTTGTCAGGTGAAAGGTGCTGGCAGCCACGCTGAGCCTGTTGGAGCTCTCTAGTGATGTCAGGTGAGAGGTCCTGGCAGCCACGCTGAACCTGTTGGAGCTCTCTAGTGTTGTCAGGTGAGAGGTGCTGGCAGCCACACTGAGCCATTTGGAGCTCTCTAGTGTTGTCAAGCAAGAGGTGCTGGCAGCACACTGAGCCTGTTGGAACTCTCTAGTGTTGTCAGGCGAGAGGTTCTGGCAGCGACAATGAGCCTGTTAGAGCTCTCTAGTGTTTTCAGGTGAAAGGTGCTGAAAGCCCCACTAAGCCTGTTGGAGCTCTCTAGTGCTTTCATGCCAGAGGTGTTGGATGGTTCATTGAGCCTGTTAGAACACTCTAGTGTTGTCAAAAGAGAGGTGCATGCAGCCACACTGAGCCTGTTAGAGCTCTCTAGTGTTGTCAGGCAAGTGGTGCTGGCAGTCACGCTGAGCCTGTTAGAGCTCTCTAGTGTTCTCAGGCGATAGGTGCTGGCAGCCACACTGAGCCTGTTGGAGCTCTCTAGTGTTGTCACGCAAGAGGTGCTGGCAGCCACACTGAGCCTGATGGAGCTCTCTAGTGTTGTCAAGCGAGAGGTGCTGGCATGCTTATTGAGCCTGTTAGAGCTCTCTAGTGTTGTCAGGCAAGTGGTGCTGGCAGTCACACTGAGCCTGTTAGAGCTCTCTAGTGTTGTCAGGCGAGAGGTGCTGGCAGCCACACTGAGATTGTTACAGCTCTCTAGTGTTGTCAGGCGAGAGGTGCTGGCAGCACACTGAGCCTGTTGGAGCTCTCTAGTGTTGTCAGGCGAGAGGTGCTGGAAGCCACACTGAGCCTGTTGGAGCTCTCTAGTGTAGCCCGGTGAGAGGTGCTGGTAGCACTCTGAGCCTTTTGGAGCTCTCTAGTGTTGTCAGGCGAGAGGTGCTGGCAGCCACAATGAGCCTGTTGGAGCTCTCTAGTGTAGCCCGGCGAGAGGTGCTGGCAGCACACTGAGCCTGTTGGAGCTCTCTACTTTAGCCCGATGAGAGGTGCTGGCAGCCACACTGAGCCTGTTGGAGCTCTCTAGTGTTGTCAGGTGAGAGGTGCTGGCAGCCCCTACTGAGCCTGTTGGAGCTCTCTAGTGTTGTCAAAAGAGAGGTGCTGGCAGCCACACTTAGCCTGTTGGAGCTCTCTAGTGTTGTCAGGTGAGAGGTGCTGCCAGCCACACTGAGCCTGTTGGAGCTCCTTAATATTGTCAAGCAAGAGGTGCTTGCAGCACACTGAGCCTGTTGGAGCTCTCTAGTGTTGTCAAGCAAGAGGTGCTGGCAGCACACTGAGCCTGTTGGAGCTTTCTAGTGTTGTCAGGCGAGAGGTGCTGGCAGCCACACTGAGCCTGTTAGAGCTCTCTAGTGTTGTCTGGCGAGAGGTGCTGGCAGCACACTGAGCCTGTTGGAGCTCTCTAGTGTTGTCAGGCGAGAGGTACTGGCAGCCACATTGAGCCTGTTGGAGCTCTCTAGTGTTGTCAGGCGAGAGGTGGTGGCAGGTGAGAGGTGGTGGCAGAACACTGAGCCTGTTGGAGCTCTCTAGTGTTGTCAGGTGAGAGGTGCTGGCAGCACACTGAGTCTGTTGGAGCTCTCTAGTGTAGCCCGGTGAGAGGTGCTGGTAGCACTCTGAACCTTTTGTAGCTCTCTAGTGTTGTCAGTCGAGAGGTGCTGGCAGCCACACTGAGCCTGTTGGAGCTCTCTAGTGTAGCCCGGCGAGAGGTGCTGGCAGCACCTTGAGCCTGTTGGAGCTCTCTAGTTTAGCCTGGTGAGAGGTGCTGGCAGCAACACTGAGCCTGTTGGAGCTCTCTAGTGTTGTCAGGTGAGAGGTGCTGGCAGCCACACCAAGCCTGTTGGAGCTCTCTAGTGTTGTCAGGTGAGAGGTACTGGCAGCCACACTGAGCCCGTCGGAGCTCTCTAGTGTTGTCAGGTGATAGGTGCTGGCAGCCCCTACTGAGCCTGTTGGAGCTCTCTAGTGTTGTCAAGCGAGAGGTGCTGGCAGCCACACTGAGCCAGTTGAAGCTCTCTAGTGTTGTCAGGCGAGAGGTTCTCGCAGCACACTGAGCCTGTTGGAGCTCTCTAGTGTTGTCAGGCGTGAGGTGCTGCCAGCCACACTGAGCCTGTGAGCTCTCTAGTGTTTTCAAGCAAGAGGTGCTGGCAGCACACTGAGCCTGTTGGAGCTCTCTAGTGTTGTCAAGCAAGAGGTGCTGGCAGCACACTGAGCCTGTTGGAGCGTTCTAGTGTTGTCAGGTGAGAGGTGCTGGCAGCCCCTACTGAGCCTCTTAGAGCTCTCTAGTGTTGTCAAGCGAGAGGTGTTGGCAGCCACACTGAGCCTGTTGGAGGTCTCTAGTGTTGACAGGCGAGAGGTGCTGGCAGCCACACTGAGCCTGTTGGAGCTCTCTAGTGTTGTCAGGTGAGAGGTCCTGGCAGCCACGCTGGGCCATTTGGAGCTCTCTAGTGTTGTCAGGTGAGAGGTGCTGGCAGCCACACTGAGCCAGTTGGAGCTCTCTAGTGTTGTCAGGTGAGAGGTGCTGGCAGCCACGCTGAGCATGTTGGAGCTCTCTATTGTTGTCAGGTGAGAGGCCCTGGCAGCCACACTGAGCCTGTTGGAGCTCTCTAGTGTTGTCAGGTGAGAGGTGCTGGCAGCCACACTGAGCCTTTTGGAGCTCTCTAGTGTTGTCAAGCAAGAGGTGCTGGCAGCCACACTGAGCCTGATGGAGCTCTCTAGTGTTGTCAAGCGAGAGGTGCTGGCATGCTTATTGAGCCTGTTAGAGCTCTCTAGTGTTGTCAGGCAAGTGGTGCTGGCAGTCACACTGAGTCTGTTAGAGCTCTCTAGTGTTGTCAGGCGAGAGGTGCTGGCAGCCACACTGAGCCTGTTGGAGCTCTCTAGTGTTGTCAAGCAAGAGGTGCTGGCAGCCACACTGAGCCTGTTCGAGCTCTCTAGTGTTGTCAGGCGAGAGGTGCTGGCAGCACACTGAGCCTGTTGGAGCTCTCTAGTGTTGTCAGGCTAGAGGCGCTGGCAGCCACACTGAGCCTGTTGGAGCTCTCTAGTGTTGTCAAGCAAGAGGTGCTAGCAGCACACTGAGCCTGTTTGAGCTCTCTAGTGTTGTCAGGCGAGAGGTGCTGAAAGCCACACTGAGATTGTTACAGCTCTCTAGTGTTGTTAGGCGAGAGGTACTGGCAGCCACACTGAGCCTGTTGGAGCTCTCTAGTGTAGCCCGGTGAGAGGTGCTGTTAGCACTCTGAGCCTTTTGGAGCTCTCTAGTGTTGTCAGGCAAGAGGTGCTGGCAGCCACACTGAGCCTGTTGGAGCTCTCTAGTGTAGCCCGGCGAGAGGTGCTGGCAGCACACTGAGCCTGTTGGAGCTCTCTAGTTTAGCCCGGTGAGAGGTGCTGGCAGCCACACTGAGCCTGTTGGAGCTCTCTAGTGTTGTCAGGTGAGAGGTGCTGGCAGCCCCTACTGAGCCTGTTAGAGCTCTCTAGTGTTGTCAGGTGAGAGGTGCTGGCAGCCACACCAAGCCTGTTGGAGCTCTGTAGTGTTGTCAGGTGAGAGGTACTGGCAGCCACACTGAGCCCGTTGGAGCTCTCTAGTGTTGTCAGGTGATAGGTGCTGGCAGCCCCTACTGAGCCTCTTAGAGCTCTCTAGTGTTGTCAAGCGAGAGGTGTTGGCAGCCACACTGAGCCTGTTGGAGGTCTCTAGTGTTGACAGGCGAGAGGTGCTGGCAGCCACACTGAGCCTGTTGGAGCTCTCTAGTGTTGTCAGGTGAGAGGTCCTGGCAGCCACGCTGGGCCATTTGGAGCTCTCTAGTGTTGTCAGGTGAGAGGTGCTGGCAGCCACACTGAGCCAGTTGGAGCTCTCTAGTGTTGTCAGGTGAGAGGTGCTGGCAGCCACGCTGAGCATGTTGGAGCTCTCTATTGTTGTCAGGTGAGAGGCCCTGGCAGCCACACTGAGCCTGTTGGAGCTCTCTAGTGTTGTCAGGTGAGAGGTGCTGGCAGCCACACTGAGCCTTTTGGAGCTCTCTAGTGTTGTCAAGCAAGAGGTGCTGGCAGCCACACTGAGCCTGATGGAGCTCTCTAGTGTTGTCAAGCGAGAGGTGCTGGCATGCTTATTGAGCCTGTTAGAGCTCTCTAGTGTTGTCAGGCAAGTGGTGCTGGCAGTCACACTGAGTCTGTTAGAGCTCTCTAGTGTTGTCAGGCAAGAGGTGCTGGCAGCCACACTGAGCCTGTTGGAGCTCTCTAGTGTTGTCAAGCAAGAGGTGCTGGCAGCCACACTGAGCCTGTTCGAGCTCTCTAGTGTTGTCAGGCGAGAGGTGCTGGCAGCACACTGAGCCTGTTGGAGCTCTCTAGTGTTGTCAGGCTAGAGGCGCTGGCAGCCACACTGAGCCTGTTGGAGCTCTCTAGTGTTGTCAAGCAAGAGGTGCTGGCAGCACACTGAGCCTGTTTGAGCTCTCTAGTGTTGTCAGGCGAGAGGTGCTGAAAGCCACACTGAGATTGTTACAGCTCTCTAGTGTTGTCAGGCGAGAGGTACTGGCAGCCACACTGAGCCTGTTGGAGCTCTCTAGTGTAGCCCGGTGAGAGGTGCTGGTAGCACTCTGAGCCTTTTGGAGCTCTCTAGTGTTGTCAGGCAAGAGGTGCTGGCAGCCACACTGAGCCTGTTGGAGCTCTCTAGTGTAGCCCGGCGAGAGGTGCTGGCAGCACACTGAGCCTGTTGGAGCTCTCTAGTTTAGCCCGGTGAGAGGTGCTGGCAGCCACACTGAGCCTGTTGGAGCTCTCTAGTGTTGTCAGGTGAGAGGTGCTGGCAGCCCCTACTGAGCCTGTTAGAGCTCTCTAGTGTTGTCAGGTGAGAGGTGCTGGCAGCCACACCAAGCCTGTTGGAGCTCTGTAGTGTTGTCAGGTGAGAGGTACTGGCAGCCACACTGAGCCCGTTGGAGCTCTCTAGTGTTGTCAGGTGATAGGTGCTGGCAGCCCCTACTGAGCCTGTTGGAGCTCTCTAGTGTTGTCAAAAGAGAGGTGCTGGCAGCCACACTTAGCCTGTTGGAGCTCTCTAGTGTTGTCAGGCGAGAGGTGCTGCCAGCCACACTGAGCCTGTTGGAGCTCTCTAGTGTTGTCAAGCAAGAGGTGCTTGCAGCACACTGAGCCTCTTGGAGCTCTCTAGTGTTGTCAAGCAAGAGGTGCTGCCAGCCACGCTGAGCCTGTTGGAGCGCTCTAGTGTTGTCAGGCGAGAGATGCTGCCAGCCACACTGAGCCTGTTGGAGCTCTCTAGTGTTGTCAGGTGAGAGGTGCTGGCAGCCACACTGAGCCTGTTGGAGCTCTCTAGTGTTGTCAGGTGAGAAGTCCTGGCAGCCACGCTGAGCCTGTTGGAGCTCTCTAGTGTTGTCAGGTGAGATGTGCTGGCAGCCACACTGAGCCTGTTGGAGCTCTCTAGTGTTGTCAGGTGAGAGGTGCTGGCAGCCACGCTGAGCCTGTTGGAGCTCTCTAGTGTTGTCAGGCGAGAGGTGCTGGCAGCCACACTGAGCCTGTTACAGCTCTCTAGTGTTGTCAGGCGAGAGGTGCTGGCAGCACACTGAGCCTGTTTGAGCTCTCTAGTGTTGTCAGGCGAGAGGCGCTGAAAGCCACACTGAGATTGTTACAGCTCTCTAGTGTTGTCAGGCGAGAGGTGCTGGTAGCACACTGAACCTGTTGGAGCTCTCTAGTGTTGTCAGGCGAGAGGTGCTGGCAGCCACACTGAGCCTGTTGGAGCTCTCTAGTGTAGCCCGGTGAGAGGTGCTGGTAGCACTCTGAGCCTTTTTGAGCTCTCTAGTGTTGTCAGGCGAGAGGTGCTGGCAGCCACACTGAGCCTGTTGGAGCTCTCTAGTGTAGCCCGGCGAGAGGTGCTGGCAGCACACTGAGCCTGTTGGAGCTCTCTAGTTTAGCCCGGTGAGAGGTGCTGGCAGCCACACTGAGCCTGTTGGAGCTCTCTAGTGTTGTCAGGTGAGAGGTGCTGGCAGCCCCTACTGAGCCTGTTAGAGCTCTCTAGTGTTTTCAGGTGAGAGGTGCTGGCAGCCACTTCAAGCCTGTTGGAGCTCTGTAGTGTTGTCAGGTGAGAGGTACTGGCAGCCACACTGAGCCCGTTGGAGCTCTCTAGTTTTGTCAGGTGAGAGGTGCTGGCAGCCACACCAAGCCTGTTGGAGCTCTGTAGTGTTGTCAGGTGAGAGGTGCTGGCAGCCCTACTGAGCCTCTTGGAGCTCTATAGTGTTGTCAAAAGAGAGGTGCTGGCAGCCACACTTAGCCTGTTGGAGCTCTCTATTGTTGTCAGGCGAGAGGTGCTGGCAGCCACACCAAGCCTGTTGGAGCTCTGTAGTGTTGTCAGGTGAGAGGTGCTGGCAGCCACACCAAGCCTGTTGGAGCTCTGTAGTGTTGTCAGGTGAGAGGTGCTGGCAGCCCTACTGAGCCTCTTGGAGCTCTCTAGTGTTGTCAAAAGAGAGGTGCTGGCAGCCACACTTAGCCTGTTGGAGCTCTCTAGTGTTGTCAGGCGAGAGGTGCTCGCAGCACACTGAGCCTGTTGGAGCTCTCTAGTGTTGTCAGGCGAGAGGTGCTGCCAGCCACACTGAGCCTGTTGGAGCTCTCTAGTTTTGTCAAGCAAGAGGTGCTTGCAGCACACTGAGCCTCTTGGAGCTCTCTAGTGTTGTCAAGCAAGAGGTGCTGCCAGCCACACTGAGCCTGTTGGAGCGCTCTAGTGTTGTCAGGCGAGAGGTGCTGCCAGCCACACTGAGCCTGTTGGAGCTCTCTAGTGTTGTCAAGCAAGAGGTGCTGGCAGCACACTGATCCTGTTGGAGCTTTCTAGTGTTGTCAGGCGAGAGGTGCTGGCAGCCACACTAAGTCTGTTAGAGCTCTCTAGTGTTGTCTGGCGAGAGGTGCTGGCAGCACACTGAGCCTGTTGGAGCTCTCTAGTGTTGTCAGGTGAGAGGTACTGGCAGCCACATTGAGCCTGTTGGAGCTCTCTAGTGTTGTCAGGCGAGAGGTGGTGGCAGGTGAGAGGTGGTGGCAGCACACTGAGCCTGTTGGAGCTCTCTAGTGTTGTCAGGTGAGAGGTGCTGGCAGCACACTGAGCCTGTTGGAGCTCTCTAGTTTTGTCAGGTGAGAGGTGCTGGCAGCACACTGAGCCTGTTGGAGCTCTCTATTGTTGTCAGGCGAGAGGTGCTGGCAGCAGACTGAGCCTGTTGGAGCTCTCTAGTGTTGTCAGGTGAGAGGTGCTGGCAGCACACTGAGCTTGTTTGACCTTTTTAGTGTTGACCGGACGACTAAAATATTTCGCTTCTTTTTCTTCCTGCTCCTGTTGCTTATTTATTGTTTTTAACTATACCTAATGCTATTCTTATATATATTTCTGTGCAATTTAGATAGAAATTAAATAATCATGTTTTAAAATTATTAAATTATGTATTAATGGAGATTAGGAAATACGGTGATTTTTGTTAATAAGTTAAGGAACTCTTACTCTTATATCTCTAACAATCTCATAAACTATGGTTTTCATTTGTCTAGGAAAAATATTTTACACCGTTAGATATCAAGGTTTTAAATCATGTTTGTATCTAATATATATACAGCCGCATGTGTAACACACCCAGACATAGGAATTCTAGACCACTTCCAGACGAGCTAAAAACGTGATATTTGGCATGCAGGTAGCTTGTACTTTGAAACCCCCGGTAAAATTGCCAAAATATACAATTTTTAATTTTAAAACCAATAATTTTGATCTTGAAAATTGGATATTTTAACATTGGGCTTATGGAGTTTCAAATAAAAACAAAAGAAATCGTAACAGCTGTAAACAAATATCCAGTAAACTGTCAAAGCAACTTTCACATGGTAGAGTATAAACAAATTATAGAACTATTGAAAAATGAAAACATCTAGAGTGGATTTAACCATAATGAATCTAAAAAGTATACTATATAAAAAATACTTGAAAGGTCATTGTCCAATAATAACAACTGGAGCGACCCCAAGCGGGGGTCTGGGGGCGGAGCCCCCAGCGAGCAAAGCGAGTAATGCTATAAACTCTAAGTATTGGGTGTAGGGAATACAACCCATTTTACCTCTAATAATATTATTAGTAGCTGCAGCATTTGCTTAACTCAGATGCATAAGGGTTGTGTTCGTTTAGAATTACGTTCCTGCTTAGAAGTTTTCAATGTTTCATTCACAACTGGGTTCGATTTAATTTTAACTTGATAACTATGGTGCAGTACAATTAAAGGAGGCTATGGCACCCCTGTTTGATTGATAACAGAGTGATCGAACTCCAACTGGAATATTGGAAGCGATGTGTATTATTATTATCATTTGTCAGTTAATAATTAGTGTCAAATAAAGGTATTTTGACTTCTTTGGATACTGCAAAGCTATCTTTGGGTTATTTTATAAGATAAATGTCCACGTCCGAATTATTTTGGTAGTATTGTGTTAAATTCAACTCGCTGGTTTTTGTTTATTTTAATTTTTGGGTGTTCTAATCATTCTAAATGTTCTCTTTGATTTACGGTCATTGTCTTATTAATCTCAGATAGGTACAACATGATATAAATATCAACTAAAACTGTGATTTCAGTTTTACGAAGAAACAAAATTATATAAGAGGTTACGAATATTTAAGGTTAACATTGAGACAATGTTACATATTTCGATGATAACATCTCATTAGCTAAGCCAATGTGATCCTTCGATATCAAACGTTCACACCATTCTTAGCATACAAAGGTCCGGAGACTACCTTCGAGTGAGATACTGACAATAACAATCTTATCACGCGCTTGACACATGACACTACTATTACGCTGGCACGGCACGTAATACACAACCAGTGCTAGGGGGTGTCACCAACTGATATCGATGCTAACATATGACAATCAATGACGATTTATCTTTGAGGTATTTTAGTAGCCGGATTATGATAACACCTCTGTGAATACATTTTTAGATTTTGTCTTTTACTTCAATTGCGTGACATAAAAGTGGTTATAAAATATCATGATATTACACAGCTAGAAAATACATGTTTGTGCTTCAGAAATTGTTTGGACCATAAAATGCAATAATATAAACACTTGTAACAGGTTATCTATCGTTCAAACTTCATAAATCCCGAACAAGATACTAATGATTACAACATATATTAAATAATTTTGAACCATAAAGAAGAAGATTAAATACGTATAAATTAAATACATAACTTTAAATGTGGTTTGATGAGCCAAAACTATATTTACTTATGTAAGACTAGTTTTCATATTTACCGTCAGCCTACTCAAATTGAACATGTTTTGGTGCACCTGCATTATCATCAGTTAGATTACAAGACGTTGATTGCCTAATGGACTCGCCCAACTAATCAAACAACACGATCCAGTTCACTCACTTATTCATGGAACGAGTTCAGTCAACTCTTAACAATCTGGGTGATGATAATGAAATTGCCCTTCTTCAATTTGAGCTGACTTTTTGTATTATTATATTAAGAAAGTCTATTCTTACATTATATCTACAGCTCAGAGGCTAAAACCATTGGTTATAATTACTTACTTCATAGACAATTAGCGATTATGTTAAAGAGTAGTTCGGATTTATTTACATTAACCTCATCAGCAAAGTCTTGACTCTAAATGCCCTACACACAACACCAACAACATCACTGGACAGCTGCCAACCACGTCTCCGACTTCCGTCGTCAAGTCCTTCAACTTATTTTTTCTGATTTACTCTGATTTATGATTCATTTAGCACATTGGTGCTGCAAGTTTAGAGTCTTTCTTCAGTTAATTCTGTTTTTATCCAAAATGAGCATTTTTTAAATCGGAAAGCCTCTTACAAATTTAAATATTCAAAGTTTTTACTCCTTAAAAAAACTATCTTCGTCATAAGGAAACATTATATTTGTTTATTTATTTTGTATTACATTACACTAACAACTTATATTAACGGCTAATCTTAATATGCATTTCATTAAAACTATATTTTTAGTTCTCGGTAATGACATGGTTGTGAGTAATTTTTAGAATTGCCAAGTATTTTTGTTAGCCTCAACAAGCTAGAGGAATGTTACATAAATCTAAGAAATATATTTAAAATAACATTATTGAGTTATTTTAAGTTTATTTCAAATTATTCTAGAATGATTTTTGAGCACTCTATTAAAATCATAGCGTTAAATGTATTAAAACAAAAATTATATTTAAATGAAATACTACGTTTAGTACTATCCTTCTGCACCTTCACAATGATTTATAATAATGAATTGTATAAATTCGTTCGTTATAATAGCCCAACATAATATAATTATAACATACAAATAATATTATAGGTAAACCTACTAAATTGGCCTCTGCTGTACGTTTTGTTGTCTTACAACAATTTATACATTTATATGATATACATAGAACTATTTTCTGCTGCTGATCTAACTATTATTTAGCGTTCAAACATTTATTCTACAAACAAGGGCTCAAACAAAGCCCTTACAAATAGTTCACGAAGTTATTACATTGCTGGTATTACATTGCAATCGTAGGATCTGTCAAACCACTCCAATAAAATATAAGTGGTTTATTTCAGATTGGAAACTCTGATTATCCGGTGGGAGGCGCCCCCAAATTAAGAATCAATAACCGACGCACTTAATTAAAACATTTTAATTTTGGCCACCCGGATGACTTTGTAAAATTACGAAATAATATTTTCAATTAATCGACAATATTTATTAAAGAAGAATATATCAGTTATTTATATGGTGGCTCAAACAAATTGCTTGCTTGATTGGGACTGCTAATCAAATACAATTGTTAAAACATAAGTAGTTTGCATATTAATCCGTTCGTCGTAAACTATAACCATCCACCTAAAATTAGTTCATTGTAATTCATAAATTTTAATTATGCTGGATTTGGTTACTGTTTTTTGAAATCTCTGACCGCTGTCGTAGTGCAGTGTAAAGTTTCGAGAGGGTTACTAATTACACATAATAAAACATAGTTTCATATTTTTACACTTTTCTCTAGAGGCCTACAATGATGCCAAATTGAACTCTGGGGTGTCCTTTGGATGCATAACATTTTAATTAATCTTCATTAAAACGGGTCTATATATGTATTTTATACACAGGAATAAATTTATCAGTTTAAATCGACAATAAATCTAATAAGTTTTTCACTTTTCATTCAGACCAAAATGTCGGTGAAACTTGCGCCTGTTTAAACGGTTTATTATAAATATAACTAAAATTGTTCTAATTGGTCCCTTTCAATTCATCGATGTTTATCGGAAGGTAGTGAAGTCAACAAACATAAAATTCTGTCATATCCCAGTCTCGTTAAACATTCTCCTAGGAGGTTCGTCATTATTACGGATAAGTTCTTCTCAAAGTGACAAGGTTTTTTCGCTGGTTGACCTTGTCTGCGGTATCTCTTGTTGCGTCCACATTATTGTATAAATTAATGTTTTAAAGACGAGTTTTGAAACTAAGTTACTTACTGAAATCCTAATATTATGATGATTGATAATAATTTATGTTTCCTTACCGCTCAATTTAACTTTTACTTAGGGCAGCACTACGCTACGTTGGGCAGCACTACGCTACGTTGGGAAGCAATACGCTACGTTGGGCAGCACTACGCTACGTTGGGCAGCACTACGCTACGTTGGGTCGCAAGACGCTACGTAGGGCAGCACTACGCGACGTTGGGCAGCACTAAACTACGTTGGGCAGCACTACGCTACACTGGGCAGCACTACGCTACGCTGGGCAGCACTACGCTACGCTGGGCAGCACTACGCTACGCTGGATAGTACTACGCTACGTTGGGCAGCATTACGCAACGTTGGCAGCAATACGTTACGTATGGCAGCACTACGCTACGTTGGGCAGAAATAAGCTACGTTGGGCAGCACTACGCTACGTTGGGCAGCACTACGCTACGTTGGGCAGCACTACGCTACGTTGGGCAGCAATACGCTACGTATGGCAGCACTACGCTACGTATGGCAGCACTACGCTACGTATGGCAGCACTACGCTACGTTGGGCAGAAATACGCTACGTAGGGCAGCACTACGCTACGTTGGGCAGCACTACGCTACGTTGGGCAGCACTACGCTACGTTGGCAGCAATACGCTACGTATGGCAGCACTACGCTACGTTGCCAGCAATACGCTAATTCATCTTTTATAAATTTCTTAACTGTTTTACAATCACACATATTGCAAATATTCAATTGGATGTATATTATGACAATTTGCCTTTCCAGTGGCGAACCGTAATCGCTAATGGCTATAATAAAACTAATGGTGATATTCATAGAACAGGTTGTAATACCTATTACGTGTTTATTGCATCGCGCCGGACTCTACTGACAAAACTACGTAATAATCTATTTTTGTTTTAATCGCAAATTTACTGTTAGAGTGATATTAAACACTCAAACACACGTTGGTGGTTATTATTACTAATGAGTTTTTTTTGTCTGCTTTTGTAAGAGGGATACACCTTTTACGTCCTTTTGGCCATCACACACTAGTGAATAAAAAAATTACCATGTTAATAGGATCTGACACATTTAATTTAATTTAAATGGTAATCCGGATAATTTTGTCCAGTTAAGGGTTTAAGTTAAAACAATATGTTATGATGATTGTCTTTGGTTAAAAACAAATAATCAGTTGAAACAGCTACATTGCGCAATTTTTCTAACCCTGTTAGTTTTTTTGTCGCTGAAGAAACATAACTGAATATTTATTAGTTTTTGTTATGTGTTAAACTGTCCTTTAACTTTTTTTAAAAGTCGTTGAAAATTAATACAAAAACTTGTGAAAAAAGAGAACACAAAATAAAATTAACGGGTCCCTTTGATAAGTAGTTTAAAAAAAAGAAAGAGCCAATTTGGCAAAGACAAATTCAATGTTCTACATTAGTTGTAATATCTTGTAGGATTATACATTAATAAAGTGGAAAAACGCAACACGTGTAACGTTCTTCACTGTTAATCTCGTACGCGATTTATGTCGTATTTAAGAACAATGACAGTAAATGTTGTTAAAGTTGTAGACGTAATTAGTTACATTTCGTGTCTTAAAGAAGGCAATAAGAGAATCTGGTATATTTAATATCACTCTAACAGTAAATTTGCGATTAATACAAAAATAGATTATTACGTTTTCGCCACGGAGACCTGACTTAGCAGTAAATGTTACACAGTGTGAGACAACAATTTTAACAGAAACGAATAATTTAATTAAAGGAAATTATGTTTTAATACAGTACAAAAATCATACCCCAACCACCAATAATAATATGTTAAATTAATATTATTATCAATAAGTGTTAAATGAGGAACTTTAGGGAAAGCTTAAATAATCTGGGTGACGTTGAAGATGTTAATTAGTACTTGCAACTCGCTACAACTTACAAGCCATCTTGTTTGGCTGATACTTTGGCGTGACGTACACGAAGTAGCTTTTGAGGTTGTAGGTAATTAGTTATTATGTAAAATGTGTTGGAAAACCCTTTTAAAAACTTTAGCGTATGCGATTTCCCAAAGGCCTATCCGAAGTTAAATAATTGTATAAATAACACCAACCAAAAACTGCTTTTGTCACTTATATCCGACAAAGCTCTTCAAAAAGGGCGTTGCAAAATCCTCAGAGAGAATTATAAAAAGACATATAGGAAAAATAAAATATATAATATAAGAAAACCAGCTTCTAGGTGAATAATCTTTTTTCGACTTTTAGGAAATTTTGAATATTGTATTCATCAGATAGGTTGGCTTTTATTTTCGTCTTAAGCGATGAAAATGTTAAATGTGTATAAATTTAACACGCTAAATGTTTACATAATTATTAGCTAATGAGCGAACTTGTAAATGGATGTACAACAGTGTCGAATAAGTTGATCAATAATTAGGTTTGCCTAATAACAAACAACATAAGTTATAGAAACATGGGGTCTACCTCGCTCCATTTCACACCTTTATGTCTGGTTTTCAGTGCATATATAAGGTCTTCAGAACCACGTACTGTACGGACTTGAAACCTGTTGTGCGTTTAGGACTAATTTAGTATTTAATATAACGTTTACAGTTTTAGCTGTTTTAAAATTGAGACCATTTACATTTTCCTATGTTCAATAGTTTAAAAACAGTAATTGCATGAAAATGTATCTAGAAAAAAGTATAATTTTAACCAAAAAAAGGTAGTATACCAATTTTAAGGATCACTCTACCCTTAGCTAAGTAATTGCAGTTTGATAATAACGTAAATATCAATGCAAACTACCAGCAATTACCACATCGTTATTTAGAACAATTGCAATAGGTTACGTGATCTTAGAATATAGAGTCTTTTTGGAATTCAATTTCACATATGTAAATATAAAAATTCCGTTTTAGCCAATTTCCCCTACAGGGAAGAAGCTATTACCGTAGGTCTCATGGTAAGACTTAAGCCCGAGACCATGATAACTTTTTGTTTTGAGGTCCCCAGACGTCAAAGCACTATTCGTTCAAATTTATATCTATGTATATATATATATACACATATATATATATATATCTTCGCATATATATATATATCTTTATATATATATATATATATGTCCGTTAACACGATAACTTGAGTAAAAAACGTCCGAATTCGATGAAATTTGGCTCAAATGTGTAAAGTGACATTCATGACTAAGTTCGAAAACCATAAAAATCGGATCATGGGAATGGGGGTTTATAGGGATTTTAAATCTTTCATTTTGTTGCACATTTCACAATAAAATCTTTAAAACGCTCAATTTTGGTTTTAAGTATTTTATAGAGATTAAACAACGAATAATTTAGTATTTTAAATTATTAACCTAGATTAAGTGGTTGCGGAGAAAATCCAAAAAAACCTGCTCATAAAATCTCCCATGTTAATCTTAAGGGAAAACGGTTTTTGGCTTTTCCTCAGTTCATGTTAATGTAAACTTCACATTTGCTTTTACCAATCAATTTAGCTCTACAAAACAATCATTTTGGTGTTTAAACTGTGATTCTACACCCCACCATTGCAGAGATATTCAAAGTGCTAAACACAGTACGTTGTCCAATGTTATCCTTATGGAGAATAAGTAAAATTTGATATCTAGATTATTTATGAATGTATATTGATGAAACTTGGTATGTGGCTTCACGTATTACTGGTATATTGATATCTGCACAAACGATTGATTTTTTTTTATTATCCCAGTAGCAGCAAACCTGCGTACTCAACCCTAATGTTACTCTTATGGAGAATAAGTAGTTTTATATCTCCCTTAATTATGAACATAAATTAATACAACTTAGTATGTAGCTTCACCTGGTTGAGTTATATGAATAATTGCACGAAAACACATATTTTGTGTTCCTTTTTGCAGCAAACCTGCGTACTCAGCAGAATGTTATTCTTATGGAGAATAAATAAAGTGCTATAGATCACTTATTTATTTATATATTTTTATAAACCTTGGTAAGTGGCTTTATGTGGTAGTGAGAAACATATGCATGCATTGGAAATTCGCTGAGTACGGAAGTTTGCTGTGACGGGGGTATTTTGGATAGTCAGCTTTGCAAATTTAACTAGCCGCCTTTTTTAAACTTTAAAAGTGAAAATCATATAATTTAACGAAAAATAGCCATAAAAAAGTGTAACATACATGCCAAGAATTAAGGCATTACCTCAAGTGGTTCCTAATGTATTATATATTTGTTAAAAAGCCCAACATATATACTGATAGGTAACTAAGCGAGATACTCTTTATTTTACGTAGCATTTGCGGTTTCTTTTGTCTCCAGGAAGAAGATACTGAAGTTTCTGTAAAGATTTCGGAAACACACCCTCAATATACAATATATGGGGTTTCTTAAAACTATTATGATTGACAATATTTGTTATGTATAAATGTTTTACATTATTGTTTTAGCATTCATTGAATTACAATTTAAAGTGTAAATAGAATTAGAACCAGTTAGATGGTGTTCTGAAAGTGTAAATTAGTTTTCATTGACTTTTTAGTGAATTTCCCGTATAGGGAAGAAGCTATTACCGTAGTCGGCATGGCAAGACCTAGGCCCGGGACCATGATAACTTTTAATGTTGAGGTCCCCAGACCACAAAAACACCATTCGTTCGAAACTGTAGATATATATATATATATATATATATATATATATATATATGTATGTGTGTGTGTGTCCGTGAGCACGATAACTCTCATAAAAATTATCCGATTTTGATGAAATTTGGTATAAACGTTTAAAGCAACATTTATGATTTTAAGTTCGAAAACCAGCCAGATCGTTTTATCTGAAGGGGTATTTTTGAGGGGTTTTGTACCCCAAAAATGGGTTTTTTGGATTTTTTATATATAATTTTGGAAATAGTCAAATTTTAGTTTTTCCCATTGCATTCAGCTTAAAAACACACAATTTGTTATTTTGATCATTCCTCTACGTCAATTGGTTAATGAGATATTGAAAGTGCTAAACACAGTACGTTGTCTAATGTTATTCTTATGGAGGAAAAGAAAAATTTTTTATCTCGCTTATTTATGATCGTCCACTGATGAAACTTAGTATACGGCTTCATCTAGTTGTGGTGCATTGGTATTTGCTAAAAAAACAATTTTGCCAAAGGCTCTTGAAGCAGCAAACCTGCGTACTGAGCCCCATGTTATTCTTATGGATAATAATTAAATGCTATGTCTCCCTTAATTATGAACATAAATACATAAAAACTGGTATGTGACTTCACGTAGTTGAGTTATAATTGATATTAGCATAAAACTCCATTTTTTGTGTTCCTTGATGCAGCAAACCTGCGTACTCAGCCCCAATGTTATTCTTATGGGGAATAATTAAAATTGTATATATTGCTTATTTGTGAATATATTTTTATGAAACTTGGTAAGTGACTTTATGACTTTATTAAGACATTTATACCTCCATTGGAAATTCGCTGAGTATGCAGGTTTGCTGCGACGGGGGTATTTATTATTGTAATTTTTACAATTTCCAGAAAACCAACTCCTAGGCTATTAAGGAAGTATTAGATATAAAATGTACGTTTAATATTACGTATGATATGAAAATCTTAATCGGAACCCATTGCATTTATAATATTCCAATTTTGATATGTAACGAAGCTCCTAACTAACAAATAGAAAAAAAAAATAAAAAGGTCTACGTTCGAAATAGCATCACGTTTGATTCGATGTTCGGGGGATCTGGTTAATCGCATAAGGCCTTTTATCTCACTGCTACACGTGTTGTGAAACTCGCACTGACTTTGAACTCTGTTGCCTCATATAAATATAATATGAATGTTTTACAATGATGAGAGCGTAACCTAAACATGTAAACTGTAAAAAGTGAGTGTAAATGAATGTATATAAGAGAATTGTTTTTGGTTTTAGTGAAACGCTGGGATAATATGAGGAACCTACGTTATTGGCATATTGCAAAACAACTAATGCATTGTTGATACTTTAGTTAGCTCTAATTTGCAAATGAGCTAATAAATCCTCTAAAAACAGGTTGACCATAGTAAAATGCAGTAATCATCGTAAAACAAGACGAGGGTTTTACCATTCTGTTTAAAAACGTAAAATAATTCGCTGTGTTTATTTGTTGTTCACCATCTTTATTAATATTTAACGCCGTGTGTTATTATTATCATTAATAATGCATATGATTAAAGAGGGTAGATAATTAAACTTGGAATCATATGATCACAAATAAGTTACAAGTAAACTACGTGATTGAGGAGAGAGATATTTTATGATAACACACACTTATTTATATATAATTCTGTAAGCGAAATGTTTAAGTCAAAATTGTGCGAGTTTGGAAAATCGCAGGATGATGGAAGAGGGCTCAAATTAAAGGTCTCGATCCCAGGGACTCGGGAAAAATACCAGTATTTCCAAAAAGTTACCAGCAAACGAGAAATAACGTAAAACACCCCCCTCAATAAAAGCATGGGGATTTAAAAACGTCTGATTTGTTTACATTAAAACATGTGATTAAGAGTCCACTTTGTATACGAATTAGCATGTGTTCAAATCAGATGAGGCAGAGTATTGGAGCAAAGTTCTGGTACAAAACTCTGAGAATAAACAAGAATGTAAACAAAAACAAAGATCATCTGTTTTATGGTTAAAACTATTAACTAGTTAAAATAGCAAATAAAACATATGTTTCTGTTCAGGCAGGTTAAAAGTATCACATATCTTTAACAGCATATAAGATAGGAACTTGCCGGGTGGGCATTGACTGCGCCAATTTACCTGAGCCAGGTAGCCGGGGTATCCTGAACTGCGCCAACTACTCCAGGCGCCACCAGATACGTTCCTTAACTGCGCCAAGTGGCGGCCTCTGACTTTAGAATCCTTAGAAGTGAGCATTTAAGCCCTAGCCCTCTATAGAGTGTGCATTCATTACGGATACTAACGAAATGGAGAAAGTGTGCAGCAGCAAAGTTTTGGAACTGAGGTAGCGTATTTGAGTTTTTAATTAAAATAAATTAAAATTAACAGAACATAATAAATGAAAATAAATGCGCCTTTTGGGGATTAGAAAAATATCATGGCTTCTAGATGGTGACAAAAATGCATGTTGTTCAAATGTATACATGAAAAATAACATAGCAATAAGGGGTTTTAACAAGGTAGTAGTTTAAACACTAAAATACATGTTGCACACATGAAAACAAATAAGTAAACCATATTTAAAGATGAATTCCCGTTACTGTAAAATAAATAATCCCCAAAATATGCAGAACTGGAAGCTTGCATTACAGTATGTAAGAATTTCCTGATGCATCGAAGCCAGGTGCTTGATCAGACTTTGGTATGCACGCTTGGTATGATGACACGTAAACAAGGACATTCCTTCTGCCGACAACTCACCCTTACCTGGCCTGGGCTTGGCGCAGTTGAAGAACATTTTTGGTGACCCTTTGAGGGCTTGGCGCAGTTAAGGAAGTCTTTGGCGCGGTTAATGCACGACCAACTTGCTAACTTGCTACATACTAGAGATATACTGTATCTACACACAAAACTGAAACAAAATGTATTTATCAGGAGAAAAACTTGCAATCCAATACGTTAAAAAGTCTTCAACTTGGCATAATAAATTTCTAAATAAAAAACTTAATTGATAAAACTTATCACTGTGAAAACACTTTGCTTTTACCATTTTGATACAGTCACTAATCGGTCAATGTGTTTAATGCTACGAATTACTAAAACAATAAACACCTAAATAACGATTTCCAGGAATCATTACCCTATCTTCCACCTAGAAAGTTATGAGGGGTACGACGTTTTTTATGATATATTACCTTCTAGATAACACATTGTGTTCCTTGATATATTTCACGCCAAGGTGTCAAACTCATGTGTTCGGTCAAAGAGTTGGAGAAAAGAGATCGCAAACATAATAGAAATGGCAGTAGTAAATATGGAACAACATAAATTAATTCACTTATGGTTGGCCGAAACACTTTACGATGACAGTCATTTACCATTCAGAGAGGCAAAATCAAAGTCTTGAAGTGAAGCTAATGACCCGCTCAGACGTGAGACACTCAAGCCTTTGGAATAATTATACGAAGCTGTATCTTATTATCACATCTCATACTACATAACACACAACCAGTTTCAAGCATAACACTTCATGATTAACTAGGGTTGTTGATCAAACAGGCACAATGCAGATAGATGGGTAAATGATTGAGGGATGAAAAAACTAAATTATACAAATCTGTAGTTTACAACAATCTAGGTCTTAGAAGTGAGGTGTCTGCGTAAAACATTGTATTCCCTTCTATATTATTATGTTCTTTAACACTTTAACGTAAAATTTGTAGGATCTTATTTTTTGTATTTTATGAGCTGCAGAGGTTGGGAAGGACGAGCGGGAAAATGTGATTCCTTTTAACTCAGTTAAACAAATATTTGGGTGAAGCAGAGTACGGCAGATTAGCTATAAATAATTTACTCACTGTTTATTATATATATATATATATATATATATATATATATTTATATAATTAGTTACACTTTCTATTATATATTTTTATTTTAGATACAGTGATGTATCATTTGATACATAGCTACACATTACACATTTGATAGATAATTGTCACATTTTAAATGACAAGTTTTTTTAGTTTTAGTTTTGTTTTTTAGTAAAACCATGGAATTTGATATTATCCGTGAACTAGATTAATTACCCTTATGTATATTAAGCCGTGGCTTTTTGCTTTATCTAGTGTATTTTTCTTTATATTTTTAGACTTCTCACTCACATTTTACAGTTGTTGGGAGACTGGAACTATTCGCGAAGTATATTAGTATTAATTAGCTTAATTAGCCCTATTAAGATATTAGTAGTAGAAGTTATATTCTTTGTAACGTGAAGCCAATTTATTTTGGTAAAGTGTACACTTAATGTATAAATTATCTGGTTAAGAGGAAATTTGTGAGAGCAAACAACCGAGAGGTTAACGTTTCGTAAGGAGTATCATCTGGACAGTAATATGCTCCCTAAGGCCGGCTTACGCCACCGGCGCTGTGGTCTGCTTTCAATTATTTGGTTAAGAGAAAATGTGTGAGCAAACAACCGAGAGGTTAACGTTTCGTAAGGAGTCTCATCTGGACAGTAATAAGCTCCCTAAGGCCGGCTTACGCCACCGGCGCTGTGGTCTGCTTTCAATTATCTGGTTAAGAGAAAATGTGTGAGCAAACAACCGAGAGGTTAACGTTTCGTAAGGAGTCTCATCTGGACAGTAATAAGCTCCCTAAGGCCGGCTTACGCCACCGGCGCTGTGGTCTGCTTTCAATTATCTGGTTAAGAGAAAATGTGTGAGCAAACAACCGAGAGGTTAACGTTTCGTAAGGAGTCTCATCTGGACAGTAATAAGCTCCCTAAGGCCGGCTTACGCCACCGGCGCTGTGGTCTGCTTTCAATTATCTGGTTAAGAGAAAATGTGTGAGCAAACAACCGAGAGGTTAACGTTTCGTAAGGAGTCTCATCTGGACAGTAATAAGCTCCCTAAGGCCGGCTTACGCCACCGGCGCTGTGGTCTGCTTTCAATTATCATTAACTGGGGCCACATTTAACAGTTAGTTGCAAATGTGTCATTGTGTGACATCAAATCTCGACAAGTGAGCATTATAGTAATTGGTATTTATACTATGCGTTACATGTATGGATTATTTTGTGTGTGTTGTTTTGTCGTTAGTGTGTAAAAGGGATGATGATCTGGTTCACTCGATTTTCTGTAATTAAGATATAATTAAAAATAATCGGGCATTTTAAATAAATAATTTAAATTTCTGCAGGCATGTTTTAGGAAAACCCTATTGGAATGTATCTAAAATAATTCTGACACAGTTTAACATAAGCTACGAGTAGACTACTTATGGATGTCCTGAATGAAACATTTATATCTGATAAACACAAGGATTTGTATTTTTCCAACTTAACCAAGGAAATTTATATCATTGCCTCTGAACGAATTGTGAGACATTCATTTTATTTTTATTTTACTGTTTAAAAAAGACAACAAAACATGTATATACAGAATAACTGATAGAGTTGTTAAACATTCGATCAAACTAGAATCGAACTATTGTTCAAACTAGAATCAAACTATTGTTTTACAAAACAACAGCAATACAAAAAGACAATATGGAAAGTTCTGAAAAATATTGCTGTTATTTACAAACATGTAATAATACCTTTGGAGTAAAATATAAAAAGTGTTCACCATGTAGCAAAAGATTTACTCGGTGCTCAGCTGTATTTCTGAGAAAGGCGTCACAATGTAAAGAATCAATTTTTAAATTTACGAATAGGAAAATAATATTTTAGTGAAATAGAAATCCATATTCTTTTATAATTGGTTTACAAAAATAACAGGTAACAATATTGTTATTCTTATAATACGAGAGTTACAGAATGGTTAGTATTACGTTTTTGGTTTAACACTTTACGATTAATTTAAAATAAATATAGTTTATAATACAACCATTTACATTTTATTTTTTCATTACTATAGTAGGTTAAAATTCTTCATAGAGCGTCTTTGAATGTTAACTGTTCCATCCAGGAAAACTTAATGTCTAAACTGTATATAAAGACTTTAATTGGTTTACACACATTCTGTATCATAATCAATTGTTTAATCCAAATATGTGAAATGGATATTTTGACCTTAATTAACTAATTATTTGTGCTGGTAAAGCTGAAGAAAATAATTTTTAATATCACTATTTAAATCCTAACAAATATATGTTATAATAACTAACAATTTCCGTAAGATAATAAATAATAGTCATTTCACCCGTTGATTCGTTGGCAGATGACATATGCGTAGTAGAAGGTTCGTTGATGTGATGCTTTACAGTATGCGTTTACATTTATTTTTCGGTAACAAATTAAATGAAGTTGTACATTTAAAATTTATTTCTTAACCACAGGGTATGTGCTAGTATAAAGCATTATTCACGTTTTTAAACTAGAATAGATTACCGTGGAAGGATTTGGCAACTTCCCAATCCCTCCCATACACCATATTAAAGTACGCGAAGAGTTATTGACTCTTCAGTTGTTGGTCGTATAGAATTAAATCGCCCTTTTTTATAGATTTTACTACCTAGTGCTTACTGCAAATTATAGAACTAATTTTATTTGAGAAATGCCTTACTTGTGTTGCCTTTCTGACATTCTGAGCATCTGTGTTGCTCATTCATTATGTTTCCTCTTTATAGTTTATAGTTATAAGCTACACAAACACATTTTTTATCGCAAAATCAATAAATATGAATAAAATATATTGATTTTGGTTCAATCCTGTGAGATCTGGCAAGGTTGTTTTATATCCACTCCAAATGTATCCCTACAAATTTACCCGAATCTATCTTTAGTAAAATGCGAATATATATATATATTTATATATATATATATATATATAATTTTTATTATGATGGTGAATTACTATTTACCTAAGAACAATGCTAATTTGTCCTGCAATATATCATTTTGTCTTTACTATAGCTATTACTAAAATAACATTTAAAACTGTAGCTTCACTGAGGTAAAAGGTCTAACCACGAAATCAATGGCTTAAGATTATTTCCCGGGTACATATTAAATAATATCATATCACCGTCATAGTTATTGTTATTAGTGAATTTCCTATGGAAAGTGAACTATTAGCATGACCCGCACGGTGAAACTTAAGCCCGGGACCACCATAAAAGTTCCTAACGTGACCCCCTGAACACGTTTTGGGGGGTCGTTCAAAATTTTATATATATAGACATATATATATATATATATATATATATATATATATATATATATATATATATATATGTTTGCACTCTAGCGGTCGCAATTTTTGTCCGATTTACTTCAAATTTGGTAGGGACGTTCCTTTCTGTAATCAGTTGGACAAGTTCGTTGGGCAAAACAATCGGAAAACTCTAAACCCCTTTTTTGGGGGATTAATCTTTCAAATTTCGAGTTTTTGGGCCCAAAATGGGACGTAAAATTAATGCATGTATTAAGATGGGAATTAGTGAAGCGAAAGTTTTAAGCCCTCTCTCGTCATTCTAGCATATATATTTACCGAGTTATTAAAGAAAATGTATATCGGCTAAACACAGTACGTTGTCTTATGGGGTTTTTGCATTAGAAAAGCATGTTATTCATGTGTCGGTTGTTTGTATCATCCCCAGCAACCTCACACTTACTTTCAAGCCTGACTGGACCTTCTCCTAACCTTATAATGCACAAAATTGTATTCCTAGCATTGCAGGTAAATGAAACCAGGAGCATCAGAACAGCCAACAAAATCAATGTTTTCAGATTTCAATAAAAATTGGACAAATGTATGTTTTTACACTGATTTTGAGTGTAACAAGTTTTTGTTTGGAAATTCACTTCCCTCACGTCAGCGTGCTGCGTGCGAACTCGTTTAAAGTTAAACTTATTTGAAGGAGTCATTTAAGTATAAGTCAGGAAAAAATAGAAACGAAATTCCTTGAGGTAGGCCGTAATAGATTTGCCTGTAAGCCTAAAACATCGAGTCTTGTTGGAACATTGATGTCTCAAAACTATCAAATCTCTATAGAGGGTCAGTTTTTTTTTTTATCTTTGGTTTGAGAATCGCAAAAGTGATCTATAAAATAACACAGCCATGACGTGAACGAATATGTTTCATCTCCGAGTTGTCAAACTGGACTAAACATATTTATTAAAGCAAATTTGAAGCAACAAACACGATGGTAAAAGTTAGCTAAATGATTCTCTCTGCAAACACAATCAACTAAATGGTTAAGTGTCACTTTTGGTGTCATGTCTTCAGTTCTACAGTTCTACAGAGGGTTGTTATCTTACTAATATAATTAAAGACCATAAATATTGAATTGATAATTTTGTTTATCAAAAGAATACAAAAGCCAGGAATTGTATTACATATATACTAGCTTTAAACTTTAACATCCATTTTAAAAGTTAGAAAACCATTAATAAAAATCATCGTTGACACAGACAAGCGAGGGATCAGTATAAGATATTAATAAATTGTCTTTGATTAGAATAGAGGTGATAACTGACGATTGAAGTTTAGTTACTAAATACTTTATGTGAATAGAATGTAACATGTCCTTGCTATCGTCATATTATAGTAGTAATAGATGTAATATACCACGAGGGTAACAATGTCACAATAGGGTTGTAACTCACAATACCGTATGAACTAGATCATAGTTGGCCTCATTCAGTCAATACTACCGAGTCCGAGTGTAGTTTATAACCCATTACAATACGAATATGTTTGGACTTGATGTTTGTTTCAATACACAAACATTATCAAAAGCGTTACTAAACGAAAATAACAAATGACGTGTACAGTTTGATGTTTTATAATATGTTTATCTTATAAGCGCAGACTTAAATTGTTAGCCCGCATTGATCAAAATCATGTATGCAATGTGTGTGCGATATTATACTTATTTCATATAATAATGCACATCATATGATTGTTTCACATTGTAAACCCTTTGATATTTATAAAATAGTTACGTTCTATTAACTGCACATTGACATTAGAAGATATTAATACAATTATCCCGAGACATATTTTTACCAAAAAGGCCCAGAATACATGGCAATCAAAATTTATAATAAATTACAATAAAAATATATATTCAAAAAAATATTTGTATTTCATTTACATTAAACTAAGATTACAAGCTGCTTAATAAAACATATTAGTCAAAATTTATTTGAACTAAACACAACATACCGGCCCTTGAACCGGTCGGTTCAAAAAATTGAACTGTATAAAACACATTTGCATCTGCACAAATAACTCCCTTTAAGTTTGATCAGCATCAACAATTTTTTAGAAATAGTATATTTCATAACAAGAGTGGAAAGTGGGATTTTGTATTTTCGAGACCACATGTTTGAAGTGCGAGACTTGACGAGCACTTCAAATGGTCTCGAACATGCAAAACACTTTCCACTCGAGTTTTGAACGATACTTTTCACTACACTACTTAGATAACAAGAGTGGAAAGTGACAATTTTCCGCAGTGAACATTACTTTCCACTGTAAACATTGACATCGTATGTAAATATGAAGTTTCGCAGGTGATAAACAAATAACGAAACAGCTGATATCATAGTATTGTAGTGAACAATTTATTAAATTCAATTTTAATATTAAAGGTGTTTGCAAAGACTAATGTAAGTAGTAGTATAGAGGACAATCTAAATCGAAAGCAAAATATAAAGTTTGTTTACTGGACGTTAGAAGCGTCTAACATCATTCCTTACTTCAGCAACTCAAGAAACCACACCCTTGCCGGGCAAGATATTTGCCATTTTGGTGCGGGTGTATTGTCTCCATAAGGAAATGGTGAGATCCCCGGCCTTTTGTGGTTTTGTCTACTTTGAACGCTGTTCAAGAGTTTGCAGATAGCCACGATGCCAGTGCTTCCAGAGATGCTGTTCAAAAGTGTGGTGTAGAGCTGGATACAGGTTCAACCAAGTAAGACATTTCAGTCTGTTTGTCCCGGTTTAAGAGGAAATTGTTTTGTAACCACATAATGTAAAGCGATGTTTAGGGAAGCTCTTGAATGCGCTTGAAAGTTGTATGTGAAAGTGTGGTTGGAAGTAACAGATGCGTTATTCACATCTTCCAACTGGCCCATTAGAAACCCTTGTTCCATACAATCGCACTTAGTGTATACTACTAGTACAATTTTGAAATCATAATATAAATAAGTGAATTTATCTTAAATTTAAATAAATGGACGCCGCACAGTATTAATGCATTTAACGTATATAAGAGATATAAGGTGATGGGAGTATAAATCTGAATTTCACTGGTGTGACAGTAAATTATAATGGTACCACACCCCTTTTGGTTTAATAATTATCATCCTTTCAAAGATAAAGTGTGGTGCATATTTGTAATTACATTAATCAGTTAACAAGTAAACACTTAATTAATATAGTATGCTTTAGTTAGATAAACGTAGGTAGACAAATAATTAACTGCAGGTCTTAATGGATACATCTAAATATAGTAACGAAATTGGTTGAACAAAACTATATATATATATATATATATATATATATATATATATATATATATATATATATAAGCTACTGCTGTAAAAATGCTGCAAAACTCCATTGTCGATAATTTTTTACTTTCTCCCTCTATACATAGTATATGGATTTTAGAATTTGAGTTGTTAGTGGAAATATTCGTCTTGGTGCTCCCTGAACCCAAAAAAGTGGTTCTTACGTGATGAGTGTGTGTGTGTGTGTGTGTGTGTGTGTGTGTGTGTGGATGTGTACAGAGCTAGAGCCTTAACCAATGGGCCGATTTTTATGAAATTTGGTATGTAGGTACTAATCCACGATATCTCCAGGTGTTTCTTTCATTTTTTAGAATTTTTTATTTTTAAGGGTAAAAATCCCTCAAAAACCCCCAAAAAACATGAAAAACCAAAATTTCTCAAAAACGGCTCTAACGATTTTGATTAAATTTTAGTCGTTTGTAGAACTTTAGTTTTTCAACTAAATGACACCCTGCATTCCTGTAAAAATTCGGGTCCAGAAGTTACAGGACTTAAAAAACATCCAAAATTCAGTTTTTTGGATTTTTCATAAAAAGACATAAATATAAATACCCCCGTCGCAGCAGACCTGCGTACTCAGCGAATTTCCAATGCATAATATATGTCTTAATACCACATAAAGCTGCAAACCAAGTTTCATAAAAATATATTCACATATAAGCGATTTTAATTATTCTCTATAAGAATAACATTGGTAATGAGTACGTAGGTTTGCTGAAACAAGGAACACAAACAATTGGTTTTTATGCAAATATAAATAAAATTTAACTAGGCGAAGCCACATATTAAGTTTCATCAATATTCAATCATAAATAAGGGCTATATAACATTCTAGTTATTCTCCATAAGAATAACATGGGGGCTGAGAAAGCAGGTTTGCTGCAACAAGGAACAGAAAAATCTGTTTTTATATAATTATCAAATATAACTCAACCAAGTGAAGCTACATACTAAGTTTTATTAATTTATGTTCATAATTAAGGGAGTCATTACATTTTACTTATTCTCCATAAGAATAACATGGGGGCTGAGTACGCAGGTTTGCTGCTACAGGAATAATCAACAAAAAATCAATTTTTTGGGCAAATATCAATATAACAGTACTACGTGAAGCAACATTACCAAGTTTCTTCAATATACATTCATAAATAATCTAGATATCAAATTTTATTTATTCTCCATAAGGATAACATTGGACAACGTACTGTGTTTAGCACTTTGAATATCTCTGCAACGGTTGGGCGTAGAATCACAATTTAAACACCAAAATGATTGTTTTGTGGAACTGAACAGATTGGTAAAAGCAAATGTGAAGTTTACATTAAAATAAACAGAGGAAAAGCCAAAAACCTTTTTCCCATAAGATTAACATGGGAGATTTTATGAACAGGTTTTTTTGGATTTTCTCCGCAACCACTTAACCTAGGTTAATAATTCAAGATACTAAATTATTTTTTTTTTAAGCTCTATAACATGGTCAAAACCAAAATTAAGTTTTTTAAAAATTGTAGGGTGAAAAATGCAAAAAACTGATTTTCGGACAATTTAAAACCCCCATAAACCCCCCTTCCCATGGTCCGATTTTTCTGGTTTTCGAACTTAAAGTCATGAATGTCATTTTACACATTTGAGCCAAATTTCATCAAAATCGGACGTTTTTTACTCAAGTTATCGTGTTAACGGACACACATATATATATATATATATATATATATATATATATATATATATATACATATATATAAATTTGAACGAATAGTGTTTTTGGCATCTGGGGACTTCAAAACAAAAAGTTATCATGGTCTCGGGCTTAAGTCTTACCATGAGACCTACGGTAATAGCTTCTTCCCTATAGGGGAAATTCGCTAAAAATATTACTATTCACCATTAAAAAGAACTCAAAAAACTAAATAATTTAGTATTTGAATTACTATTCTACGATTGCTGGTTTCGGAGAAAATTGAAATTTTCATTTAGCGGTAAACGCAGTACGTTGTCCAATGTTATTCTTATGGGGAATACAAAAATTACCATTTCTCTCTTATTTACTGATCATTTATCAGCTGTTGGATGTCAACTAAGATACACGTTTTTTTTTTTCTCCTGAAAAATAATCAATATTTTAATAATTTTTGTTTAATTTTGTAATATTTAGTGTTCTTATTTGTTATAAAGTGATGAACTTAATCATGTAACAAGTCAGTGTGTGTTCTTCGTTTGAATATTTGTTCAACAAACTTTATTATTCTGTTGCTTTTTTTAGGTTAGTTATTTGTTATTACCAACTATGGCAGTGAACTTACATGACCATAACTATATTTCCTCGTCTAAGACCAATTCTAGTGCCGATTTGACGTTATCAAATACTCAGGAACTCTCCGATGGACGTAGTTCTGATAATGAACATTCAATGGAAAATTGGCAAACTGTAATAACAAGGAACACAAAGAGAAATCTAACTTCGTCACCAGATCACGATCAAAAGCGCCATCGCAATGGTCTCAGTGCGGTAGACGGGCGATTATCTAATGTCCATATCCCACTCAAAAACAACTACGAACCGCTGTCCTCGAATCTTGAAAATTCAATGGACGATGAAAACTTGGCTACCAGTCCAACTAAGGAGTCAAAACCACCTCCTATCTTCCTCCCCGGATTGACCAATGTAACGCCAATGATTAAAGCTCTAGACTCAATGGTATCCAACACTGGATACTCTTACAAATGTCTCAATCAAGACAGGATTAAACTATTTCCTTCAAACTCAGACACTTACCGGAAAATCGTAAGAGGTCTCACGGACTTGAACGTAAGTTTTCATACATACCAGCTTAAACAAGAACGGGCATACAGGGTCGTCTTGAAGAACATGCACTACTCGACATGCATCAACGACTTGAAAACCGCGATTGAGGAACGCGGCCACAAGGTAAGACATCTAAGTAATGTGCAGAATATATTCACAAAAAAACCAATGTCACTTTTTTTCATTGACCTAGAACCTGACGTACACAACAAAGATATCTTCCAAATTCAATATTTGCTAAACGCTAAAGTTTTGTTTGAACCACCTAATAAAAAGAAAGAGGTTGTCCAATGTAAACGTTGCCAAAGATATGGGCACACTAAATCCTATTGTCACAATGTGTTTCGTTGTGTCAAGTGCACTCAAGAACATGACACAAAAGTCTGTCCTAAACCGACAACAGCACCCCCTGCATGTGTGTTGTGCTCTGGTGAGCACCCGGCGAACTATAAAGGTTGTCCTGTGTATAGGGAAATACAGGTAAAACAATTCCCACCTCTTAGGAAAAAATCTCTAGGAACCAACCAAGGAAGTGTTGATCCTCAAAGTCACACTCAAGATAAACTTAACAAGTCCAGTAACAGCAGTTTAGTAACTGAAGGGCTAACTTTTGCACAAGCTGCGCGAAACAGAAATGAAGATATTACCTCAAAAGAACATAAACATAACGAGCAAATCAAAGATTCGGAAAACTTATCTGAAATAATCCAAAACTCGTTTTTGCGCTTCGAAAGTATTTTATCCAAACAAGCAGAACAGATTAGCACTCTACTTAATCTGTTAACTACTGTTGTTTCTCGCCTAAAATGAATATTTTTCTGAAAATTGCTTTATGGAATGCCAATGGCTTGGCTCAGCATAGCCAAGAGGTTCAGTTATTTATCACTCAACACAAATTAGACGTCTTACTTATTTCAGAAACTCACTTCACGGACAGAAGTTATTTTAAAATCCCAAATTACTCACTGTACTTTACTAACCATCCAGACAACACGGCCCATGGGGGTACTGCCATCTTAGTCAAAGACACTATTAAGCATTACGAAATACCCAGCTTTAAAGAGGATTATCTTCAAGCTTCGAGCATTGTTGTAGAAGATTGGCTAGGTCCTATTACATTTTCCGCTATTTATTGTCCCCCAAGACATGTTATAACTAAAGAACAATTTGAACAATTTTTTAACACTCTCGGTAATAAATTCATTGCAGGTGGTGATTATAACGTTAAGCATCAAGAGTGGGGTTCACGATTGGCCACACCAAGAGGTCGTCAACTTTTACGGGTTATAAATGATAACCATTTCAATCATTTTTCCTCAGGCGAACCTACATACTGGCCAACTGATATGCGAAAAATACCAGATTTATTAGACTTTTTTGTCTCAAAAGGCATTAACCAAAATTACACAGATATCCAATCCTGTCTCGACCTATCCTCTGATCATTCGCCAATTATACTAATCGTTAAAACAGAAGTGTTTCAAAAATTGCCGAGAGAAACTTTGTACAACAAGAATACTGATTGGAACAAATTTCGCCAATTAATAAATGAAAATATAAATTTAAACGTCCAACTGCATAGTGTTGAAAATTTAGAACATGCTGTAGATTACTTTATCGATTGCCTTAAAAATTCTGCAAATTCGTCTACGCCCGCAACCCATTATTCAAAATTTACCAAATTAGGACTTAACCCTATTTATATCAAGAAAAAGATCGCTGAAAAAAGGAGACTAAGAAGGATATGGCAAAATAGCAGGAATCCATTGGACAAGGCAAATTTTAATAGAGCAGCTCAACATTTAAAAAGACTTTTGTTCATTACGAAAAACCAGTGGTTTGAAGAGTACACCCAATCTCTGACAGCTACCGAGGCTACAGACTATTCGCTATGGAAGGCCACGAAAAGGATGAAGCGACCCAAAATATCCATGTCACCTATTCTGAAATCTGATGGAAGCTGGGCGAAAAGTAATACTGAAAAATCTGAAGCATTTGCACAATACTTTTCAAATGTTTTCAAACCGAACGATGCTTTAATTGACAACGAAGAGGAATTACAAGAGTTTCTAGATTCTCCACTTCAACTTGATTTTCCGTTACGAAAATTTAAACCATCTGAAATTCGGTCAGTCATAACTAACGAGCTTAATCCTAATAAATCTCCTGGCTACGATTTAATTACAGGAAAATTGTTGAAGGAACTTCCAAGAAAAGGTATAATATTCTTAACTTTATTATTTAATGCTATTTTGAGATTAGATTGCATTCCTGTTCAATTTAAAAAAGCTCAGTTAATTGTCATACCAAAACCAGGGAAACCTCTAAACCAACTGAATTCGTACCGACCTATAAGTCTTTTACCAGTCATATCAAAAGTATTTGAAAAACTTTTTCTCAAAAGGTTACAAACTCTGATTGATGTAGATTTAGTGATTCCTGGCCATCAGTTTGGTTTCAGGCAGAAACACAGTACAGTAGAACAAGTCCACAGGGTAGTTGACATAGTACGACAGTGTTTAGAAAATAAAAACTACTGCTCGGCTGCCGTTTTAGATGTCAGCCAAGCGTTTGATAAGGTATGGCATACTGGCTTGTTGTACAAAATTAAGAAGTATCTACCACATTCTCTTTTCCCTATATTAAAGTCATATCTTACGGATAGATCTTTTCAAATTAAATATCAAGATTATATTACTCAACTGCATCCTATAGAATCGGGAATTCCTCAAGGAAGTGTACTTGGACCTTTTTTATACATCCTCTACACTGCAGATCTCCCAGGAAGTGAACATACTGAAATTGCAACTTTTGCAGATGACACTGCAATTTTATCCGTTAATACTGACCCAGCTCAAGCTTCTGTCCACTTGCAACAAAGCTTGGACATAATTACAAACTGGTTTAAGACATGGAGAATAAAAATAAACGAAAATAAATCAGCTCATATAACTTTTACTTTAAATCAAAATTCTTGTCCTCCAGTAACAATAAATAACAATCAACTACCTCAAGTAACTGAAGTTAAATACTTAGGTATGCATATTGATAGCAAACTAACGTGGAAAACTCACATTTGGATGAAGAGGCAGCAACTAAATTTAAAAGCAAACAAACTAAATTGGCTACTCGGAATTAAATCAAAACTAACTTTGGAAAACAAATTATTGTTATACAAAACTATTTTAAAGCCAGTTTGGACTTATGGTGTGCAACTTTGGGGCTCTGCGAGTAACTCAAACGTGGAGAAAATCCAAAGGTACCAATCAAAAATGCTAAGAAAAATTGCCAAAGCACCTTGGTTTGTATCCAATAGAACGCTACATCATGACTTAAACATCCCAACAGTTAAAGAAGAGATCACCAGGTTCAGTACAAAGTATATTGGCAAATTAGAAAACCACCCGAATCATCTTGCTATGAACTTGCTCGACAATTCAACCGCTGTGTACAGATTGAAACGATCCACAATCTTGGACTTGCCTTTCAGATTTGTTTAGTGATTTTTGTTAGCGCTAACAGTGGTTAGCAACTAGCTCAAGTTTTAATGTTATTTTCTGTATTATATCTCACAAATTATTTACTCATTGTTCAAACTAGTTAAGAACAGATTGTAAAGTTAAATAAAGTTATAAAAAAAAAAATTTACTGATCAATTTCATTCAAACTTGATATGCTTGTCTAGTTAGCATTGACCAACAGAGGAAATTCGAAATATGTTTCCCCTTAATAACCATGGGGGGGGGGATAGGGGGCATTTCCCCTCTTAAAACCACGAGTGTAGCAACGGATTCTGTAGTGCCTCCAAAGCAGGGATTTGGGTGGATGTTTTTTAAAACAACTTGTTTACGAGATTTTCTGTACATTCGACCGTGCTTTGTATTCTACATTTAGTAAATAAAAAGTAATTTATTCATTAAAGTTGGGCTAAAAGGGAGAAAGTGTGTGTCAGTTTCCTGATACCGTTTATTTTTAATTGTTTACATATAATATTTTTTAAATTTAATTCGTCTTTTTACCATTAAATTAATTTTTTAAAACAGTTTAATACTCTGAATAATTGTTCTACGTTAATTGGTTACCAAGATATTAAAAATGCTAAACACCGTACGTTGCACAATTTTATTTATATGGATATTAACTTAAATTTTAAACCTCGTTTTTTAAGGTATAATGGTGAAACTTGGTTTGTGGTTTGATCTAGGTTTGGTCCATTGGTATTTACACAACGAATATATTTTTGTTGATGACTCCCTTAGCAGTTTACCTGCGTACACAGGCCTAATGTTATTCTTATAGAGAATATATATATCATTTATTTATGAATGACATGTGTTATGATATCAAACTTGGTAAGTGGCTTTATATTGTAATGCATTGGACAGTTTCTGAGTACGCAAGTTTTCTGCGACGGGGATATTTTTATAGAAACTATCTACTTAAGGCTATATCGCATGAACAAGCAATTGATAATACAGTGTGAGGCAGAAAAACGACAAGATTTTGAAAAATCAGCAAAAATATATTTTAAAAATGATAATTTTTAAATATGAGTCTTAGTGTATAAGAAATTAAGTATAGGAAATCGATGATTTAACTATCATTTTTTAATACGATGTCCTTGGATTTGCCACCTTGTGAGAGTCTAAAACGGAATTCGCCCATGACTTTCTGAAGCATCTGTAACGGAATTATGTTAATTTCTTGCAAAATTCACACTTCCAGATTTTGTTTAGTCTTGGTGGATTTTCAAAGATATGGAAGAGCAAATTTGGTAAAAATTAACAACATTCTGTTGCAGTTGCTTCAGCCATGGGCGGATTCCATTTCAGACTCCGACAATGTGTGCATAACCAAGGATGCTATATGGACGCTATATTAAAAAATATAGATTTTTTAGTTAAATTATAATTTCCATTCATTTCCTCCAGATTCATGTTAAAGAAATTATACTTTTAACTTAAATGTATTTTTGGTGATTATTTAAAATCTTGCCGTATCACTCACTGCCTTGCCCTGTACAAATTATAGTAAAGTTTTCAAATGTTTCTACTGAATATTTTTGCAAGATAGTGCTCATCCAAATATCTGCAAGGTCTATACTTCTACATGTTACATCCTTGCGTGCGATCCAGTAGAATATCAACTGTAGGGCAGTGATACGCCAGAGTCTCTTAATATGATGTCAATTACATTTCCCGCCTTGGCAGGTAGACAAACAGTCTGGATCTTCTCTAATGATAACTCCGAACTCCCTGTAGCGGTATCAACCGGCACCTTCTTACACAGTTACCACATCACTAATCCCAATTCCTTAGCTAGCTAATTTAAACTAATCCATAACAATAACTTTTATAATTCTTTAGTCAATAGTTTAGTAGGCTATAAATTGTAATATATCTTTGAAAACAGTTATAGCAATCATTTTGATTTGGCAGTGTTAATTAATTTTCTACTGGAAAGATATAATGAAGCTTTACGGTTTTTGGATTTCCTAAACAGCAATGACAACAATGACAAAGATTTAAAAGAATCACTTGAACTTCATTAGTGACGGGTTTAAAATTAGAAGCACAATTTTATCAAAATCACGCCTCCTTGAATAACATTTTGATTTTATTTGAGAACTACCTATCAACTACTTTTTCCTGCCGGCAGATTACTTAAGCTTATTTAATGTCTTTCCCCAAAATATTTTTTATGGTAAGATAAACCAACCACAAAATTTGATGTAATAGTTACTATAAGTAAATTTGAGTCGGCTGTAATAAATTGTTAATAAATCTAATTGTATCTGAAATAAATTACTAAATTTCTTACTAATATAATAAATCTGATTATTTGTGTGTGAGGAATGTTTGTTTTTATGTCATCACGTAAAAACTACTTGACAGATTAATTTGAAATCCAATAGAACATTTGTCTATAGTACACAAGTACTGAGGCTAGGTTGAAATCCAATAGAACATTTGTCTATAGTACACAAGTACTGAGGCTTGGATGAAATCCAATAGAAGATTCGTCTATAGTACACAGGAACTGAGGCTTGGTTGAAATCCAATAGAACATTTGTCTATAGTACACAAGTACTAATAGAACATTTGTCTATAGTACACAAGTACTGAGGCTAGGTTGAAATCCAATAGAACATTTGTCTATAGTACACAAGTACTGAGGCTTGGTTGAAATCCAATAGAACATTTGTCTATAGTACACAAGTACTGAGGCTTGGTTGAAATCCAATAGAACATTTGTCTCTAGTACACAAGTACTGAGGCTTGGATGAAATCCAATAGAACATTTGTCTATAGTACACAAGTACTGAGGCTTGGATGAAATCCAATAGAACATTTGTCTATAGTACACAAGTACTGAGGCTTGGTTGAAATCCAATAGAAGATTCGTCTATATTACACAGGAATTGAGGCTTGGTTGAAATCCAATAGAAGATTCGTTTATAGTACACAGGAACTGAGGCTTGGTTGAAATCCAATAGAAGATTCGTCTGTAGTACACAAGTAATGAGGCTTGGTTAAATTTAGGCTCCGAGTCTATTCCACGGAAATATTCGTCTCAGCATGAAAATATGGTAAGATGGGAAAAAGGAGGGAATCAGAGGTTCACAAGATTACAGGTTACGTCTATAATAATTAGGACACTCCAAATGAAATTGAAGTAGTAATTTAACACCTATCTTGCTGTATTTTATATTTATAAATCATGTTTTTGTCTTCAATTTATATAGCTTGAAAACGCTCTTTTTTCTACATCTTTAATTGTTAATATAATTTACTTTAACATAAAACCCGCAAAAGCAGATAGTGTTTTTTCCTTAATATGAGACCTTAGCTTTGTTTATAGGGTTTGAGTGGCCGCCATTGAGCATATCCGTGAAACCTCGTCAATGCGCGGGAGAAATACACTGGAGTCAAGCCACTCTTGTCACCAACACGCCACTTGATGTTTGGTGTGGTGAGAGGGTGAGAGGGTGAGAGGGGTGGATGGAGTGGGTATGAAGGACTGTTCAGTAGTGAAACGTGCCATATTTACTGATAAATCAAAGAACACCGATAGCTTTAAACTACAATATTGCCGAATTGCTTAAGTATATCTCTGTTGAATTCTACTAAACCTTGTAGTCATGTATGTATTACTATTGTATTTGCTATGATTAGTCAAACAACTTTAATGCACTTTATATAGTTAAAAGTAAAATGAAATTAATGTTTGAGATTGTAAATGTCTATTTGATACTCGGTTAGCTACTTTTATAGGTAGAATCAAAATATCCACAATAAAATATTAATACGTTATTACCCTGGAATTGACTGGAGTGCTGTATTCAGAGTAACATTAATTAATTTATATTTACAGTATATTAGTTTATATTACTTAACAAACTAAGGAACACCTCTATATTTATTTGTTTGTTTTTACTTTGACCTTTAAAATCTATAGAATTGTAGTAACTGTTTTATATAAAGTTTCTTTTAGTTAGTGGACATTTTCCCTAAAAGTTACATCACCAACAAACAAACCTAGGTAAATTTGCAGGTTACTCCGGGATGTTTTGGCTGGAAATGAGTTTCAATTTCCGGGCCATTTAACACTTGCTTGCTTTGCAGTTGTTTTTAATGAAACCGGATTCATTAGATTTCATGAAAGAATTAAAACACTTCTCTGATTACAAGTTCATTAAAGAGATATCAAAATAAATGTATGACGTTATATCCGACTCAATTATTATCAAATCTAATGCCTCTGGGATAGATTATAAACAGTAGTAGTCCAGGATTATTAAAGCGTTTGTGGGCACCACTGGCTATTGCCCACAATTTAGATTTTCTTGCACTAATCATTAGTAATGAAATAAACTTAATAACTTCAAAATCTTTCTTTACAAATCTAGATCTAAAACTCTGGTTTTCAAATTCATGTAGTCAAATGCGACATTGGCCGTACCAAATTTAAAGGTTATATCGTAACAAAATCCCAATGTATTGCATATTCAAATATTCATTATAATTCCTAGATGGGTCAGATTTAATAAAATATTTGAAATTCCTTCAGAGCTTTGGCCTATTACCAGCGTTATCTAGGGCCAACGATGACCATTTTTTTCGGTGTTTTAGCTCCATACGAATCTTCCAGGTGTGTGACTGGGATCAACAGACAGAATTCATTGTATCTCCATATCAAATATGTATTGTAAATATTGATTTCAATATGCAGTAAAGTACTTTAAATCAGTGGTAGAACCCTTGAAACTACATTCTGAAGCATAAAGGTGTAATAATTTCAATGAATTTGAATGTAATGTAAAATCCGATATAAATCTAAAAATTACAATTTTACTTTTAAAAAGATAATATGTGAAAATAAAATAAGTATTCCGGGTACAAAACAACCTCCAAAATAACACTTTCGATGAGGCGATCTGGGTTTTCGAACTTAAGTCTTAACAATTTGTTTATGTTTGCAGCAAGTTTTATCATTATTGCACCATTTAAAAAAAAGTTATCGTGCCCACAAACACAAAGAAAAATTTAAATTTCGGTTTCCCATATAATTATATGTGAAAGATTGGAACGAATAGTATTAAGTGCAGTTACAGATGAGTTTTATAACTCAAATTTGTTTTATAATTTTCATTTATAGATACAAATATATTAGTTACAATAAACACTGTATATATTTGCCAACGGTACGCTATGCTGAACTTTTACCCTTATATAATGGAACCAACGGTAATGGGTTTTATCCCATAGAGAAAATTTGCTATTATTAAGGCCCAGCTGATAACTAAATTAAAAGCCTAATTCCATATCCAAACTGTTTATAAAATAGTTTAGTCTGTATGTACAAGAAAAAAATCATGTTTCAAAAAATTACGAATCCAAATACAACATGATCTTCACTTAATAACTAAATTATTATTTCTAGACTAACAAAGTCGATAAATACCACATCGTCATTTTACACAACTAATATAATTTACACGTTTCTTCTAAATAGTTTGAAATCCCTGCCACAATACATTCTACTATATTAAAAAATAATAATTAAGAAATGATTGATGGATAACCGGCATTCCAGAATTTGAGACTTTTTTACCTCTCATTAGACGTTAAGTGAGTTCCTAATAGGCTGAGTGTGCGCTGGTTAGGGAGCTGTGTGCTGTGTGTGAGGTGGGGAGGGAGCTGTATGCTGTGTGTGCGGTGGGGAGGGAGCTGTGTACCGTGTGCTGTGTGCTGTGTGCTGTGTGCTGTGTGCTGTGTGCTGTGTGTGCGGTGGGGAGGGAGCTGTGTACCGTGTGCTGTGTGCTGTGTGCTGTGTGTTGTGTGCTGTGTGTGCGGTGGGGAGGGAGCTGTGTGCTGTGTGTGCGGTGGGGAGGGAGCTGTGTGCTGTGTGTGTGGTGGGGAGGGAGCTGTGTGCTGTGTGTGCGGTGGAGAGGGAGCTGTATACCGTGTGCTGTGTGCTGTGTGCTGTGTGTTGTGTGCTGTGTGTGCGGTGGGGAGGGAGCTGTGTGATGTGTGTGTGGTGGGGAGGGAGCTGTGTACCGTGTGCTGTGTGTGCGGTGGGGAGGGAGCTGTGTGCTGTGTGTTCGGTGGGGAGGGAGCTGTGTACCGTGTGCTGTGTGCTATGTGCTGTGTGCTATGTGCTGTGTGCTGTGTGTGCGGTGGGGAGGGAGCTGTGTGCTGTGTGCTGTGTGCTGTGTGCTGTGTGCTGTGTTCTGTGTGTGTGGTGGGGAGGGAGGTGTGTGCTGTGTGCTGTGTGTGCGGTGGGGAGGGAGCTGCGTCCTGTGTGCTGTGTGTGCGGTGGGGAGGGAGCTGTGTACCGTGTGCTGTGTGCCATGTGCTGTGTGTGTGGTGGGAAGGGAGCTGTGTGCTGTGTGCTGTGTGTGCGGTGGGGAAGGAGCTGTGTACCGTGTGCTGTGTGCTATGTGCTGTGTGCTGTGTGTGAGGCGGGGAGGGAGCTGTGTGCTGTGTGCTGTGTGCTGTTTGCTGTGTTCTGTGTGCTGTGTGCTGTGTGTGCGGTGGGGAGGGAGCTGTGTACCGTCTGCTGTTTGCTATGTGCTGTGTGCTGTGTGTGCGGTGGGGAGGGAGCTGTGTGCTGTGTGTGCGGTGGGGAGGGAGCTGTGTACCGTGTGCTGTGTGCTGTGTGTGCGGTGGGGAGGGAGCTGTGTGCTGTGTGCTCTGTGCTGTGTGTTGTGTGTGCGGTGGGGAAGGAGCTGTGTACCGTGTGCTGTTTGCTATGTGCTGTGTGCTGTGTGTGCGGTGGGGAGGAAGCTGTGTGCTGTGTGTGCGGTGGGGAGGGAGCTGTGTGCTGTTTGTGCGGTGGGGAGGGAGCTGTGTACCGTGTGCTGTGTGCTGTGTGTGCGGTGGGGAGGGAGCTGTGTACCGTGTGCTGTGTGCTGTGTGTGCGGTGGGGAAGGAGCTGTGTACCGTGTGCTGTTTGCTATGTGCTGTGTGCTGTGTGTGCGGTTTGGAGGGAGCTGTGTGCTGTGTGTGTGGTGGGGAGGGTGCTGTTAGCTGTGTGTGTGGTGGGGAGGGAGCTGTGTACCGTGTGCTGTGTGTGCGGTGGGGAGGGAGCTGTGTGCTGTGTGTGCGGTGCAGAGGGAGCTGTGTACCGTGTGCTGTGTGCTATGTGCTGTGTGCTGTGTGTGCGGTGGGGAGGGAGCTCTGTGCTGTGTGCTGTGTGCTGTGTGCTGTGTGCTGTGTGCTGTGTGCTGTGTGCTGTGTTCTGTGTGTGTGGTGGGGAGGGAGGTGTGTGCTGTGTGCTGTGTGTGCGGTGGGGAGGGAGCTGTGTGCTGTGTGCTGTGTGTGCGGTGGGGAGGGAGCTGTGTACCGTGTGCTGTGTGCCATGTGCTGTGTGTGTGGTGGGAATGGAGCTGTGTGCTGTGTGCTGTGTGTGCGGTGGGGAAGGAGCTGCGTACCGTGTGCTGTGTGCTATGTGCTGTGTGCTGTGTGTGTGGCGCGGAGGGAGCTTTGTGCTGTGTGCTGTGTGCTGTGTGCTATGTGCTGTGTTCTGTGTGTGCGGTGGGGAGGGAGCTGTGTGCTGTGTGCTGTGTGCTGTGTGCTGTGTGCTGTTTGCTGTTTTCTGTGTGCTGTGTGCTGTGTGTGCGGTGGGGAGGGAGCTGTGTGCTGTGTGTGCGGTGGGGAGGGTGCTGTGTGCTGTTTGTGCGGTGGGGAGGGAGCTGTGTACCGTGTGCTGTGTGCTGTGTGTGCGGTGGGGAGGGAGCTGTGTACCGTGTGCTGTGTGCTGTGTGTGCGGTGGGGAGGGAGCTGTGTGCTGTGTGCTGTGTGTGCGGTGGGGAGGGAGCTGTGCGCTGTGTGTGCGGTGGGGAGGGAGCTGTGTACCGTGTGCTGTGTGCTATTTGCTGTGTGCTGTGTGTGCGGTGGGGAGGGAGATGTGTGCTGTGTGCTGTGTGTGCGGTGGGGAGGGAGCTGTGCGCTGTGTGTGCGGTGGGGAGGGAGCTGTGTACCGTGTGCTGTGTGCTATTTGCTGTGTGCTGTGTGTGCGGTGGGGAGGGAGCTGTGTGCTGTGTGCTGTGTGCTTAGTGTGCGGTGGGGAGGGAGCTGTGTGCTGTGTGCTGTGAACTGTGTGCTGTGTGTGCGGTGGGGAGGGAGCTTGTTTGCATGTCTGGTGCTTGATTAGACCGAGTCTCAGTTTAAAGTCAAACGTAATAATATTTTAATTTTTAGATAATAATATGAGAAATATTATGATCCTGTTTAATTTATAAACTTATGTTCATGCATGATTAGATAATTGTATATGAATAATCCTCAGGTTTTAAATTTGTAAAACTAATTGTATATTTAATTATTTTAATTGGTATTGCTATGTATACCAGTGCATAGCAGTACAAACTATGCATCAAACTAGTCGGTCACTAGTGTTCTGACCGACTCGTTCCCTTATCACAGGTGGAAGCCCATTTTTTTGTTGGAAGCCCATTTGGGGATCCATTCAATGAAAGTGTATGTTATGATGACATCACGTATGTTTTTCTTGATAGACTATAGGCCTAAACCATTATACATTCATTTATTAAAAAATACTAAATAACATACACCTGGAATGTCTTATAAGACTTTTATTGTTTTTTTAAACCGGGCTTAGTGCGATAAACAATGCTCCTACTGCTCCTAATTATAAAAATAAGAATTTATGATTGATTCCTAATAATATATTACTGAACTAACACTAAAAATATTCAATTAAACTAAAACAAAAATACAAAATAAATATTCCTGGCCAATTGTTCAGCGACTTTCGATAAAAACTCGACTTTACAAATTGTCTTCTTTTTAAAATAGTAATCAACATTTATGTCTCCAAAACAAATTCTTCTATGAGAACTGCCTTGAGAGTACAAGTTTATTGGACTTTGGTCTTCGAACAAAACTTCTGAGGGAGCAACTTTTCGCTTGACTTGAGGCGGTTGACATATGAGATCGCCCCAAGTCAAGTTGACAAGAAGAAAATACAATTCTGGATACATATTTCTTTGTTAAAAGTAACCACTAGAAAATGAAATTCTTAAAAAAAGGTAATTGTTTATACCGATAATATATGAACTTAAGATAAATGCTATTTAAGAATGTATGTTTCTGAGAGAGATTCATAAAGTAAATAAGCAGTTTTCCTTCAAATTATACTTCTCTAGAACCAAGGGTGAATATGAATAGAATAAGAAAATTGGCAAAAACTTCTGCTCCTTTAATTTCCTTTTGTGTTTATACTAGTTGTTGGATCAATATGGTCTATCTGACCCTCTCTTTTAGTGTTAGCATTGACTATATATACTGAAGGAAACATCTCATCTATATGGCCCAGCTGTCCCTATTTTAATGTTACCATTGACTATATATACTGAAGGAAACATCTCATTTATTTGGCCCAGCTGTCCCTCTTTTAGTGTAAGCATCGACTATATATACTGAAGAAGACATCTCATCTATATGGCCCAGCTGTCCCTATTTTAATGTTACCATTGACTATATATACTGAAGGAAACATCTCATTTATTTGGCCCAGCTGTCCCTCTTTTAGTGTAAGCATTGACTATATATACTGAAGAAGACATCTCATCTATATGGCCCAGCTGTCCCTATTTTAGTGTTAGCATTGACTATATATACTGAAGGAAACATCTCATCTATATGGCCCAGCTGTCCCTCTTTTAGCGTTAGCCAGAGTTTGAAGTGGTAGACGTAGTTTGATTAAGTTACTGACAGAGTGTGCTGCTGTCAACTAGTTGTTTTAGTTACTTACGTTAACTTGCATCAGTTTTCCGCCCCAGAAAGCAAGTGATAATCAACTGATAATTGATTCCTGATACAACAACATTTGTATTATTCCCTCCTTTAAGGATAAGTAATAGTTGGCAGAAGTGAACCCTGTTGGTTATTAGTAATTCTACGTCCTGTTTGAATCCTGGAACACACAAAAGTAGGGAAAATGTTTATAATGACACTGAGAAGTCTACTTCAGTATTTATAGTAAATTATATTACCGTTGCAACGTGTTTTCGTAATGATGTGTTTTTGTGTTAACGATTCAGAATACTTTTACACTATTTATTCCTCATACTTATATGGATAAAACTAAGTTGGGGGTGGCCCGTTTCCTAATTATTAAATATAGAGAAAATCCAAATCTTTCGCGTAAAAAACTTTAAATTAAATACTAATACAAACATTGTTGTACGGTCACCTTGACCATTGAGAATCAAATCAAATCATTTATTGTCATCGGACTATATATACCACTGACAATAGGTTAGGTTATAGATTATTTATACTTACAATATGTAATAATATAGTGAAATACTAAATAAAACAGTAAATCACAAAATCTGCTAAGTAAAATAAAAACAATATACATCTAACATAGATTGTCATTAAGATACTCTTGGGCATTCCCCTTGAGTATTCCCTTTCCAAGAGGAGCACTTTTAACCTCGATCTAAATTTGCCCACATCTTATTTTTGCCTAAAGTGAAATGGAAGGAAGTTGAACAATGTTGTTGAAGAAAAATATGTTTGCTTTTCATAAGATGAGGTTCTATGAAATGGAGTAGAGAGCAAGGAATTTTCTCGAAGACTGTACTGTGTGAAGTTTCTGTGACGATAAATGTGCTGATTCTTACCCAAGCAGGTTAAACAATCTAGGATATACAAACAGGGGAATGTTAAAGATGTGAAAACACCTCTGCATGAGTCAGTCCTTTCCATGCCGAAGATCAACCACAAGGTCTTCTACAAACGGAAAATCTCCCTGTGCTTCGCGGTTTTTGCACCCCAAATAGCAACTCCATATTTATGCGAGGAAGAAAGCGTCCGTAATATTCAGAAAACAAAATGTCTCTGTTAGCAAAGACTTGAGTCTCCAGAGGCTGAAGAGACAGCTACTTAATTTTTTGAACACCTTATTAATGTTCGAGGAAAAATTTAGGTGTGAATCAATAACCAGACTCAACAAATTAGTTTGGTGACAGGACTCTTTTTCAAATCAACAATGAATGGTGTACACCATTTGTAACCACTTGTAACACCATCGTCATGAATGGTGTTTTAATGGAATATATATCAAGACCAAAATTACTAAACGAATGTTGTAATATTAGTTATTCAATTGCCTTGTGTTGGTTCATAATACCAAGTAAATGTTCTTTTAACAAATAATCCGGCATAAAATTGAGGATAAACGATATATTTTTAATCGAAATTTTTAAAAGCTTATCCAAGTTTTAATTTACAATTTAGCGATACAGTAACCTATATAAATGATAATTTAGTAATACAGTAGCTGATATAAATTATTTTGACAAAAACCATTTAGCATATGAGCAGACTGTTTTTGTATTTTTAACATAAATATTTAAAAACACAAAATATTGGTTCTAAAAATTGTTTAGAGCTTATATAAACTTATTTAGCATTTTAAATTGTTACTCTAGGTTATTGCTTGCAGTACAAATTTAGGAAGTGCAATACAAATTCATCCCATGTATCATATGCTAACGATCAACCTCATTTGAATACCTTGCTGAGTTTGTACGTCAAAAGAGGTATACAAAATGCTTAAACAGTACGACATCCGATTTTATTCTTATGGAGATTAAGTCAACGTTATCACTTAGTTATAAAATTACTTGAACAAGAGCACGCACGAGGCTGAGGCACGCTTCGGTACGAGGCTTCATGTGTTTGTGACCATACAATTTAGAGGAGCATGTTTTGTGTTTGTACCCCATATAGTTTTATTAACATTCGCAATGTGCATTTAACGTGAAATGTGTCACTGTAATACGTTTACTTGACATAATGTAATATCGAGATGTCAATGTATATCTGTTTGATGGTTAAATTCACATTTATTTGATAATAAATGCATGAAATGTGAATGTGTGAATAATGATTAAGCTATAACTGTACAGTATATTTTATTTGGGAGATGACAAACTATATTTAGCTTAAATTGACACTCGGTTGTATTTGTATTATACTATATTTTTATATCGATGTAATCGAAACATATCTCTCGTCAAATAAAGCACATTTCGATTAGGATTGGTTTCCAATCAATTTGTTCTTTGTCAAACCCGGCAATCCCAAAATAATGAAAAATAAAACACCGAATATAAATAAGCCTGCTCTTATAAAGTCAATAATAGTTTGGTATCAAGAGTGGTGGTCTGTAATCCACCAAAATGAAATAGTAACAATTGTTTTGAAGAGCTTAACTCTGGCAACAGATAATTAATATTGAAATTTCAGGTTAGTCATGGTTCACTTTGTACTGTTATTAGAGATAAAGATACATAAACACATGTTATATATTGCTTTTTACAACGTGTCTATATCTATAACAGGCAAAGCCCTGGCTGACTGACTGACTGGCTCACTCATCACTAATTCTCCACCTTCCCATGTAGGTGGTGAACTGAAATTTTGTACACTGATTCTTTAGACATAAAATAGGAAAGAATAAATGGTTTCCATCCTGATATGACCTTAGGGCTCCGCCAGAGATCCCAACAAAGTTCCCATGTATTTCTTATGGACATCCATTTTTGTTTTAGCTAATGAAAATACAAACAACTGATCTTGATTCGTAGTAGTTCCACGGGCTAACAACAGAATACAGCACCCATTTTACGGAATTATATATATATATAGATATTGGTATAATTAATTATATTAAATTCATTATATAACAAAGTAGTGGTTTCAACAACAAAATATCGGAAAATGTATAAGTACTATAATTTTGTTTACTTGTTATAAACTAATCAAATTAGTATATTAAAGCATCTTTTGTAAATATATCAATCTCTAATTTAACACAGCATCAACGAGTCTAAGGTAATGTAAGTATAGGCCGCACCGTCATTCTCTTAAAACTAGATCAACATATAACATTAAATTTGTATCAAATTATTATTACTATTGCTGTAAACAAGTATATTTCCGTAATTGTATTAAATATTTAAACAATAAATAAGAAATAAATTGGATTAAATGATAGAGCAGATGAAATGACTTTACATAGACAGATTCACCATCAAAGTCATTTACAGAGACAAAGACATCAGGATCCCACTTGACACTACTGGCTGTTTGAACTCGCCGGGATTTTGTAAGTATTTATCGAGTTGTGTATATTCCTCCACCAAATAACCTTACCACTATGGTTATGCCAAAGTAATACTAACATTGGTGATACATCGAGGTTGTGCTAATTAGTATAAAAGCATTGGAAAAATAGTGCAATATAAGCATTGTGTTAATCTTTGAAATGTATAATGTAAGCACAACGCTAGTAAACGTCGTAATTTGTAATGTATTAAAGTTAAGCTAGTACACCTTTGAGAGTAGAAGAGTTTATGTAATAATTTTCTTAATTTACGTAAAACTATTTCAGTTGTCCAGTGAAATGGTAGTTTTCCCAAGAAGTAAGTTTTTATAGGCCTACAGCTTCTGTATGTTTTTTGAGGTGCTGAATTAAAATATTGTGTTAACCACCTCAAGAAAGGTTGGCTTCACTTCACTGAGAAAGTAATATAAAACTAAATATTCAAAAATGTTTTAGTTTTTGACGTTTATCGTAAAGGTTACTGTAAAGGTCTGTATGCGTTTATCGGAAATACTGTTGAAACAAAATTAAAGGAGGCAAAATTGCCTACATTATCCAAACAGCAACTGAACTTTGTTCAATATCAATACCGAACTTTGTTAAGTAATACATGTTTTATTTTGTTTCCAATAATTTGTATAGGATAATATTTTTCTTACATACTGTACACAAATTCTACTATCTGTTAGTTGATGTTCTATTTTCCTGTCTAGTTTCAAGGACAATAATTACTGTTGTTGTTGTCTACATTTGCATATTATCCTTGTTTAGGAAATGACGTTGACCGTGTAGGAATAAAATAATAAAATAAAGTAAAGTAAACCTTTAGAGTTGTTAGACAAAGAATGCTATCCATAACAAGACATTAATAATTCATATTTTATGACGAAATGACATTCTAACGAAAACATAACACTCAATAAGCTGTCTATGTCAGTGACAAGAGAAAATAAAACAAAAACATTAAAATTTCCGATATCGGAAGACTTTGACCGATGTTCCATAACAGGTAAACGTGTCCTCATCGCTACATTTAACTTTAAATATTTAAAAAGTTTTTTATTGGAAGTTATTTGGAAAAAATAATATGTTATTTTTTCCCAAGTAGAATATAAGTTATTCAATTATTTATATAATATAATTGAGAGTCCTATTATAAATATGCCAAATTTAGGAGTAATGCTAATTATGCCTAGGACATATACATCACGAATGTTGTATTAAACAAATTATAAATTGTATAACACACTGACTTAAGCTTCTGTAATAAGAGGTTGTTTAATAAGAGGTTGTTTAAATCTCAATATTAATTTCAATACTCTCTTAGAAATAACTTGCTAGGAAAATGAGAGCAATTTAATAATATGTAGGTCTTTCAATATTGGTCTTAACAGTGCCAACTATATCATTTGACTATAGCTTCCAGAATTTTGAAATTAATATTGAATTCCCTCTTCAGAATTGTATGGTTTTAGGTTACGGTAAGCATTAGATGTTTCAGTTAAACCTGTACAACTAAACCCATTAGCCTCACTATATCGTATCGTTTCCAATACAGCCAGCGGCCACAGTCGGACATTGCGGCCATTGTCTATCTGTTACGACGACCGCAGATCAACAACAGAGAGATCTGTGGAGAGATTAATCATCAGTGATTGGAACAAAGCTGCAAATTGGATCGGCTAACTCAATAGCCAGAAACGACCATAGCTTGTTGCTGTATGTCTGAGTATTTTATCATTCGCAAAACAAACTTATATAAATTACTGAATATCTAACCAAAACAAATAAAATCGATAAATATGCATTTACAATGTCATTAGAAAAACAATATTTTTCCATTTTTTTTAAAGCCTAAAAAAGTTAATTATTGTTAAGGCAGGTGTAACAAATAAAATATTATGTTATTGGTTTTTTGAATAATTTTAAACATGTAAACAGAAACAACATTAGTTGTTTTAGCTTAAAATAATTGATCGTGAAATTTCGGGCGATAACAATACCGTTTAGATTTATTTCACTTGCTTTGTAAGGGATCGCATCGTTGGAACATCAAATAATAAAATCATATTAACTGTTTTTTTTTTGTAATTGAGTAATTGAAAGCGGTTAAGTTATTTAATTATATTATTACGTTAAAACTACGATTTCTTCAGTAGGAACTAAATAAACCTATCTTCATGCCTATTGGTAGTGCAATTAAAGTGCAACAATGTAACTTATCAGTTTAAAAAAGTTTTAGTAAAACAAATTGTCCAAATTTTCTTAAATATGTGTAAGTGTAAATTTTGTTTCTGTTGTAAACCTTCTATTGCCTTAATAGTCTGAGTGTAGTAAGCAGCAATCTCTGTAACGCGGAATGTTAAGATAGGTGACACATTAGATGCACACAGATAGGTAGGCACATTATATACACATAGATAGGAAGACAAGTGACATACACATAGATATGCAGACACATAAGATAAACATAGGTAAGCAGACGCATTACAAACACATAGATATGCAGACACATTACATACACATAGATAGGCAGACACATTAGATATAAATAGATAGGCAGACACATTACATACACATAGGTAGGCAGACGCATTACAAACACATAGATATGCAGACTCATTACATAAACATAGATAGGCAGACACATTAGATATAAATAGATAGGCAGACACATTACATACACATAGATAGGCAGACACATTAGATATAAATAGATAGGCAGACACATTACATACACATAGATAGGCAGACACATTAGATATAAATAGATAGGCAGACACATAAGATACACATAGGTAAGCAGACGCATTACAAACACATAGATATGCAGACACATTCTATACACATAGATAGGCAGACACATTAGATATAAATAGATAGGCAGACACATTACATACACATAGGTAGGCAGACACATTAGATATAAATAGATAGGCAGACACATTACATACACATAGGTAGGCAGACGCATTACAAACACATAGATATGCAGACACATTACATACACATAGATAGGCAGACACATTAGATATAATTAGATAGGCAGACACATTACATACACATAGGTAGGCAGACGCATTACAAACACATAGATATGGAGACACATTACATAAACATAGATAGGCAGACACATTAGATATAAATAGATAGGCAGACACATTACATACACATAGATAGGCAGACACATTAGATATAAATAGATAGGCAGACACATTACATACACATAGATAGGCAGACACATTAGATATAAATAGATAGGCAGACACATAAGATACACATAGGTAGGCAGACGCATTACAAACACATAGATATGCAGACACATTACATACACATAGATAGGCAGACACATTAGATATAAATAGATAGGCAGACACATTACATACACATAGATAGTCAGACACATTAGATATAAATAGATAGGCAGACACATTACATACACATAGGTAGGCAGACGCATTACAAACACATAGATAGGCAGACACGTTATATATAAATAGATAGGCAGACACATTACATACACATAGGTAGGCAGACGCATTACAAACACATAGATATGCAGACACATTACATAAACATAGATAGGCAGACACATTAGATATAAATAGATAGGCAGACACATTACATACACATAGGTAGGCAGACGCATTACAAACACATAGATAGGCAGACACATTATATATAAATAGATAGGCAGACACATTACATACACATAGATAGGCAGACACATTAGATATAAATAGATAGGCAGACACATTACATACACATAGATAGGCAGACACATTAGATATAAATAGATAGGCAGACACATAAGATACACATAGGTAAGCAGACGCATTACAAACACATAGATATGCAGACACATTACATACACATAGATAGGCAGACACATTAGATATAAATAGATAGGCAGACACATTACATACACATAGGTAGGCAGACACATTAGATATAAATAGATAGGCAGACACATTACATACACATAGGTAGGCAGACAAATTAAATATAAATAGATAGGCAGACACATTACATACACATAGATAGGCAGACACATTAGATATAAATAGATAGGCAGACACATAAGATACACATAGGTAAGCAGACGCATTACAAACACATAGATATTGAGACACATTACATACACATAGATAGGCAGACACATTAGATATAAATAGATAGGCAGACACATTACATACACATAGGTAGGCAGACACATTAGATATAAATAGATAGGCAGACACATTACATACACATAGGTAGGCAGACGCATTACAAACATATAGATATGCAGACACATTACATACACATAGATAGACAGACACATTAGATATAAATAGATAGGCAGACACATTACATACACATAGGTAGGCAGACGCATTACAAACACATAGATAGGCAGACACAATATATATAAATAGATAGGCAGACACATTACATACACATAGGTAGGCAGACGCATTACAAACACATAGATATGCAGACACATTACATACACATGGATAGGCAGACACATTAGATATAAATAGATAGGCAGACACATTACATACACATAGGTAGGCAGATGCATTACAAACACATAGTTATGCAGACACATTACATACACATAGTTAGGCAGACACATTAGATATAAATAGATAGGCAGACACATTACATACACATAGATAGGCAGACACATTAGATATAAATAGATAGGCAGACACATTACATACACATAGATAGGCAGACACATTAGATATAAATAGATAGGCAGACACATTACATACACATAGGTAGGTAGACACTTTACAAACACATATATATGCAGACACATTACATACACATAGATAGGCAGACACATTAGATATAAATAGACAGGCCGACACATTAGATACACATAGGTAGGCAGATGCATTACAAACACATAGATATGCAGACACATTACATACACATAGTTAGGCAGACACATTAGATATAAATAGATAGGCAGACACATTACATTCACATAGATAGGCATACACTTTAGATATAAATAGATAGGCAGACACATTAGATACACATAGGTAGGCAGACACTTTACAAACACATAGATATGCAGACACATTACATACACATAGATAGGCAGACACATTAGATATAAATAGATAGGCAGACACATTACATACACATATGTAGGCAGATGCATTACAAACACATAGATATGCAGACACATTACATACACATAGATAGGCAGACACATTAGATATAAATAGATAGGCAGACACATTACATACACATAGATAGGCAGACACATTAGATATAAATAGATAGGCAGACACATTACATACACATAGATAGGCAGACACATTAGATATAAATAGATAGGCAGACACATAAGATACACATAGGTAAGCAGACGCATTACAAACACATAGATATGCAGACACATTCTATACACATAGATAGGCAGACACATTAGATATAAATAGATAGGCAGACACATTACATACACATAGGTAGGCAGACACATTAGATATAAATAGATAGGCAGACACATTACATACACATAGGTAGGCAGACGCATTACAAACACATAGATATGCAGACACATTACATACACATAGATAGGCAGACACATTAGATATAATTAGATAGGCAGACACATTACATACACATAGGTAGGCAGACGCATTACAAACACATAGATATGGAGACACATTACATAAACATAGATAGGCAGACACATTGGATATAAATAGATAGGCAGACACATTACATACACATAGATAGGCAGACACATTAGATATAAATAGATAGGCAGACACATTACATACACATAGATAGGCAGACACATTAGATATAAATAGATAGGCAGACACATAAGATACACATAGGTAGGCAGACGCATTACAAACACATAGATATGCAGACACATTACATACACATAGATAGGCAGACACATTAGATATAAATAGATAGGCAGACACATTACATACACATAGATAGTCAGACACATTAGATATAAATAGATAGGCAGACACATTACATACACATAGGTAGGCAGACGCATTACAAACACATAGATAGGCAGACACGTTATATATAAATAGATAGGCAGACACATTACATACACATAGGTAGGCAGACGCATTACAAACACATAGATATGCAGACACATTACATAAACATAGATAGGCAGACACATTAGATATAAATAGATAGGCAGACACATTACATACACATAGGTAGGCAGACGCATTACAAACACATAGATAGGCAGACACATTATATATAAATAGATAGGCAGACACATTACATACACATAGATAGGCAGACACATTAGATATAAATAGATAGGCAGACACATTACATACACATAGATAGGCAGACACATTAGATATAAATAGATAGGCAGACACATAAGATACACATAGGTAAGCAGACGCATTACAAACACATAGATATGCAGACACATTACATACACATAGATAGGCAGACACATTAGATATAAATAGATAGGCAGACACATTACATACACATAGGTAGGCAGACACATTAGATATAAATAGATAGGCAGACACATTACATACACATAGGTAGGCAGACAAATTAAATATAAATAGATAGGCAGACACATTACATACACATAGATAGGCAGACACATTAGATATAAATAGATAGGCAGACACATAAGATACACATAGGTAAGCAGACGCATTACAAACACATAGATATTGAGACACATTACATACACATAGATAGGCAGACACATTAGATATAAATAGATAGGCAGACACATTACATACACATAGGTAGGCAGACACATTAGATATAAATAGATAGGCAGACACATTACATACACATAGGTAGGCAGACGCATTACAAACATATAGATATGCAGACACATTACATACACATAGATAGACAGACACATTAGATATAAATAGATAGGCAGACACATTACATACACATAGGTAGGCAGACGCATTACAAACACATAGATAGGCAGACACAATATATATAAATAGATAGGCAGACACATTACATACACATAGGTAGGCAGACGCATTACAAACACATAGATATGCAGACACATTACATACACATGGATAGGCAGACACATTAGATATAAATAGATAGGCAGACACATTACATACACATAGGTAGGCAGATGCATTACAAACACATAGTTATGCAAACACATTACATACACATAGATAGGCAGACACATTAGATATAAATAGATAGGCAGACACATTACATACACATAGATAGGCAGACACATTAGATATAAATAGATAGGCAGACACATTACATACACATAGATAGGCAGACACATTAGATATAAATAGATAGGCAGACACATTACATACACATAGGTAGGTAGACACTTTACAAACACATATATATGCAGACACATTACATACACATAGATAGGCAGACACATTAGATATAAATAGACAGGCCGACACATTAGATACACATAGGTAGGCAGATGCATTACAAACACATAGATATGCAGACACATTACATACACATAGTTAGGCAGACACATTAGATATAAATAGATAGGCAGACACATTACATTCACATAGATAGGCATACACTTTAGATATAAATAGATAGGCAGACACATTAGATACACATAGGTAGGCAGACACTTTACAAACACATAGATATGCAGACACATTACATACACATAGATAGGCAGACACATTAGATATAAATAGATAGGCAGACACATTACATACACATATGTAGGCAGATGCATTACAAACACATAGATATGCAGACACATTACATACACATAGATAGGCAGACACATTAGATATAAATAGATAGGCAGACACATTACATACATTTAGATAGGCAGACACATTAGATATAAATAGATAGGCAGACACATTACATACACATAGGTAGGCAGACACTTTACAAACACATAGATATGCAAACACACTACATACACATAGATAGGCAGACACATTAGATATAAATAGACAGGCCAACACATTAGATACACATAGGTAGGCAGACACATTACATACACATAGATATGCAGACACACTACATACACATAGATACAGACACACTACATACACATTGATAGGCAGACACATTAGATATACATAGATAGACAGACACACTACATACACATTGATAGGCAGACACATTAGATAAACGTAGGCAGACACATTTCATACACACAGATTGGGAGGCACATTACATTCACATGGATAGGCAGACACATTACATGCACATAAATAGGCAGACACATTAGATACATGTATATAGGCAGGCACATTATATACACTTAGATAGAAAGACAAATTATATACACATAAATAGGCAATTACATTAGCAGCATCACTTATAACGGAAAAACAACATCAGACATAAAGGTGGTCATCAAATAGGAGGATAAATTTTCTTCGTTGGCGATAAGAACAACACTACTACTACTGTTGGTTAATAATTTTGCAGGTTGTTTACAATAAAGTTAGAGTATTACTTGGAGACTAAAGGAATAATATAATGGAAATAACAAACGCATTTGAGCTTAGTATGTAGTGTGTCAATTAAAGCTGAAACAATCACAGTAACAAACTCGGGAAAAGTATTAATACCCCATTACCTATCTGGAAGTTTGTTGAATAAGTAAAATGTAAGCCTATAAAACTTACTAATGTTACTTAAATGCGATAACAAAGGTGCAGAAACTTATCATTTAACCTAGTTTAGGAGATACAGTAAATTGAAGCTCATAATGAATATAACAATTTTAAACTCAGCAATATTATAAAATAATACAATTTAAATATTTTAGTCAGTACCGTAAGAATATCATATTGCAGTTTCGTACAGTTTAAGCATTCACTGATAAGTTTTGGATTCACGTAATAAACAGTAATTACAGTCTAAGATATCTCAAAACTTAATTCATTAGTTATAATAAGTTTAATTGTTAAGTGTGGTCAATCGTGTCCAACCAGAAATTTAAGATGTGGTAATAGTTATTTATGCAAAAAGTGTGCAAGGTGCCACTTTGCTGCACTTGAGAGCCGTACTTGAGAGCTACACTTTACTTTTTTTTGGAATAGTTTCTATCGAGTGCAGCAAAGTCACCTTGCGCACGAGTTGCATATTACATCTTTCCTACGTCTGCCAAATATTGATTATACAGTATGATATGTATATTATTTATAAGAACCTATATGATATAATTTCTACAGTTAGAGTAAAGCGTTTCAATTATATTTATTAGAGTTTTTAGTAGAAGGCTGTCACTATTAAAAATTATCTTAAAGATATACTAGACCTGATTGAAGTAATTGTAATATAACTAGGCCTTCTCACAATTTATGGACACTTTTTTATGTAAACAGACTTTAATTTAACTTCAACAAAATACAGGTTATGTTTATGTTTATTTTGTTCGGGAACAACAACAATAGATCAGATGTTTATTATCCAGTATTGCCAACATAGTTCATGCATAAACAACGTTATCTGCATACTGTTTTTGAATATTTTTGTGTTCCTAAGTTGAAACACTGAAGTACGCAAAGTAAGTCGAGAGTGCGCAAAGTAAAATGAATACGGGAATCACCTGTTTTGCGACGTATATCGAGTGCGACAACAACCGCTTTCTCGGGAAAAGTAGTTTTTGCATCACTGATATACATATTATTATTGCTATGGTTTCTTGCTAGACTATCCACGATAAAAATGCTTAGACATATTCAAACGACCTTTTTAAAGCTATTTGTTTGTCAGTTTATGTTTTTATCTTCTGTACTTGTTATAAAAGGGAACAGTATGTTCCCAAATCGAAGCAGAATATTATTTTTAGACGTCCTATTTGTAAATCTGTGTAGTCGTGTCCGAGAGAGAAAAGTATGTTTTTCAATTATGTTAAATATTTGTTTTCAAATAATAACCCATTAGGATGCGCTTAATGAAACAAATTGTTGTATTAAAATTAGTCAATCCAACTTGGTAATCCCGCTATAAATGATTAGATAAGCTTAGTAATTTTTCAAGACGGATTCAAGTTTCTTATGAAGTTATATCTTCTCATTATTTAAACTGAGATTGGTAATTACTTTCAAGCTGCAAGGGAATGCTTGGCTGAAAATTATTTTTTCACAAATGTTCATTAGCGTATACAAATTGGTTTGTTATGTATTTTGATCCGCCTTCCTCAATGGAAAAACACGGTGTGTTTAAATAGTTATTGTGTAATATAGAGATGAGACATACTTATTGTGAGACATACATATTGTGTAATAATTCATGTGACATACTTGTCCGTGAATGATGCACCGTGCAATACTATGGTTGTTCCAACAGGTGAAAACACAACTTATTTGTCATGTTTTTATATTATTACGTAAATAAGAACGATACACAATTTAAGCATCAATATATATTGTAATTCAATGATTTTTATACTAATCTTGTTCGATGAATATTTCTGATTTGAAAATTAGCAATTCTTCCTAATAATAGGTATCCTCAGGACTTATTAAGATTATTCATTATTGTCTCAATTAGGGCGTTTCATTTTCTACAACGAGCCGGGTATAGACCGTAACGAGCGTTGTTAAAGGAGCTTTTGATGATCATAAGATACATCAATCGTTATCTTAACTTCAAGAGAAGTTTGATAAATTAATGAATGCTTTCGGTGGATTAAAGTCAACATTCAACTATCAACGAGTCAAGTCAAATATCAACATTGACATAATCAACAAGCACTTACTTGTATTATGCCACCATGGAAAAATAGTATCTTTAAAGTTTAACATCGTCTTTATCTGCATCATTACTCAATTAATTTAGTTTGTATGTTTACGTTTTCATGTTATGTATGTAACTTCGTGGAGGCCTTTGTCGTTGTGTTCCATGAAAAAACTGTAGTTAAGTTTATAAGCTTTTATAGGGATTTAAAATTAGCCAGGTGAATTTTACCAAATCTAGCTTTTGTGCCATACCGTACTCAAGTGAGATACCCTGTATATCAAAGATAATTTCAAAATTTAACTAGGTTAACTTTTGAATTGAATTGTAGGTGGCCACCAATTTCTTTAGAAAAGCGATAACGATATATATTTTTCATAATTCGTATATTTTTTAGAGCTCTTTAATATGAAGGGTACTCAATGGGGACTTACTTTTAAAAGTTTTGAGCTGCCTGTAAAATCCCCCATTTTAGGCGATACTCAAAGACTCCAAAATGAATATATCCTAAATATTAATACGCTAGGGTTTTTCTTCACGGTCATAACTTGATAACACGGCTGGACGGATATTGACGTTTGAGGTGTAATATTAAAGGTATTTTTACGTAGATTTTCCAACACGTCTCAGAATTTTAAGAAACGGCACCACTACAGTAAAGGGATGAATTTTCGGAACAGTGGCGCTATCCGACAGTGGAAGTCTAAACTACGTGGTGACTGAAAGTACGTTATCCGCATTATTCTCAGATGTTATCATCCGTTTTTATATCAGATGTTTTGTTATGTTTGTTTGCAACTGAAGTAACCTTTCGTTGGGTACAAACTTGCTCGAATTAGAGCAAAAGGACAACTAGTATATATTACACCTTAGGTTCCTATCACTACCCAAAGTATATTTTATTATTTTAACAAATACAGAATAGAGGAGGGGTCCAGAAGTTTGTTACACCCAGTATAAAGACACTATCAGCATTGGCTGGTTCATGTACAATGTCATGTAATGCATGCTTTTTTAGATGGAAAGGGGCTTCAAAATCAAAATTATATCATTTCGAAAACAAATCTTGCTAACAAACCACAACCTTAGTTTTAAATAATAACTTCGAGTTTTAGGACTCAATGTAAAATTAACACACACACTTCTATAAAACTAACCTATGTAATTAGAACTGATACAACACGGCACAATGGAAAACTGAGAAATGTATTATGTCGAGAGATGGAGTTGGGGAAACCCTTTTTAAATTATTAGGTTTGAGCGAATGAATAAATGAAAAATAGTTCAAATTACATATTTTCCTATGGGAAGTTCTAAGGAATAAACAAAAGCATAGAAAAAACGGCTGATCATCAAAGGATTTCATTCCAAGCAGACTGTCTGGATATCTTTTATATATTTAAAATCGTATGTGTATTACATTAAAAAACATAATACAAAATCCATCACTACTTGTTATAAGCTAAGCGTGATAATAACAATTATGGAAGTTGTTGGTGCGGCAATATTCAAGCAGGCAGTTTCCGCATTGATCCAATAGGAAAAACTCAAGAAAAACCCTTTAAAATTATTAATGTGAAGGTATGTTATTATAAAATGTAAATTAAATGGTAAAAGTCTAATTTTGTTTATATAATTGTATACAACATTTTAGATGATTTCAGTTTAGGGCCTGGTCAGAAACATCTAAATTACATTTTCTTTAAATAACCCCCTCAACATTCAATATCTCCTCGTAAAATTGCATCTAATATGCACCAAAACTCAATCCATTTGGAATATTTATGATAAAGGCATTCTTCACAGACCCATTTGTAACTTCTGTTCTAGTGAAATTTATTGGGACACGCACAAAGAGCAATTCATTAAAATTGTTGTTTGGAATTCACGCTCTCGTTTAAAATTACCTAACGAACCCACGTAAATCCCTTGATTTGGGAAAACTATTTTGATTATCCTGGAATTTAGGATTGCTACAACCTGTTTTGGCACACAAAATATCCTGTTTCACTGTAACGATATTCATTGGAAGGTCTCCTCCTCAATTTAGCGATAGTTTTACAACATCGTCATGTTTTAAATATAGATTAGACTTTAGCGTGTACTGCTAATAATGTATATTAGTAATTCAACTAAATTTTGTAGGGTTGCAGGGAAAACAGTTGCGCAAGGAAAACATTTTAAACAGTTTTTAAATCAAGCAAAATTAGTTTGGCAAAATTAAACTAATTGTCAGCCCTCAGTTGATCTGGTGTCTATAACATGTTGGACTGCTGGTAACTTAAAGCTTTAAAAGACGCAGAAAAATCGTGGTAAAATTTGGAAAATAAATAATTGTTGTAACTCAAAATTTGAATTTATTTTAAAGAACAACACTTGAAAGCAATACAACTAAATAATCAACGAACTACGTTTTAATTCATTTTCTAAATATAATGTGTAATAAAGCTACTTTTAGATACTCCATAAAAATTAGTTTAAAAACTGATTTGAAAAGATTATAGATTGTTCCCGCATACTAGCATATATTTGTACCTCTACAGAAATACGTATAGTTGGTGCAACGCACTAGTTACATATGGGACTCATTATGTATTTCCAGACTGGTTTATAATTTCATAAACCTACTTCTTTAATCGCAATCATACACTAACCCATACAATGTGTTATTTAACACAAAACTGTTAGGTTTACTTTATATTATTAAAACATACTTTCAAAAGCTATAAAACAAAGTATTAAGTAGTTCTCAATTTCTTTTTCTTGTATTGTTTACAAAATTCGATAACTGAGTATTTGTACAGTATTATAATATATGTACAATTGAGGGATCCCATAATATTGTATAGTCCATACACGCTGGGGTTTGCTAAAACATAAAGAACTTAAATTAATTTTACTGAAGTTTTGAACAGCACATTTTGGCTGTCTTCCGTAAAACTAAACCTACAACATGCGACATGCAACCTACATGTGCAACAAACTTATATTGATGCTTTTGCATCGAATCGGACATAAAGTCTACAAAGTATGAAGTTTTAATTTTTCAACAGCTTTTAACAGGAGCAATTAATTTGAAACACTCCTTTCATATTAAAAGTCCGTTAACAAATGTTTTTTATAAAAGGATAAATGTATGAAAAACCTCAATTTTTTAGTACGCTTTTCCGAACTCCCTCTGGTACCTACGATCGTTTGTACCTATGATGATACACGTTTTACCAGTACCCACAGTTCTTTTGCGTATTACAATTGTATTGGTAATGCATTTGAATCAACAATTAAGACTTTTAAATCACTACTATAATAAAAATTATGAACAAAGTGCCGTTTTAATTTTTAAAAGTTGAACTAATGTATACATACGTGTTATCTTACATTAAAATTCTTCTATTGAACAAAATTTATGTTGCATGTATTTTTTTATTAAAGTAAACTAACCTGAGTTATGTTCCCCATCTCTCAGGTAAAGATGCAATTCAGTACAAACAACACATAACAGTGATACTCTGCAGTTAGAACTATTACTTGTATAACAGATATTTATTAAATTGAATGAATTAAGATAAAACACATGTGATGTAAGTCCAATGATATATTTCTTCCCTACGAAAACCCCTAAGGCCTTTATTATACTAGTCAATCTTTGAAATTCAACATGTGAACGTCAACGGTTGACAAAATTATTTTTCAGATTTAAATATAATATCCAATGTCGGTTTCAAACTTTTTCATGACAAATAATTTAATGTGATTATTATTATAGTTAGTGCGTCCCTGAACCATTAACTTACGACTGTACTGCTGTTGATTAAACTGAAAATGTGAATCGCCAATATCGCACCACTACGTACGGTTCAATAGCGAACCCAATATTGAAATTGTTTGTAGGACTTCGGTGATATTATATTTTAAAGGGATCTCTTTGACGGCCTAGATTGAAATTTCTGGAATGTATTTTTTTATTTCTAAGCCAGATGCTTTCCGTTAGGATAAATGGTCAAAACCCGTCTATACAACCCAGTATTACAGTTACAGTGAGCGATATTTAGTATACTAGGTGGCTATAAACCAAAACTACATAATGTGTGTATTTATTGAAATATTTAAATAATTCAATGGTTAAAAGTTATTAACGTATTACGATAGCTTTTTGGTAAAATGAATTTAGTTAAAATTAAATGTAATACAGAAAGAAGTATTCCACTGCGTAAGGAAGTATTTTGCTAGTTTCTAAGGCCTATATAGTATTTGTATTTATTCCTGAATTACAGTAGACAATTAATTTGATCTTACTACAAAAATATTATTTTAATAGTAAAATTAAAGATACCACTTATTTGCCCATTTAGTCATTGATATAACTATAAAATCAATATGTAAAACATATAAACACAAGATTGGGTTTCTTATAACAATTTCTGTTACATAGTTGTAGCCCCTAAATAATAATATACAATGTAATTACAATTACAAATCAATTTCGTAGTGAATTATATAACATGTATCATATTTTCTTATGCACATCATACTGTGTATACGCTGTATGGTTTATTGAAAGGGGATCCCTGCTGTATCGCATATGAGCTTGTTGCAATGTTTGGCTGAGCAAACAACAAGAAATATGAGGCGAGCCACAAAAAGGATATGAGATCACGTCGTCACAGGGGCGGTCGTGATCACACAGCACATCCCTGTATAATGCAGCACTGTGAGCTTTTGGAACTTATAGCTCTGGATATACAACTGTGTATGGGATTGCTTGAAACATGAGAACAAAATAATAAATTAACTATTATTAATAGAAGTAAACTGTTGTGAATGGAATATAAACCGTGTTTGCACTCACTTGGCGTGAAATTATGTAGCATATATATTGAATTGATATAGTTAAAGAGTGGAATTCGGTTAGAAGTGATGCGGTCGGTAACGGCCTAAATAATATGTTTATTGAAATATACGATATACATAAGGCGTTTATTACGCCCAGGAAAGTGGGTTGAGCTGGGCTTCTGGAGGGTTTAATTAATTTTTAATTTCACGAACATATTTTATGTTTAACAGTGAAAACATCTAAGTATAGGGCTAGTAAAGTAATTATTCAGTTTCAAGTTCTAAATAACATAATATTGTATACATGCAGCAGATAGTGGTAGATTATAAGTAAGCAAGTCAATAAACTATAAGGCGAATAAGAAACGTGTACTCGCATCACTTTTGCACCTTTTTATTTTAAATAGATTAAGAAAATTATTGTTTTCATTCACCGTAAACATGAATTAGCTTGCAGTGAAGGTATAAAGTGAAGGTCTGCAGTGAAGGTCTGCAGTGAAGGTCTGCAGTGAAGGTCTGCAGTGAAGGTCTGCAGTGAAGGTCTGCAGTGAAGGTCTGCAGTGAAGCTCTGCAGTGAAGGTCTGCAGTGAAGGTCTGCAGTGAAGGTCTGCAGTTAAAGGTCTGCAGTGAAGGTCTGCAGTGAAGGTCTGCAGTGAAGGTCTGCAGTGAAGGTCTGCAGTGAAGCTCGGCTCGTGTTATAAATAGTGAAGGGAGTCAATAAGTTCACTATTACCCTTTATAATGCGGTAAGAATATATCAAATGTTTTAAATTAACCTTTTAATACATTAACCAACGGTGCTACACGTGCGAGGTGGCTGCAAGCAGCTAGTGCAGTATTAAATTACAAGTAGTAGCGGCTCCGTTAACATTTTACGGTGCAAGATGTTATGAAGCCCAGACGCGGGATCCTAGATAACGGCGGATTACCTTAATGCACCGGGCGTGGGCTCTGGTAAACAGCGATAAATTCTGCAGTCACTTAACCGAGCAGTTCCTTCTAGCCTCTAGCCTCCCTGAATACATTAGAACTGTTTGTTATTAAAGCAATGGAGTTTAATTAGACTAGAGTTTTAATCTTTCTATTATAAAGTGGTCAAACATAAAATGTTATTCCAAAGTTGTTTGGAATATAAAAGAGAATGTGGTAAACGCTATTTTATTTACGCTCAATTGATGCTTACCATTATATAAAAATATGCTATTTGTTAAATGATTAAAAAGTAGTAGAAGATATTATATGATGTCCATATAATCAGTTATTATATGTTGTGGTTTAGTTCTTAAACACAACAAGCTATATTACACATTAAAAATATATGTTATTTGAACCTGTTACCGACTTAATTTTGTATATAAGTTTTAACTCATAACTCCTTCAGATAGAAAACATTATACAGCCTATTTGTAACCTATTTGTGGAAATGAAATAAGAGAAGGAAATATGAGAAAAACTATATATTTTTTTAAATTTCAATAAAGGAATCAGTCCCTTGTATTATAAAGATAAATAAAACATCATTTGGTTTCGGTTTAGTAAGCATGTTTCGTATTGGGATTAGAATACAACCCTAAACTAGTTAACGCGTAATATTGAATTGCTCTAAACGATACATACTGGCTCAATAAACATAACATTACTACCAAAAGACCGGGCTGCCAGTCAGTAGCTCATCACCGGTTTCACAGCGCGGTCGGCCAACAGAGACCCAATGAGAGGAGTCAGCAATCTCTGGTCCCCCTAATGAAAGCTAGAATACTAACTGAAGCAGTTTCAATGAATTCTGATTACAATTAAAATAATAAATATGCGTTATGAATATTTATTCAATGTAAACACGTACATGCTTGTAAAGACGCTTATTTGTAAAACCTCGGACTTCGGAAAAACCTTTAAGCATACAAAAATTATCACGAGTTTACATGTAAATTCGACTTTGGTATGAAGTATACGTGCAAAATTATAAAGTTAATGGTAGTAACACCCTGTGGTATAACAATTAATATCAAATAGAGGAAATAAATAACAAGTAAAAAACATTGCCGTATACATATTATATTATATATAAATAAAAACAATATATGTTAAAATAAAATACAATGTTGTTATTTTGTCGTTACTTTATTAATGGGTGGTTTTGAATATGATGTTTCGTATAAAACATAGTGAAATAGTTTAATATTTCGTATGCCAAACTACATATACGGTATAACTAAGATACAACAGTGGTTTTGCTTAAATTATTCCTCAGCAATAATTATCCACAGGTAAGCTTAGTATGTAATGTAATTTACAAATTAACCTATACTTCAGGTCAACTTTTTTAATATTAACAGCATTTTTAATATGAAGATCACGTCAATCTATCATGTACAAAGTTTCACGAAAATTGGATAAAAGTAGACACTGTTGAAGGAGGCCCCAGATGGTATGGCTCTAGTTCGCTGTCACGGATTGGAAAGTTTGTTCATTTGAATATAAAACACAAACAAAGGGTTTGCATTTACTTTTTTTAGGTGGAGATTCCCTTTTGTACTCTGCACACCACGTGACCACAGATAGCTTTTAGAGAGGGTCTTCCCACTCCCCCTGCATACCGACGATCCCCATTGACCCTGTCATTGTTATGTTTAGTAAATAAATGAAACAGACTAAAACTACTGTTTATTTGGAATGTATATACAAATGCATTAATAAAATTATATTATTTTGATAAACTATGAAGAGACCTGGAGCTTAATAAGGTCTGAAAACATTTAGACAAGCTATTTATTAAGAATAATATCTTTGAAAATTGCATGAGTCATTTGGAAAGCACAAACCCATTTAGAGAATACAACATTATAAATGTTACCGTACACTTTGCTGCTCATCTGCCTTCAGATAAAGGAGGTAAAATAGATTGACCATGTTGTATAGTTGTATGTCAGTCGTGTAATACTTTAAGATCATTAGCCTTAATCATCATTCCTCTTTGCTATTTTATGTTATTATATATACTTCAGTGTAACATTTTAAACAATAAATTCTGCAGTGAAGGAGCTTTGTTATGAATGAGGCCGTTTTGTCTTTGTCAACCTGCGGTGTCAAGTGCAAGTTGAACGGAAACTTTCACCAACAAACTTTTTAGATAAGCGTGATGGAGCAGAGCTTTTACAAGCCCAATATTTGCTGTAACCGAAACTTGTATGAAGTTAATTCACTTCCGGTATTATATTTTCAGTCAGTACCTTTACAATATTAATGCTTATTACGTTTCCTGATGTAATTCGCTTAGTAGAAAAACAACTTTAAGAATCTGATATTGTCAAAGCTGTAAAAACTTAAACGTTGTAGTGGTAAAAGAGGGTCTTACAAAACTAATAATTAGTATATTTTATTAGAGGGTAAATTTTAAATTATAGAAGCTCAACAGGTCAAATATGGTGAAACATATGCAGGTAAATAAATGTTTAACATAATTCAAATTATTAAGAAATTAGAAAAAAGGCCGTGGACTGGAACATGGAAATTAATCATTCTGTCCATTAAAGATTAATAAAACAGAATGAGACAGTTATGACCAATAACACTTGTTTCATCGCTTACAAAGTATTAAAGCAAACGCCCTTTTAACCGTTCTCGCTTCAACCGCCCATCGGTTTGACCTCCCCATTCCAGGAAATAATTCACGTCCGCCGCCACAGCTATCGTACCGATACTGAACCGTAAAACACGTTCAGGTCACAACGTCCGCCACCACAGCTGTCGTACCGGTACTGAACCGTAAAACACGTTCAGGTCACAACGTCCGCCGCCACAGCTATCGTACCGATACTGAACCGTAAAACACGTTCAGGTCACAACGTCCGCCGCCACAGCCATCGTACCGATACTGAACCGTAAAACACGTCCAGGTCACAACGTCCGCCACCACAGCTATCATACCGGTACTGAACCGTAAAACACGTTCAGGTCACAACGTCCGCCGCCACAGCTATCGTACCGATACTGAACCGTAAAACACGTTTAAGTCACAACCAGTTGATCATAAGTTTCCTTAGTTAGTCAAGTATTTCGTCTTAGCACATATTTTTGGTGGGCCTGCCTATTTTGTAACACTTGTTTAAGTTTTATAATGGTTTGTGCTTAATATTACAACACCCAGGTGTTATTCGTTTTAACCGCCCTTTTAGTTACTCAACCCAGGGTATTGGTCCCATTGAGGGCGGTTAAGAGGACGTCTACTGTAGTGGTAATATGTTGACTTCAAGACTTGAACGTCACATGGTTTTGGAAGGTTCACACTACCAATATGAGAAGCAACAATATGAGAAGTAACAATATGAGAAGTAACTTGAAAACAGTGAAAAGTACAAAGCCTTTTCGTAAAATACCAGCTTGATTTTGACTACTCCTGAAACCTGCTTATTTTAAAAGTTATACATACCAACAAATACAGTTATAGTCCTATGAAAAAGTTATACGCTGTTATAAAAAACCTTACAAAGCATTATTATATATTAACATGTAAAGTAATATGGGTTTTTCATGATTAGTTAATATTATAAATTAAACTAATTTATCCTGTTGCTTATCTTAACAGGTGAACTATTCTTATTATGAATTTTAAACATATTAAGGACATGAGTTTAGGGCAAATTTATATTTTATCATCTTGTGTTGTAAAAAGTGGTGGTACTTGTTTAATAATTACATGATTTAATAAACCTAGTTTTGTCATACCCTGAAATATATTATAACAACAAATATATTCCTTAACTAGGACCAACAGATTACCAGTGTGACAGATCAATAACTATCTTTGTGTGTTGAACTATCTTATGGGGATGTTTATGAACATGCAAAAGAATACAATATAATTTTAAACTGATTTGGTAGTATGTAACAGGTAATCTATAAAATTAAAGCTATGCCATTTGTTTTAACAAATGTTGTCCTTAATTCCATTTAATGGTCAATAATGTACTGAAAATTTCTGTAAAATAGTATTTTTAGCGTGATTTTATTATTTGACGAAGGCAATAAATTTACATCTTCGGTCCTTTTTAAGAGTATATCAAATACAACTAAGGTGTAACAAATAAAGTCACATAAGTATAAGTTTGTTATAATATTTGTATTTGTTTATATCTTAAAACGCTTACAACTACTAATTGTTCCTTTGGTTTAAAATTATCTTCTTTAAACTTTCGTGGTTAATATATGTAATCAAAATAAATCAAATGAACTGTCATTAAAAACCGACATTAAAATCTGCAAGTAACATTCATAAATAATTTATTTATATGTAAATGATTAAATGGATTGGGTTAGATAAAGCTGAAAATGAAAATAAATGTAAAACAAAGCAACCGACAGTTCAAACCTCGATACAGGGAGGCAACTAATGACAATAGTGTTGTTATCAGCGATAATATTTTATTGTATTCCACTTTACCACGAGCAACAGTTGGAGTTATGTAACCTTATAAAACAATGTTTTAGAAGCCATTGCAAATCATCTGATCTACGGTTTAACATGCTGTCAAGTGTCTGAAGGAAAAACAAGCAATAAACTTTAGTGAATATAAAACCAATATGTGTATTTTTTGTGTATGAAAACTTGAAAATCAAACGAAAATGTAATCGTTTTTAGTCCTTATATTAGAATTTTTAAGGTTATACTTTGTAGAATTTTGGAAATATTAATAAAATATACTCTGCGTTAGGTTCAGAGAAAATTAAATTAGTACCCAGGTCTGGTAAATGTCTAAATCCTAAGATCATCCGAGTGGTTCCCTAAATCAATTCACATCTAGGAGTTTTCTAATCAAGACTCAGCTCTTGTGCATCTGAAGCGGGCGTCAGACGCCTTAAGACAAAACTCAAAAACTCCGGTTTATGAGATTTTCAAGCTTCAATGTGACTTAAATTGCAAAAACAACAGTTAAAAATGTTACAGATATTTATTTGAAAGTAATAATTTAACACTCCGAGATGTGAGGAATCCAGATGCCAACCTCAATACGAGGTCCAAAGCTACAACAAATACCATCTCAGAAGAAACGCCACAATTGTAACATTAGTTGTACATATTGCGACATGGGAAAGGTGCACTTAATTAGAGATTTGTCAATAGTTAAGAACAAGAATATTCCATCCGGAGTACATGGAGTGAACGCCCAAACTGCTAATGCAAGCAGAAGAGTACATCATCCACGTGGCGTATTTGTGGCGAGTTATTGCCACCGTGATACTGGTAGAATCCAGTCGCCCTGAATGAGATTAATTTAATTGTTTCCATCAAGTTTCGAAGTTGATTTATTTTACAACGTATGATTTTTTATGATTTTGAAATTTATTAAAACTCACACATTGACTGACATTAAATGGAGCGGAATTAATCTACGTTTATTTTTTTATTTTTGGGTGTAGAATCTTGATAGAATTCTGGGACTCAAAATAGGGTGAACCCAATACTGTCTACAACTCTTCTACGTCATCCCACAGCTCGGAGAAGCATAATAAAAAAACAAACATTCTTCGTCGCTTTAAACAAACCGTACTCGTTTTCACATTATTTTCCAACTGAAAACGACTCGATTTTAAGGTAGTGGAGGATCGGAATGGATAACTACCAGCTGCGCTGCGCGGTCATAGGAATTCGGAGGGGATCCCGCATTCCTGGAAAAGGGCTATGCCAACTGCATCGGAAACGCCAGAGCCCTGAGCCCTTTACCTTGGCGAGGACTGCGCCGAGAATCCTTGGCTGGTTGGTAATATCTCCAGAAAATAAATCACAGTTAATTAAAACCCATAAATAAAACAGTTGTATGATGACTTATTTTAAAAAAGTTACTTAACCTGAATACACATTTACACGAACGATCGTAATCCTACGATCGCTTTGATCGTTTTCCGTATCATCAAAATTGTACCCTCCCTTACTCTATAAAATTAACATGTCATAAAAACGCATTTTTACCAGATTTTGAATAACGTAAATGATGGATGAGGCGACACAGACAGAAGCGCCTACTCCAAAGTATATTACGTTTTCAATTTAGTTACAATTTCTTGAGAACGTGTTGCAATACCGATAAATACTTCGCTCGACTATAAAACATTTATTACATACGTTATTTGTTACTTGACCTTATTTATTGAATGTATTTACTCAAAGATTAAATCAATCATTCAGTTCTTACGAAAAATTGCTGAAATAAAAACTATTCTAGCTAAATAGTAATATTTATACATCTAACCATGAATAAAGTGCATGTGTAAATTGTTATATTATTCCCTACAGTGACCACGCGGTTCAGTGGGGGTGGTTAAGCATTTTCTGACCGCGCGGCGCAGTTGGTATATCCCCGCAATTTAAAGGTCACCTGCGATTCTGAGGCGCTGGTGGTGCGTTTCTGCCGGCAATTGCGTTTCGTGTGAAACCGGCCTAACCCGTAAAACTCAAATTCAGCTAATACATTGTATTTTTACTATTGTATTACTGGATAAAAATTAAATCATTAATTTGGAATAATTATCTGATTTTTACGTTTCACGATTGAGAGAGCGAAATAAGGCAAATTCATTCGCACAGGGCGTATGGTAAAGTGATCCTTGCCTAGAATCAATACCTTGCCTACAAACTTGGTTCCTCAAAAGATGATTACTGCTCCCTGGTAAAAATCTGGAAATAATTGACAGCCAGACATAATTTAGGACACAGCACGTGGAGTAATGCGGGACGGCTGTTATATTAAAACCTTGATTAAAAAGTTAACTAACATTTTTTAAATGGATTAAAACTATAGAATAAAATGCCGGAGTAAAGCTATTATATGATATTTTTAAGGATGTACAAACATTAGATTTACCAGTAACGCGTAGCAAACATCTTGCTTGCACAAGAAGATTTGCTCTTCCGAGATGAATGAAACATTAAGCCCAGAATATCAGAAGATCCGCTTCCTCTGCTCTCGTTTACTTTTTACGCCGAGAAATTTCATTTTAAAATGTTTACTTGTTAATCTTCCGTTAATATTAATCCAACATTACTGCAAGCACTATAATATATGTATCGTATTTTAGCAATCGTAATATTTAAAGAATTAGTTTTAAATAATATATAACAAATATTAAAGCATATTTTAAACACCCCCGTAACATAAAACCAGTGTAATATTTATACTTGTACAGCGATTGATAAGAAAGCGATAAATCTCTTATCTAAACACGGTACATTATTTTACTACAGTTTAATTAAAAACTTGTATAATATAGGGCAAGAATAAATATTATTTTATATACCTCAATAAACAGGTTTGCAACAAATTACAAAAATATCACATAATGATCAAACCATTACTATTAAGAGTCTTCATAAATATGTATTTTTTAAGTTATATAATTAAACATTGAAGAGTTGCAACATTATGTCTGCTTCTGCAAGTTAGCGGTCTTTGAAAATGTGTTCATAACTTAATTTACAACCCAATGTTATTGTTTTCAAGTTAGTTACTAAATAAGTTAACTTTATTTTATTGGGCCCTACCCACTTTCAGGTTATGCGGCGAGAGTCCATGTTGGCGACAATTTTGAACAACAAAACTTCTTGTTATAACACTTAAAAAAACATACAAAACACTACTACGAAATGGACACACACACACACAACAAAACGCCTCAGATAAAATACCCACGTTTCGGAAAACCTTTAAAACTTTTTCCGTTATAGGGTACTAGGGTACTAGGGTTCCTTGAGAAAAACCTTAGCTTTAAAAAGTTAAACGTAAAAAAATCAAGCGTAAAAACTAAATATTCAGTTAGCAATTTTCTCTAACGCAATTTATTTATATAATTTTTAACACCTCTTAATTTTGAACTTTAGTTTAAAAATCGAATTAAAATCATGCATCACGAACGAAAATTTATTCAACATTACAATAGATTCATTTAAAATCTTGTCATAAAAATAATGTTAATCTGTCTATGGTTTGTGTTCTTTAATTTTAATATAAAACTGAAGTTATTCACTAAAACCAGTGCGATAAAAGTTGTGACTATGGAGTTATTGCACTCCCATAAAAATGATAGAAAATACACATTAAAACAGATATATAATTTTATAAAAACAGATTTACTATTACATTACGAGAGATCAGATCGTCAAAGTTAAAACGGGTCATTAGTTTTACTTAAACTGCTACTTTGCAGTCTCTTTGAATGGTTCAATTTGAAGTGTTTTAGGATAACATTTAGCGTATTTATTTCGTTTATGCCCTGTTAGTTATTAACTTAAAACTTTTCACGTTTAAGTGTAAATTATTTAAGTCAATTAGTGAATTTCGTTAAAGTGGACTATATTTTTCATTTGTAATGTACAATATTCAAAACGTTAAGGTGTTGATATTTAAACTTCAGATTATTCGTATAAAGATAAATATATAATACTGATTTGTCAACAACCCCTTGCAGAGGGCTCATTATATCTTATTATAACCAATGACAAGCCCACGATGAAGTGTTGAGCGAGTAGAAAGGAGGAGGACCTAGGGAATATTGAACTTTCAAACCCAATCATTCCAAACCATCACACCTTATCCCCACCTACCCACTCTGCAGTAGAGGCTACCCAATCATTCCAAACCATCACACCTTACACCTACCCATTCTGCAGTAGAGTCCACCCAATCATTCCAAACCATCACACCTTATCCCCACCTACCCACTCTGCAGTAGAGGCTACCCAATCATTCCAAACCATCACACCTTATACCTACCCATTCTGCAGTAGAGTCTACCCAATCATTCCAAACCATCACACCTTACACCTACCCACTCTGCAGTAGAGGCTACCCAATCATTCCAAACCATCACACCTTATACCTACCCACTCTGCAGTAAAGGCTATCTCCGTTTTTTTAGTGCAAAATCAGGTGTGTTCATCCTATAAAAAGCCAGATCGTCACAATCCACTATGGAACAACATTAATGAGATGGCGTCTCTCAGCGAGTAACCGATTTAATGTATTCATATTTACTTTTCGTATTTTTAATACACAATAAAGAGTAATAAACATCGATAATTTAAATCCTCTATAATATATATAAACAAAGATGTAATATAAAATAAAACACTCTATTGTTTAAAGGTCTATCTTAAAATGTTATACGAGAAAGAAATAAACTAAAATAGTGTAAACAATGCTTCCACTCAGTAACTCTGTTTCATTCTGTTCAGTATTTGGTGAAGGTATAAACAATGTCGAGACCTGACTTCAAATAGAGTCCACTGCGTTGAACAAGCGCAAAGCTGGTTCCTATTGCTTTCTTTTCCGTAACAGAAAAGTAAACTATTGTCCTCCGGATAAACCTTTATTAAAACACAAGCATCATATGTATTGCACTGGTTTGTGCACTTCTATTTTTAACATATCAATTTAGAAAGTGCATTTAATTAAAGCCAAGGAGGAGTTTATGAAAATTTATCCTATAAACAGGAATGGAATATGTTTTTAACTGTCGCTCTTTAGGAATAGTTTAGTATTATATGGTGTCGATGTTATTAATTTTAACTAGTAGTTATGTGTACACATGCGTCATCACATCTAGTTATGTCATTTATAATTAAACTTTAAATAAATAGTTTATATATTACTTATTTGGCAAACTAATCTTATCATAATCAGTCGTAACGTAGTATCAAGTACTTATACTTTGTAGTTTAAATAAAATAAATACAGCTTATTTCTTTTAGTGTATCAATACATTTAAAAATAATTATAAATATAGTTTACCGTTTAGATTTTAAACTAGGTTATACATAGTATAGAATACATTTATATATTAACAACTTTATTCATTCAGGTGTCACAAATTACGTTTAAACGTTACTAAAATAATAAAAAAATATTATTTTAATATAAAAAAAAATTAAATATATATTGATCCGAATATTTATTTTATACTTATTACTATTTATTATTGCTTATTTGGTTTTTACATAAACAGAGGAAATCTTTCTGAACCAGGATAATTTAGTGTAAAAAATTATCGCCGATGTTTATTTATTTTTCAATACTAATCACATATCAACACAATTGATTACCTATTTACCTATTTTATTTGATTGCAAATAACTGATTAATTGCAAACGATTTTGATGGAGATTGTCATGTCCAAAAGAGACAGAGAAAGGACCACCAGTTTCTTGTGTATAAAGAATGGTTTTCGTGTACCAAGTTGAGATCAATTAATCTTCCTGACTGGACGGCCACGCCGTCTAGTAACACAGGTCTGCTCCACCTCACACTTTAGCCAAGACCCATTTCAGATAATACTTCGAATTGTGGTTGTAATTCTTTGTTTAGTTGTTAGCTACTCTTTGGTCCCATTTTACTACGCTAGGGTGCGACAACGTCTCTAATTCAACGAGAATGATTTAGTGCCTCACTAACCCACGAATTGGTCTAGTAGTTGTTGACCGTGTAGCTAACACATCCTCTAAACACCATACTTAACGACAAATTCATTTTTGGAAAGAATAAAAACAATCATAATTAACTATTTACTTCATACATTTTATACATACAAATGCAAAATACGTTTGGATACATTTTGCTTGCAAAAACCGTTGTGCCTCCAGTTAATACAAGTTGTATACCATTTGAATCAGGTAAAGTTAGGCCTCTGAATAAGTGACTTTTATACGGAACCTGTGCCTGATAAACGCAACCAACAGAGTGAGTGAGTGTGTTTACTGGCTCAACCTCCACTTGGCATTCGCTGCTACAACCAAAGCTATTGGACACAGCATATCCTACACAGTATTTTGAATATAGCTTTGACAAATTCTGTATGATGGGCGCTTATCCAGCAGCCAAACAGAAGTATTGGATGGCAATGGTTCAATGACCCTCTTGGACGGATTGTACTTAACAAGCGCATAGCAAGGTTGAGAGTGTCTAACTTTGTCAAGTGGTCGGAAATTTGTTAGTCAAGACAATCAATCTTGTAATGCCACCAACTACACACTTTTGTTTTTTCTTTTTAATGTATCGAAAATAATTATAAACTAATTTTGCATATTAATATAAGACATTTGCATTGTTATTTCAACTTCTTTTAAGTATTATTTATCTTTTTAAACCACATTCAATAATCAATTGTTGGTTCACTTTAAATTGTTTTGCCTATACTGCAAACTTTTCCACAGGCTGTGCAACATACTATGTAAAAGTTTAAAATCGTTTTCTGGTTTTATTCTATTCGATTGGTTTTTACTACATCATTGTCAATGTATTTATTTGTAGGGGGAAGAGCAAAAAAGTACTACTTAGAAGTCTATTTACACTACATACAAAATAAAGCAAATGCACATTTATTATCCTTTAAAAATATAAAAACAAAGCAAATAAAAATTAATTTGTTTTTAATTTACTTACATGTGTTTTAAAACTGTCTTAAACCCCGTTTACCATGAATAATGCTGATTGAATTGACTGCAGATGTTTTCCCCAAGGAAGAAAAAAAAACTCAAAATTCACTGTCACATCATTGTAGCGTACCATTGTAACGTTACCTATGTTAGCCGTTGGGCCATAGATTAGAGAGCTTTGCTGTTTTAAGGAATATGTTGTTTTATGGAGCTTATCTATAGATTTAATTCCGTAAGCGAATCGGTCCCCACGAAATATCTTGAGCTAGGAAGAAGTTCAGTTAGGTTGTGACGATTCATTTTAAAGCTTGAGGGCCAAGGACGGTGGGAAAAATATCAGAAATGTCAAATATTACGTGAGCTACGCCCCACTGGACTTCAAAGATCTAATGATTTTCTTATGGAATATCACTCTAGTGTTTTTATTAATAAGCAAAATGAACTAATGATCAGCTGTGATTATCCACTTACACAAAAACCATTTGTTAGGAACTATAGCCCTTGTAAGCCACTAGTGTTGTTTAAATACAAAATATATTAATTATCTGACTTATTACAAGGTTTTTAAGTTAGTTACATGTGTAACTAGCATGTGTAAAACGTGTGTTTTATTAGTAACTAGTGGTATGCAACATGTATCTCGGTAGGTGAGTTTCACACGATGTATTTGTATATACAAAAATAAGTAAAATTAAGTTATTTGTTTACATTGTTTTCAACGTTGTTCTTAATTGTTTACAGAAAATATTTTCTTAACTGTTGTAAATACAGTTATTAAGTCCAATCTGATTGTTTAAGTGACAATTTGCTTAAAAATGGAAATATATATAGTTTGAATGTTAAAAAGTGCAAGAACATTACAGTATAAAAACAAGAATGAACAAACAAAATAATCGCCTCATTTCATGTTTAACATAATAGGTATTATTTAAATCCATAACGTGAGATGCAGTAGATAACCTGATAAGCGGTCTGGTGCGAGAGATAACTTGTGTACCCCACCTTAGTAGGCTATAGCTTCTGGTCTTCCTGAACACATTTCAACTACACCTGGTGGGCTGTGTCATTTGTAATGCTACTGAACTACTGATATCGTGTTGGCCGATCTAAGGCGAATCGCTCTCTGTGATAATTTTTTCTCGGTTGTTGCACCCATGGTAGATGCTCCATTTAAAATATTGTACTGTAAACGAGGAATGAAGATTTGTGAAGCTAAAGAACCTAATTTTATTTAAATAAGAAGGTTGCTAACTGTGTCAGACATAAGAGGTTATAAGAACTGAACAGTTTTTTTTAGATAGGTTTAAAAATACCAAGTATATTTACATTTCACTACACTCTCATACAACGAAGAAAAATGTTGTATATACACTGAAGTAAAATTAAACAGAAAAAATAATAATATATTTTCACCTTTTAGTTTGGCGATAGGTACATTAAAAAAAATTATAGCTGTAAAACTGTTTAAGGGCTCGATTTTAATACTGTTAAAAAAGGTCTGAACAACGGTTTGTATTCAGTTAAGAACCTATTCAGTTAAGTGCATGACCACTAATAACGGCCATGGTAAGTGTCAATGACACGTACTCGAGTCCTAGTTAAGTGACGGTGGAAGAGAAGCGTCGACACAGAGACAGATATGATTACAACCACTACCTTTCAGTATATGTAGGGCCTACCCACTCTCCAAAGTCTACTTACATGTAAGTGCCTTCCTGTTATAAATCATTCAAACACCACAGTCTCTTGATTCATCAGAAAGTTAACAGAATAGACTACGAGACAGGTATTCAGAATTAATTCCCTAATAATTTACTTTCTTAAATGAATGGATGTTTAAATAATTAAACAAGAAAATATAAATCGAAGACAAATATTTATCCTGGATTAAGTAAAGGAAATGGTGATGTTATAACCTGTAATGTCAAGCTAAATTAAATATGATAACCAAGCCACATCGCGCTTCTGGACACGTGTTATTCCGACTTGACGTTTGACCCTCTAATGTTTGTCGTCACTTGCGGAAGATTAACCGCTAAACTGTCCTTTGATAATGTATTTTTATTTACCAACTGGTTACCCAAAACAATCTGAGGTCTTTAAAAATAAAGTTCATTTATGAACGCTCTTTTTAGCGAATTTCCCCTATAGGGAAGAAGCTATTACCGTAGGTCTCATGGTAAGACTTAAACCCGAGACCATGATAACTTTTTGTTTCGAGGTCCCCAGATGCCAAAAACACTATTCGTTCAAATTTATATATATATATATATATATATATATATATATGTGTGTCCGTTAACACGATAACTTGAGTAAAAAACGTCCGATTTTGATGAAATTTGGCTCAAATGTGTAAAATGACATTCATGACTTTAAGTTCGAAAACCAGAAAAATCGGACCATGGGAAGGGGGGTTTACGGGGGTTTTAAATTTTCCAAAAATCAGTTTTTTGCATTTTTCACCCTAAGATTTTTAAAAAACTTAATTTTGGTTTTGACCATGTTATAGAGCTTAAAAAACAAATAATTTAGTATTTTGAATTATTAACCTAGGTTAAGTGGTTGCGGAGAAAATCCAAAAAAACTTGCTCATAAAATCTCCCATGTTAATCTTATGGGAAAAAGGTTTTTTGCTTTTCCTCAGTTTATTTTAATGTAAACTTCACATTTGCTTTTACCAATCTGTTCAGTTCCACAAAACAATCATCTTGGTGTTTGAATTGTGATTCTACGCCCAACCGTTGCAGAGATATTCGAAGGGCTAAACACAGTACATTGTCCAATGTTATCCTTATGGAGAATAAATAAAGTTTGATATCTCGATTATTTATGAATGTATGTTGATGAAACTTGGTATGTGGCTTCAAGTAGTACTGGTATATTGATATTTGCACAAAAAATTGATTTTTGTTGATTATTCCCGTAGCAGCAAACCTGCGTACTCAGCCCCATGTTATTCTTATGGAGAATATGTAAAATGTAATGACTCCCTTAATTATGAACATAAATTAATAAAACATGGTATGTAGCTTCACTTGGTTGAGTTATATTGATAATTATATAAAAACCCATTTTTCTGTTCCTTGTTGCACCAAACCTGCTTTCTCAGCCCCCATGTTATTCTTATGGAGAATAACTAGAATTTTATATATCGCTTATTTATGATTGAATATCGATGAAACTTAGTATGTGGCTTCGCCTTGTTAAATTCTATTTATATTTGCATAAAAACCAATTGTTTCTGTTCCTTGTTTCAGCAAACCTACATACTCATTACCAATGTTATTCTTATGGAGAATAATTAAAATCGCTTATATGTGAATGTATTTTTATGAAACTTGGTTTGCGGCTTTATGTGGTATTAAGACATATATTATGCATTGGAAATTCGCTGAGTCCGCAGGTTTGCTGCGACGGTGGTATTTGTATTTCAACGCCAACGGCATTTTTTGTTAAGAGTACATTGCAAACGCTTTTAAGGGAAAGCGGTCCAAACCCCTTACATTTTTTGGAAATCCCGGGATACGAACCCGTGACCCCTTGAACCGAAGTCCAAGACGCTAACCGTTAGGCTAGTGAGACGCCCAAAGGATTTTATAATTATTTGAAATGTTTAGGGAACAATCACAAGCAATGTGTAACAACTAATTTTCCATTCTTAGAATGTTCATTGAGACTTATCAATTAGAAGAGAGTGATTGGCCTCGGAACTTATCAGGCTAATCAAACATAGTCGAACTAAAGGCGGATATTTTATAGCTTATCTGTGAAGTCTGTGATTAACTTCCTACTAAATATACCACCACACCACCTTTGATCCAGGTCCTAACATAACCCACAATGCTCCATTGAACATTGTAATTACACTAGGTACGGCATAATCCGAGACATCGTTTGGCTCACATTATCGCGTTAATAGTTGTATATAGCCAAGAGAGTGTTTCGTAGAACCATATGCAAATGTGTTTATCTAGATTGGGTTGCCTTTGATAATTGTAACGTTACATCGTTAAACCATCAGGAAGATTTCCTATATGTAATGGTAGTCGGTAAAGAGTTATATATTATATACGAAAATGCCGAAAATAATACTTAACCATATCTTGTAGGACAAACTCCGACTAAAACGTACCTGTAAAAGACGTATATTCAGCATTATACACGAAAACAAAGAATTTTTATCTAATGCACAATCGTTGGTTTTCGTGTAAATTTAATTTACTCAGGCATTCAACAACTAAACCAAACGAAAGATTTCATCAGAATTGTTCTTTTCCGAGGGAAAACCGCTATCCCAAAACATGAGTGTAAAGGGGATATTGCAATTATTAAGTACAAAAGTCGCTTGTTGCCTTTATTTCAAACTCGCCTTTGAAGATTAATGAAGCTAGCTTCCCGATTAACGCTTCCGTCCGTTCAACAAAACAAGTTTTTGTAATGAATCATTTAGAATGGAATCTGATATTTTCTACAGTAGGTACCGTAAACCAACCTCTTATTTTGTTTTTAAAAAACATTGTAAATACTTCTTTTAGACAAAAGAAAGCATCTTTAATCGCTTAAAATGTAGACTTTGGATGAATAAATAAAAAAGAAAAATCGAGGTGAAGGATGAGTTAGAACAATTGAATAAAATTGTATATTGACTAATAAAAATGTGGTTAAACTAAAGCCTGTAATGTTTAAGTAATGTTATTGGACAAATTCAGTGGCAATTAGAAATGTTATGTAATAAAAATGATTTCACAAATTTCTCGACCTGTATTTATACAAAATCATAGCCTATCACGTTTGCAATGATTTGTTTTACATCAAAAACAAGAAACAAATACCATTAATACAAGTTTATGTATTTTTTTAAAGCTTTTAAATACTTATTTACATGGTATTTAAAAAGAAACAATTAAAATTCTGGTTGTAATATTGCATAATGATTGTTTACCAATTTAGTCTTAAAATATTCTTAAAATTTGTGAAAATTACTAACACATCAGACATTGTTAAAAGCCGTATTTTATTATTATTTAAATATAAAAAATATACATTTTCACATGGTTTTATGTAGCATAACAATCCATTTCTGAAGAATTAAGTTTTTTTCACTGTTAGGTCTACTAAAAGTTACAGAATTTGTCAATTGATGTGAGAAAATTCACAAATTTGTTTATACTGACTGACCAACGTTTAAAATCCCTCAAAATTAAAATAAATAAATAAAATTTATATTTAAATACGTTTAATATAAAATAGTTACCGATAGTATTAAACTTATTATCAAAAACTTAAACCGTTAAAATTTATTGTATAACTCTATTGTATAACTCAATCCAGATTGATTGTTATAATTCAATCTGGGTCAGCTAAAGATACACTTGCATCAGTTTTAGGGTGGAAATTGCACTGAATTAACTACTTTGATTCTTTGATTAACAGTTTGGCAATCACGATACAAACAAGGACAGACTTCGTTATGCTCCTGTTGCGCAATCAGAGCGAGTAGTTAGTATTTCATCATCTAATACTACCTGTGTCGAACTACATATAGCTATATACCATTTTCAGTGAAAAGCTACGACTATTCCACCGATTACGAACAGTGATGCAATGGGTGATTATTTAAAAGAGGCGTCTTATAAAAAATAAAGAAATAATCCAACTCTATACTAAATCAAATAATACAAATGTATAGATTACAAGTCATATAATACATATTTTGACTTTTAAAGCTATTATTCAGTGTTCAAACTGCCTGCGCATGATGTAAAGAAACCCCGTTAATCAATCTGTTCAAACTGTCTCCCACTTGTTGATGGATTATAATTAACCCTTGTACCCACCACACCTTGTACCGACCACACCTTGTACCCACCACACCTTGCAACCACCACACCTTGTACCCACCACACCTTGTACGCACCTCACCTTGTACCCACCTCACCTTGTACCCACCACACCTTGTACCCACCATACCTTGTACCCACCACACTTTGTACACACCACATCTTGTACCCACCACACATTGCACCCACCACATCTTGTACCCACCTCACCTTGTACCCACCACACCTTGTACCCACCATACCTTGTACCCACCACACCTTGTACCCACCACACTTTGTACCCACCAAACCTTGTACCCACCACACCTTGTACCCACCACACTTTGTACCCACCACACCTTGTAGCCACAAAAACTTGTACCCACCACACCTTGTACCCACCACACCTTGTACACACCACACCTGGTACCCACCACATCTTGTACCCACGACACATTGTACCCACCACACCTTGTACCCACAACACCTGGTACCCACCACACCTTGTACCCAGCGCACCTTGTACCCAACACACCTTGTACCATCCACACCTTGTACTCACCACACCTTGTACCCACCACACCTTGTACCCAGCGCACCTTGTACCCACCACACCTTGTACCCACCACACCTTGTACCCACCACACCTTGTACTCACCACACCTTGTACTCACCGACTCCTGAGAGGTTAGAGGCTCTTTGCGATGGTGGTCCCTATCTGGTGAACTTAGGGGGACGTCGGGTTAGAGGGCGAATCGTCTTGGGGTTATATCACCCACAGAGCCCGGGAGCTAGGTAATGTTCTCCCTCCCTTTCTGGAGTGAGGCAGACTGACCCCGTCTTACCACCTTTCCCATCCCTATTTTCCGGTGGCCGCATGATATCCCAAAGGGAGACGTGCCTAGCCGGCTATCCCGGGGCCTCCTAATACCCCCCAAAACAAACAAACATACCAGGATCAAACGTCCCAAAATAAAACGTACGGAGCCGCGTACATTCATGTTTAACCACAGTATCCTATTGCCAGTGCATTAACAGTGTAAGAGGTTAGATACTCTCCAGCCAGTAGCAGTGGCTGGTATCGATCCCACAGCTTACAGGCACTAATGAACTCGGGTGACAAACTCATGGCAGCTTCATCTTACTGAATAATTATACTTCCTTAGCCAGGCGAGCTTCAACGCCGATAAATCATATATCGTATTAACAAGACTTGAACTAATTTACTTGTTTGAAACTATTGCTACTTTTTTGGTTCTTAGAAAACTTAATTAATCTAATAATTACTTGTAACTAAAAATAATGGTTCAGAGAGTGGACGAATCAACTATTAATAACTTTGTATGTTTCACTATTAAGTCCTTGTGAGGTTTTTGATATTGAAAAAAAGTATCCTTCCGTTAATTTTTAATGCCAGAGTTAGTAACGCTAAAATTTCTGTTCTACCTGGGCTATGTTAACACAGATTTTAAGTAATTTTTATACAATTTTAATTGTTTGTTCATATATTAATGTACTTTTAAATCAAGAATATTATGTTATTTTTCATGCTTAAAAATATTTTACTCTTGGAACTACAGAACTAATAATTGATGCATCTAGGGAGCAGTTTCAACGTGGAAGTTGGTCAACCAAAACCGTAGCAGTAATACGGTTGGATCCTAACCGTTGTAATCTAATGTATCAACACTAAGATTTTCCAAGAATACAAGCATATTTTATCAGTTAATTAAGAGTGCTGTTTATTGAATTGAATAACAAATACGATTACCAAAATATACACTAGGGATGATTTTCTGTCAAAAAATGTTTTGCACAAAGTTTGCCAAAAATATTGATAGACTAAATAATATTAAACATTTAAAACATTGCTAAATATAAATATTTTGAAACATGTTTTTTATGGGGGATCAAAAGACAATTCGCTTAGCAAGCATAGAAATTGTTTTGTAGCATCTAACCTGGTGGGTTCAGGGTCCTTTGTGGTTCCGTTCATGGTTTTGTGCCGGCACTTTACCAAGATGAGTTGAGAAGCTGATAAACTTGACTCAGAACGGGAAGTCCATGATTTGAACCCAGGAGCATGGGATGACAGTCAAAATAATTAATTAGTTTAGTATGTCATAAGGGAAAACTTACAGAAATATTAACCAATAAAGTGTTATTTATGATAAACTTACATTACATAATCGCCAGAATCTTGCCTAATGATCTGGCCTCAGATGAAAAGCTGTTCAACAAAGTTGGACAATCAGAATGGATTATGTCCTTGTTGTCTCTACAGTAAAACGAGTCACTCTAATATTTATCCTAACAAGGGTTTGTTCTTACATTTTAATGCTGTAAAATACTAGTTTTATTTTTTCTATACAATCATATGCACCCTAAATAAAACACAGTTTGATACAGGTACTAACAAGTATATTAATACTAACTAAATGTTTATTTTACCACTTATTACAATGTGAAACATTATTTAATCATCCATTATCATTATTATGGTGCAAAAACTATAGCTGATAGTAGAAATGTTATCAATATCATCATCTTAAATATGTTATTAATTTTACACCAATATATATACATTTTTAATACGCTAGTTTTATTTAAAATTAATAATTCAACATTAAGTTATGTATTATTATTCGAAAATCAAGTTTATAAATACATGCAAATCATGTAACATTAAAGCATGTAACACATGTAAATCATTAACGTTAATTAAACGTAAATTATAACAAATACATAAATAAATATAATTTTGGGTTATATGATTCAAAACCCGCACAACCTGTTTCAATCTCAATTAATACACCAGAGCATAGTCCTGGAACATTGAGGTTTAGAGGCTGATGGGATTAAACGTATAACATGAAAACGTTATGTTATGTAAACTGATTTCCACTATCATGAATATTGTAGTATTTTCATATTAAAATTAGTTCCTACTACATAAAATATCTTGAACATATTTGAAATGAACGTAAACGTAATTTAAGCTAATTTACGAAAAATGCCTTTTTTAAAGTAATTTATTAATAGTATTTTATTATTTTTATGTCACCAGCATATGTTCCAATTCAGGCATGCGTAAAGTGAAATAAAAATAAATAAGATGCTTATGAAAAGTAATTGATGTGTATCGGTAAATTTGTATCGCTAAAAGAAAAGGTTTTCTAATTATGTTTTTGTCGAAGGTCAAGTCAAGGGTTTTACGACTAACCTCTAGACTGCATTCTCTATTCAATAAGAATTTCCTAACTATTTTAATAATAAATTATTTTCAAACGTCCTCAATAATTCAGGGATTATATTGGCGATAATTAGATTAATAAACTTACAACTGACTAACACTATTGAAATGAAATACATTCAGTGGATATTGGGACTGTTATAAATCTAATTTGCTTACAACCTTTATGGACAAATAAATAATACATCAACTCAAAAGTACCATTTAAGAATAAAAAAACTTAAAACAAAGAGTTTATTTAAAAACTCGTAGCACTTTACTTTTAACTTTTTGGGGAATTATCATTTCAGTTTGTCACTCCAGTTTTATTCCACGGGGAGGCCTAAGCTGCGCCGCTGCTATAAATTAAACCCAAACATTAAGGGATGAGCGATGTGGGACTCCCTGGCTCCTCTCCCAACCATCAAAACTGTTGTTTCTAAACCCTTTGTTATCAGAAGGGCCCTAGCTTACTATAATAACCGAGAGCATTTTTCTTGTAAGTGTGACTACGGGTTCAGCATTTTTTTTTTAAGTATATGAGTTTAAATACATTTTCTTTGACAATTTGATTAGGTAAGCCTTTTCTCGCAAAAGGTTTTGTATTTTCATAAAATAATGTCTTCAGTGTTACCATTACTAACTAAAGTTGTCGTAAGACAATGTTTTTATATACAAGATAATACACATGCCCTCAGTCAATTATTGTCAGCGGAGAAGAGCGCAGAGAGAATGAAAGTATTGCAGACATTTCCCCCTTTATTGTCGGCGGGTTATTTAACCAGTATGCCAATTTCACGAATTATTCAAGACTACAATATAAAAGGTTACAACGTCCTAGTACTAGGCACCATTGAGGCCATTAATGACTATTGATTCAAAAACGTTATGTTAGAGTTTCAATTGCTCACTCTGTTGCTAGATTTCTTAAACTTATTTTATTGAAAGAAATGCATATTTATTTGTTAAACACATAAACTATGAACGATTTTTCCCAAGATAAGGAAAAGCGCAAGGAGAATATTTTCCTAACACTATTGAAATTAAATACATTCGATTGATATTGGGACTGTTATAAATCTAATTTACTTACAACCTTGAAGAGAATAATTTGAGAATAACCTTGAGAATAATTTGTAAGGAGAATATTTTCGGTTGCACACGAGTAATTTTGTAAACGCAAATAACAATATAAGAAATTGCCTAATGTAAAAAATAACTAACTCCATTATACAAGGAGAAGAAAATTCTGAAGTATAACTGGGTGCTATAAATTAAAATACGATAGGATATTCGTAACTAAATTACGATTAAACATAATTTTATATTTTGTTTATTATGTTTATATTTGTGATAAACTTCTATAAGTTTATCACAAATATAAAAATATTGAACATAACATATTAATGGGAAATGAGTAACATAGTCGAAATTATTTTATTGCATTGTTAACACCATCACCGTCATTTATAGTTTTTACACTTGAATCACCAAATTTATAACGACATTTGTATGGCATTTCTTTAAGTACAAACTGAGATTAAACTACAAAAATTCTGAAAACTATCTTATCCCCATGTTCATTATTGGGTCCTACTTACACTTTACTTATTAAGCCCCGAAAACTCTGAATATTCAAATGCATACTATTGAGTCTGTTTAAAAGCTGTTTATTTAAACAAAACTAAAGTTATTAAATTGCATTCCCTATCAAACCAAACACTTTTATTAGTTATACATAGATGAAATGTAAACATGAGAAGACATGAATGCTCTCTTTGCTCGATTGTACAGCCCTTGATTGGGCAGTTTATTGGGGATTTAGTGCCAACTCAACAGAGGCCGTTGTCGGAATGGCTCGCTATAGAGGTCAAAGGCTCCTCTGTTCCTTTGCACAGCAAGCTTATTCTCAACATCTCTAAATTAAATAGTTACCATTCTCCCATATAATATACAAGTGACTGTTCTTCTTGTATGTATAATATTAAGCTCAATCTTCTTGGTATTTATTTATAACCGTTTCATTTTACCTAATTATCAAAATTAAAATATAAGATTGCTGTAAATAGATATCTCGTTTACGATGACGTGGATTAAGAATGGTTATCCATAATCTTTGCTCAGTAATATGTGAAATACGTGCGTTTTAGAAATATATTGCATAAATTATCGAAAGTAACTGTTGATTTTTTACCATTTTTGTTGGTTGTAAATTATTCCATAAATTAGTTAATATTGTTATATTATGAAGTATTTGGTGCCAATGACAACTAACTCAATACTGTAAATGCTAATAAAAAAATTAAAAACAATTCGAGTTTTTTATAAAATAATAGTGTTATAAAATAAGGTACCTGAGGAAGCAGTAAAATTTCTGTAGTAAATAATAAACGATACATAACATATTTTACAACCGCATGCCTTGTGTTACTACCTCAGTTTATCACTCTAGAATTGCAATGCAACTTGTCTACTACAGCATTTCAGGCCAGCTAGCAGAATACACTTATCATCTCTCTATGTTCAGAGTCCATAATACAACAATTACTGGACAAATTGAATTTAATCGTGTTCCTTCTTCAAAGAATAAATTAGTTTGGATACATAACGACGATTATTCATATATGTACAATTTTAATTTATTAAGATGTTACAACAAAATTAAGAAAGGTCTATGGACCGGCAATGCAATATGAAGTATCAGAGAGGATAAAACATAACAATTATCTTTATTAGTAATTTTCTTGATCGAAAACTATCTAGCTTGAATTCGAAAGGAGAATATTTTCATTGGGTCTGTTGATGATCAGTTTGACTGGTCGAAATCAATAAAGGTCCTGTACTAAATTTAATGATTATTTGCGGTATTATATTTGCAAACAGTACAAGTGTAAATAAAGTTTGAAGTGTTGGAAGACGTATTTTAACCACTCCAGTACTTATAACAACATATGCCATGTTAGTGAAATAACGTTATTTACTTTTATTTATCTATAATTTTACCACTATGTAAACTAAAGCTAATACGCAATTTGACCGCGATTTAATTATGTATTTAATTAGTATAGTAAATAGCAATAGGAGAATTAAAGAACTTTGTTATTTAGGTAAGATTTTTCACCATTACAACCAAAACGTGAAAGTAGCTCATTAAGTTGAAGATGAGTTTTGTTATTTATTCGAGCGCATGTTAGAGTGTCAGAGTCCCAACTTGAACTACGAAAGCAGAGTCAATTAGATTTCTTGACTTGACAGTTAGACAATCGGTTTGGAGCTTTATATCGATAACGTTACACTCTGCCTGTCTCCTGTGGCACATTGATGCTATAAATGGCTGTTGAATAAAGCCCTATGTTAAAAAGTAATAATTTCTCAATGCCTTAATGTTTAGTAATACATGAATAGTTTACAGGTTATAGAGACAGAACTTAACAAACCTAAAGATATTTCGTAATACACTACATAAATTGATTAGTATGGAATCTTTGAAGACTAGACTCTCAAATAAATTAAATTCAAATGCTAATGCAAGTATATATTTGCTGATTAAAAATTAAAGAAATAATGATCAATAAACTTATTTCTTACTAGCCGTTACCCGTCGTGGCTTCACCCCGCGTTCACTTAGCGTTAGTAAGATGTACGTTATTATATATAGTCAGTATATATATAAAGCATCGCGTAACCATTTGGATTAAACCCGTTTTTCGATTATTGCACGCAGCCGACATCAGTATGCTATCAGTCTTACTTGCGGAACTCTAAGGATTCGATGAAGAGAGACATGCATGGTTTTTAGGGGTTTGTTAAAACTCTGTTGGCAAGAGATTATATATATATATTCTATATATATATCTATCTATATATATATATATATATATATATATATATATATATATATATATATATATAGAATGTAAAGTTTTAATTTTGATAACCAAATCGATCAAAGCCTTACTTAAATACAGGGTGGATATTTTGTTTTATTGACAATCTTAGTTTGACAGTTCCCCGTAACTGTCTTACTGACAAATTACTACATTTGCCAAAGGCCACGTTTTGATTCTTTAAGCTGTTGGAAAAATTTAAGGGCAACAGTGTCACATCATTGTACACCTTTCGCAAGTTACGTATTCGTTTATTAGTGAATTTCCTATGGAAAGTGAACTATTAGCATGACCCGCACGGTGAAACTTAAGCCCGGGACCACCATAGAAGTTCCTAACGTGACCCCCTGAACACGTTTTGGGGGGTCGTTCAAAATTTTATATATATATATGTATATATATATATATAGACATATATATATATATATATAGACATATATATATATATATTTAGACATATATATATATATATATGTGTGTTTGCACTCTAGCGGTTGCATTTTTTGTCCGATTAACTTCAAATTTGGTAGTGACGTTCCTTTCTGAAATCAGTTGGACAAGTTCGTTGGGCAAAAGAATCGTAAAACTCCAAACCCATTTTTTGGGGATTAATCTTTCAAATTTAGAGTTTTTGGGCCCAAAAAGGGTCTAAAAAGCCCCAAATGTAAAATTAATGCATGTAAAAAGATGGGAATTAGTGAGACGAAAGTTTTAAGCCCTCTCTCGTCATTCTAGCATAGATATGTACCGAGTTATTAAAGAAAATGTGTTTCGGCTAAACACAGTACGTTGTCTTATGGGGGTTTTACACTAGAAAAGCCTGCTACTCCTTTGTTAGAGTACTTTTATCATCCCCAGCAACCTCACGCCTACTTTCAAGCCTGACTGGACCTTCTCCTAACATTATAATGCGCAAAATTGTATTCCCAGCTTTGCAGGTAAATGAAACCAGGAACATCAGAACAGCCAAAAAATCAATGTTTTCAGATTTCAATAAAAATTGGAATACTAGTATGTTTTTACACTAATTTTAAGTTTTAAAAGTTTTTATGTGGAAATTCACTTCCCTCACGTCAGCGTGCTGCGTGCGAACTCGTTTGGAATTATGATTTTTATGTAGATTTGTTTCGTCATGTTTCGAACTATTTAAATTAAAACATAGTATTGAAATAGTAAGACATGATAAAAATTAGTTAATTATAAAAATAAATTAAATACATCATTCGTTTTCATATTGCATATATTTATTATTTATTATCCTCGTAGTTTAGAATGTATCACTCTCGAACTTTAGCCCTTATCACATGAGTATTAGCCACGAAATATATGTCTTTGAAATTAAAGGACAAGACCTAATGAGGTCTAACCTTTGATTGCCATGTGTTTGGTTTTCAAAGCGCAGTGGCCTATTCCAAAACAAGGCCTAATTACTATTTTGTGAACACCATCTTGTGGCTTGTCTCGATCGCTAATGAGACTTCCTATAATGCCTGCTCATGCTTTGGTTGATATCGGCCAGTTTGGGAGAGTTTATTAAACGCAATCACTTTAATATAGTTAAAACATGAGTAACCTAAAGAAATTTAGGTCGTTACTATTTACACTCATATATTATGTACTTGCATAGCATATATGTATAAAAAATGTGGAGAAATTAAATAAAAATAAAAGTGAGGATTTATACCTGCGTTGAGGTTTTTATCTTACAAAGTAACGTAGACAAATAAACATATTTGTATTTACTTTCCACATCGTTATGAACTTGTCAAAAGGCAAAATGCGTATTCAGACGAAATGTAATTTTATTTGGAATTTTCATGTTTTATTTTTATTTTTGTTCTCTAGATAAACTGGTATCGCTATATGAAACTATTTTGTTTGTATTAGCACATGTTTCTTAAAAGCAACATGAAGCCAACATGAACCAACATGAAGCTGGGTTTTCCTAGGTGTGGAACTCCGCGCGACAATCTCCGCTTGTAGTTTCATCTCAGCGGAATTCTATTTTCCTAGACGCGGACTTTTTTGGCAACCGACTGCAGAATAACCAGGTTCATTTTGGTTGTGATTGTTGGGGGGATAACACCAAGGGCAATAAAATAAAACAATATGTTCTTAAACGTAAGTCTATTCAAGGCATCACTAAATAAATCTATTTAGTGTGGTCTTGGTATATTTAAACACACAAAGTACTGTGTTTAGTATTTTCAACATCTCCTCAACCAATTGTCGTGTAGCAATAATAAGTAACATAACAGAAAGAAAAGGTTATAATTTGTTTTTCAGTTTTAAATAATTGATATTTTACTTTTAAAACAAAATAAAACTGCCTATTATTTAAGCTAAAACAACAAAACAACAAATGCTATACTATTTTATAAGTAGTTTATTTTGTACTGGTTCAATTATCTGTATGTTATTATACCTTCCACAATCCAGATAATTGGGTAATTGTATTTATTCAAAACAGGTTTCTCGTCATCTGACGCCCCTAATTTACCCGAACTCATTCTGTAACCACACAAAACCACAGGACACCAATGTAACCTCAACACTATTCCGCGGCGGAGAGCGGACTCCTCTGCCGCTGGAGCGGACAAAGTTTATCCGCGGTGAGAAAACAGCGGCATTTGATTACATTATGAGGAGAGGCCAGCTCTCTATGTTCCGCTCTCTGCGTTCCGCTCTCCACTGCCGAAAAGTTCCGCGCCTAGGAAAACCCAGCTTGAGTAACAGTGACTAACAAGTATCAGTTAAATGTATACTACGAGTTAACAGTTAAATGTATATATACTTGTATAAATAGTCAAACTATTAGTCAACCATTTAGACACGAGCTTGATTTTCTTATTTTTAGGTCTTATATATATCAGATACTTATATATATGTATTGTTAAATAATGGGATTGGCATTGTCAAAAAACCAATCATCGTTACAATCTTTTCTTTCTTACATACATATAACTTGGGTACGTAAATTCAAAGCCAGTGGAATGCTACTATTACAGAGGTATTCACGAGTATGCCTAATATGTCAAAATATCATAATAACGTCTTCAGTAAAAACTAAAAGTTAAAGCCTGAGAATTAATTAACAGATGATTTGAAAATTGGCGCTTCAAGTAATGCGGAGGAGAGCATAAAATATCTCGCAAAACCTACAAATTCATGAGTCTAATAATCCTTTACTATGATTTATTATAATGGAACAAAAAAGGGTGCCATTTAACGAAAGGGCGTAATGTTCTTCCTATGTAAAATATTGTGTTTTCCAGGAAAGTAAAAATTATTATATTAAATATAATTTCAGCTACTGATTTAAACTTGATGCATTAAAGCTAGTAATTTACTAAACCTATTAGTTATATTAATACATTTAAATTTTGACGAATCCCATTAAGTTTTAATGATGTTGTTTTATAATTTTCTTAACCATTGTAATTTTTGAGGAAATAAAAAAAACATGTATAATAACAAACATTAATATACTGTAGCACTTTTTTAATTCCTAAAATGTTTATATACTTGGGTATCCCTTATTAAGGAAAGGGTACCCAAGTGCATTGACAAGATGTTTTACGTGCATATTGATCCAAACAAAGATCCATAAACGGTATATGAAAGAAATACTCATCGTAATATAATAAGCATTATTGTTAGTGTTATATTTACTGTTACTTATTACATTGTTTGTTTGATCTTACTCATGGAGCAAACTGCACATAAAGTAACATCGCACTACATATTATGATGCCAAGACGTGGGTTACTCTAGGCAACATGTTATGGCCCTAATGTATATTGCTCGTGGGTTTATGAGAGACTTAAAAGGCAATGAATTCTGCTTCGTAGTAAATTGTACACCATCTTCCTCTACTAAACGCTTTATTGAATTCCATTGCTTCCCTTATTTAATAACATATTTTTTTAAATTTATAATTTCTCCCTCCATTCTTCTTAAATAATTTTCCTACATAAACGTAAAACTGTTATAAAAACTAATCGTAAATGGACCAAAAACTTATATAATAAATAAATGACTATTGGGGGGTATAATTTTAAATTTTTATTTGATAATATTATTAGGGATACAACTTTATTGTTATATTACGGATCGAAATATTACCCGAACAACTAATATGAACTATAATAGGTTATAGATAATTTTAAATGTAAATACCAGTAACTGTACAGAAAAACACACAATTTGTACATTTTCCACATGTATACACACATATTAAATTAGCAGAATATAGAATCCATACTGAACTCAGCCCATACCTAAGAGACGTTTAAACGACGATTTAAAATACAAGTTAATTTATTTTAAAAGTCATAAATAACTGTGAAAATATTTTAAGTTTATTTACTTTATGCGAAAAAACATGTTCCGTTTAACAATATATTAAAGCATCCATTTGTTCTTGTTCATTTCTTTGAAATTATATCAAATTAATAGTTGGGTAAAGTCAAGTCGTAAGCCTCTGTTTATGGTGGTGTTAGAATTACTTCCGTCTTTGTCTAACGACTTGGTGATCACGTGACAGGCCATTTAACCAAGTTGGACGGCCTAAACTTTTTTAATGCGCTCGTTGTGATTCAGTGTAGTGTTCAGCACACCTATAACACGAACACTAACTTAACATTCAACTGTGTAAAGTGCCTCCGATATTTCTGAACCAAATTAGGCGGACTGTAGTTATCTATACAGTGACAGTCGGGGCACGGTGCTTGGCTTCTGAGAAAGGCGAGAAACTGAAATTTCTCGTAAATAAAAGTAGACATTAACAAAAACAACCAAAACAAAGGTTTTAAAATTAAATAAAGGAATTTTGCTTTCTGTTGACAAAAGTTTACTGTAACACTAACGGTACTAAGCCAAATAAAGGCGCAAAGTCATTCCAGACCAAACGCTAACCAGGCGTCAATCACTGTGCCCCGAACTGCACCCGTTATAATGGATAGGTTTTTTTTATTATGAAAACAATTTATTGGGGTTATTTTGAATTTTAACATGTTTAGGTTTAGTTTAATTAAACTGTTATGAATGTATTTAAATAATAGGACATTATAAACCATTTTTTAGAAGTAACATTTAATAAATACAGCAAAGACATCTATTATGCATCTATTAAATTTATGATGTAGACATTTTGAATTGAAAACTAAACGATAGAAGAACTTCCACGAAACTAATTTAACTGCAATTTTCAACTTGTCAGCGAAATATATTTTGTTTGGTAGGGTGTTCATTCCTAGAACAGAAGGTCATTTAACAAGCAGGTTATTTATTTTGGATCTTCTGCAACATCTTCATAAGAATAATTTCCTGCCAATTAAGAGATCATGTATGGCTACTTTATAGTATATAAGGATAGCTAATTGGTGTTATTGAACATATACAAATCATAAAAACTATCTTTTGTTACAAGAAAACAAAACTATGAAATTAACTCACTCTGTGAATTAATGTACTCAACAGATATAATGTACCTTGCAATGTAACATGTATAATGTATTATTGTAGATCACTTTTAAGATCTACACTATCGTCACTTTGTAGACAAGAGTGTATATTGGTCTAACCGTGATTACTGACCACGTTTGTGTATACATTGTGGCAGTACATAATGTTAAATAAACCACTTGGTGCCAATTGTAAAAATATCGTACTGACGTGGATGCATATCGCCTGCAACGTCAACAGTCATTCATTAAAGACCATTTACGTATAGGAGTGTTTGTTTATCGTCAGATTTGGTGATTTAATTAAAAGTTAGAAGCAGCATCCTACGAATCCTCGGAAATTCACGGGCGACATAAAACACAATATTAAACAGAGTGCTTCTATGAACAGGATCAGAAGACCCCCTGTGGGTAGGACTGTCTTTCATCATAAATCCTTTATCTGTGAAATAAAACATCGTGACGTTTTCCTCTTCTTTCAGACTTTAAAGTTATAGGGAAACTGAAATATTCTGTTAAGCATAATAAGTTTTAAGTGCGTATCAGGTATGTTACTAACTAATGTAACAATGGTGATTATTTGTGTAAATAAAAAGGCCTTTGATACTACGTGAATACCTATCCCTAGCAAATACAATTTACATTTTATTAGTTGATTTACAAAGTAACAAGATGAATTTATACACAATTGTTGTATGAAAATGTAAAATATTATAACAACCTTCGCATTTTTAACTTATTATAACTACTGTTTTCCTGTAAATCTAAGATTATTACACGACAGGGGACTACAAAGGTCGATTGCGTACTCAGGGAGCAGATGTCAACCACAAAATGTTTTCCTTGTAAGAATCTTTGATTTAGCTGCAAGACAGTGGCATAATTGAAGTGAGTGAGAATGCTGAGCCTCCCCTTCATCACTTGTGTTGTACCCCTTGTCGTCGTATATATATAAACTGTTAATGGCTGGCTTGACTCTAAACAACTTCTCAATGACTCGTAAGTGCTTTTTATCTGTTAGCAATCATACTTTTAATTAAAGAGAAAGTGGGAAAATGTGTATACAAATTAATCAAGTAAAACTTACATCCGTAGTTTAAAAAATGATTTCCCAGACCAACCGCGTAGGTAAATCAAGTTATTGAGGATTTAAGGGCTTTAAGCTTGTAAGTCCGCCGAGATAACAGTGCATGGGATGGTCATTAACTGTATATTTCCGTTCTTTTTTAATTGCACCCCACAGTTGCATTTTTCATCGGCAGCTTAAGCAAAGTGCGTCTTTGGTTTGTGAAAACACTCATTTCCAACTAGATATAATGTTTAATATTTAACAAAACATACACCAATTATTTCTAAAATTCAGTTTAATTTTACTGAAGTATTTTCTTGAAAAGTTGCATATATTGAAACAGAATAGCACAATGCAGTTTAAGTCCTTGGTACTAGGAAGTTTTAACCACTTTCAAAATAGTTGAACGGCAAATTAACTTTTAAACTTTTATCCCCAAAGTCATTATTTAGCTGAGCGCTACTTCATGCAGTTTCCAAAGTGTAATATGACAAAACTACGGGCAATTATATATTAGTCCGTTCCCATTGTTTCTGGAAAGTAAACTATATTATTTTATTTGTGGATGATTAGATTTAAGTTACCATACATTGCACTTCATAAACGTTATTTTACTTATATGTAACTTATTAAAACAAAATACACCGTGAGTTCCCTTGATGCAAACACTATTTTCTAATTACATGGCAAGCTAAGTAACAACTTATTATAAACCTGTTGGTTTCAGTAATGAGAAACTGTACTCGATATTCGTACAGTCCAAGCTATAATGCTATGTACAAATAAAAACATTTATTTAAATTGTTTTGATTACATAACTAATAATCAATTACAAGCAACATTATATGTATATCTCTAAATATTTCTTGAAGGAAGTCAATATATGTAAAAATGTTTATCAGTTTTGCGATGACAAAAACAAAAAGGGGAAAGAAGAAGCTACCTTTTACAACTATTTTAATGTTAAATATTTACACCACTGATCACTAATGTAGCTAAAAACAGGTTTTAAAATCGTGACCACAGTTAATGTAATACGTCCAAGGTGAAAGTAACAATTATTTATATTGAGTTTTTCATCGAACGATGTATTTGTGGGATTCTGCTGAAACGATAAATCGTTGATGTCAATAAGGTTTAACTCTCCAAAGGACGCGTGGAATTAAAACCGTGAAGAATCACAAAGGATTAAGGTTTTCCACCAGGATTATAGTTTATAGATATTGTTTCGTAAAAGTATTTTTAATAATATAGTAAAAGAAGTAAAATAACAGCTTTAAAATAGAGTATAATAAAGCTAAAAGTTTAGCCAAATTTAAATTTGTTACCAATTGAAATTAACTTTTTACAAATTGAAATTTACTTATGTCGTAGCTTTTATGCAATATACAATTTTCTAATTGTAAACAAAAGCATACCAAACTTTTTTAGAGTATGCTAACTATGCACTCAGAGCATAATGAGTTGCATACATCAAAAACAACTTGTGAAATAGCTTTTCTTCTAGAATTAAAAGACTAAAAATGTTAACTAGACACTACTTGTTTTAAATTTAAATCAAAGCTTTTTTATTACAAACCAGTTATAATCGTACAAACCATGATGGAGAGTAATGGAGAGGGTGTGAATGGGGTATTGTCGTAGCTTGAATTTATAAACGAACAGTCAATATAATCAAAAACGTTTGCCAGCGGTTCGCTGATGACAAATCAACGAGTTGGGATGCAATTATGAGAAATATCGCCAAAGTTTCTCGGGGATATTTCTAGCTCGTCTTGGCAGAAACTGATCACTTTGTTACTCCAATGCAACATTTTTCAGCGTCATTTAATTCATATTAACTATTTTTCATTAATAGGTTATTGTTTTATTCTATTGCTATTTTTAGTACGTTGAGAATATTTTTTCTTTCTAAGTTATCAAATATGTAATATTCCTCAAATCCGTATTTGTTATATTCAAACTTTAAAATAAATTACAAACAAAATTAAATAGCTTTCTTTTATTAGTATCTTTCAGCCAGTTTGTAAGCCTATAATTTGTCAAATGTTTTATTTTAAACGGTTATAATTTATTTCCTCTAACATTTTGACAGGAAAATGATTTATTATTGACAGATTTTCCTGATATACCAGTGTCAGTTTTTAAACTTATAACCGGATTTATAATGCATAAATTTCGTATTTAACTATAATTTGCAGCCAGCATGTCTTTATTATACTCCATCCGTTATATTATAAACCTATTTTGAATTTAATACATAATTTTCAGAGCATTATACCTCCTAAAAGAATAATATTATATAAAACTTTATCTGTTTGATAAATTGAATAGCATAATATATCAGTTTCGTGACAGCTATCCCCTAAGTTATTATTATTATCATAAGGTACCTAAGTTTTTTTTTATTGCACAGCATGAGAAAGTATCAGACCTGAGGCAAAAGGTTTAGTAGAAAATAGGTCAGTTTTCTCATTGGCCTGATGATGACTGGTGTGACTGGTCAAAATCGATAGCCTAGTACCATCTTTTATATATGTTTACCGTCTGTTTGTGAATCAGTATAAGTGTAAATATATCTTAAGTGTTGTAAGACGTATTTTATTACATCCCGTAGAAATTAGAAACATTCTATGTAATCATTGTAAAAATAGGGTAAATATATATATATATATTTTTTTTATAAAATCACCAGTAGCATATGGCTAGGGAAGCAGGGAGTACACAAATGTTCCTAAGGGGACAGCGGTGTTTATCTATTCTGATTTCATTTGATTTTATTTCTCAATGGCAATGCCAGTACATGCACAACATAACCACAATATAACCCCTTGAACCGAAGGCCAATTAACTATGAGTAATTGCTAACAGTTACTAGCGAGTTGCCCACCACATTCTAGCGAGTTGCCCGCCACATTCTAGCGAGTTGCCCTACACATTCTAGCGAGTTGCCCGCCACATTCTAGCGAGTTGCCCGCCACATTCTAACGAGTTGCCCGCCACATTCTAGCGAGTTGCCCACCACATTCTAACGAGTTGCCCGCCACATTCTAGCTAGTTGCCCGCTACATTCTAGCGAGTTGCCCGCCACATTCTAGCGAGTTGCCCGCCACATTCTAGCAAGTTGGCCGCCACATTCTAGTTAGTTTCCCGCTACATTCTAGCGAGTTGCCCGCCACATTCTAGCGAGTTGCCCGCCACGTTCTAGCGAGTTGCCCGCCACATTCTAGCAAGTTTCCCGCCACATTCTAGCTAGTTGCCCGCTACATTCTAGCGAGTTTCCCACCACATTTTACTTGTTCTGGCAAGTATTGTTATTAAAATATTTGTTCAAGATTGTGATGAAATGATCGGTATATATTAGTATACCCTAAAACTGACCCTTAACTTTAACTTATTCTTCATAACTCGCTCCTCATCTATTTGATATTATAAAGCTCTGTAATATACTTCAGTCTTACATCATTACGTATGCTTTCACAAATCTTTCTCTAAGTCAATGACGAAGTATGAACACAAATGTTCCGTGTATTATTTGTTACATAATTACTTTTCACTACAAAATACTTGAGAACCGATTTTCACTTCAAGAACGTATTGCTAAAAACTGTATTTACTGCAGCAGGATCATGAAACTAGTTTGGTGGTTATCAAGCTATCACAGCTAATAACACTGCATTGTAAAAACACTGTTTAAAAATACAGAACAACCTCAGGGCGAACCAAACAAACACAACACTGTACAATGCAAGCGTTAGTTTATATTTTCTATTTTGTTAAGTTCACAAAGGAAGCGAATATTTCATGAGCTTTTGAATAAAAGAAAGAAATTTGTCCAGAAATAAACAGTGAATACATTTGAATAAATTCCCAGTTATATTTCCGTCGTTTACAACACAAAGAGTTTTGTAATAGTTGCATGGGTTTATTTATTGAGCAATTAAATAAGTTTTTTGTTTTTATTTTAAAAACTATAAACAAGAGTATAGAGTATATTACCTGCGCATAAACCGAATGCAGCGACTATCGAGATTATTTGTTTCGATATAAAAATAGTGAAAGGTGTTATCAAGGCCGTACCATGTAATAATCTTGGATCTTACCATGATAATTCTTTTGGTATCGTAATTCTATTGATTAAATTAAATTATGTTAGGAAAAACCTATTTTAATCAATAAATTTTTGAAGACAAAATTGATTGTTTGACTAAGCAGCTTTTACTGGGTTTGTAAAACGTTATCTAAGTTCAATCCATGCCTTCAATGCTGTTTAACAAATCTGACCTAAAACTATCAAATCATTAGAACACAGATAGTTTTAACAGGAAACGAGATTGCACGCAGCACGCTGACGTGAGGGAAGTGAATTTCCGCACTAAAACCTTAAAAAGATCAAATAAAGGGTATAAACCAACACTGGTTACATTATTTTTTTAAAGTTGAGAACTTTTATTTTTTGGCTGTTTTGATGCTCCTGGTATATTTAAATTCACTAAATGGATGCCAATTTTGTACATTATAAAGTTAGAAGGAGGTATTGTCGGGATAACAAGTTGGTATAGTGGTAAGACAACGTACTGTATTTTGACAATTATCATTTTCTTTAATAACTCGGTAAGTACTTATGCTAGAATGATGAGAGAGGGCTTAAAATCTTTGGCTTTTTACGTGCAACAAGTTAATGTGCAATATCTAATGTACGTTTGGGGCTTTTCTGACCCTTTTTGGCCCAAAACTCAAAATTTGAAAACTTGAAATCCCCAGTGTGAATATCTCTTGATTGTCTTTAAGCAAGTAAGCAATCGATATTGCCAATAATACATTTCACATTAATACTAAAATGTTGCTTTTTTTCTTTTTTGCCGTCCTTCTTCCGTCAAATATTTCGTCTTAATTCTAAAATGTAAAGTAAACGTAAAAAATAGTTAAATTACACAAAAAATTATGAAATAAAATAAAATTACACAGTAAAATTGTTTCTTGGATTTTTGTTTTAAAAATGTATATCAATAACCTCTAAGAAAAAGAAATCATCAACTGAATAAAAACATTTGGATTTCAGCCATGAATCAAGGACAACATAGAATTTCTTAGTTGGAATCGTTCCTGCAGTTGGGGGTAACGTATTAAAAAACTATATACTGAGATATTTATAGCTATTATGGATGTGAATGGATGTGAGTGATTGCATAGCTTTCGTTCTCGTCTATTCAATTAGAAAAGCAATCGTGGAAACGTCAAAGTAATATCTTCAGTTTTAGCAGTTGTATCAAATTTAACCGTTGTTTTACAGGCAACTTGTTAAAAGGGAGGTTTGCAGACGCAATTTTTCCATTTTTTACAATTATCAGATTCAAACAATTATTTTAGTCTTATGTTTCATTAAAAAAATGCATTTTCATTAGAACCATAAATGATACATTAATCTTAATTTCAGGACATTATTGATTATTTATGAATAAACGAAAGTGGTTCCCGTTGGCAGAATAATGTCTCTTTTGTCAAGATCGGACCGATTTCAGTTGTTTTTCACTACCAATGGGTAAATCAGAAGCTTCGCTATTAATGTTGATTGATTAGGCCTTGAATGTAGACACATTCTAAATTTCAATATTTTTGTATTCAAATCGCTTAAATGACACTGTTTCATTAGTTAAGAAACCTAATTTCGAAAGACAAGAGAATTTGTTCCCGTTTAACATCACTGGCCGAACTATTGATTGTTTTATGAATGCTGAAAGAAGAAAAATAATTACACGTTTATGGTTTAGTTCTCATTAGGTTGTAAATGTTTTTAATTTACAAGTGAAAAAATTGGATACTGTGATAATGTTTTGTTCGATAGTATTTATCAACTAACCTATCGCACTAGAAAGTTCCACACCACTGGTTCAAAAATGAACGAGCTTCACAAGCGGTTGAGCCGATAAATAATTGTATAAATATCTTCGTAGTAAATATAGTTGGCTCTACTTTTTCCCAATAATATAAACTTTGTCAATAATAGGTAATCAAAATTATTGAATTTATGAAATTTCTTTTTACATAGTTACACGTATAGGAATAAAATATTTAACAAAACTATTTACATTTATCAATCTACGTTTAGAAGAGTTTATTATGGTTTTTCCTTAACCAGAACAGTAGGAGTTACTGCACAGTTAGGCCGCTGAATGAGTGACCTTCATACAGAACTGGGTAAAATCAATTGCAACAATTAAAATACGTGCAACAGTTGAGGTAGATAAGACAAACATTGACTGACCTCGCCACTACTTGGTGTTATCTCCTCCAATCAAATGAATTGGTAACAGTCTTACACAGATTGTTGGCTACACAAGCATCTTGCACAAGCTGTGTCAGAATGTCTGTCCTCACCGGACCAACCGAACCACCGAACCAAGGTATTATTAGTGAATTTCCTGTGGAAAGTGAACTATTAGCATGACCCGCACGGTGAAACTTAAGCCCGGTTCCACCATAGAACGTGGTTCATAACGTGACCCCCTGAACACGTTTTGGGGGGTCGTTCAAAATTATATATATATATATGTGTGTGTGTGTGTGTGTGTGTGTGTGTGTGTGTGTTTGCACTCTAGCGGTTGCATTTTTTGTCCGTTTTTCTTAAAATTTTGTATGGACGTTTCTTTCTATAATCAGTTGGACAAGTTCGTTGGGTAAAGCAATCGGAAAACTCTAAACCCCTTTTTTGGGAATTTATCTTTCAAATTTCGAGTTTTTGGGCCCAAAAAGGGCCATAAAAGTCCCGAATGTAAAATTAAAGCACCGGATGTAAAAATATGGGAATTAGTGAGGCGAAACTTTTAAGGCCTCTCCCGTCATTCTAGCATAACTATTTACCAAGTTATAGAAGAAATTGTGTACTTCGTTGTCCCATGTACAGTACGTTGTCTTATGGGTGTTTTACTTTAGAAAATCCTGTTATTCATTTTTGGTGTACTTTCATCATCCCCAGCAACCTCACGCCTACTTTAAAGCCTGACTGGAACTTCTCCTAACCTTATAATGCGCAAAATTTTATTCCCAGCATTGCAGGTAAATGAAACCAGGAGCATCAGAACATCCAAAAAATAAATGTTTTCAGATTTCAATAAAAATTGGAATAAATGTATGTTTTAGACTTATTTTGAGTTTTAAAAGTCTGTAATGCGGAAATTCATTTCCCTCACGTCAGCGTGCTGCGTGCGAACTCATTTATTTATTATGTAAATTAACACTGATGATTCCACTCGAGTTTGTAAATGTTACGATAAAGTTACTGACGTGTTGACAGGAGCTCAGAGTCGTCTCAGAGAGCTCCACTGTTGTCTCCTTAGACTCATATGGCATCTCTAGGTGGTGTCTCAGATTTTACCTATATAAAGTTAAATATCACTATATTAAACATTTTGTATTTAAATACTTTTTCTTTACTTTAATAAACGAACTGAAAAAGGTGTAATATAAAATTTAATTAAGTTAAAAAGTGGCATTACTAAACCTTATTTCTCCAGGATTATTTATTAAATGTATACTGTTACGGAAAATCCAAGAAATCCTTCTCTGTTTGTGTTTCCATCCCATACGATTTTGGTTGCTTTAAGAAGGAAAATTACTTCTTAATGACATCGTTTTATTCTGTATAAGTAGTATTGTCTGGATTTCCATGAACGGTCTTACTTATGTTTTGTTATTTTGTATTGTTATAATTTTAGCTAAGAGTAAAATTAAGTCTTACTCACTTAATTAATTTTTTTTCACTTGTATGACAAGCTATATACTTCATTGAGGCAATAGTATATGTTACAAGATAATAAACAAAGAATAGTGAAAGATATTTATTTGTAATGTATTTATTTGCGATCACCTTTTTCCAGGTTTATGATTTATAATTTGCGTTCTCTCTAGTGTAAATTTTGTACATACAAAATGAGTTACTGCTTTTACAAGGTAATAATAGGGATAATTCAAACGGATGCCACATCAGCTAAATGTAATGCATTTTAGTTTATTATGATTCTTGTTAAACTGCAAATTACTGTCTTTTAGATTTTTAATTCAGTCATCTTGGACGAGAAGAGGTTCATGCCAACGTATTATACATCCATATTATTCTACCTTATTCTATTTAAGGTATGGCATAAAAGATAAATGGTAAAAAATATAACATTTGAATTTCTAACTTATTACTTAATAATTTATTCGCTGTTGTAGTGCAGATTATTGTTATAATGGAGTTAGTATACGTAGACGTTAACACATATATTGTACTAGCTGTTACCCGCAGGCTACGCCTTGCAAATGATTTATAAAAACTATGACAGCTGCTTTCTATGGATAGCCCTTGGAACTACTACGAATCAGTATCTTCAGCTGTTTATATTTTCATCAGCTCAAATTAAAACGTGTTAAAATGAATGACTATAAGGAATACATGGGACATTTTTTGAGGTCACTGGTGGAGCCCTAAGGTGAGATCAGGATGAAAACCATTTAGGTTTTCTATTTTATGCCTAAAGAATCAGTGTACACAATTTCAAATCTCTAGGTAAATGGGAAGTAGAAGAATTCGTGATGAGTGAGTGAGTGATTGAGTACTTTGCCTTTCACAGGTATAGATTATGAATGATACATTTATTTCTATTTATTAAACGGTTTCCGTATATATATATCAAGTCAGGCAAATAAACAAGAGCTCACACAAGTAAGTACAATGCTCATAGTTAACGACGTTTGCTGTAAGTATTGCGACCTCACATAAGGTCGACTCTGCAAACAAAGAATGTTGACTTGCTTTAAGATCAGTATAATTATGGTTGGCTTTGTCTGCTTTAATTTATCATCGTTGTTAGTTGTAAATTCACCTCAGACGTAATTGAAAACATAACAAAAAATGTTTACGGTAGGATCTGGTTAAAATTATATGGTTGTATTTGATCCAATTGTATATAATATAATGTTAGCTAGTGAATATGTTTGTGTTTGGAGGAATATGTACTGAAACATTTAGATATTATTTGGTATACCGTATATTTGTATGATTTGGGAAATCGATTTTTCCTATTATTGCTGTAAACTTTTTTCTATTCTAAAACAGCGAAAAGTTGTTAACCCCAGTGAGACACTCTTGCCTTCGTAATTAATGTCAAAGTACTTCTCCACCTTCCGAGTAATTAAACCAGCTCAATAGGCTGACAAGAGCTGCTGCTTAGTTGTTGTGCCTCTAGAGCTTTCACACACTGATGAGAGCGTTACGGCTGTTTTGAATGTAGAGGATATCAACTAGCAGCCTGTTAATTTGACTGGTAGCACATTCCCTACCGGCAGTGAGGAACTTCTGAGTCACGGTGAGTGGGACGGCCGGTAGTGAAGGGGGTAGACCTGTTTGAAAGTGGACAACTCAAAAGGCCCTTGTCCTAATTGAGACACTGATATATTTTTTTACAAAACTGTATACACAGATCCTCACTTATTTATCAAACACTGATTTTGTCTTTTGAAAATTATAGTTTTTATTATTATTATTTTTTTTTTATTTCCGTTATCATTTAGAAATATAAATGGCATTATTAATTTTCTGTGTTTAGTAATGATCTAGAACTCTATTTACAAATGAAATCATGGAAAATATTATATTGGTAGATCATAAACTTTATAAATACAATCCATAATAAGCAAACCATACATACATATGGTATACATATTGAAAAATGAAACGCCTATCCATGAGGAAACCAAATAAAAAAACAAAATACCCCCGTAGCAGCAAACCTGCGTACTCAGCGAATTTCCAATGCATATATATGTATATTAATACCACATAAAGCCACATACCAAGTTTCATCAATATACATTCATAAATAAACGATTTATGACATTTTAATTATTCTCCATAAGAATAACATGGCGGCTGAGTATGCAGATTTGCTGAAGCAAGGAGCACGACAAATGGGGTTTTATACAAATATCAATATAACTCATGTAGGTAAAGCCATATACCAAATTGCATTAATTTGTTTTCATAATGATGGGAGATAACACGTTACTTATTCTCCATAAGAATAACATGGGGCTGAGTACGCAGGTTTGCTGCTACGGGAGCCATTGGTACAAAACTTTTTTTGAGCAAATATCAATGGTCCACAACCAGATGAAGTCGTATACCAAGTTTCGTCAGTATACGTTCATAAATAAGCGAGATATAAAATTTTTATTTTGCTCCATAAGAATAACATTAGACAACGTACTGTGTTTAGTACTTTCAATATCTCGGTAACCAATTGACGTAGAGAAATGATCAAAATACCAAACTGTGTGTTTTTTTAAGCTAAATCCAATGGTAAAAACTAAAATTTGACTATTTCCAAAATTATATGTAAAAAATTCGAAAAACCTATTTTTGGGGTACAAAACCCCCCCAAAATACCCCTTCGGATAGAGCGATCTGGCTGGTTTTCGAACTTAAAGTCATAAATGTTGCTTTACACGTTTATACCAAATTTCATCAAAATCGGATAATTTTTACGAGAGTCATCGTGCTCACGGGCACACACACACATATATATATACTGTTTTGTTTATTTACAGGTTATTTAATTTTAAGTTTAAGGTTATTAGCTGCACTGTGATCATGAGGTAACCTCGAAACACGTGTCAGTGAATTAAAAATGAATTTTGAAGGGTACTCTGGTAATTTTCTTTTAAAAATAATAAATATATATATATATATATATATATATATATACAGTTTCGAACGAATGGTGTTTTTGGGGTCTGGGGACCTCAAAACGAAAAGTTATCATGGTCCCGGGCCTAGGTCTTACCATGCCGACTACGGTAATAGCTTCTTCCCTATAGGGGAAATTCGCTAAAACAAGGTTTAACGATTGTTGTGCCGCCTTAGTTACTCAACTACGGAGTTTTACATGGTTTATAAATATATATACCAGAGACCGCCCAATGGTCGACATTCGGCCAAATATTATTTGACGCGATTATTTGGATAAAAGTTGATTATCTAGTGGGGTTTGTTGCGCTCATCTCTCTCTCCTTCTCTCCTTCTCTCTCCCTCCCCCTCTCTAACCCTCACTCCCAGGTAATTATTTTTAATGTGGAGTTAAAAAGGATAGCAGGAGGGCGTTACCATTCCAGTAATCAGTGGCCTTTTTATTTATGTCTTAAACCTCTCCACCTCATCCTCTTGCCGTCCTCATTCTTCCCCCCCTCACAAACAGGTTTCATTCTTTTAAGTTAAGTTAAAAAGGTTAATAGAAAGGAGTTACCATTCCAGTAGTTAGTAATATGTTTTATTTAAATTAATCCTGAACTATCTGTTCTTGCTGTTGTTGAGCTAAAATGGATAGGAGAGGGGTGTTACCATTCCAGTATTCAGTAATATTTGTTTATTAATGAATCATTTATTCTCTGTGCTATGAAACATATTTTTTTGAATAACTAAATTCAACCAACAATTAATTGACGAATAATGGCCGTTTGTGTGGATGTTTTATCACAACATTAGTAGCTAAACAAAATCATTTGAACCAGTCATGCTGCTTGTCACGAATAACTAAATAAGTTAGTTTATTATCAAGTGGATCCTGTTGCTCTTTCGCTCCCCCCCATCCCCCTCACTAAGCCCCAGGTTTAATTTATTTAACGTGGAGTTAAAACGGATAACAGAAAGGCGTTGCCACTTCAGTTGCCAGTGGTATTTTTATCTACATAATGCCTGAAACATGTGTTCTCCCTGTTTTCTAGCATTTTGTATATCAACAACTGTCAAAAATAGAATTATATAATCAATTACTGTTGTTCCGTAAGATTAACATCTTGGAAAGCCTGTGGGGCGTAGCCCTGAGGTGCTATGTAAATCATAATGGGTTTCTGCTCATCTACAGGACAATATTTTCCTAACGATATGCGTGAAGTTCTCATACGAGGCACACAATCTGAGACAAAAGGAGGAGAGTTTCATGCTTGCTTATTAATATAAAGAATATAAACCGTAACTTGCAAACAATTATCTAAATACTCTTTAAAAATGTATATAAATACTTAGGAAGTCTGAAACGGTACTCAGTTATACGTTTACTATTTACAGTTATTATTACAGTACCCCTATTAAGTTAACTGAAAATGTTAATAATGTTTATATATATATATGAACTCTCAAGTCTGTTATGAACTGGTTGTTCATTCCAAGTACTAGTACCTTTTTACGTTGAAAACAAACAAACGATTAATTGAAAAAATAATATTATTTATTAAGGGTTTTACATACAGACAAGGATGGATCGTCCAAAGTAAGAAGAGCGCAAAGTTAATAGCTGGAAGCCAGGTGGAAGAAGCTGCCAGAAGTTGTTGACGTTCAACTACGGGCCTGTTACAGCCTAATGTTGGCCGTGGGCCAGAACTGTGGATGCTTACTCCTCCTACGTTACTGAATATGGGCTGTTCAAAAACGTCATGTGGGGAAACAATCAAGGAACTGCATACGCTTATAATGAGATACATCATAAAATAACTTGGTAGTTATAATTTATAGAATAATATAAATTATAGTATAGTAATAACGGACATTTTAATCATCCAATGAAGTATAAATCTTTCGTCCTTTGGAATACAAATTTGCATTCATTTTTGATCATCAAAGTACTTTTAACCTTAGTGGCATTTGTTTATTAAGTGGTCATTTATTTTGTCCGTAGACTGTTTTAATTCAATGTTTAAATACATTGTATTCAGGAGGATTGCTATTAGTTTCAATTGCATTATGATTGATTTTTTTACACCAGCCGTAGATATTATTCCCTTTATTTATATTTAAAACGGAATTTTTTTATTCAATTGAGAGAAGTAATACGTACAAAATTACAATTTGGTAAACATAATACAAACAAGTAACAATTATTTTTTTTAAAGTATACCTATTACTCTTTTTTATTTAAATATAACTCTTTCTGATACCTGCAAATATTTTGCATTGCCTCTTTCAGTATGACAGCGCAAGTGTATTATTTTGCAGTATGTTGGCTGCAAGACAAGTACCTAAGTACAATGATAACATATATTTTCACTTAACTCATAAAGTAAATTACTTCTATGCGATTCTCCTTCTTCAGTAAATGATTATAAGAAAAATTAAAATCACAACTGTCATGAAAGGCAGTCTATTTAAATTCCACTCTTGAATTTAAGGTATACTCTTTCTATATATTCTTCTCTTCTAGAAGCATTTCTTGTGAGTTTTGTTCCTCTATATGTTAAGCTACTCTAATTACTCTAATAGTGTTTTATGACCCCGTTATTCCCTCCCAAGTATCAGACTTGACTAAGTATCAGGTCTCTACGGGAAGTCTGATGGACACAACCCCCTAAAGAAACAAGGATGACCACACTTGATAGTGAAAAGGAGTTAATAGTGTAATGTTACTAGTTAATAAGACATCTTATGTCACTGCTTATAGTCAGTTTATTTTACAGTACTTGGGAGGCCAAGCTTTGCTCGGGGAAGGCCATTCAGTTTGTTTAGATGACTGGGAGTAATATTTCACCACTTCACCCAACTGATTACCATATTTTTATAGCTCGTTTGCCTGTTTCCTGCATTTTTAAGGTCACTCCAGTTGTTATTTATAAGTCAATGTCCCTTTGATTTATTTTACTACCCATATATATGTAATCTTCACTCAAATATTTTAATCTCTGCTCTCAGGAAACCACATGTTAATAATCATAAACAACATGAGTCCCTTTGGCAGTTCCCTGGTTGATTATGAACAGCTGTTACAATTCTTTTGTTTTTATTTGAAACTCCATTAGCCCAATGTTAATTTTTTTAACTTTTCATTTTAGTTTTTTCAATTTTTTATTTTTCCTGGGGAAGAAGCCTGTCTATAACTTATTTTTATCCCAGAAATTAGTTATTTCGAACATTTGAAGGAAATCGTTGGAGCCGTTTTTGAGATCCGTGTCGCAAACAAGCAAGCAAACCTTACTCATCATAGAGTATAGGATTTAAAATATCCGAATTTTTTTAAACGAAAAGATATATTAGGTATTAGCTTATTAATTACTGACTTATTACACGTATCATTGTTTTGTGGGAACACCCAGCCAACGAGTCAAGAACCTCTAAAAAATATCATATTTCTTGTGCTACTCTTCACTGGCTGGCATAACTGAATTTTTACTGTATTTTCACGATACAATCCTCACTTTATCTGTAATTTTTTTATTTTAAATCTGAGGTTTTGGTGCAAGTATTATTATTGTCAATGTATCCTATAGCCCCAACAATACATTGTTTTGTTTATATCAGTTTGCCTATCTATTTGTCTTAGTGTACAGACTCGATGAACTTCAACAGTAGTCCAATTTTGTACGGTTCTCCAAATAAATCACTTAATCAGTTTCCAGTAGTTTACAAAAAATAGCCAGAAAAACAATAAAGCCCGTTCAAAAATTTTATTTTCGGAGTTCACACTATGTAAAGTAATGTACTATGTGGAATTATTATCTTTTATATTGAAGTCTACGTACACAAAAATTCGTATTTATGTCCGTATTCAACCCCATAGTAGAAACCAAAAGTACTTAACAAAAACCAAAAGTAAATACACCTTTTAAATGAAAATAATTAGTTTAATATCAAACCAGTTTATAAAATTGACACTTTTAGCAATATTAATTTGTTCGATTAAATATTTAATTGTTCAGTCTTGGACAAGTAAATGGCTATAATAAATTAAATATACCTAATTAAATATATTCCTTGGATGCTTGAACGGATTCCAGTAAACATAACTAACTGTAAGAGGTTATATGCAGCTGAAACAATAACGAAGAGATAGGAGGTGTGTTTGTACAGACAAACCTCTTACTGTACATCTCCCGCCTCAGTGCCTTGGAACATTACTAACTGTAAGAGGTTATATGCAGCTGAAACAATAACGACGAGATAGGATGTGTGTTTGTATAGACAAATTTCTTACTGTACATCTCCCGCCTCAGTGCCTTGGAACATAACTAACATGTAAGATGTTATATGCAGCTGAAACAATAACGACGAGATAGGATGTGTGTTTGTACAGACAAATTTCTTACTGTACATCTTCCGCCTCAGTGCCTTGGAACATAACTAACTGTAAGAGGTTATATGCAGCTGAAACAATAACGACGAGATAGGATGTGTGTTTGTACAGCCAAACCTCTTACTGTACATCTCCCGCCTCAGTGCCTTGGAACATTACTAACTGTAAGAGGTTATATGCAGCTGAAACAATAACGACGAGATAGGATGTGTGTTTGTACAGACAAATTTCTTACTGTACATCTTCCGCCTCAGTGCCTTGGAACATTACTAACTGTAAGAGGTTATATGCAGCTGAAACAATAACGACGAGATAGGATGTGTGTTTGTACAGACAAATTTCTTACTGTACATCTCCCGCCTCAGTGCCTTGGAACATAACTAACATGTAAGATGATATATGCAGCTGAAACAATAACGACGAGATAGGATGTGTGTTTGTACAGACAAATTTCTTACTGTACATCTTCCGCCTCAGTGCCTTGGAACATAACTAACTGTAAGAGGTTATATGCAGCTGAAACAATAACGACGAGATAGGATGTGTGTTTGTACAGCCAAACCTCTTACTGTACATCTCCCGCCTCAGTGCCTTGGAACATTACTAACTGTAAGAGGTTATATGCAGCTGAAACAATAACGACGAGATAGGATGTGTGTTTGTACAGACAAATTTCTTACTGTACATCTTCCGCCTCAGTGCCTTGGAACATAACTAACTGTAAGAGGTTATATGCAGCTGAAACAATAACGACGAGATAGGATGTGTGTTTGTACAGCCAAACCTCTTACTGTACATCTCCCGCCTCAGTGCCTTGGAACATAACTAACTGTAAGATGTTATATGCAGCTGAAACAATAACGACGAGATAGGATGTGTGTTTGTACAGACAAATTTCTTACTGTACATCTTCCGCCTCAGTGCCTTGGAACATAACTAACTGTAAGAGGTTATATGCAGCTGAAACAATAACGACGAGATAGGATGTGGGTTTGTACAGCCAAACCTCTTACTGTACATCTCCCGCCTCAGTGCCTTGGAACATTACTAACTGTAAGAGGTTATATGCAGCTGAAACAATAACGACGAGATAGGATGTGTGTTTGTACAGCCAAACCTCTTACTGTACATCTCCCGCCTCAGTGCCTTGGAACATTACTAACTGTAAGAGGTTATATGCAGCTGAAACAATAACGATGAGATAGGATGTGTGTTTGTACAGCCAAACCTCTTACTGTACATCTCCCGCCTCAGTGCCTTGGAACATTACTAACTGTAAGAGGTTATATGCAGCTGAAACAATAACGACGAGATAGGATGTGTGTTTGTACAGCCAAACCTCTTACTGTACATCTCCCGCCTCAGTGCCTTGGAACATTACTAACTGTAAGAGGTTATATGCAGTTGAAACAATAACAACGAGATAGGATGTGTGTTTGTACAGACAAATCTCTTACTGTACATCTCCCGCCTCAGTGCCTTGGAACATAACTAACTGTAAGAGGTTATATGCAGCTGAAACAATAACGACGACATAGGATGTGTGTTTGTACAGCCAAACCTCTTACTGTACATCTCCCGCCTCAGTGCCTTGGAACATAACTAACTGTAAGAGGTTATATGCAGCTGAAACAATAACGATGAGATAGGATGTGTGTTTGTACAGCCAAACCTCTTACTGTACATCTCCCGCCTCAGTGCCTTGGAACATAACTAACTGTAAGAGGTTATATGCAGCTGAAACAATAACGATGAGATAGGATGTGTGTTTGTACAGCCAAACCTCTTACTGTACATCTCCCGCCTCAGTGCCTTGGAACATAATTCCATGTTACAACGTTATTTTTCTTAAACAAACAATGTATTTATGTTCATTACTCCATTATGATGTCACATGCTGCCCTTAAATAGATTATTAAACTATTTTCCCTGAAGAGAAAACCTAAATAGTCATATACACTGACCTTGGTCATTGTGTCAATTGAAAATCACAGTTAAATAATTTAGAACAATACCTAGTTATATTTTGCTATTTATCTCTGGATTCAGATTTTCCACAAAAATGCAGTTACGTAAATAGCCTTAAGGTGTCGTTTTTTTACATATTTCTTTAAATATCTTTTAGCCTATTGCCTGTACACCCCCAGTAGCTGGGTAAACTTTATTTGTAGGCCCATTTTTGCAGTGGTTATCAACTTAATTGTGCAAACAAGTACACAAACAAGTGCAAGTGTGCACACATACGATAAGTACATAGACACACTAAACGTTACAACAAAATATAGTAATAAATAAACCTCATCAAATTCCGTCTCGAAAAACACCCATTCCGTACCTCTTGGTTGTTTTATACCTAGGGCCTAACATGATTAAAGATATCTCTATTTCATATTTTGATCAAGGCAGATCTAGAGGGCTAGAGTTTCTGATAAATATCAAACGTGTATGCCAATTAATAATTTAAGAGTTGTACAACCACCAAACAAAAATAAAGTATTTCTTTTAATAGTATAAAAATAACTGAAAATATTACAATTTTAATTCTCTATAGTGCTCAGTTTTCGAACTTTTCGTACGGAATTAAAGTACTGTACATTAATTTTGACTTTTCGTATTTTTTCATTAAAGTACAGTATTCAAAATGTATTCATCTGGTAAAAAACATGTTTTAAAATTTAAAAAAGTGTTAAGTTGCGTAAATAAATTGTTAAGAAATATATTAGAGGGAGATTACTGAAACTTTTACAATTAATGAATGAATCTGAAACATTTTTGACCTATTGCGTCAACCAACACGTACACTCCCTACCTTACACTTATCAGTCGTACTGTATTACTTATTCAAATATATATGTATATAAAATAATACAACTAATTCAATTCAATGTTATATCGACGTAATAGGTAGAGATTATAACAGTCTTTAAAATTATCTAAAGCCAAGACATTGATTAACACATGGTGACAATGGTCACAACCATGAGTTTACTGTTTGAGCAATCCAATTATTTTACAGAACACTTGTTTGTGTAATGTATTATTTTACGGTAGTATCTAAACGTTCACCCTTTCAACCCAACAAAATTTATTTCAAAACATAAAATATATGGGAGAACAATTTTAATCTATTCAAATCACTACGTTAAAGTATACTGATATTTTTTAACAGTTGTAGTTTAAAATATAAAAAATTTTGCTTTTATTGATGTGTACAGTTGAAACAAATAATACAGCTTATCTCCTTATAAAGATATAGGATGAAACAGTAAACTTAATATTTTAAATACTGATAATTATCAATGACAACCAAAATAATATTTACCGCATAAATTTGTGGACTTTGAAAGAAAGTATATTTTGATCATAAAATCGTTGCAAACTTTTCTTTGAATTTAAAGAAAGCTCTGAACGTTTCCGGCGTGGTGTTTTAAAGAGTTAACCTTCGTCTGGCGCGGATGGAATAAGAAAACAGAGAAATAGAGACCGGAACTCTGGCTGGGGATTTGTGATCTAGATCCGCTTAAAGTTTTACTACTTTTTCTAGTTTCTCATATAGCTGCTTATATACAGCTAATTAATAACTTAGCTTAACTACTGTAAGGGCACAATTTTATATATATTATATTTAATATGCATTTATCAAATACACTCCTATAGTAGTAAATAGTTTTTCTGAATAGGGTAAATTAAATGTAATATATATTTATGGAAATGACGATTTTAAGCTAACGAAGAAGTATAACCGTATTGGATATTACTTAAGTATATATATATATATATATATATATATATATATATATATATAATTGTTTCCAACTAATGTTAATCAGTTAGGATTGTTGACACAGCTGCGTCAATGGAAGCAAAACTTTTTAATTTTTGTTTAGTATCAAATCCACATAACTACATACTATACTTACTATACTGTATATAGTGTTGACGTTAAAAAGTTTTTTTTTTAACACTAAAAGAAGATTTGTTTACAAATTGTTCTTGAGAGATGGACTATTTACCATTAAAGTAATTTTTATAAGTGTACGTTTCTGATGTTATGCTTATTAAACGCGAACAATACTGTAAACGCTCAAAAAACGTTACAAATTATGTTCCTAAAAGCACAATGCACTGAAGCACGCATGTTACTAAAATTTGAAAAAGAGCAGCAGCTACAGTAATTATGCAAATAATAATAACGTTAGAAAGAGAATAACACTTGTAAAGATGTTTGAGTGGTTAAAGCTAATGTATGGGTCTACATTTTCTTTGTGCAAAACTAACAATTTAGGACACTTGGACTCCCGCCAGTCGCGTCAACCCGCCAACATTCCCATCCCCTAGACTTCCTTTCTCTAATTGATTCATAGTTGAAGTTCATTATTTGTTCTTCAATAGTGGTTTTATTTGTATTTCATATTGCAAAAGCTTGTATAATATTTAAAGGGATAACAAAAACTAAATATACTCTATATCCATTCGTTTACTGATTGTGCAACGCTTTCAAACGAGTTGTTACACTGTTAAGGAAACATCACATGTAAAGGGTGTTCATTTTATCTGGGCCTTTTTTAGTGTTTAAAAAACGGTAACAATTACAGAAAAAGTTAAATTGAGATCATCCTCTGGTTTTTAGTGTTCCATAAATATAAAAATGCAGAACTTTAAAATACATCCCGACAACTGACCTAAAGTTTTAAATGCAATTGCGACCTATCTACTTTAAGTACAAACATTAAACATTTTCCAATTCTTCACATTTAAAACGAAGGAGTATTAACGTTATTGCAGGATAAATGTATTTTAAAACACAAATTCACACACGACGCCAAGCTACGCACTCTTTCACGGTATTAAACAAATAAAATGGGAAAAAAATCGGACACGAAACAATATTACCTGGAATTGTATTGTTGTTAGTGATATTATACCAGTAACTCCAAATCGTAAGAATTATGTGGGTTACAAGAATATATTTTCTATAACGATTTTCTAAGAATTTATAGTTTGCCCTAAAGTAAGCATATAAATTAATGTAGTTGACAGTTTAATATTTTTAATAATGTAAACTTTTGCAAAGAAACTAAAGAATATACGGTGATCTTCCGATCACCCCATAAATATTTAATAATTTAAATACATTCTGCTAACAAGACGTCTGATAGAACGAAATCACAAGGTTCGATTTAACTTGCACTGCAACCTAATTTGATTACATTTGCAGAGTAGAAGGCATCTTTGTGACACTCTCTAATGGGAAATCAATGAACAAAGTCTTTTATTAAAACTTCTCCCCGCTGGCGGTCAGGCTATTGTGGTCGCTTAGACCTTCAGCATCAACCTTATTATGGTTAGATATGGGTGTAAACAAAATATATTATAATCCATTTGTCCAATCTATATGTTTAGTAGGTAACAGTAATTGATTAAATAAATATTTTTATTAAAACTGTCTACTGTATAGACCATTACAATTAGTGTAATCTGTACAATGTATATATTTTTGTATATATATATATATATAATATACATATTAATTAGGGTATTGAGTTCTCTGTTAAGAATTAAGTTATACTAAAAATATACATTTACTCGTTTTTTGTCAGTTATTAGTTGTAGGGAAATATAAAAAAAAGATTTATTAATATATCTTTTATTTTATTAGTGAATTTCCTTTGGAAAGTGAACTATTAGCATGACTCGCACGGTGAAACTTAAGATCGGGACCACCATAGAAGTTCCTAACGTGACCCCCTGAACACATTTTCGGGGGTCGTTCAAAATTGTATATACATATATATATATATGGGTGTTTGCACTCTAGCGGTCGCATTTTTTGTCCGATTAACTTCAAATTTGGTAGGGACGTTCCTTTCTGTAATTAGTTGGACAAGTTCGTTGGACAAACCAATCGGAAAACTCTAAACCCCTTTTTTGGGGATTAAACTTTAAAATTTCGAGTGTTTGGGCCCAAAAAGGGTCAGAAAAGCCCCGGATGTAAAATTAATGCATGTAAAAAGATGGGAATTAGTGAGGCGAAAGTTTTAAGCCCTCTCTCGTCATTCTAACATAAATATTTACCGAGTTATTAAAGAAAATGTGTTTCGACTAAACACAGTACATTGTCTTATGGGGGTTTTACACTAGAAATGCCTGTTATTCCTTTGTTAGAGTACTTTTATCATCCCCAGCAACCTCACGCCTACTTTCAAGCCTGACTGGACCTTCTCCTATCATTATAATGCGCAAAATTGTATTCCCAGCTTTGCAGGTAAATGCAACCAGGAGCATCAGAACAGCCAAAAAAATCAATGTTTTCAGATTTCAATAAAATTGAAATAAATGTATGTTTTTACACAGATTTTAAAATTTGTTATGTGGAAATTCACTTCCCTCACGTAAGCGTGCTGCGTGCGAACTCGTTTCTTTTTAAAAGGTTCAAAGTTGTTTATAATGCCCCATAATAACAGTTGGCCTTTGAAGATGTAATTGCTCAATATTATGAGTTATTTTATTTTAGCTAAACATGTCCTTGAAACGTGCAGACTGCAGTTACTGAAGGGTTTGCCAATTTGCCTGGTTCTGTAGTGAATTCCGTCCTTATAATGTTGACTCTTGACATGACTTAAAACATGTATTTATTTTTAATGTTTTCAAAAGACACAATAAACTACTTCCTACAGTAAATAACGTTTATTTTCATAAGCTATATTTAGTGCATACACAGCAACCCAAAGAAACGTAGATTCACTTTACCTTGTCAATCGAATGGCTTTATGTGTAAGGTTAAATCATACAATGAACTAGAAAGCTTCTTCCAAAACTCAAGTCTACTAAACAAATTGGTATTCTCATGTCGGTCTGTAGTTCACTATTATTTTCCCTCCATTGTATTAAATTAAAATTAACTATTAGACAACATTTACGTACAGAGATGTAGTAATTGTTACTGATATATTTTATTAATAGTATATTTTAACTTTGATAAGCTATTAAGTTACTAATTGCTTGAACTAACATTTACATTATAAGTAGAACCAAAAGGAGTATTACTAAATTAAAATCATTGAAATCATTAGTCATTAAAATCGTGCATTTTTGTGTAATACAATTCAACAGTGTAATACAACCTAGCTACTTTATATAAAACGGCAAAAGTTACCACGACTTAACATTGATTTACCATAGATTTGTATTGTTTAATTTAATTTCATAGTTTCTGTGATAACTATTTTACAATAGTAACGTGAACATTTTAATTAAAAACAAATACAATTTCAATGTACAATACGCAACTGTTTGTTTATATATAGAGAAATGCCCAGTGTAACGTATGCCTTTCCTCAATCATGTCCAGTGTAACGTATGCCTTTCCTCAATCATACCATAAGTCCAGTGTGACGTATGCCTTTCCTCAATCATGTCCAGTGTAACGTATGCCTTTCCTCAATCATACCATGTGTCCAGTGTAACGTATGCCTTTCCTCAATCATGCCATGTGTCCAGTGTAACGTATGCCTTTCCTCAATCATGCCATGTGTCCAGTGTAACGTATGCCTTTCCTCAATCATACCATGTGTCCAGTGTAACGTATGCCTTTCCTCAATCATACCATGTGTCCAGTGTAACGTATGCCTTTCCTCAATCATGCCCAGTGTAACGTATGCCTTTCCTCAATCATACCATGTGTCCAGTGTAACGTATGCCTTTCCTCAATCATGTCCAGTGTAACGTATGCCTTTCCTCAATCATACCATAAGTCCAGTGTGACGTATGCCTTTCCTCAATCATGTCCAGTGTAACGTATGCCTTTCCTCAATCATACCATGTGTCCAGTGTAACGTATGCCTTTCCTCAATCATGCCATGTGTCCAGTGTAACGTATGCCTTTCCTCAATCATGCCATGTGTCCAGTGTAACGTATGCCTTTCCTCAATCATACCATGTGTCCAGTGTAACGTATGCCTTTCCTCAATCATACCATGTGTCCAGTGTAACGTATGCCTTTCCTCAATCATGCCCAGTGTAACGTATGCCTTTCCTCAATCATACCATGTGTCCAGTGTAACGTATGCCTTTCCTCAATCATACCATATGTCCAGTGTAACGTATGCCCTTCCTCAATCATACCATGTGTCCAGTGTAACGTATGCCCTTCCTCAATCATACCATGTGCCCAGTGTAACGTATGCCTTTCCTCAATCATACCATGTGTCCAGTGTAACGTATGTCTTTCCTCAATCATGCCCAGTGTAACGTATGCCTTTCCTCAATCATACCATGTGTCCAGTGTAACGTATGCCTTTCCTCAATCATGCCCAGTGTAACGTATGCCTTTCCTCAATCATACCATGTGTCCAGTGTAACGTATGCCTTTCCTCAATCATACCATGTGTCCAGTGTAACGTTTGCCCTTACTCAATCATACCATGTGTCCAGTGTAACGTATGCCCTTCCTCAATCATACCATGTGCCCAGTGTAACGTATGCCTTTCCTCAATCATACCATGTGTCCAGTGTAACGTATGCCTTTCCTCAATCATACCATGTGTCCAGTGTAACGTATGCCCTTCCTCAATCATACCATGTGTCCAGTGTAACGTATGCCCTTCCTCAATCATACCATGTGTCCAGTGTAACGTATGCCCTTCCTCAATCGTACCATGTGCCCAGTGTAACGTATGCCTTTCCTCAATCATACCATGTGTTCAGTGTAACGTATGCCCTTCCTCAATCATACCATGTGTCCAGTGTAACGTATGCCCTTCCTCAATCATACCATGTGTCCAGTGTAACGTATGCCCTTCCTCAATCATACCATGTGCCCAGTGTAACGTATGCCTTTCCTCAATCATACCATGTGTCCTTCCTCAATCATGCCCAGTGTAACGTATGCCTTTCCTCAATCATGCCCAGTGTAACGTATGCCTTTCCTCAATCATGCCCAGTGTAACGTATGGCTTTCCTCAATCATGCCCAGTGTAACGTATGCCTTTCCTCAATCATGCCCAGTGTAACGTATGCCTTTCCTCAATCATGCCCAGTGTAACGTATGCCTTTCCTCAATCATGTCCAGTGTAACGTATGCCTTTCCTCAATCATGCCCAGTGTAACGTATGCCTTTCCTCAATCATACCATGCGAATTTCATTAATCACAGATTTATCTCAAATAATTTAGTCTCCTACCTTGTATACGTTACAGATAGACAACAACCTACGTGTAGGTTTAATAAATACATAAAATGGTGTCATGCTGTGTAAAATTATTACATGCATATTATCTTTAAAATTTATTTATTTTTCTTTTAACTTTAGTAGTGCAACATAAAATTGAATTCTATGTTTTTAAAAGGTTTTCAGTTCATGTTATTATTATTTGTTTATTACTATGCAGACAGCTAATAACATTTGTGTAGACAACAATGTAATGCTAACCACTAAATTTATCTGAGCTGAGTTTAGGCTCAGGGAATATTTCCGGAAACTACATTGTAAAGGGGCAGTACAAAACACTAGCATCAACAGCACACAATTCTACTATAAACCACTATATTCTTTAAATTATTAGTAATCCTTTACAGAAAGTGTATAGACAGATTTTTAACCTCTTAAAACTATGATTTTGACTATAGAAAATATAAAATCTTGTTTTCACCAAAAGTGATTTTTCAACTGAAAATACTTCCATACATGTAGATCCTTCAGCGATACATTTTATTTCGTTATGTTACAATAATATTCAGAACCTTAAGAACCAACAATATTTCAAACAATATGCTCCCGGATAAGTATTATATTACATCCAATAAAGCGCTAGCCTCCAGGCAACGTTAGTTAAGTAATTGTTTGGTAATTTGCTTGGGTATTATTTTAACTTTTAAGTAACTAAGCAGTATTACATTCGGATGTCCATTAAAATAATAAAATATAAATGTAAGATTCAGGTAACCCAGGAATAGAATCGTACGTATCACATGTACATATTCTATGACTCCAATGACGCCCAGGGAAATCAAAGTGGCTGAATATCCATTTGGAGGAAAACTACATGCAACGCTTTATCCCAGCTTAATCTATTTTGTTTACAAATACTTGTTTGTATAAACCTCTAACGCTAAACCAATTGTTAATACATTTTGTATCTCTATTTGTGTATCAAGGAATGAATCTCAACGAGTAGATGAAAGTAGGTTTTAAATTGCATACCAAAATAGCTTAGTTAACCAACACGTCTATTGACAGCTACCATCAGTTTGGGTAGTTGCTTAGCTAACCAACACGTCTATTGACAGCTATCATCAGTTTGGGTAGTTGTTTAGTTAACCAACACGTCTATTGACTGCTATCATCAGTTTGGGTAGTTGCTTAGTTAACCAAAACGTCTATTGACAGCTATCATCAGTTTGGGTAGTTGCTTAGTTTTCCAATACGTCTATTGATAGCTACCATCAGTTTGGGTAGTTGCTTAGTCAACCAACACGTATATTGACAGCTATCATCAGTTTGGGTAGTTTCTTAGTTAACCAACACGTCTATTGACAGTTATCATCAGTTTGGGTAGTCGCTTAGTTAACCAACACGTATATTTACAGCTATCATCAATTTAGGTAGTTGCTTGGTTAACCAACACGTCTATTGACAGCTATCATCAGTTTATGTAGTTGCTTGGTTAACCAACACGTCTATTGACAGCTATCATCTGTTTGGGTAGTTGCTTAATTAACCAACTCGTCTATTGACAGCTATCATCAGTTTGGGCAGTCGCTTAGTTAACCAAAACGTCTATTGACAGCTATCATCAGTTTGGGTAGTTGCTTAGTTAACCAAAACGTCTATTGACAGCTATCATCAGTTCGGGTAGTTGCTGAGTTAACCAACACGTCTTTTGACAGCTATCATCAGTTTGGGTAGTTGCTTGGTTAACCAACACGTCTACTGATAGCTACCATCAGTTTGGGTAGTTGCTTAGTTAACCATGCCCAGTGTAACGTATGCCTTTCCTCAATCATGCCCAGTGTAACGTATGCCTTTCCTCAATCATGCCCAGTGTAACGTATGCCTTTCCTCAATCATGCCCAGTGTAACGTATGCCTTTCCTCAATCATGCCCAGTGTAACGTATGCCTTTCCTCAATCATGCCCAGTGTAACGTATGCCTTTCCTCAATCATACCATGTGAATTTCATTAATCACAGATTTATCTCAAATAATTTAGTCTCCTACCTTGTATACGTTACAGATAGACAACAACCTACGTGTAGGTTTAATAAATACATAAAATGGTGTCATGCTGTGAAAAATTATTACATGCATATTATCTTTAAAATTTATTTATTTTTCTTTTAACTTTAGTAGTGCAACATAAAATTGAATTCTATGTTTTTAAAAGGTTTTCAGTTCATGTTATTATTATTTGTTTATTACTATGCAGACAGCTAATAACATTTGTGTAGACAACAATGTAATGCTAACCACTAAATTTATCTGAGGTGAGTTTAGGCTCAGGGAATATTTCCGGAAACTACATTGTAAAGGGGCAGTACAAAACACTAGCATCAACAGCACACAATTCTACTATAAACCACTATATTCTTTAAATTATTAGTAATCCTTTACAGAAAGTGTATAGACAGATTTTTAACCTCTTAAAACTATGATTTTGACTATAGAAAATATAAAATCTTGTTTTCACCAAAAGTGATTTTTCAACTGAAAATACTTCCATACATGTAGATCCTTCAGCGATACATTTTATTTCGTTATGTTACAATAATATTCAGAACCTTAAGAACCAACAATATTTCAAACAATATGCTCCCGGAGAAGTATTATATTACATCCAATAAAGCGCTAGCCTCCAGGCAGCGTTAGTTAAGTAATTGTTTGGTAATTTGCTTGGGTATTATTTTAACTTTTAAGTAACTAAGCAGTATTACATTCGGATGTCCATTAAAATAATAAAATATAAATGTAAGATTCAGGTAACCCAGGGATAGAATCGTACGTATCACATGTACATATTCTATGACTCCAATGACGCCCAGGGAAATCAAAGTGGCTGAATATCCATTTGGAGGAAAACTACATGCAACGCTTTATCCCAGCTTAATCTATTTTGTTTACAAATACTTGTTTGTATAAACCTCTAACGCTAAACCAATTGTTAATACATTTTGTATCTCTATTTGTGTATCAAGGAATGAATCTCAACGAGTAGATGAAAGTAGGTTTTAAATTGCATACCAAAATAGCTTAGTTAACCAACACGTCTATTGACAGCTACCATCAGTTTGGGTAGTTGCTTAGCTAACCAACACGTCTATTGACAGCTATCATCAGTTTGGGTAGTTGTTTAGTTAACCAACACGTCTATTGACTGCTATCATCAGTTTGGGTAGTTGCTTAGTTAACCAATTCGTCTATTGACAGCTATCATCAGTTTGGGTAGTTGCTTAGTTAACCGAAACGTCTATTGACAGATATCATCAGTTTGGGTAGTTGCTTAGTTAACCAAAACGTCTATTGACAGCTATCATCAGTTTGGGTAGTTGCTTAGTTTTCCAATACGTCTATTGATAGCTACCATCAGTTTGGGTAGTTGCTTAGTCAACCAACACGTATATTGACAGCTATCATCAGTTTGGGTAGTTTCTTAGTTAACCAACACGTCTATTGACAGCTATCATCAGTTTGGGTAGTCGCTTAGTTAACCAACACGTATATTTACAGCTATCATCAATTTAGGTAGTTGCTTGGTTAACCAACACGTCTATTGACAGCTATCATCAGTTTATGTAGTTGCTTGGTTAACCAACACGTCTATTGACAGCTATCATCTGTTTGGGTAGTTGCTTAATTAACCAACTCGTCTATTGACAGCTATCATCAGTTTGGGCAGTCGCTTAGTTAACCAAAACGTCTATTGACAGCTATCATCAGTTTGGGTAGTTGCTTAGTTAACCAAAACGTCTATTGACAGCTATCATCAGTTCGGGTAGTTGCTGAGTTAACCAACACGTCTTTTGACAGCTATCATCAGTTTGGGTAGTTGCTTGGTTAACCAACACGTCTACTGATAGCTACCATCAGTTTGGGTAGTTGCTTAGTTAACCATGCCCAGTGTAACGTATGCCTTTCCTCAATCATGCCCAGTGTAACGTATGCCTTTCCTCAATCATGCCCAGTGTAACGTATGCCTTTCCTCAATCATGCCCAGTGTAACGTATGCCTTTTCTCAATCATGCCCAGTGTAACGTATGCCTTTCCTCAATCATACCATGTGAATTTCATTAATCACAGATTTATCTCAAATAATTTAGTCTCCTACCTTGTATACGTTACAGATAGACAACAACCTACGTGTAGGTTTAATAAATACATAAAATGGTGTCATGCTGTGTAAAATTATTACATGCATATTATCTTTAAAATTTATTTATTTTTCTTTTAACTTTAGTAGTGCAACATAAAATTGAATTCTATGTTTTTAAAAGGTTTTCAGTTCATGTTATTATTATTTGTTTATTACTATGCAGACAGCTAATAACATTTGTGTAGACAACAATGTAATGCTAACCACTAAATTTATCTGAGGTGAGTTTAGGCTCAGGGAATATTTCCGGAAACTACATTGTAAAGGGGCAGTACAAAACACTAGCATCAACAGCACACAATTCTACTATAAACCACTATATTCTTTAAATTATTAGTAATCCTTTACAGAAAGTGTATAGACAGATTTTTAACCTCTTAAAACTATGATTTTGACTATAGAAAATATAAAATCTTGTTTTCACCAAAAGTGATTTTTCAACTGAAAATACTTCCATACATGTAGATCCTTCAGCGATACATTTTATTTCGTTATGTTACAATAATATTCAGAACCTTAAGAACCAACAATATTTCAAACAATATGCTCCCGGAGAAGTATTATATTACATCCAATAAAGCGCTAGCCTCCAGGCAGCGTTAGTTAAGTAATTGTTTGGTAATTTGCTTGGGTATTATTTTAACTTTTAAGTAACTAAGCAGTATTACATTCGGATGTCCATTAAAATAATAAAATATAAATGTAAGATTCAGGTAACCCAGGGATAGAATCGTACGTATCACATGTACATATTCTATGACTCCAATGACGCCCAGGGAAATCAAAGTGGCTGAATATCCATTTGGAGGAAAACTACATGCAACGCTTTTACCCAGCTTAATCTATTTTGTTTACAAATACTTGTTTGTATAAACCTCTAACGCTAAACCAATTGTTAATACATTTTGTATCTCTATTTGTGTATCAAGGAATGAATCTCAACGAGTAGATGAAAGTAGGTTTTAAATTGCATACCAAAATAGCTTAGTTAACCAACACGTCTATTGACAGCTACCATCAGTTTGGGTAGTTGCTTAGCTAACCAACACGTCTATTGACAGCTATCATCAGTTTGGGTAGTTGTTTAGTTAACCAACACGTCTATTGACTGCTATCATCAGTTTGGGTAGTTGCTTAGTTAACCAATTCGTCTATTGACAGCTATCATCAGTTTGGGTAGTTGCTTAGTTAACCGAAACGTCTATTGACAGATATCATCAGTTTGGGTAGTTGCTTAGTTAACCAAAACGTCTATTGACAGCTATCATCAGTTTGGGTAGTTGCTTAGTTTTCCAATACGTCTATTGATAGCTACCATCAGTTTGGGTAGTTGCTTAGTCAACCAACACGTATATTGACAGCTATCATCAGTTTGGGTAGTTTCTTAGTTAACCAACACGTCTATTGACAGCTATCATCAGTTTGGGTAGTCGCTTAGTTAACCAACACGTATATTTACAGCTATCATCAATTTAGGTAGTTGCTTGGTTAACCAACACGTCTATTGACAGCTATCATCAGTTCGGGTAGTTGCTGAGTTAACCAACACGTCTTTTGACAGCTATCATCAGTTTGGGTAGTTGCTTGGTTAACCAACACGTCTACTGATAGCTACCATCAGTTTGGGTAGTTGCTTAGTTAACCAACACGTCTATTGACAGCTATCATCAGTTTGAGTAGTTTCTTGGTTAACCAACACGTCTATTGACAGCTATCATCAGTTTAGGTAGTTGCTTAGTTAACCAACACGTCTATTGAGAGCTATCATCAATTTGGTTAGTTGCTTAGTAAACCAACACGTCTATTGACAGCTATCATCAGTTTGGGTAGTTGCTTAGTTAGCCAACACGTCTATTGACAGCTATCATCAGTTTAAGTAGTTGCTTGGTTAACCAACACGTCTATTGACAGCTATCATCAGTTTGGGTAGTTGATTAGTTAACCAACACGTCTATTGACAGCTATCATCAGTTTAAGTAGTTGCTTGGTTAACCAACACCTCTATTGACAGCTATCATCTGTTTGGGTAGTTGCTTAGTTAACCAACACGTCTATTTACAGCTATCATCAATTTAGGTAGTTGCTTGGTTAACCAACACGTCTATTGACAGCTATCATCAGTTTAAGTAGTTGCTTGGTTAACCAAGACGTCTATTGACAGCTATCATCTGTTTGGGTAGTTGCTTAATTAACCAACTCGTCTATTGACAGCTATCATCAGTTTGGGCAGTTGCTTAGTTAACCAAAACGTCTATTGACAGCTATCATCAGTTTGGGTTGTTGCTTAGTTAACCAAAACGTCTATTGACAGCTATCATCAATTCGGGTAGTTGCTGAGTTAACCAACACGTGTTTTGACAGGTATCATCAGTTTGGGTAGTTGCTTAGTTAACCAACACGTCTATTGACAGCTATCATCAGTTTGGGTAGTTGCTTAGTTAACCAACACGTCTATTGACAGCTATCATCAGTTTGGGTAGTTACTTAGTTAACCAACACGTCTATTGACAGCTATCATCAGTTTGGGTAGTTGCTTAGTTAACCAACACTTCTATTGACAGCTATCATCAGTTTGGGTAGTTGCTTAGTTAACCAACACTTATATTGACTGCTATCATCAGTTTAGGTAGTTGCTTAGTTAACCAACACGTCTATTGAGAGCTATCATCAGTTTGGGTAGTTGCTTAGTTAACCAACACGTCTATTGACAGCTATCATCAGTTTGGGTAGTTGCTTGGTTAACCAACACGTCTATTGACAGCTATCATCAGTTTGGGTAGTTGCTTAGTTAACCAACACTTCTATTGACAGCTATCATCAGTTTGGGTAGTTGCTTAGTTAACCAACACTTCTATTGACAGCTATCATCAGTTTGGGTAGTTGCTTAGTTAACCAACACTTCTATTGACAGCTATCATTTCTTTGGGTAGTTGCTTAGTTAACCAACACGTCTATTGACAGCTATCATCAGTTTGGGTAGTTGCTTAGTTAAACAACACGTCTATTGACAGCTATCATCATTTTGGGTACTAGCTTAGTTAACCAACAATTCTATTGACAGCTACCACCCGTTTGAGTACAAACTTGTTACATGAAATTAACTGCTAAGCTCTTAACTTAATGTTAATTGGGTGGAAGACCACAGCCAAGAAGGGGATAAGGGTGATTATTTATCTGACATTGTGTGAAACTTGTAATTTTTTTCTTTAATACATTTAATTAAGTTAATTTTATAAATAACTAGCTGGCTTGACAGACGTTGTCCTGTGCTAATGTGATTGAATTTGTTTTATGTCAAAAACTCGTTAATTTTCAAGATTCGCTATACTCACTCGCATATCAAAAAAGAGTTCGAGTTGCCATTCAAGAAGTTTTTTTTATGTCCATAATGAACATATGTTTATGCCTTTCAAGTATGTTTAGATATAATACTTTATAACTGCTGGTTGTTATAACTAACTGATGTTTGATCAAATCAATGGGAACTTTGAAGGCCAGTGGGACAGAGTCCTTGGGTCGGATCACAAATTTTCTTTTATAAGAATTTTGTCCTGACATTAACGAATACAACAAAATTATTATTCAATTTGGGGCACTCATTCTCATGTTATGGCTTGACATAGGAAAATAGGGATTCACTTTTATATATTAAGATTTTTCATTTACGACAGTCTATAAGGTTTTTAAAGGAATCCGCATTATTAAATTAAATTGTTTAAATTTTATATTTAATTTAAATAGTAGGTCCCTAGAAGCCGTCAGGGTTATGTTAGCCTGTTGAACTGAAAATACCCAGGAAAGCGTGGGACAATTATAGGGTTCCAGTTGTATAAGTCAGCACGCTAGTTAAGTATGTAAAAACAAACTAAGAATTTAAGATTCATTACATTAATTATGAATACATGTTTTGCAAACCATGGCAACTTTTGTTTTGTCTTTTTTTAAACAACTTCATTGAAAGTATATCCTTGCGAAATATGAAATTAAATTTAAATTGATAGCATACATTTAGGAGCTGTACAAATATTGCTAGAGCCTTTTTGAAATATGAGTTACAGGGAACGTCACTAGATATATATTGGGAAGTACAAGTTTTACTAAAGCCATGAGAAGTGTAGGCCGACGTGATAGAAATGTCAAGTGTAACATATGGCTTTCGCTTACAAAACCCTGCGAATTGCATTCATCACAGATTCAGCTCGATTTGTCTCGTTCTCTTGTTCCGTAGTGTTATTCAAGGTGTTATTTTACGCGCAACATTTGAATATAGAGAACTAGAAGCTATTTCCTGTCCTAATTTATTTATCTTCATCTCAATGTAACGCTTTACCACGGACGGTTGAATAAAGGGTTTCGATGCAATACAAATGTTTAAGTTACAGGCATTTAAACTATGGGATACCGTACGTTATAAAGCTATAATTAAAAAGTACTGTAAACAATTTAAAATCCAAGGAAATATAAATGTGGGATAAATAAAGGTTATTATTTGCATTACTTAAAATAAATCCCTATTACAACATTTATAAAGGTTATTTCTTGAATTTCATGTAAGTGGGTGTCACAACAATGACAGACCAGCTTTGTTTGTGCGTAGATACTTTAATTATACAAATAAAGAAAATGTATGTTTTTAAAACTAATGGGACAAATATCCTTAACTTCCATTGACTATACACTTTGTTGGTAAACTTCTACATTATTCCCAGAGTTGGCAACAATATAGGCTGTTCTGTTATCTAATACGTCTCGCTCGACATCACATTTCATCAATAATGTTGCGAGAGAAGTTGATTCTTGATAATAGTTCTTGAAGACTCAAAACTGAAGACTTATACTCCCTAAATTTACCAGAAACCCATACGAAATCATATGGTTTTGAAATCTGGAGGCTGCGAAGGCCAGTTATAGAGCTGTGTGTGTGTCTGCCTACTTTTATTGTAGGTTTTATTTTAAATTGTAACGTTTTTAGTAATGACGGGCCATTGGCTGATAATTGCAAATAACATATAAGGAAACTATAAACTTTACATTCGTATAACCATATTTTAGCTTATCTAAATGTGTCTGAACAGATTACATTTGTTTTTATTTTTAATGAAGCCCTCTCATTTTGCCCTCTTCTCTGCATGCAACGTATCCAGCAAAGCGAGAGGTGAGCCGTTACAGTACGAGTTGTACAGTGCTGACACAATACACATGCTAGGACCGGGATTCACGGCCACTACGCCGTCATATCTCTTGAATACGATTGTATTGGTATTAAAAGTTGTTAAGTTTATTGTTGTTGAGATTATCATGTTAACCAAGAAAGCTACAAACATATCGGGTTTAGTTAAATCTTGTCCTTAATAATAGTTTTAAAGATTAATGTGTAAAATGAGTGAATAGTTATAACTAACTATTCAACTTGTTCAATTGCCTTGGTGTATAGGCCACAACTACGTGTACGTAATTATAACGTTTGTCAATACTCGGAAGTAATGCGTTTGAAACATGAGTTTGTGTGCTGAAAACAGGTAAATGCCTCTTACAGAGTTTGAACTTTGCACTTTGAATTTTTGGGGTGCTCATATTCATTATATAAACACTATTATACCTGGAAACATGTTTTAATGTGTTAAAAGCTACACATTTCATATTACAGTGTTAGTAACATTGTACCGATTCTTATTGCTTGAGTAGTATCTGCGTTTTCGTAATAACGTGAAAACAATTTGATGGGCTCTTAAATGTCGTTTAATGGTAATTATCAGTGGAGCCTAAAGAGAATCATTAAATACATACACATGTATTATTTATTGCCTCCAGTTCGGTGTGTAACTCAATATACAAACATAAAATAAAGTTTAAGGTTGTATGATGATATTTACAATATTTTCCTATTCTTATACACAATTTGGTGCCCTTATTATAATTGTATTGCTCACGATTAAATAATAGTTTATGATCTGATTATAGGTAAGACGAAGGTGTATCAACAATCTTCACATCACGAAACCTCTTGCAAACGTGGAGAGTTATAACAAGGATGAGATTCCCAAAACGAGTTATTATACGGAGATTTGCCGCTGAACCAACGTCGACCGCGGAAAATTGTCTTAAGAAATAGATGTGAACTCCCCGAGGAGCTCACAGACTCTCCGGAACAGATTGCCTCTCACGCATCAACTGGCATCTTTTAAACCTCTGTATCTGTATCTGTAATTTTGTTTTATTTTATCGTTGTATTCAATCATACCTGAAGGCTTTTTAGACTAAAGAACGGAAGCAATGAAAATTAAATAAGGTTAAATAAGGTTATTGAGTTATAATTTGTTTACTTTTAAAAACAATATATCACTTCATTGATTTACTTATGCTAAACCGTAATTTTCTTTAGTATAGTTTACACATTAACAGACTAATATGAGACAAGTAAATCGATCTTAATTTCATGACAAAGATGTTTAGGTACAATTGTAATCAAACGTTACTCAAAATTGTTTATATATAGTATATGAATAACATTTTCATATACACTTGTCATGAGGGACTCTAAAATTTAATCTCGCATTGTTGTAATGCACCATAGATATGTGGAGACGAACATTAACTGTTTATGTTAAAATCACAAAAACAACACATCGTTGTTGTCGTTGCTCTATACTCAATATTCTATTAAACATTAGTTATACAGGATGTTTTGTTAGTTTTTTAATTTATTTTATGTGTAGACTAATATAAGAGGGACACTTTAAAAGTAGAAGAAATTACCGTCAAAACGAAGATTTCAACATCAAAAGCGAGTTGCAGCTTTGGGGTCACTGATTGTTCTTTACCTTTGCAAGATACTAATCGAAACTCTTGTTTATAATCTTACTTAATAGCTGTAGTAGTTAATAGCAATAGTACTTTGGATATAGCCTAGGTATATCAGTAAACCACCTACCCTATGATTATATAAAGCTAATGGTTTCTTTCAGAAGAAGTAATAAAGTTTCTTCTCGAAGAACAGAATTACCAAACACATTCAAATGATCTTTTAATTGTTAATTTAACTCCAAAACTGTTTACAAGAAGGAAATTTGTTGATAAAATTGTAAAGGTGATTTATTTGCTTACCTATTTATTTGTAAGACTTGGCCTCATAAGAACGTAATAAATAATTAATGTTGTTTAGCCATGTGTAATGAAACATTAAATAGGATTTTAATAATTTGGAGATATTTACTTTTATTTTATTTGATTTCCTTCACAAATAAAACTAATTAATTTGTAGTATAGATAAAAGAGATAAACAATAACATAAACAGCACATGTCAAAACCGTAACGACAGTTTCATCAACAGTTTTATCACTCGTTCATTCATTGTATTTCAGTTTAGTTGTTTTCTCAATTATGAGGTAGTCAAATGATAAACACAATGAAAGTCAATATCCTTAAAAATGCCACAGCAAGAATACAAATACAAACTTTTAATGCGTTACTAAAACGTAACAACCCACAAATCTGGTAATGACAAAGCGATGGTTTTATTTCATTAAATTAGAAAATAAAGGCCTAGAATTTTTAGCATTATTACCTTCTACTTCTATAAGTTTTAATCAACCATAGCAGCTTGCCACGCCACAGATGGTCGTAATATATGTAACGTTGCGGCCTCTGCTGCGGGGCAGAAACCCAGAATTCTTTTTTAAGATATTGTTTTTGTATTTAAGATCCTGCTTTTCTTATATTTTATTTCAGTAAACAAAATGACTCAATTAAATTTATTAGAATCTTAAATAGACTTTTTTTCATTTGCATAAATCTTTAACTTATTTATGCAATAACAGTAACTCGCATCAAGTCATAATTAAAGAAATGTCACAGCGCATGAAACAAAACTACATTTACATAGAAAGGAGTGTTTTAATTAATTTTTAGCAATTCTATGAATACCATTGGAATCTGTATAGTTTATTATTTCCATTTATATAGCCTGCAATTTATTAGAATGGAAGTAGACGGTTATAGCGAGTTATAACTGAAGTAATATTACACCGCACGTCGGGCGGCTTGGGCCTTTTTTCCATCCAACGGCCTCGGGCAAAGGCACGGTTTTCATCCACTGATAACGCACCTGTTATACTTCATTCAAGGTCGGAACGCAATGTTGGAATTCTTCGGTGTGTGGTGAATAATTTAGGCGTTTCTAATGTTACATGAGTTTGTACAGCTACACAGTTGCCTTACTGCATGGGATATCAGTTTATATTATAACTTTCAACCTTCGTTTTATATATTTAGGCTTCCGTACGATCAAGGTAGTGTTTATATTTTGCATTTAAAACAATTAATTTTAGTTTATTAATTATGACTCATTCCTTTTAGCAAATTTTCTCCATAGGGAAGAAGCTATTACCGTAGGTTTCATGGAAGACTTAAGCCCAAGACCATGATAACTTTTCATTTTGAGTTCCCGAGATGCTAAAAACACCATTCGTTAAAATTGTTATATATGTGTGTCCGTAAGCACGATAACTCTCGTAAAAAGTTCCGATCTTAATTAAATTTGGTACATATGTGGAAAGTACCATTTATGTGAACAAGTTCGAAAACCAGACAAATCGCACAATCCAAAGGGGGGTTTTGTCCCCAAAAAATGTTTTTTTGGGGGTTCCACATGTAATTTTTATTTATATCCAATTTTAATTTTTACCATTGAATTCAGAATAAAAAACAAACAACTTATTATTTTGATCATTGCTCTACGTCAACTGGTTACTAAAATATTGAAAGTGCTAAACACAGTACTTTGTCTAATGTTATTCTTATGGAGAAAAGGAAAAATTGTATATAACGCTTATTTATGAACATAAACTGACGAAATTTGGTATATGGCTTCATCTGATTGTGGTTTATTGTTGTTTGCACAAAAAAACTATTTTTTGCCTATGGTTCCCGTAGCAGCAAACCTAGGTACTTGGTCCGTCCAGATGTTATTTTTATGGAAAATAATACAAATGTTGTATATCGCTTATTTATGAATGTATATGGATGAAACTTTTGTGACTGCACTAAGATGAGTTCTATTGATATTGCATACAAACCCATTATTTTTTGCTCCTTGTTGCAGCAAACCTGCTTACTCATCCCCAATGTTATTATTATAGAGAATAATTAATATTTTTAATATTGCTTGTTTGTGAATATATTTCTTATGAATCCTATAAGTGTTTTAACGTGCTATGTTATATATTCATTGGAAATTCGCTGAGTATGAAGGTTTACAGAAATTAATACTTTTATGTTCCCGTTATTATTTACCTTTAACAACAATTATTCAACGTTTGAGATGCCCACAGATTTAACTAGCTGATTCAATACGAAGAAATCTTTCTGTAAATGAATCATTGTTTTGAAAATATAGTATTACGTGCTATTACCATAATATACACAACATACAATGTACTAACACCACCTTAACCTGCAGTAACACTGGATCCAAAAAAGGAAATATATTGATAATAATTAAAGGGTTAAATTTGCTAATAGAAATGTTGTTTAACATGCTTTTCGTGTTACATGTTTTTTCGAAGGAAGGAGCCTAATATAAAAAGGCAATTTTTTACTTCCCCTATTCCATACATTCTACTGTCTATAACTGAGAATGAAGCCAATGAAAGGAACGGATGTACAACAAATCAACACCCTGCAAATAAATGTTACTGGGCTTGGAACCGGTTCACAATTGAAACTATTGTAACACTAATTGTTATAATATAGTATATGTAGTAATTTATAGTAATTGTACAGCATATAAAGTCCGAAATTGTCTGCACATTTGTGATAATTACGATTCAATTCACCAAACATGTTCGGGATAACAAACTGGTGAATCAGGGGAAAAATATCATTTTTCTTTGAAGACAGGAGCGAAAAACGTTTCAGGTCAGTATCCCAAGTGACTCCTATGAAAAAGTGAGGTATTAATTAAAAAACACAAATAGACACAGCCGGGAAAGAGGTAGAGATAGGAACGAAGTTTATATTTGCTTAAATCCTAGGAACAAGTTTATGAAGTTTTCGCAGAGTTGGGCACTCTGTAAGGTATTCATGAACGGTATAAATGTTTATGATAATTATGATTCATATCACTCCATCACACTTTTACGGATAACGAGCTAGTGAATCTGTGACTCTGTGTACCGTCTGCAGTGTAAACAAACCAACAGGAGCGGGAAACGTCCCAATCACGGCAACTTTCAACCTCAAGCTGTTGCCGTTTAACTGTAAACCGACAGCAAGGAGTGTTGGTAATTTAGTTTATTATTTTTTAGCTATCATTAAATTAGTATAATATATTCTTTACTAATCAGTTTGTGTTTACAAGTTACTTGATTTGATTTAAATATTTAATATAAAAAGTACCTCACTAAAATGTAAAACAATTTAATAAATAAATCAATGTAAGCTGATATATATATATATATATATATATATATATATATATATATATATATATATATATATATATATATATATATATAGATATATATAGCTAAAAACAAATCCATGAAAATTTCAGAACTGTTGGTAAAAAAATTTAATAGAATTTTGAATTATAGTTGTGCAATAAACACTACTACTAATTATCAGTTGCAACAAAGTGTGTGTGATATTAAACAAAGGGTTTTATAATTTCTTTAGTAGCATGAAACCGGTTATTACAACTAAATAGGGCATATAAACTACGTCTCACATCACTACAAAGTGTATTTACACTTATACTGTACTTAGAAGCAAGAAAAATATACACACAAGATCTTACAAGGCGAACGATTTCAACCAGTTACACCGGTCATCAGGCTTAATCAGAAAATATTCAAAGGATATTCAAATATGTTATAAATAATTACAATTTTAAAGTATTACTGTTACATTAAACAGTGTAACATTGTTATTATAAATCTATCTTTTCTGGTAAAAAAAAACACAGCAAGTTACGTGTGGTCTCATAGTTAGGGCGTTTGAGATGGATACAGCAAGTTACGTGTGGTCTCATAGTTAGGGCGTTTGAGATGGATACAGCAAGTTACGTGTGGTCTCATAGTTAGGGCGTTTGAGATGGATACAGCAAGTTACGTGTGGTCTCATAGTTAGGGCGTTTGAGATGGATACAGCAAGTTACGTGTGGTCTCATAGTTAGGGCGTTTGAGATGGATTTCAAATTTAAATTCTTCTCATATAAAGAATAGTTTCGTTTTGTTAAAAAACATGTTGACTTATGCTGACAGGACTGAGTTTAATAGGTATAGCTCAGAAAAGTGTTTTTCTTTAGAAATATATAGCTAAGGTAGGATAGAAAATTGAAGCTATATTATTCAATTGTTAAAGTAATAAAACCACATCAAATATTAAATTGTAAACGTATACTTCCTTCATGAATTTAAGTTTCATGTTGACACTAAGTTTAAGTTTCAACATGTTGTACTGATTTGAAAAATTAAGTGTTTTATGGGTTATTCATATATTTTGAGGAGACAATTAAATACGAAACTCCAGTTGGTCGTAAGGTGAATAGTAAATATAGAGCACTTGCACACATAAATGTCGGTTAGGCGGGTAACCACACCCTTGTCCTGAAGTTGTTGATGCATGAGTAAAGTTTAAATCGACTAAAGCTGTAGAGCATTGCTTCTCATTCTTTTCTGTTTGGTGTTCCATTGAACAGTCCTTTAGAGGTAAAACAGCGTTTACTGACCAAATACACGACCACACAAACGGATTTCTTCTATACTGTCTCTGTGGTCATCACTCACAAACCACGGCACAAGCGTTACACTGTAAATGGCCTAAACTAGGGTACATTTAGCCAGCAATAATATGCAGATAAGTAGATTTTGTATATTACTTTCACCATAGTAAGATTTGTATATATTCTTAGTTTATTTCAGAAAGGGCTTTAAAGGATGTATAATGTTTGGGCTGGTTCAAAGCGTAAAAGTAAGAGGGCTATTTTGTGATGATAACTGTAAGGTTATTTTAAGGTAGATAGTTAAAACATAACATAATATACGGTATATAAATTAAAATCGTCTTAATACTTTTTAAAATATAGTATAATACCTTTAATTACAAATATAATTATCTAAAAATATTTTATTAAACAGTTTTTGAAAATAGCGATTAACGACATTTAGATTTATTTATAATTAGTATACTATATGTTTGTCATTGGCTAAGGCAACAAAATGACGTATTTTTAAATACTCAGTAAAGATTTTCCCGAATAACAATATTTATCGTTCGTACAATAATTGATTTACAATTAGATAGATGACTTTATCATGTTTTTAAAACATTGAATTACATATTCTAGCGTATTCGCATTGTATATTTTCAATTATTCATTCGGCCGGATAATCAAAGATAGTGTATTGAATTAATATTAATATTATGTCATATATTTTTAGTTAAATATATAATATTGGCCATGGTGTTTGAAACTTGGCAAGGTCAAATATTGTACTGTTTACTGTTATTCCAAAGTCGTAAATACTTTTTTTTTCGCTAACGTGTTTGGCATTTAGAAAATAAATAATTAAATACAAGTTTTATTAGTTATTGTAAATTTTGTAAAAAAGTAATTATTACCAGATGTGTTCTGTAATTAACATAATACTCTCACCAAAATAACCTATTTTGCATAATATAGACTAATTACTGCACTGTTTCACCAGGTATATTCTGCTGTCAAAATATGTACCCTGTTTCAAAACCATGTTCTTCAATTTCAACAACTATTTTACGATTCGATTAAAACTATCTAGATAACACAGTATACTTTTTTATTTGTCGTTGTCAGTTACTGTATAGGACACACTTTTAGTATATATTTAAATATATGTAAGCGTGAACAATAAATGTAAAAACTGAGAAATCATCAAAACAAACAAGTTTTATATAACATTATCAGTCGAGTTTATGTAAAACATATTTAAGTATGAACGAATGTTTGACCCTAAAATATCCTCACTCATGCTACCACTTACCATACCTAACACTCACTCAAACCAAGAATTGGGCATTTAGGTCCTGCCAAGCAACAAACCAACCAAGAATTGGGCATTTAGGTCCTGCCAAGCAACAAACCAACCAAGAATTGGGCATTTAGGTCCTGCCAAGCAACAAACCAACCAAGAATTGGGCATTTAGGTCCTACCAAGCAACAAACCAACCAAGGATTGGGCATTTAGGTCCTGCCAAGCAACAAACCAACCAAGAATTGGGTATTTAGGTCCTGCCAAGCAACAAACCAACCAAGAATTGGGCATTTATGTCCTGCCAAACAACAAATCAACCAAGGATTGGGCATTTAGGTCCTGCTAAGCAAGAAATCAACTAAGTATATCAACAATACAATTTATTGGGCGTTTACCCACCTTATGATAATAATTACAGTAGTAAAAAAAAACAAATAAGTTATAGAAAAATATGTGATTCAGAATGACAAAAAATATAACAAACAATACATATTCAGTTGAAGCTCAGGGACTTGCTGTTAAGAGAAACGTTTCTGAACAGTATAGAATTCGTCCGCCATAAAGTGTGGATGGAGGATTCAATTATTATCTATAAAGTAATTGAACCAACCTTATCATTTTACTTTTTTACAAAGCGAGTAATGATTAGGTTTTTTCCGTTTTTGTTTTTTTAACTCAACTGCCCGTAGCCATAGGTCGGAAGGCCTGTGCGGTGATCTAAAGACAGCGAGGCACCGTTAACGGCATTAGTCACATGGGCAAGCCAGTGGTGGGCGCTGTAACAATATTACTGCAATCTGCCGGAGCGTAACCTACGTTCGACCACGGCTGACTTCTGAGCCCAGCGCTCTACCTCTGAGCTAAAGTGACCGGCTTAATATGATGTTGCATACTGAAACATTATAGTATGAAGCACATATAAACAAATTTAAAATATGTGTTATTGTTTTAATATCAACAGAATTTCAATCATTTGTATTTGGTCGTATTCAGAAGTACGTTTACCAAAAAGAGATCATTGAATTTTTCAATAAGAGTATCTCCAAACAAAGGAAGTATCGGGAAGCTAACCCTCAAAACTTAGGCCGCTCAGAACTTTACACATGCATCAAAAACTTCAGGACTCAGTTGTTACTAGTAGCACATTTATAGCCAATAATACGATTTCACGCTATTCTACATTAGGTATTGAATAACAAAACAAATTCTTTTAATTTTCTTGAAGCAAACTGAGAAACGTTTTGTAACTTAGAAAATAAACAAAATATTAACACTTTAGTATACTGTTATGTTTTTCAAAGGGTTAATAATATTAAAAATTAAAATACAATATCTAAATTTCTATTAAAATATTGATTGTTATGTCAATATATGAATTAATATTCAAGTAATATATTCTAGTTTTTCCACTGTAAATAGAATCAAAATATTAATATTCTTTTTTCCTAATAAAGTGTATTAGACGAATTATGAATACTATGGACTATGTTTAGTTGTTACTTATTTATATTAGTAAGTGTACAAGTGTTTATTCATGTAGAATAGTTTGTACAGAATTTCCGATTTTAATATTCAGGGAACAATAGTCTTATCTTCATACCTAGATCTGCCACTAAGAAAACATATATTTAGAAAAATTCTTTATAAAAATATATTTTCTGTATATCTTTAGAATATTAATAATAAAAAAATACTTTCTTAATTGAAGTATAGTAGGATAGTATTCATACAATCAATACCTTTATGTTAAATATTGTACAATTAATTAAACTACTAGTGTAAATACAATAGATAACTTTGAGTATAAATTTACATTTACACTTTAAATCAATTTAACTCTACTTTTGATCAATGTCAATGTGATTTATTTTAAATAAATAAAAACCACCCAAGAAACATTATTTGAGAAGATTGTCTAGTGTAAATGAGAACAGGCACAATAATTTATATGCGAGTGTTTGATAGGTAAACATCATAGACTTTGCTATTAGAACAGTTATCAACAAACTAGGCCGAATTGTGTTGCACGCTCAGGTCTTAACACCCTAACCAGCCGTTAAAAAAATATTAAAAATATAATATCCTGGCAGTCAAACGTCCACGGTTTTTCAGTTTTCCTTTTCTTGCCATTATTGGGAGTATCATAATCGCTCTTTGGCTTTCGCAGCATCCTAGCCGATTTCACCTTGCCTTTAGTAGACTGTCTTTCTCTCTGCTATCAAGAGTTCGTTCACAAGAACATCTGGTCAGAAAAAATATTTATGATCAGTATTTTATCAAAATGTGGCATAATACTCACTTACTGAAGAACATTCATACTCCTATTTTCCTGTATAATACATCAATCTGGTATTTAATTTTGAACACACTGCAATATTTTAACCAGTCTTCTTATACAATATTCCGGTCTTTTATCAGACGTTGTATTATGATGAAGAGATTCCCGGGACAACACTAATTAACATTTCTTAGAACAATATCGGAGAGTAGTAAACAGGTTTGCATTGTCTGTCACCATTGTCTTATAACAACAAAGTTTAAAGCCAAATTAATTTTTACCCTCAGTACCTTTGTCCTACTTCTGTGTGTATGTGTGTTTTCTTTGGTAAATGCTAATTTTATTGTTATATTCATTTGGACTTTACTTTAGCGATGAGTAAAGTGCAAAGAAATCAAATTATTGACATAATTATGAAGAGTGACTTCATATATATGGCTTCAAGATCATTCTTTAAGTAACCTCAGTTTTACTTTTTGTTGCACAAATATATTTAATACGTAACCAAAATGTTTAAGGGTTTATACCACACTAATCACCACTAATCAATGAAGAACAATGTTAAAACAAGTCTCAAAACTACAACAGTCATCACATTATACACATTCAACATATCACACATACATTAGCATTAAACGTTCTGTTCATATAAAAAGCTAATTATAATATGTAACATTTAAAACTTATTCCCTTAATGAGGATACAGGCGATGACTGAAGGAATACCCAACTACCAATTATAGTTCGAGTTCAAAATATTTTATATGACATCAGGATATAAAATTATATAAATATTAAATGCCAAATGTGGCAGTTGCAAAATCTGAAAAAGAAATTGTTATTTAAAATTCTCATTGTTAGTCTTTTTGTCGGCATGCTGGTCCAAGAAATAATTATATTTTTATGATAACTTAATGTATACCACTAACATAGAAAATAAAAACCTATACAATAAATAACAACTATTAATATATAAAGCAGGATGGTAAAAAATGCGAAAGTTGCATTAAACCTATATAAATAGTTAAATAATTTATAATTCCTTATAAATGTAATAGAAAATAATAACAATATAAATAATAAATCTGTATCAATTTTAGCGTATATAAACGACTGTTACATTAAACACATAAATTTTACCAAATTACATTTAGTTCTACTAACTTACTTCTTGGCTTTTATTTTTAACATTAAGTTTCTACCCAAAGGTTGTTCATTACGACAGATATAACTTTATTAAAATAATTTATAAACGGAAAAAACTGTTGCATAACCATTTCCTTTAAAACTGTAAAGCATCTAATCACAATTCAACTTGATAAACGGATATTTACAAAAACTTTCCTCTAATTTAAATTTATAAATCGGTATCGTGAGAAAAGTACAACTGCTCAAATGTAAGGACATAATCTTCTTATAAACATGAGTTACCCTGATATATTTGTTTCAAGTTTGCTCGTGCACTCCCACTGCCATTTTATATGTGATGCATGTCAACAATTCTGTCCAAGAAAACTCTAAATTGAACAGAACTAAACATTTATTGTTCACTATTTTGACAATTTATCACAGTATATTTTCAGAACTGCAATAAAGGTAAATATTTGCAGACATTGTGATCACATCCCTGAAAGCTAGACTTCAAAGAGAAGATATTATTTTGTTGATTATTATTTAAACTGTATGTTGACTATTAAGATAATATACTTTTCTTTTATACTTTCAAAACTAATAGCTAAAACGGCTGTTGTAACACAATGAATCAGTCTCTCTATTTCTAACACTTTTTATCAGTTGCGTTATTTGTCTGTGATGGATTTACCAATAGGTAATTCATTTTGGTAATTAATTTAAATTTATATTAATATAGTTAAAATTGAACTAATCAAATGCATTTTTATCAGCCTAAACTTTTAATACGAGTTAAGTGAGTTGAGACGGAATCTTCATACGTTAAACGTTTAATATTTCACCATTTATAGGTCAAGTTTTGTAAATATAATATGTAAATCAGCTGTTTTTAAAACTCAAAATAGTAATTATTTGAATTTATTATTGACTTATTTGGACTTTTCCTATCGCTTCTAGTGTTTACAACTACACTAGAAGTTTGATATTTAGAAGTAAGTAGGGTTCACTTGATAACGGGAGGAGTTTCCTTACCTTTCGAAATGTAGTATAGTTTTAAACACTATAAGGGATAGGTAAAGTCTAAATAAATCAATAATAAATGTAAATAAGCCTTAGTCAGAACATATTTTAAGGCTGTTTAGGTTACACGTGTCTTATAAAGTCGCATACATACATGAAGTTTGAGAAAACTACTTAATGCAGGCACAAGAATCGCATACCTAAATAATATCTTTTGTTTACATTTACACATTTACACGCTAGAGGATTTTTTTAGAAAGATTACTAAGCGTTTTTAGCGGGAGAGCGGTCCAAATCAATACCCATGCGAGTAGTGGACAACCCGGGAATCGAACCCGTGACCTCTTAAACCTAAGTCCAAGTAGTTAATCGCTAGGCCGACACGTCCAACTGAACAAACCCGTTTTTTAAGGCAAACTTTTTTTACCAACTATTTTTATCATTATTTAATTTAAGAACTAATTTTAACCTACATACAACGGTCACCCTTGTACCTTCCACACATTATTTCATCACGATTGATAAGTTTATAAATAAATGATATGTTTCTCATAAGTGTTTGGACTCTAATATTAGTTTTTAATTCTGGCTTATACATGATACAGATCTTAAATAAGGTTGGAGGTTCTGAAAACGAAGTTATGTTTTCTAAGATATTTTTTAAGTTTAATACTTTTAATTCGCAGGGTCCCTAAAAAGGACAGTCATTTAATACGTAAAATATTTTGTATGCAAACAAATCATCATTTGCAAACGCCAATTTGTAACAGTAATAAAAACGTGTTGTTTCAGTATATTTATTTTACTGTATGAAAACATGTCAGCTTTAAGATAGAATATTGGGAATGATGGTTAAAGTCCGGAAATATTTAGCTAAACAAGGGTCGAGTTAAGGATATCCGGGCTGGACATCAAGGAAACATTGAACATTCGGGGTTCCACTGCAGTGTTGTGAGCTCACCTCACATATTCTACTGCTTTTACCTTTCAACCTATTTAAATGAAACCGTAGAATGTTGGAATTCTTGTGAGGCGATTTCGGAAATAAATGTTAAGGATTATTTCAGAATTGATTTATAATATGGTCTTAAAAACCAACTTTAAACATTTTTCACAATATACTCCAAGTACTGTTTACTTTGTAAATTAGTTCTTTGGTGCGTTGAGCTTAGCAATGTAACGTAATTGGTTGAATAATTTACTTTAAACATATTCAAGTTAAGGCATTGTATTATATTGTCAGGTAGAGAAGATTGTAATTAATATGGATGAATTGAGGTCATCACCAATGGAACGACATTCCACCAGTAAACATTTATAAGATATATTCTAACTATAACAATACGATTTGAGAATACAAACTACAACAAAAGACCCAAATCGGTATTATTATAACAATAAATAAGATTAATATAAATATTTTACGCATGGTTTTTAGTAATAAGGAATTTGTTTATACAATTCATTATTAAATAGACCTATTGTTAGAAGTCAAGCGACCGTTCACGTTGATATGTAACTGTATTACTCTAGTGAAGTTTACAATGTTTTACAAAATATACCACTAGCACATTCGTGCATGCTTGTAGGCAAAGAGAACTCTTTTATTCCCGGTAGATCTCAATTTGGCAGTAAAAAAATTATGGGTAAATATATAGTTTATATTTATAAATAGGCTTACTAAGTTATTTAACAGGGAATAAAACAAAAGGTTTGAATCAAACCACACTGTATTATTTGTGGGCCATTTTAAATATAGATATTTTTTCTGGTCAAGCAATTTCCTGGGGTAATAATAATTTAACCGCTTATTTATTTGAATTTACTTACATTAAACAAATTTAATATTGCTGTAAACGTACCTACCATATTTGTTATTTTAATTGTAAGCTAAAAATATCTTTAGCGCCTACCTGGTTAAAAGATTAAAATCCAACAAATGATCAAAATAATAATGTTATAAAAAGCCTGGGTTAACCAAATAAAATTATAGGTGGAGGAGTAGTGTATGAAAATTAAATATTTTAAAGAGATTTTAGTTTCGACATGAAGGAGCTGTAAAAGTCAGCCAGACCATCCGCACGAAGTCTAAATGGCCGACCAAAGCTATAATTTGATATAAATCAACCATTGGCGGAAGTGAAGAACGGTTTTATCTTTAAATCCTTCTTTATCTTCTCTTTAGTATTGGCTTTGTTTTAATAAGTAAATTATTGATGGAGCTTATTCGGGTGACAGATTATAATTGAATTCCTTGATTGATTTAAATAGTTAATCAGCCGTTCGTTCACCAGTTCGTTAGTTTGTCTTAAAAAACTCATTAACTCTGGAACAATTTACAATGAGATTTTTAAGGAGACATTTTAATTATGTAAAGATTATTACACCTATTTATATATTTTTGTTATTCATTATTGTCTTGGTTTTCGTAGTAAGCTGTTAAACCACCTACGGTTAACATCTTGAAAAGGCTGACATATAATTTAGTTTCTTAAAAATAATCACACAAATGCATTCTCTACCCAAAGAAACAAAGCAAGCTATCCTGGTGTTTACTACGATGATATTTTTTACTTTCATATTTTTTAAATATGAGTATTTTAATTTAATAATAACTTTGTGTTTGGATTACTAATTAGTTCCATTCACTGACATAAGTAGTTTTTTTATCTGAAATATTTCCCTTTAAGATTGGTTTTTAACAACGTTATACCTGCAATGATGAAAACAATTTGCTACTTGACCTGTATTTGTGCTTAGCATATGTCTGTTGTAAAAAGACACATTATTGTTCTTAATTATGAGTCCATTCCCTCAAATGATAAAAGATCTTACTTAAAGTTAAGATTAAACTGTTGTGATTTGTGGATGCAAGATTTCGTAAAGTTATGTTATACAGGTTTACAAATATACTTAAATAATGTATGCAAGATAAGTGTAAGACAAGATAAAATAAGATAAGTGTGTATAAGGTAAGTGGCTAGCCGATTTAGTTAGGTGCTCAGTAATTTTTTTACTATACAGGGGCATCGAAAAAGAATACCCATATTTCAAAAATTTACTACTTCGGTTAGGATGAAAATATTGAAGCGAATAAGATCTCAAATTGAAGAGGGAGGTTGTGAGTTTTTGTTATTACAGTAATTGATAGTAGTCGTTACGATGTTTTGATGGATCGTCGGCCTTATGGTAAAAACAGCGTTGTGCGTCACTGTACCTGTCCGACTAGTACGATGTGGACCACGCAGCAGAAAGCTCACTGTTCCTGTCCGACTAGTACGATGTGGACCGCGCAGCAGAAAGCTCACTGTGCCTGTCCGACTAGTACGATGTGGACCACACAGCAGAAAGCTCACTGTGCCTGTCCGACTAGTACGATGTGGACCGCGCAGCAGAAAGCTCACTGTGCCTGTCCGACTAGTACGATGTGGACCGCGCAGCAGAAAGCTCACCGTGCCTGTCCGACTAGTACGATGTGGACCGCGCAGCAGAAAGCTCACCGTGCCTGTCCGACTAGTACGATGTGGACCACGCAGCAGAAAGCTCACCGTGCCTGTCCGACTAGTACGATGTGGACCGCACAGCAGAAAGCTCACTGTGTGCCTGTCCGACTAGTACGATGTGGACCGCGCAGCAGAAAGCTCACTGTGCCTGTCCGACTAGTACGATGTGGACCGCGCAGCAGAAAGCTCACTGTGCCTGTCCGACTAGTACGATGTGGACCGCGCAGCAGAAAGCTCACTGTCCCTGTCCGACTAGTACGATGTGGACCGCGCAGCAGAAAGCTCACTGTGCCTGTCCGACTAGTACGATGTGGACCGCGCAGCAGAAAGCTCACTGTGCCTGTCCGACTAGTACGATGTGGACCGCGCAGCAGAAAGCTCACTGTGCCTGTCCGACTAGTACGATGTGGACCGCGCAGCAGAAAGCTCACCGTGCCTGTCCGACTAGTACGATGTGGACCGCGCAGCAGAAAGCTCACCGTGCCTGTCCGACTAGTACGATGTGGACCGCGCAGCAGAAAGCTCACTGTGCCTGTCCGACTAGTACGATGTGGACCGCGCAGCAGAAAGCTCACCGTGCCTGTCCGACTAGTACGATGTGGACCGCGCAGCAGAAAGCTCACTGTGCCTGTCCGACTAATACGATGTGGACCGCGCAGCAGAAAGCTCACTGTGTGCTTTGGTTTGCGGAGCTAAAATAAATTGTGCGTGTTCAACATAACTTTAAACACTCTTATGGTTGTCACGATGCACCTTACAATAAAGCCATTCTAATTCGTTGCCATCGCTACTTTCACACCAGACATGCTCCTTTATACGAGGCGAGAAATCGAATATAGTTTCGATGTCTGTCGTGCTACTAATGAGGCAAACATCAAAACTTATTAAGATATTAAAACAAACTCCAAACCGTCCACTTTATTTTGAGACAATATTCACCTCAATATGTTCATCCTTCTCCAAGTAGTCAATTTTTCAAATATGGCTATTATTTTTCGATACCCCGTATTTTTTTTATATTGCTTGTGGTGTAGATTACATCAATATCTTTATGGTAGCAAATGCAGAAAAATTTACGATTATTTATACTGTAAAACGTTATTTGACGGTTTACGAATTTATAATGGTTATTTGTAAAGTTAGTCTGAAATAAGTTTACTAAGTTCTAGCAAAGTTAGTCAACACCAACATGTCAAATACAGAAAAATAGTGTTTATGGACAAAAGAAAAAATCGCGAAAACTCAGTTGAGATCCGAACAGATTGCTTTACTTTATTTTCTTATTTTAATTATTTTACCTGTCTCAGTTATTATTAAGACGGTTAAAAAATGTTGGCATGATAAATTAAATATTAATCATACAATTAAGTTGACTGCCCTAATGTGTATACTGCAGTAAGTAGCTAAAATATATTTTCAACTTCTTTGTGAAGAAAATAAATTAAACTATAGTTGCTTAAGTTAGTAAAAATATTAAACCATTTCTGGGGACTCGTGAATCGCTCTTCCCAGATTAACAGATAAGTATATTACTTTTTTATTTATGAATTACTTGCATTTATAATCACCCCTCCCCTAATACAGTACACCTAGCTGTGCAAAGACTTTATTAAGTTAACAAACAAAAGTGTCCGTAGGTGTAGTCCTAATAATAATGGTCATGATAAACTTTTAAAATTAAATAAATGTCTAGTGCAACAAAAGTGTTTATGATTAAACGACATAATTATAATGTTAGATAGAATTGTTAAAAGTTATCACAGGAAACAATCATCAAACGCTTGCCATCACTCGACGGATCGGTTTATCGATAACAAACACAGGCTAATTGTTTCTAAGCTATAAATGTATTCTGTTGTATATTACATCATATTTGCAAACATTGAAGATTAACGACACGATGCTAGTTTCTGTAACTTTTGATAATAGCTAAAATTACACTTCCAATTTACTTAAAAGTAAAACCGTAGTAAAAACTACTATTTGGACAACATAATTGGAGTACCCAGATAACCAGGTAGGCAAAAGGGTTAAGGTGATTTATTTGTGAAAATAAACATATTCCGATAACAAATGTGTGCATTCAAAGAAACTTATAATACACTTTAACAACTTTACTTACCGCAAATAATGTTCAAGAGTGTTGTAATATCCGTACACTGTAAAACAGACACTGGGTTTCGTTATTCCGAGATGTAGAGCTACAAAGTGTGGAGAGTGGTTTTAATCTCGCTCTCTGGACTGAGAATAAACACAATAAATACGACTCGGCGTCGCGGATGTCTCTGCGGGACGGCGACTGGGAGTCTAATAAAATTTAACTTTATTTGTGTATAAGGGTTTTATATTTAAATATTTGTTCACTTTTTGACCCAGCCAAGCATTTCAATCAAAATTGTAGGTTATACAAGCGACGGGGGAGCTTTTTGCAGACGGCAGTACAATGTTAAAATCGTAGGTTCTAATTAGCTAATTAATCTGTATCAATTAGGTTTTTGAATACGATTTAATTTGTTTTACCATAGATTATAAAATAAATAATATATTCTTTAATCTATGGTGTTACTTCCAAACTGAAAATCTTAAAGAAGGCTTCAAACAAAAATGTGTGATGAAAAAGAAATATCTGACATTATAGTGTCATGTTTAAATTCGCAGTTTATTAACAATAACTGCATATTACAATGATTACAAGCCTGACACTACAATTATGTACACATTTTTACTGACTATATAATTTAAGTGTCATGAGAGTTTTAAATAGAACATAAAATCGAACATTATGTTTGTCTAGAATATAAAATAATTTAAATATTTTCAGCGTAGAAGTATGAAGGGGGAGGTCTATAAGTTAGTTTGGTGTATTAAGACAAAAATATAATTTAATTTGGTGTATTACCTATTCCCCTAACGAATTTTAGCTTCATCGGTTCAATAGTTGGCATGTGATGGTTAACATGGGACAAAAAACAGCTATAACGAAGCCCTCGGAGCTCTAAATAACATTTTAATTGGGTGTAGGCCTAGTTTGTTTAGCTCACTTCCCACCAAACTTCAACCCCAGTCCAGTAGTAGGTTCGAAATGATATTCTTAGTTTTGAAAGCCAGTGGGGCGAAGCCCCTTGGGGTCCTCATACGAGAGTAGCCCCATGTTCAATTCTGTTGTTTTATATATTTTATGATCAAAGTTCAGCACTAACGGATTGATAGTTTTTTGTGTGATGGTTAAAACGGAAAAAGCCCGCGGGCCGTATTGAATAAAATTTTGGTTAAGAATACACTTATGTCTCATTTGATTGTTTTAGATATCATCCTGCCAAATTTAAGCTCCAGTTATGTGCGAAATGGTAAACATAACTTTAAATACAAATAAGGTGGGGTAGGTGTATATCTGCCTTGAGTTACTATCTTTCCACTGCATTTTAGCTCCATATGTTTAAGTATTTGAGGGTTAGGGGGCAGAGTTTTGAAAAATTACGATTAACGTTTTACTCTGATATCCATGTTCCTGCCAAATTCTAGCCCAAGTCGTTCAGTAAATACTAATACCCATAAGATGATCTTAAATGTATAGTAGGGCTTCTGCTGTACCTAAATACTTTTAAACCCAGACTTATTGCAGCAAAAAGGGTACCTTAATGTAAAATATCACCTTTATAGGTATTGTCGTATTCGAGATACTTGATCCCTAGCTCAATCCGTGAAGAGTGGCATTTGGTAAATGTAGATATAGATATGATGCCAATCTGTATTCTTCTAATCTGTTGTTTCTTCTGTTATCATCATCACTCAATCCCTTAAATATGTTATTGGAGTTAATATTCTTTAATCATCTATTCTAGTTCAAATTCTATTTTCATAAGATAATCGTTAACATTTGTATCGCCAGCAAGGGCCCTGAGGGAATTTCTAAAACCCCAGTTTTATTGTACATATAAGGGAAACATCTTAGGAAACCCCAGACAAATTTCAGCCTAGTAGGAATATTTTATAGTCATCAGTGAGTGCTACTCGGAAAATATAAGTATAAAATTTAGTTCTAAGTTTTTCAAATAGAAATACTGTTATAACGCTCTAGTTGCGGAAAAGAAAAATTAATATATTTTAGGATATCAAAGACAAAAGCACGCATGTAATTAAACAAATATTTGATTTCCGAAGCAGGATATTTGTTTTTCAACTGTTTCTCTTCAAATCAATTTAACTTTTTTCTGCTGTTCACATTTAACTTAAATACCAACTTAAGATTCTTTGTAACGCATTTGTTTGATTCGTTGGTACATGTTAGCAAGGTTTGCTTGGACAATTTAATAAATATTGTTTTGTAATAGAGAATATAACAGAAAATATTCCAGTTTCACTAAGTAATATCGTCTTATCTTTCTTTAAGTAAATATACATGAACCGTGATTTACTGAGTTTTCTTTAGTCACTGATTACCATATAGGCTACTAATTTATGTAACTATTTTAACTATAGTTTTATAAAATATATCATAGCTATATCTTAGCTTGGCTGCAATGACAAAACCAAAATTTACCAAGAAAAATTTTCAGGTGTGAAAAACTAAAATAAGTGCTCTACGCCTATTTTTTATATGAGGAGTTTCTAAGACCGTTTTTAACAACGACAACTAATGTGCAATACTCCATAGGATGAAAGGAAATTATATGCTGTAAAATGTCGCACTTACCTATTTTATACGTATCTGTGTACGACACTGTGTTAAATCTGCGATATAAACCTACCACTGTGTGTGATAAACATACTTTATAAACTGGATGTATAAAGCATGTACTGGACGTTACTACTTAGAAGCATGTAACGTTAATTTTCACAGAATAATTTAACCAATTATTGTTTCCAATCAAACCTTTCATCCAAAAAGAATATTTAAATATGGTTTGAATTGATCGCGTACCTTTTTTAACAATATAACAAATATAATTTTAGACTTCATTCGTTGGTTTGCTGCTTCGACGTACAATTACATGGTTGGAGCAATTGATACTTATTTGAATAAACAAATTGTCTCAAATTATATAATTGTGCTATTTGCTACGGTTTTAAAGTTTAAGGGAATAATTAGTGTTGAATGAGAATCTGATCTAGTTTTACTTAAATTATAGTTTATTATTTTTGAGTTTATACTTCTTTAAATAACGTGATACTTATAATATTCATATTAGATCAAACTTGTCTCTTTTCATTGGTCAGTTTGTTTTCATTTCCTTTGTATTTACTTAAGATATAAAACAATTTAATTTTGTTTTAGAAGCCAGCGATATAATCGACATGTTATAGTACCGCATTCAAGCTCAGCCATTATCACCGACCAACTCCCAATTTGGCGTGGTTAGCCGAGATCAAGATAGGATTTGTCACTATTATCGGCTTTCTGTCGAAACCAAATAAATTTGTTTGACAAAAAGTATAATACTACTTGCATAACAAATCATTCCAATGGCAAAATCTTCTGTTTTTACTGCGACGCCCTCAGACCGAAACCCTTGTACACCGGTGAACCCACCGTCGTTGTTAACACTGCAAAACCTTGTGGTGGGCTTAAATAAGTTTAAACCTTAAATCAGCTTCTAAGCTGCGTTAACTCTAGTTCAACTTATTTCTACACCCAAATTATAAATGTCTGCTGAAGTGATAATGGTTTTAAAGGGTAGAAAGTAAGTATGACCCGTTTTATAAATTGTGAAATAGAGGGAAAACCTCTGTTAAAAAAACGCAATAAAAAATATAAAAACGCAATATATTTTGAGCGCTCTTGCTTCAATATTTTGAGCGCTAAAGTGGAGAATTCTGGCTTGACGCAATATATCAAAGCCGCATAGTCGAAAAGGGAATGCTGTAGTAGAACAAGTGTATTGGATCGGCTCATTTCTGTTCTCTTGATACGTAAAGCTAAACAACTTACTTTATTTTTAAGCTGATGTTTACTTTTTTCCTTTACAAAGCAGTGAAATATATTTTAAAATAACTAGTTGACAAAGAAGAAAAAGATAAATCTGTTATGCCATCGACTAGTGTGTGTCTTTTTGTCAGTTATATATCCCTCGTATTACTGAAATTTATTTTAAAATCTAAATTGTATAAATTTAAGAATTATAACTGTTATGAAGTAAAGATATTAGAAGTCTTCAACAAAAACACTCTCCTAGTAATAACAGGAAATGGCTTATTTAAATGTCTTTAAAATGAATTTAATAAATAATTATTTTAGATTACGAATAGAAGTCCTAATGATTAGTGAAGAAATATAACTTTAATAAACGAACCTACAAAACAACAGAATTAACATATCGTTCCGGTTAATTGTATATTATATTTTAAATATAAACACAGGCATTTATTCAAAACACAGTATAGCATAGATAGGTTTATTATACAAAAATCATAAAAAATCATACACATATTATGGTATATTATTAATATATAAGAGAACATAAAAAATCATATATATCTTTTATCCCTCTTTTAATTGGCATTTCCCTTTCTTTACTATATAGTACCCAAATTATAAAGTCCATTAGCCTAGATAAAACATTGATGGTAAAATTTTTCACTCAACTCCCTTCATTTTAAGCATTACACAGTTATTTACTAAGCCTAACCACGTTTTGGTGGCAATATATTCTGAGTTTCCCTATTGGTCATTGTTAGTTTAACCTACATACTAAGTTTTAGTGAAACCGATTAAGAAATAAATACCTATTATGGCAAAGCCCTCACTCACTGACTGACTGACTCACTCACTCACTCACTCATCACAAATTCTCCTACTTCCTATTTACCTAAAGAGTTGCAATTTTGTACACTGATTCTTTAGGCATAAAATAGGGGAAAAAATGATTTTCATCCTGATCTGACCTTAGGGCTCCTCCATAGACCCCGAAAAAGTTCCAATGTATTCCTTATTGCCATTCATTTTTGTTTGAGCTGATGAAAATATAAACAGCTGATCTTGATTCGTAGTAGTTCCACGGCCTAACCACAGAATGCAGCACACACAACTGTCATAGTTTTTATAAATAATTTGCGGGGTGAAGCTTGCGGGAAACAGCTAGTAAGATATACAAGATAGTTTAGTGATTCTCCATATCAATATCATACAATTTATGCGTTTACCAATTGAAAATTTCAACCATCTCCGCAAGCATTGGTCGAATAATAATGATTCAATATACTAATTTATGTAGTTGTTTAACTCTTTTTAATATTTGTATTTTTAGCTAATTTCATTAAGAGTTTGCTAAATCCAAAAAAGAACATCTTAAACCTTTGAGATAACGTTTCATAGTACCTGTATACCAAATTTCCTAAATCTCAGTCTCTATATCTCAAAACATACAGTGAGAAGTTATACATCAAATTAAAAACCACTATTTTGGTTTTACGTGGTATCGAAACGTATATTTATACCACAAACTCAAATTAAATATTTTGACGATATAAATATGAGATCAGTCTTCTTAAAATGATTTGTCAACAAATAAATTTAAATTGTTATGTTATTTATCTAATATATAATAAAGACTATCACTAATGACAAACTTAGTGATGAAAAAATATCAAGGGCCTTATGAGGGTTCAAAGTGTGACACTTAGGCATTTATTAGAAGTTCATTAGGAATATAGTGAATGAATGTCTCCGCATTAACTACGATTATACACATATTGTCATGTCTGAACTTACATAATATGGCCATGGAAAAATCATTGCTTTACCTATAAACTAAAATCAATAATACAATGTCATTGCAGTCACGCGAGCCTGGCAGTAACTGCATGGTTATTATTCCATACATACAGTTTTGGCACTTTCTCGCCTCGTCAAAACTTGTATTTAATATTACACTCTCGATTAAACCTTTTGATCTAGAGCATAAAAATACCAGGATATTTTTAAAGTTCTGTCCATGTACAGTACATCTCTGTACATTCTGTATATTTCTCAACGATTCTTTTAAACCAGGTATTAAACCACAGTTAATCCAAAATCTAGCTGGCGTCAAAACTTGTTTTGATAATTTGTTGATTGTATAAAGCTAATTGTTTTGATGAGAGTTTTGCTTCACTAACACCATTTAGATTTTTCAATAAGATTAAAATGTTCTGTCAAAATGTCAGGGAAAGTGCCAACTCTTAAGACGGGTTAGAATTTAAGCCAAAGAAAATGTAAACGTCAGTTAGATCTCAAACTTTCCAAGCTTTCACTTTAAGATTGTTTTATTCGTCCTTTCCTCGTTTTGTTTGTAATTTTAATCTTAATATGTTACAGTATTTTCTATTCTTTAGCTGTTATCAGATATAACTATTTTTTATTATTTGTGTTTTTCTTTGTTATATTACGACGATAAGTTTAAACAAATTATAATACAAGATAACTAGCTGCTTAGATTCGTTGCGTGGTACAGGTTATCTGTTAATTGTATTAAAGACAATTGTTATATTATATGTGGGAATTAAAGCGAATATATAGTTACCAAGTTTGTTATTAGGCTGTATAAGTCACTATATTAAAACAAAATAAGCAATTTGTTAGTTGTTAAATTAAACTTAAATTAAATTGCACAATAGTTTATTATAATATTTTGACAAAATCAAGGATTGCTAAATAATAATTAGTATAAAGCACCGTAAAGAGTAAGAGGACTAGAAAGATAATAAAGTTTTCATGTGAAAGAAACTGAAAGCGTTTTTGACGTTCAAATGCGAGCTTGTAACAGTTTAGCGTTGGCCGTAGATAACCTGCTTCTTCTGACTTTTCTAAATATTAAATGGTTCGAAGAGTGTAAGGAAAATATCGGTGAGTGAGTATTGGAGAACAAAATTTATAATTGAACACTAACCGTCTGCCTTAGTCGGCTGTTTTATATGTCCATGGACATGGGAGTCGGTGTGTATGATCACGGTGTATTTGGCATAAACATTGAGTGACCTATGTAGGATCTTGTTTTTGAGGCTGTGGAAGTATTGTTGTAGTGTTGAACTATGTTTTGAGTGGTGAGACCACACTGAGATCTGTGATGGACCTCGTTTGTGCGACTTAGCGGTGATGCTGTTGGGTTGTTAGTTTTAGTGTGTTTAATGCAAATATATTAGCCAAACTATTTCTGATATGGTGTTGTTCCATGTAATATTGGGCTATCTGGTTCAAAGAAAAGCAAATTACCTTTTATTTACAAAAAAAAATAGAAAAATACTGTAAACGTAGATAGCTATGTGTTTAAATGCCTATGAACTGGTCATAACATTGAATGCAAGAGGGTTTTGGCACATTTTTGTGCCAACCATACATTTTATAAATGATAATACAACTTTAGATTTGTTTTATGTTGAGTTATTAGAATGCACATTTAGTTAATTTTTACCTGTTGAACAAAATTTACATTTTGTATAACTTTTAAAGCACCACAACAACAAGTCTAGGTCACTTGGGCCCGCGCCAGCTGCGTCAACCCAGCCAAACATCCCGACACGCCTCAAGTCTTCCTTTCTGTAATTGATTTATGGTTAAAGTTGGGTATTTGGGCTACAGTGCCATTTGTGCTCGAATTTTTACATTTGGAGGATAAAGCGTTAGTCTGCACAATTTGTTCAATAAAGCTCTAGCAGTTCAAAAATGAATCTATTCTTATTCGGTTTGGAGTTAGAAGGTTGTTATTTTACCTACCATTATAGGATCACTTAATGCCGCCTTAGATAACTGAAATACCGATGAAATTTTGTTTGGTTCACAAATTTATCAGGGGATGAAAGATCATTTATTGATAAAGGCTCAATTACTGTGCCAGGCACTATAGAGACAACAATTATTATTAGCTTTACGCCTATCGATCACACGCATTGTTAAAAGGTTTTAAGCTTTGAAATCCGCAGCACATGCGACTTATAAAGTGTTCGAAAAACACTACATAAGATTAGGAAATCTAGTATTTGGCCTATATTTGGCATTTTGGACACTTCAAAGGTTTGAAAATACCGTAAATGAAGTAATGTTAAAACCTGTTATATGTTGCAGACTGCATTGCCCTTTTTTTGGATTTGCAAATTATGTCAGTAACTGTAGCAACTATTAGGTCCTCTAAGTTGTTGTTCGTAATAAAAACATATGTAAAACTATTATCTTTACAAAACATGTAAAAATTCATATATACATTTCAAAACATAAATGCTCTTTCGAATAAAAATATTTCAATCCAACCGAACATTTAAGTCTAAAACTGCACAAAAGCCTAAGTTTTAAAATAAAAAAGCGTATTATAAATTATTCCACTTAATAACTTGATCAATTAGGAAATTTTTGTATATTTAGTTATTTTACTATGTTTACTATCTAATTTGTATAAGTTAAATGTAAGGAGTTAAATTCGGACTGCACAAACTACACTTACAGGGTTCTAAGTAAAAATAATTTACTAAAACGTATACCTAACGTCATACAAATAAATATGAATGTATTTTATTCGTTTTCTAACCCCTGATCCCAGGCCAACGCCGGCCGCGACGCTGCGGTTGGTTAGAGTTAAAAAATTGTTGTCTCGCATTTAATGTCCTAACATGTAATTCTGAAAAGTATTAAAGAATCCCTATTTTTATTTTGTATGTTTATTTTTTATGGAGGCTCTTACTCATCAATGAAATACTCAAGAGCATTTAGAATAACACCCAAGGGATAGATTAATATTTTATACCTTCAATTGTAAAATATGAACAAATAAGGTGAGATTAAAGTGGAGTAACACACTGCAGAGAACTACGGAATCTGAAATAATATTTTTATAAAATAATTCTTACAAAATGACATCCAAATACTTCGTGTTTACGAATGTAAGTGTGTTAAGCGTTATTTTTATTTTTTATTTGACAGCGGACGTAGTTCCGATTGTTCTCTGAACTTTACATGAAGATGGAAGAATAACGTGCAAATTAACTGTAGTTTTGATTTTATTAGAAGAAAAGCTGAATTTGGGGGTATTGTAAGTAAAAGTATGTACAGTTTTACTATTTAATAGATTACTATGGAATAATAAAATTACAAGAATTATTGCAATACAATTTTCCATCGAGTTTATTTATTAGTAAAACTGCTGTATTTTATTTGACTCTAGTAATTAATGCTACAAGAAAATTGTTGATTAATAAAACGAGCATAATTTAAGTATTTAGGAATTTAAAACAATTGACTGGAAATTTATAAGTCAATATGATAGAAATGTCAAGTATAAAGTACGGCTTCCCTGTACAAGACCGTTCGGGTTACATTTATCACAGTTTCGCCTTAAGGTCATTTGTTTCTTCCGTACACTATAAGTCACATGTACCGCGGATTTCCATGTGTCAATGAATATTTGACAATCACCCGTTTACTCAATTGCTATTATTTAAGTTGTTCAATGTTATTCATCATAATTAAACTCATGTAAAACATACTATGCATACTTCACACATTTCTTCAGTAATCCAATTTTAAACTTAAGTTATAAAATGTAGAATTTGTAATGATGAATTATCCAATTTTGTTACCATCAATCCTGTGACAGATTAAAAAAATTATATAAAATTAATTGAATTAAATGTTTGAAGAAACTAATAACAAAATATTGTGGTACACAAAGAATATTCTTTGCATTATATAACTTTGAAGAAATTAAATTTCAAAATCTTTGACAATTATTGTTTGTAAGTAATTTTGGCACTATGATACCAACAATGGAGTTTTTCTGTGAGTTACGTTTGAGTGTAATGACATTTTTAAGTTTTTATTTTCTTGTTCTACGATTATTATTTAAAAGACCCAAAAATCGTAAACTGGCATGAATATTTAAGTGTCTGCTTAACTTCAACGGTTAAATTTAATATCGAGTAGGGTTATTGTGGTAACTGTCAAGACCGATTGTCCTGAACACATTATTACTTATACATTTACTAATGTCTCGAGTAGGGTTATTGTGGTAACTGTCAAGACCGATTGTCCTGAACACATTATTACTTATACATTTACTAATGTCTCGAGTAGGGTTATTGTGGTAACTGTCAAGACCGATTGTCTTGAACACATTATTACTTATACATTTACTAATGTCTCGAGTAGGGTTATTGTGGTAACTGTCAAGACCGATTGTCTTGAACACATTATTACTTATACATTTACTAATGTCTCGAGTAGGGTTATTGTGGTAACTGTCAAGACCGATTGTCTTGAACACATTATTACTTATACATTTACTAATGTCTCGAGTAGGGTTATTGTGGTAACTTTCAAGACCGATTGTCCTGAACACTTTATTACTTATACATTTACTGATGTCTCGAGTAGGGTTATTGTGGTAACTGTCAAGACCGATTGTCTTGAACACATTATTACTTATACATTTACTAATGTCTCGAGTAGGGTTATTGTGGTAACTGTCAAGACCGATTGTCTTGAACACATTATTACTTATACATTTACTAATGTCTCGAGTAGGGTTATTGTGGTAACTGTCAAGACCGATTGTCCTGAACACTTTATTACTTATACATTTACTAATGTCTCGAGTAGGGTTATTGTGGTAAGTGTCAAGACCGATTGTCTTGACCACATTATTACTTATACATTTACTAATGTCTCAAGTGGGGTTATTGTGGTAATTGTCAAGACCGATTGTCCTGAACACATTATTACTTATACGTTTACTAATGTCTCGAGTAGGGTTATTGTGGTAACTGTCAAGACCGATTGTCTTGAACACATTATTACTTATACATTTACTAATGTCTCGAGTAGGGTTATTGTGGTAACTGTCAAGACCGATTGTCCTGAACACTTTATTACTTATACATTTACTAATGTCTCGAGTAGGGTTATTGTGGTAAGTGTCAAGACCGATTGTCTTGACCACATTATTACTTATACATTTACTAATGTCTCAAGTGGGGTTATTGTGGTAATTGTCAAGACCGATTGTCCTGAACACATTATTACTTATACGTTTACTAATGTCTCGAGTAGGGTTATTGTGGTAACTGTCAAGACCGATTGTCTTGAACACATTATTACTTATACATTTACTAATGTCTGTTTGAATAGACTAAAAACACGCCATTGTTGAAAACAATCAAATAGGAACGCGAGGTGCGGGGATAGACTGGCGCAATGGTGCAATTTACATCTACATATTCTACCACTCCGATAACACCCAGGGAAATCAATCTGAATGCGTATCTTCTAAATAGAAAATGCCTCGTGGAAATAGAAACTTATCCTACAAATAAATCTAGATTTTTGAGTCTCGTTCTGTGTTTTTTTTTCAATTTCAACTAAACAAATACATTACCTTTCTAAAATCATGGTTCGGCAAAACTAACAATTGATCAATGTTTTTAGTTTAGCCTTTTCATTTAGTAAATAAGAGATATAATATATTTTTGTATTATTATTTACTGTCCACATGTCCACTAACCTATTATTGGTTATTGACATCTGTACTGAGAATGACATAAAATACTATATAGTATTTCATTGTCTTGGAACAAATTGTATTCACAATGGTGACATATTCATAATAGTTTATAAATAAATTTCGTTACAAATATTGTTTTAGATTACGAGTTTTAAGACCTCTTATTGAAATACTTCCCATAAATAGAATAGATGACCTTTTGTTTTGTAATTCAAGCACTATAACATACAACTTACTTTACAGAATATATTGAACGTACTTTATTTATAAAAAGGAGGAGACTTATCCTAACGGTATTCCCGTGTATTCAATACCGTAAAAAACAACCAAAGGGATTAACAGTTGACTTATAGTCTAATGGACAGATCAAGAGTTAGGTGCATCAATTTTAGAGGCCAGAGATCATAAAATCATAAACTTTCATAAAAATACCTGGATAAAGAAAATCATTAAGAAGAATCTTATCCTCTATAAAAACATAGCAATGGAATTTATTTTATATAATTAAATAAAAGCAAAATAATTTTTTTGCTTAGGAAGTCATACTAGTATGTTTGGTTGGAAGAAAGAGAGTATATCAGGTTTCTCTAACACAAACACATACACAAATATAGAAGTGATAGACTAAAAAGAGTATATCAGGTTTCTCTAATACAAACACATACACAAATATAGAAGTGATACGACTAAAGAGAGTATATCAGGTTTCTCTAACACAAACACATACACAAATATAGAAGTGATACGACTAAAAAGAGTATATCAGGTTTCTCTAATACAAACAAACACACAAATATAGAAGTGATACGACTAAAGAGAGGATATCAGGTTTCTCTAACACAAACACATAAACAAATATAGAAGTGATACGACTAAAGAGAGTATATCAGGCTTCTCTAACACAAACACACACACAAATATAGAAGTGATACGACTAAAGAGGGGATATCAGGTTTCTCTAACACAAAAACATACACAAATATAGAAGTGATACGACTAAAGAGAGTAAATCAAGTTTCTCTAACACAAATATAGAAGTGATACGACTAAAAAGAGTATATCAGGTTTCTCTAATACAAACACATACACAAATATAGAAGTGATACGACTAAAGAAAGTATATCAGGTTTCTCTAACACAAACACATACACAAATATAGAAGTGATACGACCAAAGAGAGTATATCAGGCTTCTCTAACACAAACACACACACAAATATAGAAGTGATACGACTAAAGAGAGGATATCAGGTTTCTCTAACACAAACACATACACAAATATAGAAGTGATACGACTAAAAAGAGTATATCAGGTTTCTCTAATACAAACACATACACAAATATAGAAGTGATACGACTAAAGAGAGTATATCAGGTTTCTCTAACACAAACACATACACAAATATAGAAGTGATACGACTAAAAAGAGTATATCAGGTTTCTCTAATACAAACAAACACACAAATATAGAAGTGATACGACTAAAGAGAGGATATCAGGTTTCTCTAACACAAACACATAAACAAATATAGAAGTGATACGACTAAAGAGAGTATATCAGGCTTCTCTAACACAAACACACACACAAATATAGAAGTGATACGACTAAAGAGAGTATATCAGGTTTCTCTAACACAAAAACATACACAAATATAGAAGTGCTACGACTAAAGAGAGTAAATCAGGTTTCTCTAACACAAACACATACACAACTATAGCAGTGATACGACTAAAAAGAGTATATCAGGTTTCTCTAACACAAATACATACACAAATATAGAAGTGATACGACTAAAGAGAGTATATCAGGTTCCTCTAACACAAAAACATACACAAATATAGAAGTGATACGACTAAAGAGAGTATATCAGGTTTCTCTAACACAAACACAAACACAAATATAGAAGTGATACGACTAAATAGAGTATCTCAGGTTTCTCTAACACAAAAACAAACACAAATATAGAAGTGATACGACTAAAGAGAGTATATCAGGTTTCTCTAACACAAACACAAATACAAATATAGAAGTGATACGACTAAAAAGAGTGTATCAGGTTTCTCTAACACAAACACATACACAAATATAGAAGTGATACGACTAAAGAGAGTATATCAGGCTTCTCTAACACAAACACAAACACAAATATAGAAGTGATACGACTAAAGGGGAGTCGGATGGTCCTATCTCATCCATGTTCGATTTAACAACTTTAGGTACACTTTTCCCAGAAACTATAACAGATATCTTTATGATTATTTTTTTGTTTTGTTTGGTCTGTTGTGCTGGTCATTTTGAGTGTTGGTTAAAAAAAAATATTAATATTTAATATTTTTACTTTTAAATTCAAATTACGAGGTTTATTTACCGTGTTTTAGGATATAAAAAAAGGCATAAATATAAATATATAAAATATATCAAAAAACCCAACACTCAAAATAACCAGCTTAGTGTGCTAAATAAAATAAAAAAATAATCATGAAGATATCTCTTATGGTTCCTGAGAAAATGTACCTTTTGTAAGAAAAAAACTGATTTTTCGTAAATCGCGTTTAATGTTACGAGTAGCTCTTAACTTACTCAAAACTACTAGTTACACTTACTTTAATATAATCCAGCTCCATAGGATGGTTGGTCCTGGTGTGCTTCATCTTCATACTTATCTTCTAACATCATTTTTGCTAAAGAAGCCTTTTTCCTGCAGGTTTTTTCGAGTTCATCCATAGCTTTCTCCGCTTTTTTTATCCGTAGCTCATCTAGTTGTTTCATCAGTTTTACAAACTGTTGCCCAGGAGACACACCCATCTTCTCTAAAATCCTACACCTTGCAATGTTCCCAATATTAAAACATGCAACAGCCTCATAGACACCACATTCTAGTGTATCTTTCATAACAAATGTTGATTTTGGAAGCCTTGACCACACTAGGCCATTTAGCGATTCATTTGTATTTTGGGTTCCCCCATGCAAACATTTTTGGAGAAGCTCTGGTTTGGCCAAATGCCTAAAAATTGGTTTTATTTCTTCCATAATTACTAAGGGAAGGTGAAAATGTTGCTTGTGGTTATATACTTCACCATTTGTTATCGCTTTATGAAACTTGCACCACGTGTCGCTGTCTTTGGGGCATAGGCCATGCTGGGGCGTTTCGTTTGTCGAACCAAGATGAAAGTATTCTGCCCAAACAGCTTTTTTCATTTCTTCTAAACTGGATGTGTTTCTACGTATGGCTAATCCATAATACAATTGTATTTGTTTTATAGCAGAATTCGTAAGACGGCCACGACCTCCAATCGTTTTGTCATCTGAAAGTTTATCTTTCCCTTTTTTTGACTTAAATTTTTTTAATCTGGCCCCCATCCGTTTCTGGACATGGCCAATACATTCCAGCTTTTCAATTATAAAATTTGGGCCATATGGTTTGCTTTCAACTACAGTAGGAAATGCAGCGCTGTCTCCGTCTCCTAAATAGTACTTGTATCGGATATTATTCTTGGTAACGGAACTTTTGAACATATCTGTCACGCCTTTTACCTCCATACTACCACTAGATCCTTGAAAATTTGCAGTACAATTAGGCTCATGTTCTTCTTTCAATCTATTTACACAACGGCAATGTTTGGTATAAATTCTGACATCTAAAACCTTACCGTTTGTGCCACTTATTGCAGTCACTATTCCATTTAGGGATCGATGTCCTCGTCTCTGCCATGAACCATCAAACGTTGCTGTTATGTCACGATTGCCTTCATTCTCATTTACTGTTTCTTCTACTGCTTCATTCATTGTTTCACAACTCACTTCTTTAGCAGCTTTACACATAATCTTATTATAATATTTCATTGCAGGAGGGGTAGGTAAGTTCAGAGCAGCACACACTTTTTTCGCACTCGCTTCACCTTTGCCAATGCATCTGAAGCCATAGGCTAACCTAGTGTTCACTTCATTTATTTTAGTTTCACTTATTTTACTACTATTATACTCTGAAACTTCAAATCCACAATTAATACATCTAATAGTAATTTTGAGGCTTAGGCCTAGTCTGTGACTTCTGTTCAATACTACTCGTCCGCCACATTTTTCACAAACTACAATTTTAGCCAGCAAATTTTCTAATTTCTGCAGATTTACTATGTCATTACATGAATCATCTGCTACTTCATACTGTTCATAAAGGCACAATTTAGGTCCTACCTTTTTCTTGGAAGAACTTTCATTTCTGACAGACAATTTGGATGGGGGAGTTCTAGGGCTTGTTTGTCCCACAGCTAGGCCTAACAATTCCCTATCATTATTGTTTTGTATATGTTTCAAATTAACATTACACACACGTTTTCGTTTTTTAAATACCTTGTTAGTAGCTCTAGGCATTATTACAACGTAAAATACACTGAAACACTCACTAATTATAACTATTATTCACATTCAAAACACTATTATTCACTATTATCCATCAAAACATAACCATCAACAAGCCACAAGAGAGATCAATAAACAAACAACAGAAATGCAGCTGTTGCTAGGCAGCAGAGTTGAAACACAGGTTAGCCAACAGCAAAACACAAAATACTATAGAGCAAGGTGTCTAATGTTATCAAACATGTATAACAGATAGCTCGACCGCACAGTCGAGAAATTTCGTCCAAACTGTTCGTGCGCACCTTTACAAAAATGGTTATAAAACTATTTTGACTTATCTGATTTTAATAAATAAGGCCTTAAAATAATCCTGGAAAGATACGGAATAAAAAATCATAAAAAACAAAAAAAATATTTTTTTTCAATTTTTCACCACCCGACTCCCCTAAAGAGAGTATATCAGGTTTCTCTAATACAAACACAAACACAAATATAGAAGTGATACGACTAAAGAGAGTATATCAGGTTACTCTAACACAAACACAAACACAAATATAGAAGTGATACGACTAAAGAGAGTATATCAGGCTTCTCTAACACAAACACAAACACAAATATAGAAGTGATACGACTAAAGAGAGTATATCAGGTTTCTCTAACACAAACACAAACACAAACACAAATATAGAAGTGATACGACTAAAGAGAGTATATCAGGATATTCTAACACAAACACAAACACAAATATAGAAGTGATACGACTAAAAAGAGTATAATTTTCTTACCGGCCTGAAACTTATTCAGCTAAAGTAGATGTACCAGAGAATGACAAAATTGCAAATTATAAACTTTTAAACACAAATATCTAATTCTTATAATTCAGCTCCATAAGTTTCAGGACAGCAAGAAAATTACATCACTTCGGTCGTAACACCTCGACTATACAAATCTAGTAAAATTTAGAGTATTGAATCAAAAATACAAAAACTATTCCAACTAAAATTAAAACCTAGCCTGTACAAAAGTTTGGAAGGCGGGTATAAAACGTGAACAAAACGAGACATATTTGGTTCCGCCTGGTTTTTCCACGCTCAGAACACCCTGATAATAAAACACAGTTTCAGACGCTGTATTAACTTAAATAAAATTGGTTCAAACCTATAACATCCTAATGAGATTGTTCATAGAAGAAAGGCCCCGCAAGGCCACAGCTGTGAGGGACAGGGCCAGAGTGATATTAGAGTCTCCGGATTTTCAAAAATTACTTATTTATTTACTCGATACAAGCCTTCAAAGCAGTAAATTTAGGATAACCCCTTTTGTGCATAGCAATAAATAAACATAGATGTTCATAAATGTATGGCAATTTTGACATTATAACGATTATGATCTGTGGTCCAGAAAATATATTTTATTTGACATAATGACCCCCAAATACCTTTATAACACTCTGTTTTCATTATTTTCATCAAGATAAGGAACATTTGTAAATGTAAGTTCAATGTTATACCTGAGCTGAGGTTAAGAGTAAAGTTGTGGTCAACATGTTTACAAATACCACAACAATTACACGTTTAGTTGTTTAGTTTCAAATCAGAAATTCTTGGATGAAAGGCTGTCTAAAAGGCGATATTTGGTAGATTATAACATTTTTGTAAATACAAATATTATTTATAGTATTTATTCAATGGATGTTTAGTATATTTTTTTATAGTAGTAATAGTTTTTATATTTGCTAGAAGAGGCCCATATAATTTACACTGTGCATTGTTTAAAGATGACCAAAATCATGAAATCAGATAACTTTTGTATAATGTTATAATGTTGATTCAGCTTGTGGTTACTTACAAAACATTCGTTTACGTGGTTATTTAATTGTTAAGGAATCCAATCTGGAAGTATTTTAAATACCTGATTATTTGGTTCAAATAGGCATTATTTACATACCACCAAAAAACTAAGGATTATTTTCTTAAAACTACATCGATCCTCATAATATCTATAAACAGTAATTTTGTTGTATATTATAGGAACCATTATTTACAACTTACAAACGATTTAACAGTTAAAATAAATAATAGCAAAAGTTCACGCATGATATTATAAAATTACTGACCACTCTTTACGTTGCTTATACCAAACTTATCACTCCAAATTATAAACTGCAAATGCAATGTTACAAACAGAAATGTGAGACACCGGTCACGTCACTATTTCTCAATATTAAAATACATGTAGCACTAAAGTAAAGTAAACTTGTAAATATAAATGTCAATGGCTTTCACTTACAAAACCCTGCGGATTTCATTCATCACAGATTCAGCTCGATTTGTCTTGTTCTCTCGTTCCGTAGTTTTATCCAAGGTGTTTTTGACGCGTGACAAGTGAAAGTAAAAGCAAACAAGCAATTTCCCAACCGAAAGTGAAACTTCTATCTGGAGGTAACGCTTCACCTTGGAGGAAGAATCGAAGAATAACCCTATTATACTACAATAAGGGTCACGATCTTAAGTAATAAATAAAATAAACGGTATCAGGAAACTGACATATACTTTATCCCTTTTAGCCAAACTTTAATGAATAAATTACTTTTTATTTACTAAATATAGAATACAAAGCGCGGTGTACAGAAAATGTTGTAAACAAGTTGTTTTCAAAAACATCCACTCAAATCCCTGTTTTGGAGGCACTACAGAATTCATTGCTACATTCGTGGTTTTAAGAGGGGAAATGCCCCCTATTCCCCCCAGGGTTGTTAAGGGCGACATACTTCGAACTTCCTCTGTTGGTCAGTGCTAACTTGACATGCATATCAAGTTTGAACGAAATTGATCAATAAATGAGAGAGAAATAGCAATTTTTGTATTCCCCATAAGAATAACAATGGACAACGTACTGCGTTTACCGCAAAATGAAAATTTAAATTTTCTCCTCAACCAGAAATCGTAGAATAGTAATTAAAAATACTCAATTATTTAGTTTTTTGAGCTATTTGTAATGGTGAGTTGGAATATATTTTATATTTATATTTTTTTATGAAAAATTAAAAAAACTGAATTTTTAATGTTTAAGTCCTGTAATTTCTGAACCTGAATTTTTACAGAAATGCAGATGGGGACATTTTGTTGGAAAACTAAAGCTCTACGAACGACTAAAGTTAAATTAAAATCGTTTAAGCCGTTTTTGAGAAATTTTAATTTTTTATGTTTTTTGGTGGTTTTTGGGGGATAATTACCATTAAAAATAAAAAATAAAAAAATAAAAAATACCTGGAAATATCGTGGATTAGTATCTACATACCAAATTTCACAAAAAATCTGACCATTGGTTAGGGCTTTAGCTCTGTACACATCCATACAGACAGACAGACAGACACGCAGACATCACGTAAAAATCACTTTTTTGGATTCAGGGAGCACTAAAACGAATATTTCCACTATCAACTCAAATTCAAACATTTTGACGAAAACAATACTTTCTCCATATACTATGTATAAGTATAAGTACTATGTATACTCTTTCTCGAACCCTTGGACTACAAGTAAGGGTGGAGTGATGGAGCACCAGCTAACAAACACTTGTAGATATCGTAACAAAACTAATAATTTAGAAAAATGTGTTGTGTTATGTTTGTACATTAATGTACTGTTTCGGATAAATGAGGGTTTGGTTGAACGACAAGTTTAAAGTTACTAAGATGTTTAACAAAAATAAAATTGACGTTTTACCACAATCCTTTGTATTCGTCTACACGGTATGAAGTGAAATGTTAGTAGTATCAGCGGTTGCAAGTAATAATTTTAAATACAAATTTTAGTACCTCGGAATGAGAGGAATTATTTATTTGAATATTTAGCTTGGCAATTTTTAACCAAAATATCCTAAATTTGTGTGAGATCATTACAACTATTTAAGGCATAAAAATACACACAAAATACACGCATAAGCATTGCTATTTTGTTATAATAGTTTACTTGGAAAATGCGTCTGTAACTATCAAGGAGCAAACATAGTAAATCAGAAATTCTTAGATGAAAACTAGTCTAATGTCGAGTTAAAGTATAAAAAAGAGTTATTTTAATTTTGTAAATAAACATATTGTTTACGATATTCATTACCCTTACCCTGGTTTACCGCTACCAGCTAAAATACTGTAAAACCGATATAAAACCTAAAACCCTAAAATATGCCATTTTACACAACACAGTTCCCGATTAAGTTTAATTGCCTTAATCGATTTGAATGTGCACGGATGAATAATAAATTAATTTATCGTGACAACTAATCACGGTGGTACTGATAAAATCATTTAACTGAAACAAAACTTTAAATTTATGCTGTGTGGTTGATAGCCATGATAGCCTTAGATCGAATCTTTATATAAAGATTCGCCTCAAACAAGCTGTGGGAAATTGGCTTCAGAAATAGCTTTGGCTCCCCGCGGAGCTCTCAAACACTGTGGACCAGATTGTCCCCCTCGCATCAGCTGGTGTCTCTTAAACCCTCTGATTTTAGCAGCTTATTCAATCATAAATTGCGCTTTCTTCCTTCTAAAGAGTGGAAGCAAGGAAGCAAGGAACTTTCACATAACAAGGTTGCTAGCCTTACAACAATTAGCGTCTTGGAGTTCGGTTCATGAGGTTACGGGTTCAATCACCGGGATGTCCAGAAATCAATGTTAGGCATTGTGGCTACAATTTCATATAACACGCATTACAAGTCGCATCTAGAGTTGAAAGTAAAATAAACAAAAATAAGATAATTTAAGTTTATTTATTGATTTACATTATGTTGCTTCACAGAGGAAAATTCATTCTGTTTTCTTTCATCCAGTCAAAATGTGTATGTAAACTCTATACATAATTTAACGAGCGATTTTTTAATATTAAACGATCATATATAACTTGTTTTCACAATAAAATGTGTACAAACACTGTATAGTTGCTGGTGATTGTAGTTATCATCTTAGCAGTATTTCCCAATTTTTTCATATTTTGAATATATAACATTTACATTATTTTTCGTATCGATCTAAGATATAAAATACTTTTGATAAAAACGAACTTAATTTAAATAACGAAAATATTTAAACTATAAACCTATTTACACTTGTTCTCAAAGTGTTCAAGTAGTATTGCAGCATTTCAGAGATAAATTTCTCATTTTCCTCATCACATTATTATTATAATGCCTTAGTGTCTTTCTAGATTATAGGAAACACAAATTAACTTTCCTTCACCCTAACAAAAATTACTTCAACTAATAAAAATGTATATATTAAGTGTTTTGTAATTGTGTAAACAATTTATTTTATTTTATTTGAAACAATTATATTAGGTATTCGTTCGACATTAGATCTATAACCTCTACCATTCTAGAAGCCAGGAACAATTAGAACGCCAAGTCATCAGCATTGACCTAGTACTTGCAATTAAATATAATGTTTGATTAAGATCTTACAAGTTTATTATTTGCAATTGTCCAAATGCTGCTTTCATTGCTATTGTCCGCCTGATTAGTTACGTGGAATGGACTAGGTTTGAGGAACAACTTTCCTTCAGTTAATAGTTGAAAGGAATGACCGTCACCGGAGGATTGCTGCAGGAAACGTGAATCTTAGCTTTTTAGGGGCACTAAAAGTGTGGCTATGGTGTTCCGTGAGTGTGGCTATGGTGTTCCGTCAGTGTGGATATGGTGTTACGTGAGTATGGCTATGGTGTTCCGTGAGTGTGGATATGGTGTTCCGTGAGTATGGCTATGGTGTTCCGTGAGTGTGGATATGGTGTTCCGTGAGTGTGGCTATGGTCTTCCGTGAGTGTGGATATGGTGTTCCGTGAGTATGGCTATGGAGTTCCGTGAGTGTGGCTATGGTGTTCCGTGAGTGTGGCTATGGTGTTCCGTGAGTGTGGATATGGTGTTCCGTGAGTGTGGCTATGGTCTTCCGTGAGTGTGGATATGGTGTTCCGTGAGTATGGCTATGGAGTTCCGTGAGTGTGGCTATGGTGTTCCGTGAGTGTGGCTATGGTGTTCCGAATTATTTAACATGTAAAACGTACTAGAAAATAAATGTTCCACAGAGAGTAGACTTTGTGATGCAATCTCCGTTATTCATTACCATTTGATAGACAATATATTCTATCAATACAATATTTGTAAACACACATATATGAGACACGAACAACCACTGTTGAACCACTCTATTAAAACCTCCTTACTTTAAATTGGTTGTCTTGAATATATACCCTCCTAAGATTATCTAATTATGTTATAAATTAAACATGTAAACAAACAGTATTGCTTTCTTGGAGAGTCCAAAAACATTGGCAAAGATTTCCACCTTTTTACATTAAATAGTAAAAACAAATAAACCTTATTTTGTGTTTGTCATATAGTTATCAAGTGATTTATGAATCAAATCGTCCATGCATAAAAAATAGGTAACGTATATTATTAAAATATTAGAGGGCTAGAAACAAAACGCATACAGATAAATTGTATGTTGATTCTTTCGTAAGTTTCCACATTGCAGTGGTCATTTATACAGTAATGATTTGGTATTTTGCAGACAAACGAATTTTATGTGTTGCAGACACGAGTTACGTATAACAAAAATGTTGCTGAAATAACAAAGCTGCTTTGTATGCGTTTTGGTAACATGTAAAGCATCGTGACCACCTGTGCGTTTTGCGATTCCCCGGTTTGGTTTTGCTACAGAAGAGACGTGTTCAATTACAAATGGAAAAAACAAGATAGTTTCTGAAAAGTCTACAATTATCTTCCTAATGATGATTTCATATTTTATAAAGGGTCTAACGTGAGTCCAACTGTCATTTACATTGGGCTATAACTAGACATTTATTTATTGAAGTGCCAACCTTAAAAATTAACAAGATTAGAAAATCCACTGTCATAAAATAAAAAAATAAAAAATCAGCTTACCTAGGTATCAGATGACATGTAGGTTCACTTATTGGTACTTAAAAGCTGTACTTAAATATTTCGTTTGTCGTCAAACCTTTTGTAATTATCCCTCACGAAATTAGTAAAATTTTTAACGTAATTTTGCTATAGATTTATTTGTTATATTTTTTTATCCAGTGGACGCTATTTATATATATATATATATATATATATATATATATATATATCAATTTTTTATTACACTGCCAAAAGTAATTCTGGGTAAAAAAACAAAAAAACAATGTGTTTATTGTAAATACATCATCGATGTGAGTGATATGTTTATCAGTACAGATAATCCATCAGTAATTAGTTAGTTTTACTCATATCTATAATAGCTTGCAATCTCCGTTTGCAACCCCTAATCGGTTTAATCTTGTTTCAATATCAGTAGTTAACAATATATTTAATATTATTTTGTTTTAATATTATTTGGTAAATTAAAAAAAATCTTTCTTTAAAATTTCAAATAATGTTTTTATTTTAATTATTTTACCTACATTTTATATAGAATATTATTAGTCAAACTTTAGAATGAAATTGTTTTATAAAGCGTCATTTATGAGATGCGATTTCAGTTTGATCCAAGGGAGATTTCTAGTATTTAATTTAATGATACAGTTCTTACACTCAAGATAATCTGCTTTTAGAGTCTAGATAACTGGATAAACTTAGTTTGGGTAACACATCTTACACCAACACATTGAATTTAGGAGATTAATTTAGAAGCATTGCACTTATGTTTGTTCAGTACTTAAATAGTTCACAATCAATCCAGTTTAACCATCCAATTAAGATCTCTAGACTATTTAAAGGAAGAATCGTTCAAGGGTAAAAACTAATTAAAGTTCACAAGATGAAGGCAGTTACTCCTGGTGTTCAGTGGTCTTCTAGGCTGTGGCTATTAAAACTGATTAGGTTTGAAATTGTCCGATCTAAACTTAAAAGATATAATTAAAGTTCGTGAAGGTAAATTTAGATTTAAAATAAATTTATCCCTTAATTATTTGAAATAGACTATGAAAATGTCCTTTAGGCTTGCGAATGTGATCCTTGGATGCCACTTAATAAGATTGGAAAGAAACAAATATTACAAATGTTAATATTCACCACAGATATTATCTTTAAGTGGCCAAACAATGGGTAATAGGACCTGCAGCTGTTTTTCCACCAACAATTTTATCTAGTAGCATTCAAATACTAATTAAAGGAGAAAATTATCAAATAAAAATGTACACGTAAATTGTTAAACTCATTAAACAACGCCATCTAAGTTTAGCAAATCTAACAGGCTCTCAACAAAGGTATTAACACAAAACTCTACATATACTATCTTTATTGCGCTCATCTTTAGACAATATATCCAGAAAAAAATATGAATTTAGAGTTTGACTTAAGTTAAATAAGCTTTTCGTAACTATGTCACACGGGCCGATTTCGAGAGTTCAAATAATAAAAATGCCGGTTAGGAAACAAAATTACTATTTATTCAACTTTACAACAACTGATCTAAAACCAATTTATACGCCGTTAACAATAGGTATATCCGCAGTAAAAATACAATAATTATGGTTACATTAAATATAGAAAGAAAACGCCAATTAATAATTTAACAGGGAGAGGCGGCACAACGCGTGTTAATTACATCGTGACTTCCTATGGACTGGGGCGAGGCCTCCGTCTTCCCTTCCGATGCTGAACCCAAGCCAGCCAATGAGAAACCGTTTAGCACGTGACGTCAAAGGAACACTCCGTTGTTCGGTGCTGCGGCCAAACGATTCAAGCTGTCATTTTTTTGAATTAGAGGCACTGAGAAGGCGCTCTTAAGCCGGCGCGGCGTCAAGCGTTCAGTTGCTGACGCCGCGCATTCCTGCTGATATCAACGCCTGGCCAGGCCTCTGACAGCGTATAAGTTGAGATTAACTTGGAGTAAATATCTTAGCGCGTCTGGTGGTTGATTTTATATTTTTTACCAGCCAATTATTCAAAATGAAATAATGAAAATAATGATAAGAGAACCATTCCTCCTTTCAATTATAGATTTTAGTGACGGTAGAAATTTAATTAAATAGGAACGGAAAACTGTAATTATTTAATTACAGTGTTGTAGTAATGGCTTTTATTAGTCTATGGATTTTTGGGCCGTCACAGAAACAAATTTATTTTTATTTTTACAATTAAATACAAAATTAAATACCATACATGAATTCTATGATGAATCTTTACTTTTAAAATAAAAATTATAACGAACAATAACATGCATAAAATATATATATGATAAAACAGTTTAGAATAACAAAATAACTTATAGAATCATTGATTTTACTATCAATGATATTTAATGGGGGGCAAAAATATAAATTGTTATTATACTTGCTTATTCAATAATTTGATATGATATTTTCCTGGGAAAATATACTAACTGTAGCTTGGGCTTCTTTGAAATAAATTAAAATTGCAATTAATTATTTAAACAAATTGTTAAAACGACTTGTTATACTTACCAAACTATGTAAACAAGTTAATTAATAGTATTTAAAAGCCAATAAGCTTTTCAATTTGTATTAAAAATAGATTGCGTCTAACTAGTACATCTACTTATACAGGGTGTTCAGAAAGGGTCATTAGAAACTGCGGGTGCTGGTAGTATTTATCAATTTGAAACACATATGATATAATTATAGGTCGAAAAATGTTCCGTTTATCTGATAGCCACCATTTTGTATTTTTAACAACAACAAAAATCTCGAGAACTATTTAGGGAACAGAAACTAAACTTTGCACGTAAGTTTAAAAAAACCAAAGAAGCAATTAATAAAAACATTATTATTAAGTTTTCTTAAATATTTTCAAAATGGCGCCCGTTTTAATATTTTAAAGTCAAATAACAATCAAGTCATTATTTGTATAACAATTTGACAAGATACAGAGAAGATAAACATTTTTATCAAATCCAATGACACCTTATTCAATGTAATCGGTCAACGCATAAGCGATAAACCGCACTTAAAAAGCAACCATAAAATGTGGCTTTATTCACAGGTGTTCAATGTTTTATTATTTTTATTTATTGACTGTAGCTTTGTGTTTAGTTGTTCCCCTGGCAAAGAACGGGAAAGCCGCTAATAATTACTGAATGAACCGAGTGATAATGACTCGATTTTTAAGTTGATACTGCAACCAGTGAATGCCAGGTATTTTGTGTATTTAATTATAATCACTGGATCTTTAACTGCTGAAAGGTGACTAACTATAAGTTGACTGGCGATATATTTGATTAACGTTGCATTTAGATTGTAAATGAAAATTTATATATTACACTTTATTACTTTATTTTATACAGGATACATAAAATACGTGTTACAACACTACAAAGGGTATTTACACTTACACTATACTTACATACAAGACGATAAAATATACATAACAGATGGTACAAGGCGATCGATTTCAACCAGTCACACCGGTCATCATCAGGCCCAATCAGAGAATGGAGGATTGTATGTTAGTACAGTATAGGTGTAAATATACTTTGTAGACGTATTTTATTCATCCTGATTAGTTGTAACAACATGCATCATGCTCTGAAGAAATTATTTATTTTACATTATGCTTTTTACAAAACTTTTAATTGCAATATAATTTCCCTGCATTACCACTACAAGCAAATAATTATTGGTTTTTTATAAACAATTTATGAATAGCTTACGTATCTATTTAAACATTTCTTTTAAAAAGGTATATTTTCTTCATTATTAACTGGTGTTAACTGGTATTACTTTGGATGATAACTTGGTAACCCTCTTGTTAAAATGTTGTTACATCTGTCAGCCTAAATATAGTAGACATGTATAAATATTGCTGAGTGTAAGATTAGGTGTTGAAAAACTCTTTGTGACTAGACTGTTTTGGGAGTTTTGGAAAATGATGAATGTTGTATTAAAAAAGGTCAAGTCAGCTGTTTACGCAGTTAAACAGGAGATGCATATTATTGCTTTAACATTTATAAGATCACATCAATAATTACTTAGTAGCTTAAGATTTATCAGAGGTCATAGACCAGGTGATTCACACAGTACTGTTGGGCAAATGTATAATTGCGGAATGTGAGATGCCCCACAAGAAGTTGCTGCAATCGTACGTTATTGGACGTTTACTAAAAATTAAAGTGACTGGGAAAATAATACGTTTAGCTAAACTGATTTATGGTGTCCCAAAGGTTCCATCATTACCCCCACGTACGAGTACTATAGTGTAGTTTTGTGGCGATGTTTAAGAGTCATTTTGTGTTGCAAAAGAATCAATGAGAAAAATGAAAATGTTCGGCCAAAGAGAATCTTGTAACAATGCTTTAAAAAACTCAACACCTTGAAATTGCCTTGTAGCTACATTTTATACACAATTTTAAGTGTTTTATTTTTTGCTTCAAATGCAGTTTCATGGCAGAGATTTACACAACTTAGGCTTCAGACACGATGGTTGTTAAATTTATTATCCAATAAATCCAACAAATAAATAAATAAATAAATTAAATATTAAATAAAAATAATTAATAAATTAAATAAATAAATAATTGGTCTCATCCAATAAATAAAATCAATTTTGGACCTAAGAAGTCCAAAAGCTCAATTCTTCGCTTTGTAATAATTTCACAGGTTTCTTTACCATTAGGAAGCTTACAGTCAGAATTGTTTATCAGATTTTCCTAAACTTGACACCTGTGAATGACCCTTAATTAAAATTTTTTTCTTTATGTCTAGACATATGAATGATCTACATAATCAAAATTATTGTAATACATATCTTCTTAAGAACATAACTTCCAATTGAGAGCATTTATATTTTTTTTAATTTGAAACTCGTATATATATATATATATATATCTATATATATATATTACTAGTATTTTAAAGGAAAGTTTAAGTGTGAAATTATCTTTTTGTTTTATTTTATAACCTGATTTTTAAAAGGACTAGTAGTAGTTACTGTTTTATTTTTATTTCATAATTGATAAATATATATTTAGTTTTAATTTAACGCGTGTCATAAAACAAGTATGTTGTTCCCGACAGTAAAGTATATTAATAAATTGATTTACCTGAAACGGACCTCTGAGTCGGCCGTCCTCATAACAGCCGGTCTCGAACAAAAACTCTCAAAGAAAGATTTCTAAATGCGATTATTTCCTGAATGATTACTGGATTCCTAAAATACCATACTGGTATTTTGAAGGACCAGTATGTGTCACTAAATACTGTTTTGATTAAACTAATTGTAGTCCAGAGTAATTTGAACATTTAAGGTAAACTAAATCCTACTTTCTCAGAAATAAACTTACATAGGAAAACACACAACAAGACCAACCTCGACAATTTTACTTCGTAAATGTCATGCTTGTTATGTTTACAGCAGATAACGAGAGCATTGCATTGTCTCACAAACAAGGTAATCGGCTCAGAGCTGAGTGTTCGTAAATGTCATGCTTGTTATGTTTACAGCAGATAACGAGAGCATTGCATTGTCTCACAAACAAGGTAGTCGGCTCAGAGCTGAGTGTTCGTAAATGTCATGCTTGTTATGTTTACAGCAGATAACGAGAGCATTGCATTGTCTCACAAACAAGGTAGTCGGCTCAGAGCTGAGTGTTCAAAAATGTTCATGCGTCACAAATCTTATATCAAGCTTGACACTTCCCATCAGCATTGTTTTAAAATTTAACGTAGGTGTAAATATAATATGGTTGTTAAATACGTTTCAAAAGGTAAATAGTATGCGTATGTCGTCCGTATTGTAGAGTAAACATTTGATACTTCTTAGGACAGACGTGTTACCTAAAACAACGCCCCAGTTTTAGCAATCGTGAAGGGTTTCCCCTGATAATGTAGTTTATAGCTAGATTTTAATTTGTTATTCAAATCTATTAGAATGTTTATATACATTTCATTCATCACATACATGTAATTGTACTCCTTGGAAAACATATTTTGCATGAATACCGTTTTGACAATGAAAGCAAATAAATGCGGGTAACCCAATATTTGTTTTTTAATTCGTCTCATAAAAGACAAGTCCTCTTAATATTTCGGCAATATAATTTTAAATCTGGAGGTAATCAACAACTGTTAGATCCTGTTTTTCATGATATTTCACGCACGTTTGTTAATCTGCAATCATTAATCTTCATGTACTGTACTATGCAAAATGGCACAGGTAATTTGTAAGTTAGGTTGGCGGCGTGTAAAGCTGACTGTTAATTGTTTGGGGATTAATTAATATAAAATAAAGTAATTAAAAAATTGATAAAATTGAGTGACTAATTAGCTGCCAAAAATATTGGGTCCGCCGTCTAAAATTGAAAGTTTATACAGTATTAGAGTTCACTAATTATCACACAAGTGATTAAAAGGCTGTTCATTGTTCATTCACCAAATCTCCTTAGTCTACTTAACACCTTGGGAGGTGTTACTCGAGGAAGATGGTGCGGCGTTTTCCCAGGGGTGTCCAGAGCCGCGGAAGACGATTCTTTGCGCGGAAGCCCGATTAGCGATCGCAACGTTTCGCACTTCACCGTTCACAATTCTGTTCACAGTTCACAGTTTATGAGGTTTTGATGAGGTATGCGCTAGCCGCGGTTGCCCAGTATGTTGCCCGGAATCTTGAGGCACAAACACTGACTCTTAGCACTATCACAAAACAGTAAATAAAAAAGGTGTTTACAATTAACAAACTAATGAGAGAAACAACCCAACAATGTGGGAAAAAGATATAGAGAGTTAAAACTTTGAGAGTAATTAAGAGAATCTACAGCACAAGGACGCAATGTCCGATGTCCAAGACGGCTTACAAGAGACAGAAATCTTTTATAAAAAATAACGCTTTCCCGAGAGGAGAGGGAAACACTGTCACGTGGTAAAGTTTCCTCCAATAGGGGAAGGCGTCATACCAGGGCGGTAATATTTCAAATTTAAATATTTTTACATTATTACAATCAATATCACTAAATACCGAACACTGACAATATCTAACCTAGATCTATACTCTATAATCCTGGAGTATTTAAATCAAAATTTTATTACTGAAAAAAGTTGACAATGGATGAATTCTTTAATGATCAAAATCAGCACTGAAGTTTATATATTTTCAAGAAACTATAACAAAAGAAGAACACCTCAGCAAGAAAATAAATACAAATAAAATTAATTAACATGCTAAAAATTACCATATCTATTTTTAAATAACAAATTATAATGCTCATCCAAAAATTTGTCAAAGAAATATAGTTTAATTATTTATTTATTCAGACGTCTTATTAGTCAGACGTTTTTTAGCTATAATCATTGATTTATTCATGGATTAAATTGGTGCATATAAGTCTAGTGGTGGCGAGAACATTAGATCTCAAAGCTTTGCAGGAAAAATTTGGCTTTGCTATATATTGTGCAGATAGAAATATTACTTTAAATCCCTTGAAGCTTACCTTAAAATTAATTTGAGTTTAAAAAGAACCATACCTTAATTATTTTATCTAGTCATAAATAATTTACAGTGTCAAGAATTAACTTGTTAAGCAGGTTTTCGTACCTTTGTTCATTTCCCTGCACATATTCTAAAACTATTGCCCAGACATCAAAAATTGTATCATAACATATAAATAGCACAGTACAATCTATAAAAAAAAACAACTTATACAAATTTATAAAAATAAATCAATTTATATTTAAAACTGAGTTGTGAATATGTTATGCGTGATTTAGTTAACATTTTCATTACCTTGCTGTCCCTGTTGGCAAGTTGTGTCCCTGCTGTGTTGGTTATAAAAACGTACTATTGTATTAACTATATATGTACTTTCATTACTTTGAATTTTTATTCAAAACTGATTAAAATGTAGATTCTGTATACAATATTCAACGGAATAGCCAGGATATTATTCATATTATTTGTTGTTAGTTCGTATACACTGTAGAAAGAGATTTGGAGCTCGTAGATTTACTCGAGACGCGATACACTTTTATTCTCAGGAGAACAGTTTGTCTAAGGTTCAGTTTAAACTATTCCACAACAGAAGGGCATCAACGTTGCCTTGGAACCAACAAATTGCTCATCTTACTGTACATTTTAACTGGACACTTTGTAGCAACTATTATTAATATTTCACAAACTTTCGTAGACATTTATTTGTTAAGTGTGTGTTTAGTGTCTTTGTGTTCTACTCAAACTAGACAAAAACTATTATTACATTCTATTGTACTATACATGTACTTTCACTTCTTGTTTCTGTCAGGAAATAATTTTATATGAAAGTATAATTACAATTATTTTCCGTCAATTTTGAAATGCTAACTTAATTTTGGATAACTGATTACAGAGAAGTGGGGCAAAAACAGTTGTAATAAGTTAGTGGTACCGACTGATTCAATCGTAAGATTAACAGCTAGAAATTTTTAGGTGGACAAGGACCTATAGGGAATTAGATATCTACAAAATGGAGGTGATTGATCGTAATGAGCCTAAGATCAACTTAAAAAGTTCGATCGTATTAGAATTTACTTTTTACAATTTTAATCGCTATTTAAATTAGTTCCTAAAACTATATTTCTTAAAGGTTATTAAGAATTGATACAAAAGGAGCCAATTGTTGATCTTAGATTATTAGAAGCCGTAACAATTAATTCGTTTTTAATCGCTCTTGTGATCGAAAACAAGGCGATATTTAATTATGTTACTGATTACCGCTTAATTGTATGAACTAGGTTTGGTTTCACTTTAAACATACTACTCATTAGAGTGATGCTTGGTTGAATATTTAATTTGTATTGGAATTTTATGATAAAATAGATTTGGAAATGAAAATAGTTTATATAGTGCCTATTGACAGACGTGAATATATATATATATATATATATACATTATAAAATACATATTCACGGTAATTATAATCGCAAAATATCGCTTACAAGATTATTTTTACAAGAGACGTACGTGAAAAACAGTTAATTGTAAACGTGAAGTTTTCTAGCGGGAAATGGTTTTATTCACTGAGGCGGTAGTTTTATAATAAGCGGATTGAATACCCAGAACATTTTTCACTTGGAAATACAACTTTTTTTGTGAACCAAATTTTACAAGATGTTATTATTCAATTTTCAAAATATTAATAACAACAACGGAGGACAATATTAGTAACAACAAAGGAGTGTAATGAAAGAGTTGAAATACAAATATTAATAGAAATATAATATGTTAGAAATATAAATACCTTCCTACCAGCATTCCAAAACTAACACAGGGATTCAACTTAATATATTTTAGACAAACGTAGATGAAAATGTTTTTAATACTGAAAGTTAAATTTAAGTAAGAACAGAATTTCATTTCAGCAATCACGGAATAAGACATTTTGTACCAAAAGCTTAGAGGTTACTCTTATTTAAATTGGAGGGAAAAGGTTGGATATCTTCACCTAATATAAGCTGCAATGCAAATACAATTACACCATTTATGGCTGGGCAAAAAAAAGTATAAATTCTACAAAAAATATAGGATATTGATATAAATAAATGTTAGAGGCTCTATCTCCATTATGAACAAAAGTATTATTTGGAACTGTTAAACCCACACAAAATGCTATGTTACAGATATCAATTAAATATAAAATTGTTATGTAAGCTATTAAATAAAATTATGATTCTCTTTCCGTTTCAAGTGTGACCAATTTTTTATATCATTTTGTATAATTACATTATATGTTCTGGGCCTAATGGTGCCGTATAAATCGAATGCCTTGTTCCATATGTTATACCATAGATTAAACATTAATTAAACATTAATGTTGTGGTATTCTTAATCTATTGTTATACATATTTACCGTCTTGTATTCAGTAAATTTAGTTTTAAGTAATAAGACTTAATTTACTACATACACCTCGTAGTTATATCAACACGTGCTAATTATAAAGGTATTCAAGTTGTATTACTCATTTGACAATTTTTTTTATCATGTTAACTTAATTAATTTGTTATTACATGTTTTATTAGTCGATGAATATTTAACGAAAACATGTTTTATTCGGTATTATCCAAATAAAGATCATTGACAAATAAACGTGTTGTATTTTCCCTGGCAAACATAAGGTTTATGGGCCTACCATTTATTTAGCGGGGTTTACATAAAAGGAAAAACAAGAGAGGAGAAAAATTTGTTTGCCCTTCCTGTTACGGCGCTTATCTGGGTCCAACAAAATGGCGTCCACAACTGTTGTAACGAGGACAACGGAGGTTCGCTCTCTAAGCAGGGTTTATTATTTTAAAAATAATAGTCCCAAGATCGGTAAACTACACTTGTATGTTAGTTTATACGTTGTAGTGGGTGTATAGGATAATACTTTACAATGAACTTAAGGGAAGTATTTTTTTTTTTATTTTGCGACTTAATAAGCTTATCAAATCAAAACAAAATGAAACTTAATAAATTTGAGAAAAAAATTCCCTATTAGAGATCAGATGCTATAACAGCTAATTTATCAAGTAACTACCCATTAATTTATTAATTTATAAACTAAATATTAAGTAAAACGTGTACAGTATCACAACAGTAATTATTGTCATATTAAATTATCCGTCGATTGCAGAGGAAAGGAATAAAATATAAAATATATTATTTTTATGGTCACCTACAGGTCAATATTCTCTACACTGACTTTGGTACTACTTTTGACAGTTATATTCTGTTTAAAAAGTGCAAATACTAAGTCAATCACCGATCTCAGCACTGGATAATCAACAATTATGAATAGGAAGTCCTGAATAACTTATGTTACCAGGTCTGAGTATACAATGTCTAATCCCAATCTGAGTAGATAAATGATCTGGGAGTTTTCTTTAATGCTAACAATTTATTTATAAGTTCCAAGGCGTTTTTAAAGGGCATAGACACTTTTTTACTTTCACTGCAACAATAAATTCTCAGTACAGTTAGGCTGTATTTCTCATATAACAGATTCAAAAGTTCGGCTGCGGTTTGATGGTCACCATAAAACCTTTTAAAGTGGTTCTGATACAAAACATTGTATTCGTATACAATAGTTTAAAAAAAACTTGTGTGGCTGTTAGGTATTGCATTGGGAATGTAAAGTGTAATAAGATAATTTCTCTTCTAGGAGAGCAATAAGGGGTCATGATGGCTGCTATTATAAAAACCGGTTCGTTATAAAACACGACAGTTTAAGTACTATTGTAAAGGTATAATGCAGTGAAATCTATTTTTAACCTAAGTAGGATTTTAAATGATCGTTAATAGCGTTTTCGCACCTGAATAATAAGCGCTGTGTTCTCTTTAAACACACAACCACTTAACGTAAGAGGGCTTGTTCAAATTGAATTGCGGCACCTTGAGGGCTGCGTGTTATTGTCATCATGTTTAACAGACTGTGAAGTATGTTTGCGTTTGAATGATAATTCAGTACTTTACTGTTTTATTTACCTTTTTTTATCACAATAATTGTTACCATAATTATTTCCTTTTTTGAGGAATGCCTGTGGAATGCGTCTTTTGTAACTAGAGTTTGGGAACATGTCTTTTGTATAATATGTAACATTCGATTTGTTTTAGATCTAGGTAGATGCATCTAAAACATGTCAAGTATTCATAATAATAATATTCAAAAATATTCAGTGATATAGAGCACCCCAGTTAAAAAGGTACGGTGATCTGACGCCATTTTCACTTATGTCTGGATTATATTCATCGTTATAACATCGGCAGAAATGCATTTGACGTCTCAGAAGAGATCGCCGACCTAATCGTATGTTATAATAATCATAAGGTTTACAATAACTGCTATTAGGAATTGAGTGATTCAGCATTCAATATAACATTCATAAACACATGTATTATGTTAAATAACTATTAATAAGATATAAAGTGAAGATTATAATATGATTTGTCTGGCTGCTTTAGAAGTTATACGATATGTTCAAGCTTACATATTTTAACTAGCAGAGATCCTGATATAGTTACTATGATTAGTCGGAGATTATACAGTTTGAAATAGTTTATTACTATAAATTGTAAAAGGAGCTGAAGGCTACAAACTCTTACAAGTTCAGATACAAAAAACAATCATTTTTCAATTATTACCTCATATTGCTGAAGATGTCCGTTTTAATCAACTAAACGTAAAACAACCTTTTTTAATTGTTGGTCTTGAACACTTTAGTCAGACAGATTGATAGATGACTCACTATACAACTCGCAGCCCATGAAAGTGGGGAATATAAAATTGTTGTATAGATGGTATCTAATCTGAAAACATTCGTTCATCAATGTGTAGTGATGAAGTGTCAAAATGAAAATGCTCATTTACTTTTATAAAATATATTTTAGTAACAATTGAAAGTTCTTAAAAATTAAAAATTAAACAAGCTTCAGTTATGCTGAATTTCGATTGAATGGATTGTAACTGGAGTTAGGATGTAATGAGGAGTTTTAAGAGATAATATGTTCTAATGATGTTCCATAAATTAATATACTCACTTTAGTATAAAAAGCGATCAGTTTACAATTTGGAAATGTAATATATCCCTTAATATGCCACGTTGGAATATATCCCTTAATACGCCACGTTGCAATACATCCCTTAATTTGCCACGTTGCAATACATCCCTTAATACGCCATGTTGAAATACGTCCCTTAATACGCCACGTTGCAATATATCCCATAATACGCCACGATGCAATATATCCCATAGTATACCACTTTGCAATACATCCCTTAATTCGCCACGTTGCAATACGTTCTTTAATACGCCACGTTGCAATATATCCCTTGATACGCCACGTTGGAATACATCCCTTAATACACCACTTTGTAATACATCCTTTATATGCCACGTTGCAATACATCCCTTAATTCACCACGTTGCAATACGTTCCTTAATACGCCACGTTGCAATATAACCCTTAATACGCCACGTTGGAATACGTCCCTTAATACGCCACGTTGTGGAACATCAATGAATACCAACTGCGTGAAACTAATTATATAATTTAAATAAATTGCTTAACAAATAATTTACGTAAACTAACATACTTCAAAACGAATAATTTGATTCCGTCAAAAATATCACTAGGATAATTGCCATAGTTGTGTCTAGATGTTTAGACGTTAGATCATGTTTGCCCTCTTCTAACAGTCAAGAGGGGGTTTATATTGCGGAGCCTTGTCCTGTTTAAAATACAAAGCCTCGTATAGTAGGATTGTTTTATTTGCGCTGAATGCACTCATCTGGTTTGTGTATATTCACTGTAAAATTACAAATACCAGTTGATCATGTTTGTTTGTTGTCACCACTTTATTTAAGTTTTGTTTTGTTAGGCTTCCGTATCAATATCTAAAGTTTAAGGCAATGTAGGTAGAGAGTGACTTTCAGTATTACAATATAAACATATTTGGGTAAAATTATATTACATTGGCTTTTGGAAACGATATAATATGTTTTCTGCTGATTTGTTTGTGTTATTAATATGATTAGTAGTAATATGTCGGTTCTGGGCCACTTGATATGACACCACATTAACATGAGGCCGTACAGCGACCTTGGGGCGAAGCCCCCAGCGAGCGAAGAGAGTAGTATATATACTCCTGGATTTGGTGTGTTGTACAGTAGCAGCGAGGTCACTTCGTAACATGAGAGTCGCCAGATCGTTCCTAGGGAACAGTTTTGAAGATTCAATACTGGACCAGCTGCCTTTGGTCATTGGACTATAATGATTCTGACAAATAAATCAGGTCGTAACAAGACTACACATGTCATCTCACCATTGTACACTTATAATTCACTCAACTTCGAACGCAACTAGTTTTTTTTTTGTTTTTGTTTTTTTTGCATTTTAGAAAGAAATTAAGAAAAATTTAACTGAGTTTATAAAATTAGTATGATAGTAAAATGCTCATCGTACTGCTCTATCCATTAAACTTTGCGTTTATTCATTATTGTTTTGTTTATAAGAATAATATCTTAAGTGTAATGTGGATTTAATAATATAAAAATATTAGTTTTTTATTTATCCATTATCAAAATCTTTCATTGAAATGAATGATGTTTATTGTAATGATCCCAATGATTTCAATGTTTATGAACACTTATTTCTACTATGATAAATTTTATATGAATATTAATAGAATAAATTGAAATATAAATAAACATTAAAGTGTGCCATACATTATTTTAATTTGTATAAAAACGGTAAAGTCTATTTTAATAATAAATGCGTTTAATAGGAAATGATTTAATCCACACATACACTACAATGTTTACAAAAATCAACGTCAAGATTAAATACATATGCTGATTTAAATTAGCAAAAAAATAAAACTTTTGTGTTTACGTATTTTTAAATACATTAAGAAAAATAATATAACATAAAACTGGAAGAGATGGACACAATTTATTAATGTGTCAAGTGAAACAATGAAAAGCAACGTGTTGGTGCGGTTTCCTTTGACTGCCAACAGAGGCAGTTCTACGGGGACGAAGTCATATAATGTATTTTATCGGTCCTCACCAACCCCCCCCCCTCCTGGACTTTAGCAATACAATCCTTTATTTATCTCTCTCTCACTCTCTATCCTATTCAATCTCTTTCTCTGTTTCCCATTTTTTCTCTAAAACCTGATGTGTAACACGGGGGCAAATGTATTTACAGCATAAACAATTGTCTAGTTCTAGCAATGAATTCATCAAATAAAATGTATTGGGATTGTTTTTTATCACATGCCTTTTAAGAATTTGTTTAAAAACTCAGTCTTGCAAATTTAAAAAATATAAAAATATTTTGTTTTTTGTTTTGATTAAAAATTTGAAACCAATAACAATTACGAAAGTAAATTATTTTATGTTTGTTGTGAATTTAAAACATAAAACTGTAAAACTGTCGTAAGAATTCGTTTAGTTTAAAACAGGTTAATAGTACATTTTTTTAGTTTGTATTAATTCTCATAAGACCTTTTATACAAATTAGTTGGAAACTAAACATTGAATCAGGATTTATTTCTTCAAATTTAAAATTGAGAATGAATACTCCTTCCCCGTATTGTATAAAGACCCCTGTATTGTTACTAGGAAACCTTGATTTAACCAGTATTTTAAAAGTTTTTAACAGTTTTATATATATATATGTATATATTCATATATATATATATATATATATATATATATATATATATATATATATAAGTGTTTAAGTTCTCGCGGTCTTGAAATCTTCTTTGATCGGGAGTGACGCATTAGTATCATAAAGCATCCGATACTCGGGATGATCTCAATACAATGTAATGTCTTTGAACTGAATTATAACATGGTCTTGCATTTGTCTTGAATGAAGGTATCATGTTTACCAGATGTCATATTCGAATTAGGTCAACCGAATGAGGTGGACCTAGAGTCCAGTGCAACCCGGTATCTTTAGGTTGAGTTTACTGTTGATCAAAAAGTTGTCTGTAAGGATTATGTTCTGTTTTCACCGTTTATTCGCTTGAATCCGTCAGTAAGTTTAACAATGGGAGGGTGAACTCTCTCCACTAGTATAATTCACAATGTGACCGTATTATTGATCGTCCTTCAACAGCTGTATTCAAAAATCGGATCACTAAGTGGTTATTGCAATCTACTTAAAACAGTAGTTCACTTTTTGAGATCAGAATAATTTCTTAAAATGTAATTTAACCATAGGCAATCTGCCCATGTAAGCTTATTTCCTTGGTTATTATTAAATAATTTGTCATACTAGATTATATATATTATCTTCCTCGTTGCAGCACACCTTCGTAGTCAAAACTAATCTTGGAGTTATTATCTTGGAGAATAAATAAAATGTTATATATCACTTATTTATTTATTCATGCATTTTTGTGAATTTGGTAAGTGGCTTTATAGTGAAACACATATATATGCATTGTAAATTTGCTGAGTTTGAAGGTTTGCTGTGGCGGGGGTATTTACTATTTGACCACCCATTTTAAAGAAACACTTGTTGCTTGATTCCTTTTTAAATTTTGCATTTTGTTTGTGAAGTATTTACTCCCATATTCCGACTGAAAAGCAGTAACCAATTACTATCAAGCTTTTTTACAATATTCAATAACAAATCGGTTGTGCTCTAATTTAATTAGAAAAACCTCGCACTCACAGCATTTTTATTTAAAACACCCTTAATTTTGAGATGACATTAATAATGTTTTGAACATAAAAAATGAGTTATCGTGCTTTCCCTTTAACATTTATTCTTGAGGATTATAGATCTAACATCATCCAACGAATTCTGAACAGGAAATATAAGAATAAAACAACATAGTAATAAATTCAAGCCACGTTACTTTATTATTATTCAAGATTTATGTTCCATATTCCACGTTGCATTGATATTATGGTTTACTTTCGAATTTAATCGCTATATAGCGTTTAAATATAACAATTCCAACTTTTAAATGGTGAGTAAATTTACGCGTCTACATATAGCTATAGAGTGTCATAAACATTAGAGAAAACCTCAAGGAGGGCACTATCAACTGCAATATACTATTAAAATAAATATCCTAATATTAAAACCTAAACAATATTTAAAATGTGAAACGGCTTGTCTCAGGGTGTAAGGCGTAATCAAAAGTTAAAAGTTTCAAAGTTATTTTTAATTTAAACTTTGAAACCTTAGTAATAATGTTTAGTGTATCAGTAAAATTGTAATAGCGCAATATTTTTACTTAAATAAATTGCAATTTTGTCATACCACTATTTTTACTACTCATTTTATTTAGTTTTTAATGTTAAAGAAACATAGAAGATAGAAGAGTAGCATTTAAAAGACATTTTGCTATGCATTAAATAAGCAGTAAAATGAGATCCTTGCCACTTAAAGCAATCAACCTTATTTTCCGGTTGTTCCGGACCGTTTGATTTCCCATGGAACAACTTTACAGGACCATAAACTATGCAAATACCCAGAGTTGCAATGTTCTATTTATTGAGTCAAACTTGTTGTAACTGAGAACTTCATTGTACCTGCAATTAATGAGAATCATGACTATTAATTTTGTAAACTATCTAGGTAATTTAGTTTATAAAATTGGATAAATTAATTGTAATATAAACAAGTTTTAATTCATGGGCTGCATATTTAAATGGTTGCCGAGTAGAAACATGGTGAAAATCTAGATTTTTGTTGAAAATGTAATGAGATTTATGGTTTCAAATTGAAAAGTAATTAAAAATATATCATGTTTTATGTTTTAGCTACTGTTTCTTAGTTTATTGTGTTATTATTGTTAGGAAGCACACTTTATTAATTAATAACATATTTAAAACATTTACATGAAGCTATTTTATTACGGCTTCATAAAAACTTGGGGATAACTGCCTGGTTTATTTTTGCCTTGCCATATTTAAATATCGCTCATTATAACTTTGTCAACTTATATGGCTTAATACGTTGGATTACTTGGTATAAGAAAAACATAACCAAACTTTAAATGCCCAATTTGCCCAAGGATGGGTTACTACGTACTTGATTTATTGATTAATGTGTATTACGCTTCTATGCAAAAATGAAAGTGGCTGAGCTATAGCTATATAAAAATTAAAGAATGTAGTATTCATCGCTAATATTAGTCTAGGGATTATAGCTTACACAAGATGTTGTTATTTATCTTATATTATCAACAAATTTAATTTAAAACCAACAAACAGTTAAATTAGTGATTTAGAGAAGTTATATTGCCTTTTAAAAGGTCAAGTTAGTTGTTTCAACCTCTCCAAGTGTTGTGATAAAATGCAGACAGTGGATCTCTGAAATGAATGTCATCAGTCTTAAAATACGAGTTTTGTTTGTATTGAATAACATTTACATAAAATATTATTTTATTTCAAGCTTTTTTAAGGGATAATTGAAATATAACAAAAGAAAAAGTAACACTATAACATAATGATATGTTCGATTGCAAAGTTTATCATCTTGCAATGAAGAGTATTGTCGTCGATTAGACAGTTTAACACCCTATACGGATTATACATTAACGATATTACGTTTTTACCAAACAAATTTACAAAAAACATTTGTACAATTACTGCTTTTTTGAGGATCTACATTTACATTATAATATTAGCATTCATAGAATAGTAGGGGATTTAAAAAAGATGATAATAAACATCGAATATAAGATTGTCATCGATCATTAATCAAATTTGTAAGCTATAAAAAAGAGATAAAATTTTTTATGAGCATTCAATAAAGTAAATCGAACCAAACTGATAACCGAATGGTGTAAAGGCGCTCCTCTGTGTGGGAAAATACGCAGGGTATAAATTGCTGCGGTTGAACCCAAACGAAGCTGTTAAAGAGAATGTGGCAGGATAGATAGAATATATTATTTAAAACGTCGGTTTCGCAGGTGTGAGAACAAAACTCCTGTGTATTTCTTTGAAAACAACTTCACTTGCAAACTTAAATTAGAGTTCCTCTTTACTTCTCAATTGAGAATTTTGTTGTTTCTTTTATAAAAGTTTTAAATGTAATAATATTGTAGCATACTGCATTATATTACGGTTCGCTTGGTCTGTAAACTACGAGGAAAATTTGGAATCGTTCTTATGTTATGGCTGCTAAGCGTTGGCTGCTAAGCGGTGGCTGCTAAGCGGTGGCTGCTAAGCATTGGCTGCTAAGCGGTGGCTGCTAAGCGGTGGCTGCTAAGCGTTGGCAGTTAAGCCTTGGCTGCTAAGCGTTGGCTGCTAAGCGTTGGCTGTTAAGCGTTGGCTGCTAAGCGTTGGCTGCTAAGCGTTGGCTGCTAAGCCTTGGCTGCTAAGCGTTGGCTGTTAAGCGTTGGCTGCTAAGCGGTGGCTGCTAAGCGTTGGCTGTTAAGCGTTGGCTGCTAAGCGGTGGCTGCTAAGTGGTGGCTGCTAAGCCTTGGCTGCCAAGCGTTGGATGCTAAGCCTTGGCTGCTAAGCCTTGGCTGTTAAGCGTTGGCTGCTAAGTGGTGGCTGTTAAGCGTTGGCTGCTAAGCGTTGGATGCTAAGCCTTGGCTGCTAAGCCTTGGCTGCCAAGCCTTGGCTGTTAAGCGTTGGCTGCTAAGCGTTGGCTGCTAAGCCTTGGCTGCTAAGCGTTGGCTGTTAAGCAGTGGCTGCTAAGCGTTGGCTGCTAAGCATGCTATACAAGTTGCCTCGTGGTCGATTCCTATGTTTTCGCTATTCGGTTGGACTTTAACAATCAGTAACATCTTCCACTTTATAATTTTGTTGACAATTTTTGTTCCATGATTTTGTTGTTCTTCCTTGGGGCCCCTCTACATCGTAAACCTCCGTAAAACGTCAAAGTAAAGAACGCAGGTTTGAGGGTTCTTAGGTGAAATAATTAAAAAGTCAGGTCCTAACGAAGGATTGTGTGGAGCCACTCATTCTGAGCTTGTTGGTGCACAGTGCAGAGGTGAAAGATTTTTGTAACCAACTAGTATTATTTGAATGAGTAAAAACTATAGCTGTAGCTATGCATTAATTGACTACGTAATGGTGAAGTAAATATTTAGAGGATTTCCTTCTTATGAAAACAATATATTCCGTATTGAATATATACAAGTTTCATGTGTTCTAATGCACCTGGTATATCTTACGGATGTGTGCCAATATTGGCCAGTTGGAAGATCGTCACAGTGTAAGAAGTTGCACAAGTATCTCTCTCCCCCTTCTCCCAGTCTAAAAAATGAAGTATATATGTTTTCAGAATGTTATAGCATTTTTAAATTCTTTGTGTTATCTGTATTTTAAAAGTACTTCTCTTACCTAATGGGGAAGTAAATTAACTTTTATAACGAATAATATTATTAATAGTAACGCAACAGTCACAAAATGGATTAAATGACTTAGCTATATATTAGGTTTATAAGCTAGGTGTGTTAGACCCATTTATTCACATTTGCTTACATCGTTGTTGGGCCTAATTTAACCCAAACGATATTAAAATATTCCAAAATTCTTTATTTACAACAGATTTTGTTGAGTAATTCTTCTCTTTTAAATACTAACCAACAAAAGTTCAAATTTCCGAGAGTATTAAATTTTGTTCAATGTTGTTAAACAGAATTACAAATTTTAAAATAGTATATATATATATATATATAAATAAATAAAATTAAAAAAATGGTATATGTTGATGTAGCTGAAACAACCTTATTGAATTATTTAGGTAATTATTGAATTGTGCTTATTCACAAGTATAATTGAATACTTTAATAACGATATTGTTCCATTGCATGGCATACGAATCATCATAGCATAAGAAATTAATAAAATAAAACACCAATAGCGTGTGTTCACTTTATTATGACATGATTTTTAACCAGCAGAAACTAAGGGTCATTTGATTTGGTCTAGTGAATAAACGGCGAACCAGCAATGGCCCAATGAATAACATTTAATTTGATTCAGTAACAATTTCTGATTATAATTACTGAGGCGAAAAATCTTCTAAAAGGAATTGTATGTTTAATGGAAAAATGTGAATTCTACGCTATTCCAGGTAATTCCGTTCAATTATTGCAAGCAGTTGAGGAAAGAGTTTGTAAAACAGCACTTTTTTGTTTGTGAAAGTTATCCTTTTTTACTATAAATAATATAAACGTCATCGTTTCAGTCCGTCTACTTTCAAAGGCTTAATTTAATATTTTAATGATGCTACTCCACTCTGTATAAAAAACATTCTCAAGTTGAATTGTATAATTTCTATAAAGAAATAAAAAAAAATCGGTATTTGTATACATACAAATTTCAATGATTCTTTGAATAAATAAATATAACTTGCAGATCTTTACTGATTCTGTTAATCTGTATGTCTCTGCAAATAATATGTAGTAATCTTTGGTTTAAAAGTGTTATAAAAACATCCATAAAACTAAAGAGGCAACTAAAGAAGAAAATGTGTATAATAAATCAGTTTCAATACAAAGTGATAAATCTGTTGCAGCTTAAGTGAGTAAGATCATTTTAAAAGTACCAAAAAATAAAAGAAATTAATGCTTTTAAAAGCAAACTGTCCAAGGCATTCCTCCAAAATATTAAACTATGCTGTAAGTCTAAGATTCAGTTGATGAGTTTATCAATATATTGTCTAAAGTCTATAACCGTCGTAATGTTTCTTATTTTACAGTAACATTCAATTTAATATTATTTAAGAAACTTTTGTGACCAGTATTTTCCATCATTGATTGAAAAAAAAAATTATTTTCAAGACAATTCGGGAGAAAATATCTAGAACATAACAAAAGATAGTGACACAATTCAAGCAATGCTAAAAAGACACAACAGATAAAATAGAGAGCTGTAAAAACAGTTAACAATGTGGGTTGTCATTCTTGTAGTGTTTCTTGTCGAATATAATAATAAAACAACTGTTTGGAAAGTAAAATCTTAAAATTGTTTAGTTAAAGGAAACTAAACAGTCTATGTATGATTTAAGTTGAAAACAAACTTAATAAAAGTGTTTAGCGAATTTCCCCTATGGATAATAAGCTATTACCGTAGGTATGGTAAGACTATAGCCCGAGAGCATAACAACTTTTGTTTTGAGGTCCCCAGATGCCAAAACAATATTCGTTCAAATTTATATGTATGTAAATTATACACATATATATATATATATATATATATATATATGTGTATAATTTACATATATATATATATATATATATATATATATATATGTGTGTGTGTGTGTGTGTGTGTGTGTGTGTGTGTGTGTGTGTGTGTGTGTGTGTGTGTGTGTATTAGTTATTAGGATTGCATATATTTAACACGTTAACACGATACTTTTTTAAAAAAATATCTGATTTTAATAAATTTTTCACAAACGTGTAAAGCAACATTTGTGACTTTAAGTTCCAAAACCAGAGAGATTGGACTTCCGTAAGAGGGTTTTATGGGGCTTTTCGATTTAAAAAAAATCTTTTTTTTGAATTTTCCCCCTAAAATTTGTAAATCACTCAAGTTTAGTTTTGACCATTTTATAGAGCTTAAAAATATATAGTTTTGTATTTTAAATCATTAACCTAGGTTAAGTGGTTGAAAAATTTAGCTCTAAAACAACATCATTTTGGTGTTTAAATTGTGATTCTATGCCCAACCGTTGCAGAGATATTCAAAGTGCTTAGCACAGTACGTTGTCCAATGTTTTCCTTATGGAGAATAAATAAAATTTGATATCTCGATTATTTATAATGAAACACAGAAACGTTATTCAGATTTTTGTTATTTTTCGTATATTGATGAAACTTGGTATGTGGCTTCATCTAGTTGTGTTCTATTCATATTTGCACACAACCAATTTTGATGTTGATTGTCCCGTATCAGCAAACATGCACACTCAGTCTTAATGTTGTTCTTATACAGAAAAAGTAAAGTTGTATATCTCCCTTAATTATGAATATAAAAATGAATACAACTTGGTATGTAGCTGATCGAGTGATGTCAAAATAATTTCATAAAAACACATTTCTCATATTTTTTATTGCAGAAAACCTACGCAGTCCTAATGTTATTCTTATGGAGGATGAATAGAATGCTATACATTACTTCTTCTATGCAATGTTATGGAACTTGGTAAGTGGCTTTATGTGGTAGTACTAAACATATACATGCATTTGAAATTCGCTGAGTAGTCAAGTTTGCTGCGACTGGGGTATTTAACTCGTTGTGAGCTAAACATTCTTATCTTAATGCAGAATTTCAGTGAAAGCAGCAAATGAGGTAATATAATAAACAAATAACATTTGCAAATACATAGAACTGAAGTCCAATCCACCCAGTGTATCCATTCATGTAAAATTCAAGAATGTAAACACTCCCGATATTCCGTCGCAAATATAACAAATACGCTTACAAACACGTTTTACCCATGGTTCAGTTTTCATTTTGATATAATTTAGATTTTTTTTAAATAATTAGATCCCGTGACATCGCAAGATATTTATGTTTAAGATCGTCAATAGAGCTTATTAATTTCAAATTGCAGTAGTATTTAGTTTTGCACAGGTTAAATTGCAAAATAATAAATAAAAGGTTTTATTCTGATTCTTCTCTAACGTAGATTAGTTTGGTGAATAATGTTGGAAAACACATTTCAATGTTTTAAAAAGCTGATGAAAAGGCTGTTAATGGAAAAATACAATAAGGAAAGCGATTCAGAGCCCTTTTGGGATCTTCGTTGGTTCTTATCTCGTCTCCTGATCTAAGAGACCGTAACACCCTTACCTCAACATTTTCACTATCGAAGCATGAAAAGAAACCCATCTATTTATATTTCCTACTTACACTGTTACCTCATGTTTTTATATGAAATGAAAAGTTAGATTTTAAACTATCACTTTACACTTTCTACGTTATTAATAACAAATACAAGTGTGATACTAATTCCCCTGATATTTGCACTTTATAACTTTTCTTTTTAGTAACTGAAATGAATGTGACAAACATATTAAAGTAGTAAATATAGTTTCGGTGTAGGAGATGTTGACGAAAAGTTATAAATACAGGTTAAAACTAATTAAATGTATCAGTGTTAGCTTGAAGGCTTACACAATGGTAACAAACACAATATATTGTGGTATTCAGACCAACGTCTTCAGACAGGTGATTCTAATGATTATAATCAATCAATGAAGTTGTTTTATTGTTTGTCATTTTTGTTACACCGGTACTTACGCTTTTGCCTTTATAATTTCCATTACGTATTACGTAAATTTTTAAACCGGAGGAAAGAGCAGATATGTCAGAATTATTGTTAGTAATTACTTTCTTACATATACATAATAATATAGATTAATTGTATCAAACCTTGCACTTATCGGTGATTAGGTTATATCTGATTTAGTTGATGTATTTAACGGGTTTTAAAAATTAAAATGGTAGTAAACCATGTACCAATAAATTCAAAACTTCAAAACAAAATTCTCGGAAATACTGTTGTCAAATCAAAATAGTAATAATTATCAATATTTGGCTTTTAGACTGACTAATCACCACCAGAAAGACAGAAAGAGGGAAGTTTTTGAGAAAGTACTGTCTTTGAACGGTGTACAGTTTACTTATTTTTTATTATTATTATTTCAGATTTACTCTATTTTAAATCTGGTTAAACTATTGCCTAAAAGGCTTTTGGATTTTTATCATCCGTCATCAGAAAAATATTTACTGCCACTATATTAAACTTAACAAGCTGATATTTGTTATATATATTTATTTTTCATAAATAATAATAAACGTTATTACTATAAACGATTTATTAAACTTATAATTTATTATTAAAACTAATAAATAACCATGGACCTAAATCCAAAGTTTCCAAATGTACCATCATAGATTTAAGATATTCAACGTAATATACTCACATATATTTAGGCTAATAATAACTCTACAATTTATAGATTTATGTTAAATATTGAATCATCATATAATACTTCAGACGTTTGTTGGCATAGATAATATAAGCAAAGTATTTGTCAACGGATACGTCCAACACCACCCATTTGAAACGATAGGGTTGTTATACCATTACTATTATACCTTTGTAATATTTGTTTATTGAAAAATAAAGTTCGAGATTGAAAATTAAAAATAAAGTTTTAAATTGCTCATAATTACGATTAACATAATTATATATATGATTTTTGTAATTTTGTATTGTTTAAAACCATGTCATTTATTTGCTCACCAATTTTTAGGTTAGCTTCCTAGAGGAAGGAAGTTTCCTTTTAAGAAGTTTAATGACTGTCCTGTAACTTATCCACTTTTCAGATAGTGTAAAACAACTTTTGAAAAATTATTTTAAAAACTTGGATAGTAAAACAACTTACTTAATTCAGAAAATAATGTAGTTATTAAGCGACAAAAAATTAGCACTACGCTGTCAGAAGCACTTCAGATGTCAAACTTACTTAAAAAGCTAATTAACTAATTTATTGTTGGCAATTTATAAAATAATTAATAATAGAGCATTCATCTAAACTAATTTCTGTCTATATTATCAACTAATTTATGAGCTATTTGTTTTATGAATACTATTGCTTGATTATCCCGGTTACACCGGAAACACGTCTACCTTGCCCGCAATACATTTGCAATACGTCCTGTAGTAAAACAATTTAACTTTTACGGGAAATAAAGATATGTACAAATAGTTTATTTACTTTAACAAAATTAAATCCTTACCATTGTTAAATTAGTTTGTTTTTACCTAAATCTGAGATAAATATGTAAACAAATTAATACAATTTTACATGATAAAGACCTAAAGAGCACAGCCTTAAGAAATTCCCAGATATTTCCAATTTTTTTATACATTTTAAAGTTATTACTAACATATGTTATAATGAAAAATTTACCAAAATAACGCCTCCAAATCTGTTATTATAGATTTTTCATTTAATTAAATGTATTCCAAAATTAGTGTTTAAGAAAAATATCTATATTAAATTGAACTTCACGTCATTAATTTCAAGTTTGCCAACTGACTTTGACTGACTTTATTGAGCGGCATTGTGGTCTACAATGATAATATAGTGAATTTCCTTAATGAAACAGACAACATTTGTGTACTGCAGCGGGGCAGCCCTGGCGCTGGGTTCAACAGCAGAATAATCGCCAGTTCGAACGACATGCACTTACTGGAGACGGCTGCGGTTATACCAAAACATTCGAGTTTAATAAAATGTAGTGTGGGTAGTACGGGAGTGATAAAAAAAACATTCTAACAGTAATAAATATTTTTATTTTTATTTACATCTTTTACATAATTGTGTTATTTCTCTGTTTAGGTTGAAACACTAATTTAAAGGAAATAAATAATCAAATAGTATATATTTTTCTTTTACCTCCCAGGATTATGTATCAACGTAAATGGCTCATTATATTTGTTATACAAATTTCACAAATACCCATGAAGGTAGGAACGAAAGTAAGAAACTCAGTCAATACATTTTCATAAATAACAAATCATTGCAAAAAAAACTTTCGGGGATAGTAAGAGGTACACCAAATATACGAAAAACAATCAAACAATTAGGGTTTACTTAAAACTATTGGCGGTAGTACAAATGTTAAGAAATTAGTATCAAAATTAGGATATTGTACATAGTGTACATATAGTTATATTAATTTACGTGTTAGTCATATTTCAAAATCATATTCTGGAAACGGATAGGAACCATATAAACCTTGAATGAACAGATTTATCAAAATAACTGTGTTTAATGTGTAAAAATAAAATATAGACTTCTAAAATATACTTTATTGTAGTATTGTTTACTTTATATTCGAGTGTAAAACTATAGTCAGTGGAAGTTGGTTACCGACTAGTTTAAAATTATATAGAAAAATAAACTTAAACTACAGTAAAAGTATACAAATTTATGTTATAATATTTTTACTTTAATGTAATTGTTCAGAACAATGGCTTTCTCGTTTTTTTATGAATTGGTATTGATAGATGTGAAATGTATAAATTTTTGTTAATAATATGCATTGTTATATACCGGTACCTTAATACCAGCCTATGTAAAACAATATAAAAAAAAATAAGGATGGTTAGTCATAAGATGTAAAAATGACACTTTATTGTTAAACAGAGTACTGAGATTAGAATATTAAAAGACATTGCAGTTCAACCAAATAAGTAATTTTATATTCTTACAGCTAAATTTACAAATTGACAAGGAGTATAAAAGTGGTATAAACCGACATTGGCATATGCAAAGTTAGCTATTGTGAGACTTTTTTTACCACCCATAAAAGAACTTGTTCCTCCCCTTGGTAATCCTTCTATCTTAATATATTTGTTTGTAAATCCTATTCATATCCTAGGTTAGTAGTAGCACAGATATACAAACACGTGAATCACTCATTTAAATTTTTCTTCTTGGAGTCCTTTAATGTTACAATGGGCATACTTGATAAATTTTATGTATTTATAATTGAGAAATATATTCTATCGAATGACATTACCGATCAAATTATTTAGCCTTGTTTTGTACTTCAGTATTGTTTTTACGAATCTTTGAATATTAACCTATAGAAAAGTGATGTATTTGTTTGGGCACACCTTTATATTGTTATTTAAGGTATGGATTTTATACACCCATTATAATTTTAATTGTGTTTTCAGTTCAATTATAAGCTTTTGTTATGTCAATAGATCATATTGACGAATCTTCACATGACAACGCCTTCTTGGCGACTTCACTTTAAACATAACTTGACAATGCCTTCTTTGCATTTGCCAAAAAAGGAAGTGTTCATATAGATATATATACAGTGAACGAGTATCCGTTCTATCATCCGATCATCTCACTGATAGCAGCTGCGGGGACCTTGATGGTGTTGACGGTGTTGGAGGCGAGACTCGACGGAGGGTTCAAGGAGGAAGAGGTGTCGGAGAGAGTCCGAGTCTTGGGAGGTGGAGTTTTCGGCAAGGGGACAGATCCGTTAGGAGGTCCAACCATGTCCATGGACTTAAACGTGGTGTTTCGAGGGAGGGTGGAGGAGATGTTGGGGTGAATGTTGGAGGCTACAGACGGCTTGACGAGGTGCAGCCTGGCAAGGGACTTGGCTCCAGAAGATCCGGTCCTGGGGAGAGTTCCATCGGCGAAGATGATGGTAGATGCGTCTCGTTCGATGTCGACGATAACACTGGCCGAAGAAGCGTGGTGAAACTTCCCCATGGAGTCGAAGTTTCCGAATGACTTTTGCTGCTGTAACGTTTTCATCTCCAATTTCGTCTTGTCTCTTTGGTAGTAGACTCCCGCGAAGATCAGGACGTTGAGGATGAGCAGGGAGCAGCCGACGGCGACGGTGACGTTGAACGCCGTGGAGTAGGCAGCGTACCCGGCAGCCTCCAGGTGGGTGATGGTCTCCGAGGAGTTGCCTCCGGGGTGCGGGTGGTGGACGGTCATGCAGGTGGTGAGTGGCGGGTCCGTGGTGGTGACCGACAGCACCACCTCCGCCACCGTCAGATTCCCCCGGCTCCGGATGTCCTGGAGGCGCCGCAGGGGGTCTGGCCGCACCACGCCGTCGTAGAGTCGTGGGTCGTCGTGGTCGCGGAACAGGTTGTGGCGCGCCACCACGTCCTCCATCCCCGCCCGGTGGAGCTCGGGGACCAGCCGCAACCACACCGACAGCTGGTGGGCGCGGTAGTGGTTCTTGACGCGGGGTTTCATGCCTGGACAAGACTACATGTCAAACACTTACAGCAACAACTGTGCACGAGTGAAAACACAGGCCGTCCATAATCCTAACTTTGGGCTTTGGACAGTCCACACTTTGGTGTTTGGATTTTACTCGTGCAACGGACTATAGCTGTTGAAAAAGCAATTTTTTCAGTCCACATAATTAAATTCAAAGATTAAACCCTTTAATTAAGTTGTGAAATAATTGTATGTAAATCTTTCGTAGTTGCCCACATTCAAACTCTAAACAAGTTGTAATCATCGGTTTAATCATATTTAATCTTTAGATGTACAAGTAAAATATTTAGAATAAGATAAATCTATTACAAATATGTAAAATACAAACTTGTAATTACTCTAAAAATCCTCTACTGCGTTTATTGAGAAAATATTACTTGCATTTGTTTTATAAAGGATAATGTACGAACAGAATAATGTTTAACTAACTTGATAGGTGATTTTTAAATTAAATTAATTATATAACCGACCGCTTATTATTATTATTTATTTCGTTAATAATATTATTTGTGGGTAAAAATTGTGGTGATAAAAAGTGTGCATCGGACTAAACTAATAATTAATGCGTTTAAACTATGACGATTACAAGTAACCGAATTTACCGTTTCACCAACTAATTAGCTGAGTTACTTGAAAATAGTACGACCTTCCTAAAGCTTTTTAATATTTTTTTCATAAAATATTTTTCTAAAATAAGATATTACCAGTCTTCCATTTAAATATTTTGTATAAATTTTACCATAATAATAGGTGGGTTTTAGTTGTTTGTAAGATATTGGTTATATCATTTGTAATTAATTTCCTCTTCATACCCGATAGCAAATGAACCCTCCGATGATTTTAACACTTTGCAACTAATTACAAGTGTTCGTTTTATATAGAATAGGAATGTACTATAGTTCTAATTGTAAAATGAATACGATACTTATAACAAAGATAATCGTACATCTTTAATAAATAATTTACAAAGTTGAAATGAATAATGTAAAAACATTTTGTATTATAAATTGTACAAGACAGTCAGAACGTACTTATCTCGAGGTATTTCTGGTGCACGGGGTAAAAGAGAGTCAGAACGTACTTATCTCGAGGTATTTCTGGTGCATGGGGTACAACAGAGTCAGAACGTACTTATCTCGAGGTATTTCCGGTGCACGGGGTACAAGAGAGTCAGAACGTACATATCCCTAGGTATTTATGGTGCACGGGGTACAAGAGAGTTAGAACGTACTTATCTCGAGGTATTTCTGGTGCACGGGGTACAAGAGAGTCAGAACGTACTTATCTCGAGGTATTTCTGGTGCATGGGGTACAAGAGTCAGAACGTACTTATCTCGAGGTATTTCTGATGCACGGGGTAAAAGAGAGTCAGAACGTACTTATCTCGAGGTATTTATGGTGCTCGGGGTACAAGAGTCAGAACGTACTTATCTTGAGGTATTTCTGGTGCACGGGGTACAAGAGAGTCAGAACGTATTTATCTCGTGGTATTTCTGATGCATGGGGTACAAGAGAGTCAGAACGTACTTATCTTGAGGTATTTCTGGTGCACGGGGTACAAGAGAGTCAGAACGTACTTATCTCGAGGTATTTCTGGTGCACGGGTACAAGAGAGTCAGAACGTACATATCCCTGGGTATTTATGGTGTACGGGGTACAAGAGAGTCAGAACGTACTTATCTCGAGGTATTTCTGGTGCACGGGGTACAAGAGAGTCAGAACGTACTTATCTTGAGGTATTTCTGGTGCACGGGGTACAAGAGAGTCAGAACGTACTTATATCGAGGTATTTCTAGTGCACGGGGTACAAGAGAGTCAGAAGTACTTATCTCGAGGTATTTATGGTGCACGGGGTACAAGAGACTCAGAACGTACTTATCTCGAGGTATTTCTGGTGCACGGGGTCGTACTCATCCCACGTGATGGTCCGGAACCGGTTCTTCTCCTTGGAGACAGCGAGGGATACTTCCTGTTTGTGGAACGCGTTCGGGCTCCTAGAAAACAAACATTTAAATTTTGACTGGAAAATAAATAAATAATCTTACAAAGGATTGATGTTTTTTTACAAACTTATGACAAATTTAACTATACATACAGAACGAACGTTTAGTATACATATTTCAAAATTATGTTTAAAATTGTCTGGTAAATTTATAAAGTAAACTCCTTTTAATCACATTTTAAATTGATTTATTCTGATTAGTGTATCCTGGAAAATTATATTTCATATTTTAGGAAGTCCTTCTTGTAGGCATTGAAGTTAATTTCTCTAAATTTCGTCTCAAATGTAAAATGTGCAAGTAAAAATCTTAACATTTGCACAAACAGAGGACTTCACCTACGTACTGTATAAATGCAGTATTTTGATAAACGTTTTATAAACTCATGCGATAACAGCACTACTTATTCATATACATAAACATTACTAAGAAGTAAAGCTGAAGAAATGTAACAATATTTACATTTTAATATTCTTTAGTATACAACTAAATACTGTTTCAGTTTAACAAATTGTTTCTAAGACATTATAGAGAGTATAATATGCATTATGTGTAACACATGCCATTAACCCATAGCGTGATGGCCCATTATGCTATAGCTTGATGGGATGAATCTCATGTTAATGATCATGTAAATAAACCACATGATAGACCATGTAGCAAAATAGAGCATGGAGCATAATAGAGCATAGAGCATAATAGAGCATAGCCCTAATGGAACATGATACTATAAACTTAATTAAATAGCAACTTATGATTAAAATGGTTAGTTATATCAACTGTTTAATATAAACAAACTCACATTTTGTACAGAAATCTACTCATTAGACAGTGATAACATTATTAATAATATTAAATTTGATGTTGGCCTTGTAATAAATAACGTGACAATTTGCTTTAATTATGTATTTCATTAGTTCATAGTAAAATATTGTTAATATAATAAGTTAAAGTCCAAATAATTTGTTTATCAAACCATGCTTAACATATAAAAACTCATTTTATTGACAACATGACTCATCAACTGACCCGCTGCGAACAAAGTTGCTTAGATATATGATGATAGACTCAGACAGAGCGACCTCGGTTTTGGAGTAGTTTTTGGGAAAGTGAGCAAATCCATCGACCAAAGGAGCGCCCAAGAAGTAAGGGAGCTCCTCCCCATGCGCTGTCCCCAGTTTCTGTAAACATAGTCACATAAAACATAATACACATAAACATAAACCACTTGACTTGTGATTAAAAGATATATTTAAATAATAATTTGTAAAGTTCTATTACTTTATAAGTTACCTCATCAATTAGGCTACTCTATATATACATATTAGTGCGATATATTTATATAAAAGGTAATCAAAATCAAATTTAGTTCAATAATTTCATATGAAATCAAGAGGTTTTTGTGTTTTAGCGAATTTCCCCTATAGGGAAGAAGCTATTGCCGTAGGTGGCATGGTAAGACTTAAGCCCAAGACCATGATAACTTTTGGTTTTGAGGTCCCCAGATGCCAAAATCACTATTCGTTCAAATTTATATATATGTATATATATATATACACATATATATATACATATATATATATATAAATATATATGTCCGTTACCGCGATAACTTTTGAAAGAAAAGACCGATTTTGATGAAATTTGGCACAAATGTGTAAAGTAACATTTATGACTTTAAATTCGAAAACCAGATCGATCGGACTATGGGAAGGGGGTTTTATGGGAGTTTTAAATTTTCCAAAAATCAGATTTGTATTTTTTCCTTAAAATTTTATAAACACTCAATTTTAGTTATAACCATTTTATAGAGCTTAAAAAAACAAATAATTTGGTATTTTGAATCATTAACCTAGGTTAAGTAGTTGTAGAGAAAAGTCAAAAAACGCGTCCATAAAATTTTCTATGTTAATCTTATGGGAAAAAGTTTTTGGATTTTCCTCAGATAAGTTTAGTAAAAACTTCACATTTATTTTTACCAATCAGTTTAGCTCTACAAAACAATCGTTTTGAAGTTTTAATTGTTGTTCGACGTACAATATTCAGAGTGCTAAACTCAGTACGTTGTCTAATGTTATCCTTATGGAGAATAAATACAATTTGATATCTCGATTATTTATGAATGTATATTGATGAAACTTGGTATGTGGCTTCAAATAGTTGTGGTATATTGATATTTGTACAACAAACTTATTTATTGTTGATTATCCCCATAGCAGCAAACGTGCATACTCGGCCCCATGTTATTCATAAGGAGAATAAGTAAAGTTTTATATTTCCCTTAGTTATGAAGCTAAATTAATAAAACTTGGTATGTAGCTTCACCTGGTTGAGTTATGTTGATAATTGCAGTAATAAACATTGTTATCTTCCTTGTTGCAGCAAAACTGCGTACTCAGCCCTAATGTTATTCTTAAGGAGAATAAATAAAATGCTATATATCACTTATTTATGAATTTATTTTTGTGAAACTTGGTAAGTAGCTCTATGTAGTAATGCAATGACATGTATATGCATTGGAAATTCGCTGAGTACGCAGGTTTGCTGCGACGGGGTATTTGGTATTTTAACCCAATGCAAATGATACCCAAATTGGTTTTAATTGTCCATTTGTTTCTTATGTATCATCTCTTATAATGTAGAGGATGAATTTATATTTGTTTAATATATTTTGTGAACAAACTAAAAAATTCAAATAAAATAATATAAAACAAAATCACTGTTACAAAACTGAAACTCTGAGTATAACTTAAAACTTTTTTCCTGTAACCCTATTGTAATGGGTAATTTTGTTAACTACAAAGAATTCAAAACCTCATTATTCTGGGGGTTGGATAGTTATTTAAGAAAATAATAAATATAAGAATGGAAATATAAACAAAATCTATAAAAAGGTATAGGAAAATAATAACCGGTAAATTAATGATTCTGATGTGAAAATTATTACGGTAATTACGTATTTTACTTTTCACTTTTTCTTTAGAATATTTGCTTAATTATCCATTACTTAGCTGTGTAAAGTAATATAAAATGTAAAAAATATAGTAATAATAAAGGTTTTAAATTAAATTGTATTAAAAAGAAATATTTATGTTAAACATTTTAAAAAGTGTCAATGTAATGCGAAAGAAAGGAGATATTTAAAGACAGATTGCAGCATTGGTTTCAGCGTAGAAAATTAGTTGAAAATGATAGGTCACAACCCGATTTTAAAAAATATTTTGTTTCAAAATGGTGGATCCAAGATGGGGGCCGAAAATTTTTAATTTGATTTATAAGTAGCAAATGCCCCTAAAAAAATATTGGTAGTATTTCATGGTAATCATGTGAAGTAGTTACGAGAGTATGGGCATGATTTAAGGGTTTAGGCACTTAAAGTTCTCTCAAAAATGTATTTTTAAATATTACCAATATTTGTATAACGATTAATTATTTTCAAAAGCGTATGCGGAATGGAACGGAAGCGGCAATGTGTTCACTGAAAAAATATAGTTATATATGTTGGGTCACAACCCCGTCTTTAAATTTAAAAAATCCAATATGGCGGAACCAAGATGGCGGCCAAAAATATGAACTAAGTCAAAATGAAGTAAAGTTAATAAAGAACAATCGGTGGTGGTCCGGAGTCAATTTCTCAAAAAATGTAGGAAAACGTAGGGGGCCTCCTTTAAATCTGACTCTGTATAATTTCAAACCAGTGATAGCCTACTGTCACAGGCACAGTACTGTAGGGAAGTATATTGCTATTATTGTAACACACTATTGCTAGCATAATGTCAAAAAATTACAAATAAATGTATTCAACCATCAATAAATAATTACAAGGTAAGAAAATTTAGAAACGTCCTCTTACTATCGAAATGCTTTAATGTGATTCAGTTGTGATCAAAACAGCTGTCACTAAAACTAATTAACAAGATAATAGACCAGCACAGTAGTTATGATAGTGGAATATGCCCTCATGATTGCATCAAAGATTCAGTGATAAAGCAAAGACTGTGCAACTGTGATAATAGAAGTATTGAACCAATCTTATAACCAGAATAACAAATTATTAATACTCATACGAGGAAGCTTATTGTTTCCGGTTAATTATATTTATTTATTTTCTCAAATTCATTAAATTTATAATTTATGTGTACATATTACTGTTAAAATAAAATTAATATTTATTTGCAACAATTCAAATTGACTGTTTTGTGTTTGGTGTCAAAAAAGTGACAAAACCTAAAATGAAAATAATGTGAAAGTTGTATTTCTTTGGATATTATAAGCCTACATACAACTAAAGCTTTGTAAAGATAAAACCCAAAAATAAATAATTACTTTATATTAAAATAGTCTGAAATAATGCCGATTACTTTCATGTGAAACAAAGGTCGAACAAGACTCATTAATAATACTTTATCGTGCGAAGATTATAGTAATAAATAAGACAATTAAATATCTATAAAATTTAAAAGTACATATTTTACATCATTATCGCTAATGCAGTAACAATTAGTCTCATTAACGTGCCTGTTAACAGCGAATAAATGTGTTAATTCACTTGTTTGTGTTTAATCTCATTAAAATGTTTGTTCATCTGTTTGATAACTTGTTTATAACAGTATTGTTTCGATGCGATCTGTAATCATTAATGTCATAATCGTTATTTTGTCGTGTTTGTAAACAATGTAAATAAACATGGATCATTTTAAACATAGAATTAAACCGTTATAGATTTTATTAAAGTAATCGTCAATCTGTTATGTCAATAACAGATTATATGTTTATTACACTGAAAGTCATTACAGTGTATTGATGTATCTAAAATAATTTGTTACCTGGTTTTTATCATCAATAACCATATTTTTAAAACTATGATTTTACAGTAGGACAAAAAATTCAAAATTTGTAGGATAGTGTTCATATTAATTTATTCAGATTTTGGCCTTTATAAATATTTGTAATTATTATTATAATTAATCATTTAAAAGACAAATTAAATTTAAGAGCTTCTTGACAAACATTATGTACAAACTCAAGTGCCCTCTAATTATTTTTAATTACACCCTGACAATAGGCAGGCTCATTAGTAACTCCTCTATGTAGTATATGAAGGGGTAAAATGTTTAACATCGTTTTAAATATTCTCTTGTTACCTATGAATCGAACGGAGCAGCTGGTGTAGGGGATACAGCGCATGAGTTTGGTCCGCAATATCCTTGGTATGGTCTTTACCGATCACCAACTAAACTCATTAATTGTGTGCTGAAGCCCTGTCTCGGTGGTTTGGAACCCACCTTAAGCTTAATAGATCTCAGAGGTAAGAATTGTCTCTGTAATAGAGAACCCCCTCTACCATAAATCATTATACGAATGTAAGTTTCACAAAGGAAATATCTATGTTTGGACAACCGAAGTTAGAATACCCTACCTGAGGATAGTCGCCGTCCTTGGTCTGGTAGTCGAAGACGTAAAAGAACGACCTCGTGGTGGTCTCCGGTCTGTGGTCCCCTACGCTGGGGGGTGGTTGGCTCAGCAGGTCGCCCGTCAGCACCAGGGGGGCGACGTACTGGGCGTCGGAGAGCGCCGCGACGGTGGCGTCCCTGGTGTTGATGGGGTGCACCACAGTCCGCTCCCAATCCGTGTACTCGTTCACCACCGTCGACAGGATCTCCGACAGGTGGTAAGTGTACGCGTTCCTCACATAAGTCCTCAGTATCTTGTCCCTCCTCTCACTGCCGAACCCCGATTTGATATCGTCCGTCGGGAACCTCGGGAGCGACTCGCCCGTGACCACCCCTAGCATCAGGTCGTACTTGTTCCTCCCGAACATGTTCTCGCCCCGCTTATAGTTGAGCACGCTCGCACCTGTCAGACCGGGGAAGTCCGGTAGGTAGTTGATCAACAGCTCCTCCCGGAAGTCGGTTCTGATGACCACCCCGTCCACGCTGGGGCCGAAGGCGCTAAGGTACGAGGGCGCCGCGACGTTAGTGCCCAGCAGCCTCTGCAGTGGGACGTCCCTAAGGCAGTCGACGATGTCCTCGTTGTCCCGCAGGAGGTCGTCCGGCACTGAGCAGTTGACCTGGCGGGCGAGGGACACCGCGTAGAACACCGGGTCCTCTACGAGCGCCCAGCTGCTCAGGGCTGAGCCGGACAACAAGATGGCACGGTGGAACAGCCCTGGAACATCATGCCAATATACTAGAGGGCAAAGTACAACAGCAGGATGGTGCGGTGGAGCAGCCCTGGAACATAATTCCAATATACTAGAGGGCAAAGTACAACAGCAGGATGGTGCGGTGGAGCAGCCCAAGAACATAATGCCAATATACTAAAGGGCAAAGTACAACAGCAGGATGGTGCGGTGGAGCAGCCCTGGAACATAATGCCAATATACTAGAGGGCAAAGTACAACAGCAGGATGGTGCGGTGGAGCAGCCCTGGAACATAATGCCAATATACTAGAGGGCAAAGTACAACAGCAGGATGGTGCGGTGGAGCAGCCCTGGAACATAAAGCCAATATACTAGAGGGCAAAGTACAACAGCAGGATGTCACGGTGGAACAGCCCTGGAACATCATGCCAATATACTAGAGGACAAAGTACATCAAGAAAGTTTTGATCACAGATGTTCGATTTGACTACTTTAGGATTACGGAAGCTTGATGGTTACGCTACTAGAGGAATTATTGCGGCTTTTAAACATATCATTAATAATCTAGTGATTAAATAAACCATGATATGCAGTCATTAACCATTGGAAATTATAAGATTAGTTACTAAAAGCCACTGGCAGTTTTCTAACACTTTTTGAAATTTAATTCATGTTGAAAACATTAATAATTAGGCTACAACTACACAATAAGATAATGTTGCTAAAATACTTTGAAAATTATAACAGCAGACGTTTAGTTTAATTACCCGCATTTATAAATGAACATGTCACTAACAATATTTTTACTATAACTTTAATGACAGTTTGTCATCAAGAGTATCCCAAATTCAATTGCAAACAATTAGTCTGTAAAATCCTATCAGGTTAATAGTACATTATGATTTACTAAAAATGTTAAAATCAAATACTGCATATTTTGTATCATACTTTAAAGGAAATTGATCTTCAAAATTTACTGTATTTATATTTTTAAGAATATTTCATATATTATTTTACTTATAATACGTACTTTAAAGACATTTTATATACGTTTGATGTAGTAGAAAGAACTTGAAATTCATAACTTTTCCCTTCAAAATAAATCGTTGTTTTTTGCGCTGTTGTTTTAATCCAGCTGTTAAGTCTAGTACCTATTGAACAGTCAAATATGTGTATTTTTTAATATGCACAAGTTATTTCATAGAGTTATGGTTTTCGATGCTTACTGGTACAATTTACACAGTAAAGTTTCAGTTGCAAAGACAAAAACTATGTCACACAAAAAAAACTCTACCATGATACGTTCAATTTAACGTGACCTAACCATTTCTAATCGGATCCTCAGGCCCCTTTTAGCGAATTTCCCCTATAGGGAAGAAGCTATTACCGTAGTCGGCATGGTAAGACCTAGGCCCGGGACCATGATAACTTTTCGTTTTGAGGTCCCCAGACCCCAAAAACACCATTCGTTCGAAACTGTATATATATATATATATATATATATATATATATATATATATATATATATATATGTGTCCGTGAGCACTATAACTCTCGTAAAAATTATCCGATTTTGATAAAATTTGGTATAAACGTGTAAAGCAGCATTTATGACTTTAAGTTCGAAAACCAGCCAGATCGCTCTATCCGAAGGGGTATTTTGGGGGGGTTTTGTACCCCAAAAATGGGTTTTTCGAATTTTTTACATATAATTTTGGAAATAGTCAAATTTTAGTTTTTCCCATTGGATTCAGCTTAAAAAAACACACAATTTGGTATTTTGATCATTTCTCTACGTCAATTGGTTCCCGAGATATTGAAAATGCTAAACACAGTACGTTGTCTAATGTTATTCTTATGGAGGAAAATAAAAATTTTATATATCGCTTATTTATGAACGTATACTGACGAAACTTGGTATACGGCTTCATCTCGTTGTGGACCATTGATATTTGCTGAAAAAAACAATTTTTTACCAAAGGCTCCTGTAGCAGCAAACCTGCGTACTCAGCCCCATGTTATTCTTATGGAGAATAAGTAACGTGTTATCTCCCTTCATTATGAAAATAAATTAATGAAATTTGGTATGTGGCTTTACCTACATGAGTTATATTGATTTTTGTATAAAACCCCATTTATTGTGTTCCTTGCTTCAGCAAACCTGCATACTCAGCCGCCATGTTATTCTTATGGAGAATAATTAAAATGTCATAAATAGTTTATTTACGAATGTATATTGATGAAACTTGGTATGTGGCTTTATGTGGTATTAAGACACATATATATGCATTGTAAATTCGCTGAGTACGCAGGTTTGCTGCTACGGGGGTATATATATATATATATATATATATATGTGTGTCCGTGAGCACGATAACTCTCGTAAAAATTATCCGATTTTGATGAAATTTGGTATAAACGTGTAAAGCAACATTTATGACTTTAAGTTCGAAAACCAGCCAGATCGCTCTATCCGAAGGGGTATTTTGGGGGGGTTTTGTACCCCAAAAATGGGTTTTTCGAATTTTTTACATATAATTTTGGAAATAGTCAAATTTTAGTTTTTCCCATTGGATTCAGCTTAAAAAAACACACAATTTGGTATTTTGATCATTTCTCTACGTCAATTGGTTACCGAGATATTGAAAGTGCTAAACACAGTACGTTGTCTAATGTTATTCTTATGGAGGAAAAGAAAAATTTTATATCTCGCTTATTTATGAACGTATACTGACGAAACTTGGTATACGACTTCATCTGGTTGTGGACCATTGATATTTGCTCAAAAAAACAATTTTTTACCAATGGCTCCCGTAGCAGCAAACCTGCGTACTCAGCCCCATGTTATTCTTATGGAGAATTAGTAACGTGTTATCTCCCTTCATTATGAAAATAAATTAATGAAATTTGGTTTGTGGCTTTACCTACATGAGTTGTATTGATATTTGTATAAAACCCCATTTTTTGTACTCCTTGCTTCAGCAAACCTGCATACTCAGCCGCCATGTTATTCTTATGGAGAATAATTAAAATGTCATATATCGTTTATTTATGAATGTATATTGATGAAACTTGGTATGTGGCTTTATGTGGTATTAAGATACATATTTATGCATTGGAAATTCGCTGAGTACGCAGGTTTGCTGCTACGGGGGTATTATTGTTGTTATTTGTTTAAGAATCGTTGAGCACTGCTGAGCCGACCTGGCATGACGGTGGGTGATATGATGAGGAAGTTGATGCAGGCGGCGCCAGTGCTGTGGCCGGCCAGGGTCACGTTCCTGGGGTCACCCCCGAACAAGGGGATGTTCTGTTGGACCCAGTGCAGGGCCGCCAGTTGGTCCATCAGGCCGTAGTTGGCGACGCGGGGGCTGGCGTTGGGCGCCACGTTGGCGTTTAGGAACCCTGTGGGAGGACGTGCAGTTAGTTGGATTTTTTTGTGAATATGTTTTTTTTCATCCAATAATAACTTTTTTAAATACATGTTTTAGGTGGGGAATTTTTTTTGTTAAATAAAGTTTGAATAATTTTGGATACCACCTACATTTAGCATTCTAAGGCGTTGTCCTCTAGTGGAGACTGATGGGAGTCCTCTTCCCAAGAAAAAGTACAAAGAACACAAAGAAAAAAAATACCACATTAAATAACAAGTTTTGATATAACAAAAAAAGTCTGTCCCGGACTCGTTCTCAAAACGTTGGAATTTAATATGGCGTTGTTTTTGCGTTTATGCACTTTGTACTTTGAATGACAAGAGGTCTCCCATTAGTCTCTACGAGAGGACAAAGCCGTGGAAAACACTAAGGGTTAGCGATGCCCAAAAAGTGAAAATTTTACAGTATTACTAACAATCATAATAATATTGTTGTTATTGTAGCCTACATAATTTGGAGAATTGCTATTATAGTTTTGTATTCTATTTCCTGTATGAAATACTAGTAATAGTTAATTCTGCTCCATTAACTCGACTATATGCTCTTCATGTGCCTCTCAATGTGTTCCGGATATTCCTCTGTCCAGTAACTATACGTTTTCATTATATATGTACCATTTGTTCTTGCAGTTGGGATGTGTTTTACTTGCGTAAAAATGGCGTTTACTTTTTTGCAATCAAGAGGACAAGTATCAGAAATAAACGCTGGTCAAACAGTTTCAACTCCTCCCTTCCCTGCCAATCAACGTAACCCACATTAGACCAAACGATACTTTTCAAAAGACTATTCCATAGACGGGAATCAAATGATGATTCAATAACGTGTTTACTTACGTATTTTCTAAAACAAAAGTCTTAGAATTGTTTGACTTCACACAGCTGAGCGTACGGGTGCTGGGCACAAAGTCAAAGGAGCAGTTCTTTTTACGACTTATTCTTGTGTTTTTTTCTCTATGGAATATACAAGTTACAACGCAATGGCTTGGGTATGAACAATTCAGTGAAATATTTCTTGGAATTCTAGAAGACTACGGAACGTTTGTTCGTTTAATTTGATTGATGTTTATGAAGTCAAATGTAGGCTTAGGCTTATCAGTATTTAATATCATACTGCATAATAGTTACTTCAAAGTAAGACCTCTCGAGAAGGAAGGCGATGTAATCTTCACAAAGGAGTTTACAGCTTGTTTCCTAACAGCGGAGTTTAGCTGTCTAACTCAGATGGCATAAGTCGAAATAAGGACTCGAAGATTCAGTTATATAAAGATACCGAATTGTGTTAGTTGTTTATTTATAGGCTTTGTTTAGTAAGCTGTTATTGCTTTAATCCGAATAATGAAGTGACATTAAATTATTGATGATAAAACATTGAATAATTTGGCCATTAAATAGTGTAAAACTATTTACTAGTTAAAGAATTATTAGCATAAGGTAAATATTACATTTGAATTACAAATAGCGAATCCAATCCAGACGATATTTTCAATCCTGGGGTTACGGGATTGGAAAAAAACAATCCCGGGATCACGGGACTAATCCTGGGATTGGCCGTAATTAACAAAAAGCCTGGAACAATATGCGAATAAGTGTACTTTTGTACATGTTGACGATAATTATAGTAAATGAATACTATTTTGTTTATTAAAAATACAAAACAATTATTTCAATAGCACAAATTATGATCAACGGAGAAAGATTAACATCTGTATTACACTATTAGTACTATTACGTTTGGTCTCACATTGGGTAGGGCTTCGGGTATGCAATAAACTAATAAAGCAACTCAAGGTTGGGGTTTTAACACTATGACATATATTTCGATTGACAGAAAAAACTCTTTCAAAAAATATCCATGAACAAATATTTCAACCTAAAAAGTAGAAGAAGAAGAAGTACATTTTTTAATATAGCTGCAGCTGCAGATGAATGAAATGATTAACTTATTACTACGACAAGTTATGAATAAATCCTACTTGATAAAACAAAACTAGAAAAAACTATCCTTTCAATAAACACTTTACTTTCATAATAAAACCATGTAGAAATTAATAAACTGTCTAAAATTAATTGAGTAAATATTACTTTAAAAAATCCCAATGTTTTATTTTAATGAATTTACTTATTATTATATTGGGATCAAAATAAACTAAATTTGTTCATAAGAAAAAGAAAAAAAGATCAATTATCATAAAAAAGCCATAATTATCTGACAAACATCACTTACCCTATTCAGGTAAACTTTTATTGTTTCAAGTGGTTGTAAGAAATTGGATTAAAACATAAACCTATAATTAACATATAAGAAAGACAAACATTATCAAATCATAAAGTTTTGATTTATAACTTTATTGAAGTGGCTTTACAGTGATTTATTGCGGTTATATCAGTTAGAAACATCAACTGTATTGCTAACTTGGGACAATTTAGCAATCCTAAAAATCCCGGGATTCGGCGTTTGAATCCCGGGATGGAAGAAACCGTAAAATTTGGCGGATTCCCGGGATTGGATTCCCTAATTAAAAATAACTATAAATAATTTTCCATTCAATTTCTTGATCATTGTCACCATTGTGTAAGTATTATTCGCGTAAAACCTTTAACTCAAATTAATAATTTTATTAATTGCCAATTGATGTTTAGAAGTAACAGTCGCGAATTACAAAAAAATCCCAAAAGTGTACTTTTAACATAAATTTTAAAAACTAAGGTTTTCTTGAATTTATAAAACTGAAAAACTTTAAATGAACCACAAACTCACCTTAGGCTGGTTCTAAGGCTGAAAAAGTTGGTTATTTTACAAAACTATTAAATATAATTTACAAAATTCGTTCTTTCACAGTTGTTAAATGGAATGTAAATATTTCAAACACGATTAAAACCAAACCAGTCATAATTGGTTTCACTAAGGTGTTAGGTAAAGTCTGAACACAGAGAGTAAAATTTCCTTTGAGGGCATCAAACAATTCAGCGTGAAATATTTTAAATATTCATTTCGACGAATACTGCAAGGATATGTGTAATACAAATGTTAATGCCTTTCGTTTTTGTCTTTTTTATTGTTGAAAACACTAATTTATCATCAAATAAATTGCAGACAAGCACGTTATGATTACATTAGTGTGTTATCTAAAAATAAAACTTAACCTGTATTAATTTACAATGAACACAATGCATTTATAACTAACTGACCTCCAAAGATAGTAACGACGTTTTAGCATCCCTTACATTTATTTCCTGTTAAAAACCAATTTATGAGTTAATTTAAGTTCTTTAAATTAAATAAGATTCTCCATAAACGAGCTTAATTTTTTCACATTGATTCTAATTCCAGATAGTAGTCGTTTATGATGATGTTAAGATTAGTCATTCAGTTGGCTTTGTTGCGTCATAATGATTGCTAGACACAGGCAACCTCTTTTGTACATTTTTTCCTGCGAATTGAAAAATTGCGTTGGACAGCAGTTTCATAAAAGAGGTAGTATATATAACAACCCCTTAGGTACTGTATACGCTGTAAGGCTATACTCTAATCTATAACATAAAGGGGGCTAGGTTATAACGTTACAAGTTTAATTAGTTCTTAGACATACAAATGGGCCTAGGTTGTGTGTCCTCAGCCTATAAACCAGAACCAATGGTTATATGAATGCCTCTATGCTATAGCCACGATGCCAACCTAGGTTATAATACTGTACTATAATCGAGTACTTAGACATATAGATGGGCCTAGGTTGTGTGTCCTCAGCCTATAAACCAGAACCAATGGTTATATGAATGCCTCTATGCTATAGCCACGATGCCAACCTAGGTTATAACGCTGTACGATAATCGAGTACTTAGACATATAGATGGGCCAAGGTTGTGTGTCCTCGGCCTATAAACCAGAACCAATGGTTATATGAGTGTCTCTATGCTATAGCCACGATGCCAACCTAGGTTATAACGCTGTACGATAATCGAGTACTTAGACATATAGATGGGCCTAGGTTGTATGTCCTCAGCCTATAAACCAGAACCAATGGTTATATGAATGCCTCTATGCTATAGCCACGATGACAACCTAGGTTATAATACTGTACTATAATCGAGTACTTAGACATATAGATGGGCCAAGGTTGTGTGTCCTCAGCCTATAAACCAGAACCAATGGTTATATGAGTGTCTCTATGCTATAGCCACGATGACAACCTAGGTTATAACGCTGTACGATAATCGAGTACTTAGACATATAGATGGGCCTAGGTTGTATGTCCTCAGCCTATAAACCAGAACCAATGGTTATATGAATGCCTCTATGCTATAGCCACGATGACAACCTAGGTTATAACGCTGTACGATAATCGAGTACTTAGACATATAGATGGGCCAAGGTTGTGTGTCCTCAGCCTATAAACCAGAACCAATGGTTATATGAATGCCTCTATGCTATAGCCACGATGCCAACCTAGGTTATAACGCTGTACGATAATCGAGTACTTAGACATATAGATGGGCCAAGGTTGTGTGTCCTCAGCCTATAAACCAGAACCAATGGTTATATGAATGCCTCTATGCTATAGCCACGATGCCAACCTAGGTTATAACGCTGTACGATAATCGAGTACTTAGACATATAGATGGGCCAAGGTTGTGTGTCCTCAGCCTATAAACCAGAACCAATGGTTATATGAATGCCTCTATGCTATAGCCACGATGACAACCTAGGTTATAACGCTGTACGATAATCGAGTACTTAGACATATAGATGGGCCAAGGTTGTGTGTCCTCAGCCTATAAACCAGAACCAATGGTTATATGAATGCCTCTATGCTATAGCCACGATGCCAACCTAGGTTATAACGCTGTACGATAATCGAGTACTTAGACATATAGATGGGCCTAGGTTGTATGTCCTCAGCCTATAAACCAGAACCAATGGTTATATGAATGCCTCTATGCTATAGCCACGATGACAACCTAGGTTATAACGCTGTACGATAATCGAGTACTTAGACATATAGATGGGCCTAGGTTGTATGTCCTCAGCCTATAAACCAGAACCAATGGTTATATGAATGCCTCTATGCTATAGCCACGATGACAACCTAGGTTATAATACTGTACTATAATCGAGTACTTAGACATATAGATGGGCCAAGGTTGTGTGTCCTCAGCCTATAAACCAGAACCAATGGTTATATGAGTGTCTCTATGCTATAGCCACGATGACAACCTAGGTTATAACGCTGTACGATAATCGAGTACTTAGACATATAGATGGGCCTAGGTTGTGTGTCCTCAGCCTATAAACCAGAACCAATGGTTATATGAGTGTCTCTATGCTATAGCCACGATGCCAACCTAGGTTATAACGCTGTACAATAATCGAGTACTTAGACATATAGATGGGCCAAGGTTGTGTGTCCTCAGCCTATAAACCAGAACCAATGGTTATATGAATGCCTCTATGCTATAGCCACGATGCCAACCTAGGTTATAATACTGTACTATAATCGAGTACTTAGACATATAGATGGGCCTAGGTTGTGTGTCCTCAGCCTATAAACCAGAACCAATGGTTATATGAATGCCTCTATGCTATAGCCACGATGCCAACCTAGGTTATAACGCTGTACGATAATCGAGTACTTAGACATATAGATGGGCCTAGGTTGTATGTCCTCAGCCTATAAACCAGAACCAATGGTTATATGAATGCCTCTATGCTATAGCCACGATGACAACCTAGGTTATAATACTGTACTATAATCGAGTACTTAGACATATAGATGGGCCTAGGTTGTGTGTCCTCAGCCTATAAACCAGAACCAATGGTTATATGAATGCCTCTATGCTATAGCCACGATGCCAACCTAGGTTATAACGCTGTACGATAATCGAGTACTTAGACATATAGATGGGCCTAGGTTGTATGTCCTCAGCCTATAAACCAGAACCAATGGTTATATGAATGCCTCTATGCTATAGCCACGATGACAACCTAGGTTATAATACTGTACTATAATCGAGTACTTAGACATATAGATGGGCCAAGGTTGTGTGTCCTCAGCCTATAAACCAGAACCAATGGTTATATGAGTGTCTCTATGCTATAGCCACGATGACAACCTAGGTTATAACGCTGTACGATAATCGAGTACTTAGACATATAGATGGGCCTAGGTTGTGTGTCCTCAGCCTATAAACCAGAACCAATGGTTATATGAATGCCTCTATGCTATAGCCACGATGCCAACCTAGGTTATAACGCTGTACGATAATCGAGTACTTAGACATATAGATGGGCCTAGGTTGTATGTCCTCAGCCTATAAACCAGAACCAATGGTTATATGAATGCCTCTATGCTATAGCCACGATGACAACCTAGGTTATAATACTGTACTATAATCGAGTACTTAGACATATAGATGGGCCAAGGTTGTGTGTCCTCAGCCTATAAACCAGAACCAATGGTTATATGAATGCCTCTATGCTATAGCCACGATGCCAACCTAGGTTATAACGCTGTACGATAATCGAGTACTTAGACATATAGATGGGCCTAGGTTGTGTGTCCTCAGCCTATAAACCAGAATCAATGGTTATATGAATGCCTCAATGCTATAGCCACGATGACAACCTAGGTTATAATACTGTACTATAATCGAGTACTTAGACATATAGATGGGCCTAGGTTGTGTGTCCTCAGCCTATAAACCAGAACCAATGGTTATATGAATGCCTCTATGCTATAGCCACGATGCCAACCTAGGTTATAACGCTGTACGATAATCGAGTACTTAGACATATAGATGGGCCTAGGTTGTGTGTCCTCAGCCTATAAACCAGAACCAATGGTTATATGAATGCCTCTATGCTATAGCCACGATGACAACCTAGGTTATAATACTGTACTATAATCGAGTACTTAGACATATAGATGGGCCTAGGTTGTGTGTCCTCAGCCTATAAACCAGAACCAATGGTTATATGAATGCCTCTATGCTATAGCCACGATGCCAACCTAGGTTATAACGCTGTACGATAATCGAGTACTTAGACATATAGATGGGCCTAGGTTGTGTGTCCTCAGCCTATAAACCAGAACCAATGGTTATATGAATGCCTCTATGCTATAGCCACGATGACAACCTAGGTTATAATACTGTACTATAATCGAGTACTTAGACATATAGATGGGCCTAGGTTGTGTGTCCTCAGCCTATAAACCAGAACCAATGGTTATATGAGTGTCTCTATGCTATAGCCACGATGCCAACCTAGGTTATAACGCTGTACGATAATCGAGTACTTAGACATATAGATGGGCCAAGGTTGTGTGTCCTCAGCCTATAAACCAGAACCAATGGTTATATGAATGCCTCTATGCTATAGCCACGATGCCAACCTAGGTTATAATACTGTACTATAATCGAGTACTTAGACATATAGATGGGCCAAGGTTGTGTGTCCTCAGCCTATAAACCAGAACCAATGGTTATATGAATGCCTCTATGCTATAGCCACGAAGCCAACCTAGGTTATAACGCTGTACGATAATCGAGTACTTAGACATATAGATGGGCCTAGGTTGTGTGTCCTCAGCCTATAAACCAGAACCAATGGTTATATGAGTGTCTCTATGCTATAGCCACGATGCCAACCTAGGTTATAACGCTGTACGATAATCGAGTACTTAGACATATAGATGGGCCTAGGTTGTGTGTCCTCAGCCTATAAACCAGAACCAATGGTTATATGAGTGTCTCTATGCTATAGCCACGATGCCAACCTAGGTTATAACGCTGTACGATAATCGAGTACTTAGACATATAGATGGGCCTAGGTTGTGTGTCCTCAGCCTATAAACCAGAACCAATGGTTATATGAGTGTCTCTATGCTATAGCCACGATGCCAACCTAGGTTATAACGCTGTACGATAATCGAGTACTTAGACATATAGATGGGCCAAGGTTGTGTGTCCTCAGCCTATAAACCAGAACCAATGGTTATATGAATGCCTCTATGCTATAGCCACGATGACAACCTAGGTTATAATACTGTACTATAATCGAGTACTTAGACATATAGATGGGCCAAGGTTGTGTGTCCTCAGCCTATAAACCAGAACCAATGGTTATATGAATGCCTCTATGCTATAGCCACGATGCCAACCTAGGTTATAACGCTGTACGATAATCGAGTACTTAGACATATAGATGGGCCTAGGTTGTGTGTCCTCAGCCTATAAACCAGAACCAATGGTTATATGAATGCCTCTATGCTATAGCCACGATGCCAACCTAGGTTATAATACTGTACTATAATCGAGTACTTAGACATATAGATGGGCCTAGGTTGTGTGTCCTCAGCCTATAAACCAGAACCAATGGTTATATGAGTGTCTCTATGCTATAGCCACGATGCCAACCTAGGTTATAACGCTGTACGATAATCGAGTACTTAGACATATAGATGGGCCAAGGTTGTGTGTCCTCAGCCTATAAACCAGAACCAATGGTTATATGAATGCCTCTATGCTATAGCCACGAAGCCAACCTAGGTTATAACGCTGTACGATAATCGAGTACTTAGACATATAGATGGGCCTAGGTTGTGTGTCCTCAGCCTATAAACCAGAACCAATGGTTATATGAATGCCTCTATGCTATAGCCACGATGACAACCTAGGTTATAATACTGTACTATAATCGAGTACTTAGACATATAGATGGGCCAAGGTTGTGTGTCCTCAGCCTATAAACCAGAACCAATGGTTATATGAATGCCTCTATGCTATAGCCACGATGCCAACCTAGGTTATAACGCTGTACGATAATCGAGTACTTAGACATATAGATGGGCCTAGGTTGTGTGTCCTCAGCCTATAAACCAGAACCAATGGTTATATGAATGCCTCTATGCTATAGCCACGATGCCAACCTAGGTTATAACGCTGTACGATAATCGAGTACTTAGACATATAGATGGGCCTAGGTTGTGTGTCCTCAGCCTATAAACCAGAACCAATGGTTATATGAATGCCTCTATGGTATAGCCACGAAGCCAACCTAGGTTATAATACTGTACTATAATCGAGTACTTAGACATATAGATGGGCCTAGGTTGTGTGTCCTCAGCCTATAAACCAGAACCAATGGTTATATGAATGCCTCTATGCTATAGCCACGAAGCAAACCTAGGTTATAATACTGTACTATAATCGAGTACTTAGACATATAGATGGGCCTAGGTTTCGATGTCCTCAGCCTATAAAGTAGAACCAATGGTTATATGAATGCCTCTATGCTATAGCCACGAAGCCAACCTAGGTTATAATACTGTACTATAATCGAGTACTTAGACATATAGATGGGCCTAGGTTGTGTGTCCTCAGCCTATAAAGTAGAACCAATGGTTATATGAATGCCTCTATGCTATAGCCACGAAGCCAACCTAGGTTATAATACTGTACTATAATCGAGTACTTAGACATATAGATGGGCCTAGGTTCTATGTCCTCAGCCTATAAAGTAGAACCAATGGTTATATGAATGCCTCTATGCTATAGCCACGAAGCCAACCTAGGTTATAATACTGTACTATAATCGAGTACTTAGACATATAGATGGGCCTAGGTTGTGTGTCCTCAGCCTATAAACCAGAACCAATGGTTATATGAATGCCTCTATGCTATAGCCACGAAGCCAACCTAGGTTATAATACTGTACTATAATCGAGTACTTAGACATATAGATGGGCCTAGGTTGTGTGTCCTCAGCCTATAAACCAGAACCAATGGTTATATGAATGCCTCTATGCTATAGCCACGAAGCCAACCTAGGTTATAATACTGTACTATAATCGAGTACTTAGACATATAGATGGGCCTAGGTTGTGTGTCCTCAGCCTATAAACCAGAACCAATGGTTATATGAATGCCTCTATGCTATAGCCACGATGCCAACCTAGGTTATAATACTGTACTATAATCGAGTACTTAGACATATAGATGGGCCTAGGTTGTGTGTCCTCAGCCTATAAACCAGAACCAATGGTTATATGAATGCCTCTATGCTATAGCCACGATGCCAACCTAGGTTATAACGCTGTACGATAATCGAGTACTTAGACATATAGATGGGCCAAGGTTGTGTGTCCTCAGCCTATAAACCAGAACCAATGGTTATATGAATGCCTCTATGCTATAGCCACGATGCCAACCTAGGTTATAATACTGTACTATAATCGAGTACTTAGACATATAGATGGGCCTAGGTTGTGTGTCCTCAGCCTATAAACCAGAACCAATGGTTATATGAATGCCTCTATGCTATAGCCACGAAGCCAACCTAGGTTATAATACTGTACTATAATCGAGTACTTAGACATATAGATGGGCCTAGGTTCTATGTCCTCAGCCTATAAAGTAGAACCAATGGTTATATGAATGCCTCTATGCTATAGCCACGATGCCAACCTAGGTTATAATACTGTACTATAATCGAGTACTTAGACATATAGATGGGCCTAGGTTGTGTGTCCTCAGCCTATAAACCAGAACCAATGGTTATATGAATGCCTCTATGCTATAGCCACGAAGCCAACCTAGGTTATAATACTGTACTATAATCGAGTACTTAGACATATAGATGGGCCTAGGTTGTGTGTCCTCAGCCTATAAACCAGAACCAATGGTTATATGAATGCCTCTATGCTATAGCCACGAAGCCAACCTAGGTTATAATACTGTACTATAATCGAGTACTTAGACATATAGATGGGCCTAGGTTGTGTGTCCTCAGCCTATAAACCAGAACCAATGGTTATATGAATGCCTCTATGCTATAGCCACGAAGCCAACCTAGGTTATAATACTGTACTATAATCGAGTACTTAGACATATAGATGGGCCTAGGTTGTGTGTCCTCAGCCTATAAACCAGAACCAATGGTTATATGAATGCCTCTATGCTATAGCCACGATGCCAACCTAGGTTATAACGCTGTACGATAATCGAGTACTTAGACATATAGATGGGCCTAGGTTGTGTGTCCTCAGCCTATAAACCAGAACCAATGGTTATATGAATGCCTCTATGCTATAGCCACGAAGCCAACCTAGGTTATAATACTGTACTATAATCGAGTACTTAGACATATAGATGGGCCTAGGTTGTGTGTCCTCAGCCTATAAACCAGAACCAATGGTTATATGAATGCCTCTATGCTATAGCCACGAAGCCAACCTAGGTTATAATACTGTACTATAATCGAGTACTTAGACATATAGATGGGCCTAGGTTCTATGTCCTCAGCCTATAAACCAGAACCAATGGTTATATGAGTGTCTCTATGCTATAGCCACGATGCCAACCTAGGTTATAACGCTGTACGATAATCGAGTACTTAGACATATAGATGGGCCAAGGTTGTGTGTCCTCAGCCTATAAACCAGAACCAATGGTTATATGAGTGTCTCTATGCTATAGCCACGATGCCAACCTAGGTTATAACGCTGTACGATAATCGAGTACTTAGACATATAGATGGGCCAAGGTTGTGTGTCCTCAGCCTATAAACCAGAACCAATGGTTATATGAATGCCTCTATGCTATAGCCACGATGCCAACCTAGGTTATAACGCTGTACGATAATCGAGTACTTAGACATATAGATGGGCCAAGGTTGTGTGTCCTCAGCCTATAAACCAGAACCAATGGTTATATGAGTGTCTCTATGCTATAGCCACGATGCCAACCTAGGTTATAACGCTGTACGATAATCGAGTACTTAGACATATAGATGGGCCTAGGTTGTGTGTCCTCAGCCTATAAACCAGAACCAATGGTTATATGAGTGTCTCTATGCTATAGCCACGATGCCAACCTAGGTTATAACGCTGTACGATAATCGAGTACTTAGACATATAGATGGGCCAAGGTTGTGTGTCCTCAGCCTATAAACCAGAACCAATGGTTATATGAATGCCTCTATGCTATAGCCACGATGCCAACCTAGGTTATAACGCTGTACGATAATCGAGTACTTAGACATATAGATGGGCCTAGGTTGTGTGTCCTCAGCCTATAAACCAGAACCAATGGTTATATGAGTGTCTCTATGCTATAGCCACGATGCCAACCTAGGTTATAACGCTGTACGATAATCGAGTACTTAGACATATAGATGGGCCTAGGTTGTATGTCCTCAGCCTATAAACCAGAACCAATGGTTATATGAGTGTCTCTATGCTATAGCCACGATGCCAACCTAGGTTATAACGCTGTACGATAATCGAGTACTTAGACATATAGATGGGCCAAGGTTGTGTGTCCTCAGCCTATAAACCAGAACCAATGGTTATATGAATGCCTCTATGCTATAGCCACGATGCCAACCTAGGTTATAACGCTGTACGATAATCGAGTACTTAGACATATAGATGGGCCAAGGTTGTGTGTCCTCAGCCTATAAACCAGAACCAATGGTTATATGAATGCCTCTATGCTATAGCCACGATGACAACCTAGGTTATAACGCTGTACGATAATCGAGTACTTAGACATATAGATGGGCCAAGGTTGTGTGTCCTCAGCCTATAAACCAGAACCAATGGTTATATGAATGCCTCTATGCTATAGCCACGATGACAACCTAGGTTATAACGCTGTACGATAATCGAGTACTTAGACATATAGATGGGCCTAGGTTCTATGTCCTCAGCCTATAAACCAGAACCAATGGTTATATGAGTGTCTCTATGCTATAGCCACGATGCCAACCTAGGTTATAACGCTGTACGATAATCGAGTACTTAGACATATAGATGGGCCAAGGTTGTGTGTCCTCAGCCTATAAACCAGAACCAATGGTTATATGAGTGTCTCTATGCTATAGCCACGATGCCAACCTAGGTTATAACGCTGTACGATAATCGAGTACTTAGACATATAGATGGGCCAAGGTTGTGTGTCCTCAGCCTATAAACCAGAACCAATGGTTATATGAATGCCTCTATGCTATAGCCACGATGCCAACCTAGGTTATAACGCTGTACGATAATCGAGTACTTAGACATATAGATGGGCCAAGGTTGTATGTCCTCAGCATATTAACTAGAACCAATGGTTATATGAATGCCTTTATGCTATAGCAACGATGGCAACCTAGGTTATAACGCTTTACGCTAATCTAATACGTGGACATACAAATGAGCCAAGCTTATGTCCTCAGAGTTTAATTTAGAACCAAGAGCTATATCGTTTTCTCTAGGCTATAGCTTCGACCCTAATCTAGAAAATAAAGTGGGCTAGGTTATAATGTTCTACGTTAAACTAGTACTTAAATGTATACATGTGCCTAGTTTATGTCCCATACCAAGGGATATAGCGTGGTCTCTAGGCTATGGCCCTGGCGCTATCCTAGAACATAGACCTATAGACTGACCTAGGATGCCGAGGCGGTAGTTTATGGTGACCACAACCAGGTCAGAGTAGCTGGTCAGCACGCTTCCATCGTACGGGGTCGCGGAGTTCCACTCGAAGGACTCTCCGTGGAGGAAAATGAGCACCGGGTATCGCACAGTCTTATCACGTGGAGCGGCTGGACAAACAAGTGTGTGAGTATTTGGTGTTCTAGGAAGTTTTATTAGTTTAGGTAAACAAATAAAATTCAATTTAGACAGCATTTAAACATTTTCATATTCAATTTGTTTATAAATATAGATTCAGCAGAAACGAAGTTAAATATGGATTACAGTTTAACTAGGTAACTATTTTAACTGTGGTTTGACTACCATCTGACAGTTTACTCTCATTGGTCGTCTATTTACGGGTCATCTAGAAATTAGAAATTGTATAACCTAAGGATTTTTGTGTAATCAGATGTAAGTAACCTATCTGCTAACATAAATCTAATAATCATTACTGACAATACTGTACACAGTATTAGTTACAAATTAAAGATTATTTATATTATTTTATAAAATTCGTAAGCAATTATGTTTTTATAATGCGGATTTCAACAGCAAATGTTTTAGAAACGCTCGAAGAAGGTAACTTGTTAAAATAAAAATGATTCATAAATATGTAATTTATTATTGAAATGCCAATCATCTCTTTCTTGGAAACACTGTTTGTCGGGTTGTGTATTCGTAATTGCTGTTCTCTTTATTGTACAGCTAAAGCTTGTTTACATTTATTACTAAGCGCTTATAACAATCTTACCGATTACTTTAGTTTGAGTAAATCCAACAGATACTCATTTTTAATACATTCGTCATTCTACCAATTCCACCTTAAAGTTACCTCATATTCACTAGTTACTTTTTTAAATGTTCAACTATCAAAAACAACTATCGATTATTGAATTTAAAACCATGAGAATGAAAAAATCTCCTGATAAGGGCAAAATGTTTCTAAATAATTGTTGAAACAGTAGACTTGTAATAATTTTAGGAAATATAGTTACAGTAGATAAATATATTTTAAGCAAGCCTATGAAAGTTATAAATTGTCTACATATGCATCATCATGTCACTAGTACAATACACTAATCACCACCACATATATGTGTCATGGTCTCTGATTGAACTGATTCAGTCATGCGCTGTCCTGTGGGGTAAAAGAGAAGAACACAGTTTGTATTGCAGTCCAATACCACTTCGGCGTTAGTTTGACTTAATGAACTAGATAATAACTTGTTGTAATAACCCCTAATAACTTGTTGATATTTTATAGGTTTTAAAACTCATTCATTAAATCTAAACTTTTATTAAATACCTAATCCAAAACAGTATTGATAAGTTCCCAATAACCAAAGAACGAGTAGGTAATTTATCGCAAGTGAAAACAAATTAAATACAACTTTAAAAAATCTCTATTCATCCAATATAAAGGTTTATTTATGACAGCCGTCTTCACGTTCCTTCTTTGTAGGAAAAAAACAGTTCTTCCGATAATCTTAGAGTACATTGAGTAATGTTAAATATGATAAGCTTTATCCAATATACGAAGTAGCCCTCATAAATTGGAAGCAAATTTCATAACCATTCACTCCTGGAGCTTTAAATAAATGAGGAGCTGAAAACTGCACTTCACAACTGGCTAGTCGAACGTCCATACTCCTCCATGGAAGAATTCTTCCAAAGAACCTTTGACAAATAACTTGCAATCGCTTTTGTCTAGGAAGTTTTTAAATATTTCCCCTTGATTGTATTTAATCAAAATCTTATATGTAACCCATAGTATTTTTAAATTTCTGAAGGAAAATGTGAATAAAGAGTTTTGTCTATTGTACGTTGTCTATCGTCTAAATATTTAATTGATTTGTTCCAATTACTCTGTATAGGAGCGAAGATGTTGAGGTAAAGGCAGTCCTCGCTCTGGTTGCCCAGCAAGGGTATCAGCCTCCTGAGGGACTCCAGCCGCCCCCTGGGCATGCGCTCCAGGGCCACCGTCTCGTTGGTGACGTCAGGGAGGCGCTGCGGACACGCGGGTCCTGGGGTGGTCGACAGCCGCACGCCGTCCCACGGCATCGCGGCGCGCGTCGGGGCAAACCTACGACGACGTGACGTAGTTAATGTTAATTCGGCAAACATTGTTATATTATTTTTTAATATTATGTAAATGTAGAATACACTCAAATGCTCCCAGGTTGAAATTCAGACTGGTCGACTTAGGGTACAGCAAAGAATATGTCATAACATGTGACTATCCATTATGACAAGCTTCCCTTGCACCAAGGTCCCTCCATGGTTGCAACCACTACCATCTTACCATAACAAGACCCTTTCAATATACAAGAACGTCTTATTTAAGATATGTTCCCAAGCAGATAATCATGGATACCTTGTTAGTCAGCCTAGAAGGGCAGAGCAGACCACCTGTTTGAAAGCTAATGAGCAGCTGTCAAAGGAGTCGCATGGTGTTCCCTATAAAAGTTTGATTTGTAATTCCACCTCACCCCACCTTTTCCATCACTGCTGGTTCCTCCCCTTCCAGCTATCTGTGCAATATTCTCATCTGGAAGACGTGCCAGAGCTTTTCCTAGGTTTCCTAATCAAGCAATATAACAGGTACTCAAAGGCTGAGTTTCAAAATATTACTAAACGTATCGATTGAAGTACTAATTTTGATGTAATAAAACAAAAAGACTTACTTTACATTCAATTTTTAAACTACACAGTTAATGTCAATGGGCAGAATTTCAATTAAATATGACCAAATAAAACTATTTAAGGTCTTGTTTTAAACATGATTCAGGTCATAATACTTTTTAAAATGTAGTACTTCTGTTTTCAAACATTTTTGTGATTTCAGAGGACAGCTTTCATGTTCAACTATAAAAAATTAGGATACATAAAATTAACTCAATGAGTTATAGTAACAACAATTTTAGTTTTTTTTAATATTAAAGAATTGTTTTCTTTTTATTGTCTTACCCACACAGAAACAAAATTATCAAAATAATTAGCATCATATATCGTAAAATTCTGGCATGAATAATTTATGCTGTAACTCAATCGACTTTTGTATAATTTTGAAGTGCATATAACATTAAATATTGAATAAATACACGAGAGAAGGAATTGCTGCAAGGTGATTCTTACAGTTAGATGAAGTAAATTGCATCTTTTGCCTTAGAATCCGGCAAGATCTCTTTGAAAGGGTGCCAGAGTTCTTGTTCCTAACTACCAATACATTGGAGACAACATCCACCTCGTGTGCTTTATGTGTACAGAGTACAATTAATACGCATAAATAAGGTTTACCAACTAAATTCGAATAATTTATATATTTGTTATTAAAAGTACAAATGACACTAGTCTCTCTCATCTATAAACCAATGTAATAATTTTCTTTTATGGACCGTTCATTTCAGTGATAAATAAGTAGTTAGTGGTTGTTATATCATTTATACATCAAGGATCAGTTGAGGTTGTATGTTGATTCATTCTTCTGCATTTATGTAACATGTATTATATTACTTAATTTTGTTTATATTTATGAAAACATTATTTGCTATATAATTTCTATATTATGGGTAACTTATAAGCGTCCTAACTCTTTCCTCTCCTGATCAAAATAATTAGATAATGTAATCAGTTTTGGGCAATAGTTGGAAAAGGTTGTTCACATAATAGGTTATTAAATGCTATAAAAATAGCCAATTCGATTTAAATCGGGTTTTGAAATCACCCTACTGGGTAGCGCATTGGTTAGCGTGCTCGCTTCATATCTGAAGTTCGCCAGATCGATCCTGAGCAAAATCATGAGAAAATGTAGTGAAGGTTCGATACTGGATCCAGCTGTCATTGGCCACTGGGCTGTTAATTAATGTTCCTGGCTATAGAATCAGTCGGTCTTAGTCAGTAACAAGGCTACACAAGGCATCTCACCCATTCTACACTCATCATTAATTCATATTCGCCTTAAAATACGCCATAGTTGCGTCAGCGTTTTAGAAAATTATTTAATGATTTAACATTTACAGACATATAAGTAGGATTAGCTACATGACATGACATGAGACATGTAATGACAAATAACAACATTAAAAATTATGACATATAACAATAAAATATTCTCATAACTTATTTTTATCAGGCGTATAGGATACAATAGATTTTTCGACTGGTATTGGAACAACTGAATTGATGTTTATACATTTTAATATGAAACAGGTTATTAACAATATCTCGAGCAATGGATTTGTGCTATATGTGTTTAGAAGACATTAGAGTAGCCGTATCTCATCGCGTTTCTCATCACGATCCGTTCATTGAGATAATATTGTGATATGACTAATTCGTAGTAAATACAAATTATTACCTGTTAGAACCTATAGGTGGCGTGGCGTATGGTACCCCTAGGAACACCTCTATTGGCTTCAAGCTGCGAGCTGGATTCATGGTTTTTATGAACCCTTGAAGTTTGCCGTATCGGGTTTGCACTATCCTAGTCAGAGTGTTGCCTGAAACAGTAGAGGCGAAAGTTGTTAGACAGTTATGTAAATCACAAATGTAACAAATTCACGACAACTTTCGCCTGTATCTCATATATAAATGGATAAATAAAGTATATCCCTCAACCTCAAAAAGAAAATGTTGAAAGAAAAATATGAAAAAGATAAAATATACAGCCACATATTCAAATACAGAAATGAAATACATATTGTATATGCAAACTGGTTCAAGCAAAACATACATTTCCAAATAAGACAAGTGAAGAACATTTAACTGACTGAGCCAGCGTATTGTAAAAAGGGAAATCCATAAGATAGGCCTTGGTTATCGTTGCAATAGAAGCTGGCGAATCTACGAAGGGCAACTTTGCAAATTCCATCAAGGGGTTTGAATGTATTGACCATGAAAACTGATTAATAAATCTCCATACTTGATGTAAAGTTAAATACACGATAGATGGTTGGGTCCTGCATGACGAGGTTGATTTATTAGGAAACTGAATACATGGCTCCAAGAACAACAACTACAAAGAAACCGAATTCATGAACAGTTGTACAGTAACTCCCATTTAGTGCCTAATAATTTGTAGACACCTGTACTATTCACCATGAATATGTAATAAAAAATATTATTGATTTATTGTCTATTATCTAAATAAATTAAAAATTTGATCTGTGCAGTATTAAAGGGAACTGATATCCAGGGTAACCCCAAATGGGTCGAGTTTAGGCTCCCCATTTTTTATTTACATATAAGACACCACACAGTTCATCGCAATAACCTTGTCTGTGTTTTCATATGAGAGAATTCGTCAACCTTTTTGGAAGATGTAAGTTTTCTAATAGGTAAACAGTCCAACCCAATAAATCGTTCTGAGTACCCAATAGTCTCATAATACCCAATAGCCTAAGTCGATATTTTTTTCTGAGTACTTATGTTGAATCCTACTAGAAAACGTTACCTTTGCATCCAAACGAAAATAAACATTTGCTACAAAAGGTATTACGCCACGTAAATCTCCACTTTATGAGAAATAAATAAAACCATTCTCGTAATAGTGATAGGGAATCACAATACAGGTGTGGTTGATTTTATGACAGTGTGATCGGGGTTGAAATGGGCTGGAGTGAGAAGTTGGACAGGTTTTAAGCAATATTAATTGGAATTTAAAAAATAGTTGTAAAAAATGATTTGGCCATTATTTGTAAAAATGCCTCAACCTAACAAAAATTCCTCATCTGTGGCACATAACCTCCTCCATATTTATCTGGGGAGCCATTCAGTCAAATCTGAACTGAATATTTTTATGACTGATCGCTAAGCTGCATATTTGTTTGACATCTCTAACAAATTGTAAATAGCTCTCCAGAGAGATAAATGGACTCATTGTACCTTGCCTCTGTACATGTTAGTAGTAGCCATTAACATACAATTAGTTAACGCTGGATAACAGGACTCAAACCATAGATTTATACGGGTTTAGGAATCTTTGTTCCATTGAGTGACTAAATATTATTATAATTTGATCAATATATTATAATAATTAATTGAATTATATTTTTTAAATATATCCTTAGTTTATAGCTATAATATCTACAAAGCTTCACCGATGAAATGAAACCGCGAACCACTTTGAAGCAAATCCAATTAAGTGTGAATCCCAAAAATACGAATTTATATTATATATCTGGAATTGAAATCATTATTTACGTTATTCGTACATACCACGTATATGAACGAGTGTCGGTGTAGTTCGTATGTGAACATTATCTCACATAATTGAATAAGCTTATAGCTATCTACTATATATTTGTCAAATCCACTGACTCACTCAATCACTCACGTATCATTGCACAGCCTAAACTACTTGACCTAGAACCTAGGCACTCAGCGGATAACGTGCCGCCTAATCATTGCTGTGGAACTCACAACGGAGTTGTTGGAATCTTACCTCCGTCAGAAGAGCGTGCCAGTAGTAACAGGCAGTGGAGTACGAGCCACACTAGGCGCTCAGCGGATACCATGGCACCTCATCTTTGCTGTGGTACTCGCTACGGAGTTGTTGGAATCTTACCTCCGTCAGAAGAGCGTGCCAGTAGTAACAGGCAGTGGAGTACGAGCCACACTAGGCGCTCAGCGGATACCATGGCGCCTCATCTTTGCTGTGGAACTCACAACGGAGTTGTTGGAATCTTACCTCCGTCAGAAGAGCGTGCCAGTAGTAACAGGCAGTGAAGTACGAGCCACACTAGGCGCTCAGCGGATACCATGGCGCCTCATCTTTGCTGTGGTACTCGCTACGGAGTTGTTGGAATCTTACCTCCGTCAGAAGAGCGTGCCAGTAGTAACAGGCAGTGGAGTACGAGCCACACTAGGCGCTCAGCGGATACCATGACGCCTCGTCTTTGCTGTGGAACTCACAACGGAGTTGTTGGAATCTTACCTCCGTCAGAAGAGCGTGCCAGTAGTAACAGGCAGTGGAGTACGAGCCACACTAGGCGCTCAGCGGATACCATGGCGCCTCATCTTTGCTGTGGTACTCGCTACGGAGTTGTTGGAATCTTACCTCCGTCAGAAGAGCGTGCCAGTAGTAACAGGCAGTGGAGTACGAGCCACACTAGGCGCTCAGTGGATACTATGCCGCCTAATCATTGCTATGGAACTCACTACGGAGTTGTTAGAATCTTACCTACATCAGAAGAGCGTGCCAGTAGTAACAGGCAGTGGAGTACGAGCCACACTAGGCGCTCAGCGGATACCATGACGCCTCGTCTTTGCTGTGGAACTCACAACGGAGTTGTTGGAATCTTACCTCCGTCAGAAAAGCGTGCCAGTAGTAACAGGCAGTGGAGTACGAGCCACACTAGGTGCTCAGCGGATACAATGACTCCTCATCTTTGCTGTGGGACTCGCTACGGAGTTGTTAGAATCTTACCTCCGTCAGAAGAGCGTGCCAGTAGTAACAGGCAGTGGAGTACAAGCCACACTAGGCGCTCAGTGGATACCATGACGCCTCATCTTTGCTGTGGAACTCACAACGGAGTTGTTGGAATCTTACCTCCGTCAGAAAAGCGTGCCAGTAGTAACAGGCAGTGGAGTACGAGCCACACTTGGCGCTCAGCGGATACCATGGCGCCTAATCATTGCTGTGGAACTCGCTACGGAGTTGTTAGAATCTTACCTCCGTCAAAAGAGCGTGCCAGTAGTAACAGGCAGTGGAGTACGAGCTACACTAGGCGCTCAGCGGATACCATGGCGCCTAATCATTGCTGTGGAACTCGCTACGGAGTTGTTGGAATCTTACCTCCGTCAGAAGAGCGTGCCAGTAGTAACAGGCAGTGGAGTACGAACCACACTAGGCGCTCAGCGGATACCATGACGCCTCATCTTTGCCGTGAAACTCGCTACGGAGTTGTTGGAATCTTACCTCCGTCAGAAGAGCGTGCCAGTATTAACAGGCAGTGGAGTACGAGCCACACTAGGCGCTCAGTGGATACCATGCCGCCTAATCATTGCTGTGGAACTCGCTACGGAGTTGTTGGAATCTTACCTCCGTCAGAAGAGCGTGTCAGTAGTAACAGGCAGTGGAGTACAAGCCACACAAGGTGCTCAGCGGATACCATGACGCCTCATCTTTGCTGTGGGGCTGGCTACGGAGTTGTTAGAATCTTACCTCCGTCGGAAGAGCGTGCCAGTAGTAACAGGCAGTGGAGTACGAGCCACACCAGGCGCTCAGCGGATACCATGGCGCCTCATATTTGCTGTGGAACCCGCTACGGAGTTGTTGGAAAATTACCTCCGTCAGAAGAGCGTGCCAGTAGTAACAGGCAGTGAAGTACGAGCCACACTAGGCGCTCAATAGATACTATGCCGCCTAATCATTGCTGTAGAACTCGCTACGGAGTTGTTGGAATCTTACCTCCGTCAGAAGAGCGTGCCAGTAGTAAGAGGCAGTGGAGTACGAGCCACACTAGGCGCTCAGCGGATACCATGGCGCCTCATCTTTGCTGTGGAACTCGCTACAGAGTTGTTGGAATCTTACCTCCGTCAGAAGAGCGTGCCAGTAGTAACAGGCAGTGGAGTACGAACCACACTAGGCGCTCAGTGGATACCATGGCGCCTCATCTTTGCTGTGGAACTCGCTACGGAGTTGTTGGAATCTTACCTCCGTCAGAAGAGCGTGTCAGTAGTAACAGGCAGTGGAGTACAAGCCACACTAGGCGCTCAGCGAATACCATGGCGCCTCATCTTTGCCGTGGAACTCGCTACGGAGTTGTTGGAATCTTACCTCCGTCAGAAAAGCGTGCCAGTAGTAACAGGCAGTGGAGTACGAACCACACTAGGCGCTCAGCGGATACCATGGCACCTCATCTTTGCTGTGGAACTCGCTACGTAGTTGTTGGAATCTTACCTCCGTCAGAAGAGCGTGCCAGTAGTAACAGGCAGTGGAGTACGAGCTACACTAGGCGCTCAGCGGATACCATGGCGCCTCATATTTGCTGTGGAACTCGCTACGGAGTTGTTGGAATCTTACCTCCGTCAGAAGAGCGTGCCAGTAGTAACAGGCAGTGGAGTACGAGCCACACTAGGCGCTCAGCGGATACCATGGCACCTCATCTTTGCTGTGGTACTCGCTACGGAGTTGTTGGAATCTTACCTCCGTCAGAAGAGCGTGCCAGTAGTAACAGGCAGTGGAGTACGAGCCACACTAGGTGCTCAGCGGATACCATGGCGCCTCATCTTTGCTGTGGTACTCGCTACGGAGTTGTTGGAATCTTACCTCCGTCAGAAGAGCGTGCCAGTAGTAACAGGCAGTGGAGTACGAGCCACACTTGGCGCTCAGCGGATACCATGGCACCTCATCTTTGCTGTGGTACTCACTACGGAGTTGTTGGAATCTTACCTCTGTCAGAAGAGCGTGCCAGTAGTAACAGGCAGTGGAGTACGAGCCACACTAGGCGCTCAGCGGATACCATGGCGCCTCATCTTTGCTGTGGTACTCGCTACGGAGTTGTTGGAATCTTACCTCCGTCAGAAGAGCGTGCCAGTAGTAACAGGCAGTGGAGTACGAGCCACACTAGGCGCTCAGCGGATACCATGGTGCCTCATATTTGCTGTGGTACTCGCTACGGAGTTGTTGGAATCTTACCTCCGTCAGAAGAGCGTGCCAGTAGTAACAGGCAGTGGAGTACGAGCCACACTAGGCGCTCAGTGGATACCATGGCGCCTCATATTTGCTGTGGTACTCGCTACGGAGTTGTTGGAATCTTACCTCCGTCAGAAGAGCGTGCCAGTAGTAACAGGCAGTGGAGTACGAGCCACACTAGGCGCTCAGCGGATACCATGGTGCCTCATATTTGCTGTGGTACTCGCTACGGAGTTGTTGGAATCTTACCTCCGTCAGAAGAGCGTGCCAGTAGTAACAGGCAGTGGAGTACGAGCCACACTAGGCGCTCAGCGGATACCATGGCACCTCATCTTTGCTGTGGTACTCGCTACGGAGTTGTTGGAATCTTACCTCCGTCAGAAGAGCGTGCCAGTAGTAACAGGCAGTGGAGTACGAGCCACACTTGGCGCTCAGCGGATACCATGGCACCTCATCTTTGCTGTGGTACTCGCTACGGAGTTGTTGGAATCTTACCTCCGTCAAAAGAGCGTGCCAGTAGTAACAGGCAGTGGAGTACGAGCCACACTTGGCGCTCAGCGGATACCATGGCGCCTCATCTTTGCTGTGGAACTCGCTACGGAGTTGTTGGAATCTTACCTCCGTCAGAAGAGCGTGCCAGTAGTAACAGGCAGTGGAGTACGAGCCACACTAGGCGCTCAGCGGATACCATGGCGCCTCATCTTTGCTTTGGTACTCGCTACGGAGTTGTTGGAATCTTACCTCCGTCAGAAGAGCGTGCCAGTAGTAACAGGCAGTGGAGTACGAGCCACACTAGGCGCTCAGCGGATACCATGGCGCCTCATCTTTGCTGTGGTACTCGCTACGGAGTTGTTGGAATCTTACCTCCGTCAGAAGAGCGTGCCAGTAGTAACAGGCAGTGGAGTACGAGCCACACTAGGCGCTCAGCGGATACCATGGCGCCTCATCTTTGCTGTGGTACTCGCTACGGAGTTGTTGGAATCTTACCTCCGTCAGAAGAGCGTGCCAGTAGTAACAGGCAGTGGAGTACGAGCCACACTAGGCGCTCAGCGGATACCATGGTGCCTCATATTTGCTGTGGTACTCGCTACGGAGTTGTTGGAATCTTACCTCCGTCAGAAGAGCGTGCCAGTAGTAACAGAGAGTGGAGTACGAGCCACACTAGGCGCTCAGCGGATACCATGGTGCCTCATATTTGCTGTGGTACTCGCTACGGAGTTGTTGGAATCTTACCTCCGTCAGAAGAGCGTGCCAGTAGTAACAGGCAGTGGAGTACGAGCCACACTAGGCGCTCAGCGGATACCATGGCGCCTCATCTTTGCTGTGGAACTCGCTACGGAGTTTTTAGTATCTTCTTTTTCATTTCAATCGCTATTTATTATTCATCTGCAATGAAAAATGCATTGTAAACACGGAATTTACAGCTTATTTACCAACTTAGTTTTAAGTTTACTTTAATCTATTCACGAAAATATATTAAAATGATGAAAGTGTTGGAATCAGGGCTAGGTAAACGTTTCAGTTTAGCTATTTTGAGTGTGTGCTGCACACTCCTATATAGGGTACTTAACAACAAAACATCGTATATTCGCATTGCCAGAGTTCACAAAATATGTTAAGAAATGGTATGAGAAAAAATATATAAAGCCTTGCAGCCCCACACAAAATTTTATGGAGATTATGTTTGTAAAAATAGATGCCATTTTTATGTTAAGTTATTTCAAAGGTTGTCAGGGGAACTACTATATTAGCTCGTCACGTTGTGATTAACCCGACCACAAACCATCAGTTGTTTTGGAACTTGCAACTGGTCAAAAGTTTCATGTAGCTAAAAATGCTTATAACCCAATTTAAAATGACATGGTTTCAAACGCACCAATCATTTGACGATCGGGTTTGCATTTTTTGAAATGACTACCTAAGCATTATTTTATAATTCGTACTTTTACCTATGATTAACATATAGTTAAAATACCTTCCTATGTAGGTCCCTACTTAAATATCCTAAATGCTTACTACCTTTAAAAAATATATATATTCAAACATGTTTAAGCTTTTAAAAGTTAAGAGTTCACAGGTGATGTTTGTAAATAATCCATTTAGTGAGTTTCAATACAAATTCTATAACAGATTAATTTCAAATTACACATCAATCAATTATACCAATGAATACTCGGAATTGATAATAACTGATGCATTTGAATGTCAATTGAATATTTTATCCAAGAACTACATGTGATACTAAAGTAATGTTTAATGGAGGAATATGCTGAGTATATATGTATGTATTAAATCAATGTAAAAAAAAACAGTTGTATTTTGTTTCCATTTACAACAATATAGGTATGAACTCTTGACACAGGGTACCGGTGACGACTTCATATAGTGTATTCTACCTGCCCTTACCACAATATATCCCTCCATGCTTTTTCATAAACCATTACGCCACTGCTACCCTCTCCCTTCTAGACATAAGTCTAGCCGCTCTACACCCTCGTCATATCTTACTGTATTAATAAATTATGCAATAAATATAAAGTTTTGAATTTAGTTATTAAAATAAGAGTTAAAACATATTGCACAACACTGTAATATTTTTATAAATAGTTGTAGAAATCGGGCCAAAAATTATTAATAGTTATACTGTATCATTAGTTTTTTATTCTTTAAATTTGAACAATAATAAACAGTATTACCTGCCAACTATGATGTTTGAAGTAGTGGCTGGCCTCTAACTATACATTTGTTTAGATAATTTCATAACAAATTTTATACTAGCCTAAAATGTATGCTTTACATTTTGTGCTAAAAACTACACAAAGAACGTAACAACTTTTGGAACAAGAAGGAGATGAATACATTTGTTTTACTTTACTTTAAGCTGGGATAAGTACGCCTGAACTTATAATTTATACAATTTGTTTTATTTTATTTTTGAGTGGGTATTTTTTTTATTTAATTTTAAAGATCTTAATTTGTAGATCAAGCTGTCTAATATACGGTATATTCCAAAATATTAACTTAAGAAAAACAATTACTGCGCATTTACACCGAGGTTTGATTTTATTGGATTTTTTCCAACAAAATATTAAAAACTAAATTTGTAATAGAAGGAAACACTTCTAACTGATTATTGTCTTAAAAAAGTGTAGCCAATGTTTTATAAAAATGTATTTTTCATTAAAGGTAGGATAGCTACGGATATTTCCCATTTTCATAATAGTGGAAGTACTTGTTCTGCCACTTTATCACATTGTGCTAAAAATATATTAATTTTCAATAATTTACATTTATTCTTTGCAAATAACAGTATACTAATTATTACGTTTAAAGTATGAAAAATAAAACAGCTGCGATGTGTATTTGTCTTGCACTGTAAATCCCAAACCAAAAAAACTGTATTCACACCTCGTAGCTTTACTCCAGGCTCGATACGCTTGCTCTCGAGAGACAGCTGCGATGTGTATTTGTCTTGCACTGTAAATCCCAAACCAACAAAACTGTATTCACACCTCGTAGCTTTACTCCAGGCTCGATACGCTTGCTCTCGAGAGACAGCTGCGATGTGTATTTGTCTTGCACTGTAAATCCCAAACCAACAAAACTGTATTCACACCTCGTAGCTTTACTCCAGGCTCGATACGCTTTCTCTCGAGAGACCAGTTTGTCTAAGGCTCAGTTAAAACTCCTCAACAAAAGGACGGTATCAACGTTGCCTTGGCAACGAGAGTCTTAGCTTTTCATCTTAACTGCGATCCTACTGTGACGAGAAACTGAGTTGTCACTATTGCTAATATTACACCATACTTTGAACAAACTGTACATTTGAAGTTTATGTTTTTTTTTTAAATATTAAATAGGTAATCGACACTTCTAAGCTCGTGTTTCTATTTAAAAACTAACTTAAAGATGTATATTTTTGGGTATAAATTTAATTGCGTGCCTAATGATATTTATTCATTCATCTCGATATTGTTGTGCTGGATGTTAAGGATTGGTAGTCATAACAATTTAATTGTATAATCATAAAACAGACACCTACTCCCGCATAGTTAATTTCAAAATATGTAGGCGATGCTACGATGATTGTAAGTTAGTTATTAGGGGGTGGCCAAAATTGACGTGATTTTTTGTGATTACAGTTTAAACGTATTACGAGCTGCTCCCCCGCAATATTTTGCTGATAAAAATCCTTGTAACAGCTGTTTATTGAATCAAGAAAAACACATGTGAAAATAAAATAAAACTCTCCTCCATATGAATAACATGGGAACTTGGAAGTCCCGTGGGGCAGAGTCCTGGGGCCTAAATCGAAATTCTGGCTCAACAATAACTTAAAACTTGAAATTATCTTTTAAATAAAAAAACAATCATCAGAATCGGTTAAGTATTAACCTCAGGAAGTGGGTGAACAAAAAGCAGTTTTTTTAAAAAATATGTATATAATTATTTTTGAGTTGTTACCATCGCCTTTTTGAGCCTTTTATGTAATAAATTCTGTTTGACTTAATTGGACAACAACTTTCTGTCACACCGATTTTAATATGTTTTACGGAGGATTTGGAACAACAGCAGTACAACTGATATAGGTGGAGATGGCAGATGGATGAGTTTCTCATGACAAGGAAAATTACTTTAGAGGTTTTTAACCTAGATTTATTTTACTACTATTTGTTTATATCATTGATCTAAATGTAAACAAAATGTTTTGCCTGATTGTGATAATTTGGTTGATAAACAATATAAAAGAGTGTTTTCTTAAGCATGACTTTTGCAAAGTGAACGCGTCTTTGTGGATGTCTTTGGTTGGTCAGGAGTTACGGATGTGTGGCAAGGATTCAACTAAAGTGACTAAACCCACTATGCGAAGTATTAGTTTTGTTAGGAGTCTTAAAATATAAAAAAATCTTCTTTTAAGTATACGTTAGTTTATCCATCCCTTAACAAAAATACTTATGTTTTATTACATTCATGTCTTAGTAAAGTAACAGTAATTTGTTTAAGACTGTCTTAATTTAACATTTTTATACTTATATTTTCATAACAGTTTGTACTCTAAATTACGTCGAATTTTATTTTTATTTTTAAAAATGATAATTTTAAACTAGAAGTAATTATTTGCATTTGTATACACGTAGATTTAATAGAAGAGCGACAAAATAATGATCAATGTAGATCTTATGGAATAATTTAAATCAATTGAATCGTATAATTGAGCTGTTGACACATTTACAAAGCACAGAATAGCATCCATCAATGTGACAGACATTAGATAAGTAATGACCATAGGAATGACAGTATACACAGTACGTTATGAGGGTTGGTGTAAATTCAGAAGTATCAGAAGAACATTACCTCAAGATTGAGCAGCAGGTTCTTTTGTTTTATTTAGCAAACATATCTGATTTATATCAAATCATTCTCATATTAAATTAAAAACCTATCTTTATATTTTATGTATTAAAGAATCACGTATCATTGTACAGTTGCGGCCTGAGTTCCACTTCAGTTTATACGGGACAAAATAGTTTGTGCGAAATGCCTCTCGTGTTAAAGATATTGTTGTTTGAACACGATAAAATGTTCCGTTGTCTTTATAATCCTGGAATGTAGTCTAATTGTCTCTGTGGCAGGAAAGGCAGATACAACATAGGAGAACTGTCTGAAAAACAAAATCTAACATGTAGTACGGTCGAACATATTATTGTTGTTATAGTTTCACATCGCACAGAACGTAATGCATTACAAGTATTAAAAGTAGTTTTTTAATTGTTTTCGTCATACTGCTTGGAAAACGGCTGTTTTCAATACATGCGTTGCGGGGCGAAAGTAGTTCTTTTCAGTCCTAGGACGGAAAAGCATCAGCTGGTGTCGAGGTCATCAGCTGTTTCGTTTCTGTAATTTATAAATATCAATGTAGTGAATCTGCAAACTTGTGTACATCGATTTTAAGTAATCGATTGTATCGAGAGTTGTAATCAATTATTTTATCGATTGGAATTCATTGTTGCATTTTTGTCGGTTTAGGTATATATATGTTGAGTTTCAGTCCGGCAAAATGAGTGACACGGGAAATAAATATATATTACAAAAAGCCAAAGAAATTCAAGAAAGCTTATTACCAGCTAAATCTAGGAAGCACTACGAGTCTGATTCCTGATATAGCTCGACACGGTTGACTAAAGTATCCCTTCTTGCAATCCACAGCATTCGATATACCTATCGTTATAGTTAGTCTAGTCTAACCTAACACGTAACACAAAGATAAACGTAACAGACAATAGTTGAATGCACCTGTAGTAACAGCTGTTTGTTTTAAAGAGCAAGAACAAGATGGAAGCCATTTTGGGAGCAAGCTTTTACAGGTAAAAAAGTTGAAGAATATTAGTTTTGAGAAAGCAGTTAGCTTAATATATTGTGCAGTAAAATGAAAAGTATAGTTCATGACATGCGCCAAAAGTTGCTTTTCGATCCTCGCTCATTTTCCGACCTCGGCTTCGCCTCGGTCGTTAAACTTGAGCTCGATCGTATCGAAAAGCGCCACTTTAGGCCCTAGTGATGAAATATACTATTACATTTAATCGTAGTTAGTAAACAGTGACTATCTTCGTATTTGCTTCCCGTTTATGGTTTCTACGTTTGTGAAACAATTTAAACAAATCTAATAAACATCAGTCTCATTAATACCATTTATTGTATTAACTTGATCAACATTTTGTTTAGGACAATACATTTTTCCAGCTGCCAACCTAGCAAAACACTGTTATTAGGATTAGGCCTACTACTTATATTGTCCTGGTTTAAAACATGAAAAATAAAAGAAGAGAATGAAATTGATTATTCTTCCTGTTATGATGCTTATCTAGTTGCGTCCACATTTATTGTACGGGGAAAACGGATGGACAATGATTCTCTCTCAACGCTGGTTTTACGATATAAAAACAACATAACAAAACATCCATAAACCACGTACATTTGGTAGGTAGTTAGCAACTATTGGCCAACTTAATACTTTTACGTACATCAAGTATTTCTTAATAGCCATTAGGCAAATTGAAATTAAGAGACAGATTTGCAACAAAATGCATCAATGGCTTCCAAAGTATATCTATATAAGGAAATCTCACGAAATCAGAGAACAAGATTTCATAGAGCAAGCCACAGCTCCGAAGTTGCAGATGCACTGTGCCATTTAATATAACAAAGTTTCACGCAGAAACCTAAAATGAAACAACGATCTAATTAGCTAGGCTTGTTCCGCAACTTATACTCTCAGATGAGTAAATTCATGTTTGTGGTTCCCTTCACTCAAAAATCGACCCTTTAGTTTTTTTCTTCTAATCCTATTCCAATAATCGAAGGTTCCGACACCACTTAAATACTCCAATAACTGATTGATTCATAAGTTACCCAATGTATATGACATTAAATAATACACATATTTATACTTTTTTATTTTAGACAGACTTACGTATTGCTGCAACAATATTACATTTACCAAGAGTTAGATTATTTATTCACATTCTGGGCGAGGTGCTTTGGATATTGCTGATATTTCTATCGCGTAACACGAGCCGCATGTCCATCTCTACTTGTGAAATGTCTTAGTATGAGAACCCCTTGAGAAGCATTTCTCGACTGAAGATAAGGCTGAAGGAACGTTTTCGTTTTTTTATTTGATGTTAAAAACGTTACATTACAATGCATTGTTTTAAATATAATAAATTTGTCAATTTATTAATACAAATAATAAATAAACAACTGTTGGTATTAAACATTTTATTGTTTATATGTTTTATTGTATGTTTATAGTAGTAGTAATATTTATTAAACAGTTACTAGTAAACTACGGATTAGGAATATTACTCTAAATTACGATCTCCTTGTCCCCACTCCTCCGTTATGACATCAATGAAGGTGTAATGACACATATACGTGCTACTGTTTCCAATGGGTACGTCAGTTAGGAGGTTGCCTGGTTGAGAGGAGTTAGTTCTTGACTCATTACATTTACACTACATTTAAACACTTTGTTTTTCTAGGCTAAAATATAATCTTCTTACTATCAAAGTTTTGATTGTACTTGAAAATGGGTACTTTGCTAATTTCATTTATGCTTTTTGGGAGGTTTTCAATTGTTTTAATATATCCATTTTAAAATTCATTTTGGTAATGCAGTTTCATACACTTCGTATAAATTAACGGAATTTTGTATGAACTTAAAATACTTTTCTGGGTTCGTCAAGTGAATGCATGTAAAATACGGAGATAAGTTTGTTCAGACCTAATCAATATTCTCTATCGTAAGAAATAATACTTAATTTACAGTTTTGAAAATCACGTACATGATTTATTAGTTGTTAGGTTGAGAGCCTCTTTTACTGTTACATTTTGCCAATCCACACATATTTCATGTAGGACTGTGAGTTGACGTATCCAGCGAAGAAAACAAGAACCTTTACAGAACAAGTTTGACACTTTCTCAGCACTGCAAGAGTGACGGCCAGTACCGGGATTCGAACCCACGACAGCGAAAGGGTCACTACTACGGTTTTGGAGCCCAAACGTTGACCACCATGCCAACGACTCACAAGTCCCAACAGTGTTTGTGAGTCGTATATTGTTGTTTTAAAAGTATTTTGGGTTTTTAAATTTAGTAACGCTTCTTATTTTAACCCAATATATTAATTCTGTTAGGAGAAAATCATGTACGTAATAAACCTATATAGTGGTGTAAGTGTAATACTTTTAAAATTAAATTTAAACCTCAGAGGTTCGAATGGAGGGTAATGGTGTTTTCGCACCGGGATAATATGAGGTTTGTTTCGTTTAAACACACAACCTCTTCACGTAAGAGGGCTTGTTTAAATTGAACCAAGGTGCCTTGAGAGCTGTATGTTGATATTATCATGTTTATCATTCTGATATGTATTTTTGTGTTTAAATAATGTATTGACACCTCTGAAACAGATAGCTAATTGACTTTTATGATTGAAAAAATAACTTTACTGTACGTTTTATGTGCATTAAAAATATAAAAATGTTCCCTAATCAGATTCAAATTATATTTCATTGTAAATGACTTGTGTCTGGTTAATGCTCAGTATTAAGTATAACAAAACGTATTCAATCTCTCTCTCACTCCACAGTCGACTAGATTGTATGTGATAGTATTAGAATCCGATATCGTTTTATCACATGACTTTAGGGGATCGTATTAGTGATGTATGTGATAGTGTTACAATGCGATATCGTATTAGTGATGTATGTGATAATATTACAATCCGATATCGTTCTGTCGGATGCCTTTAACGGATTTAACTACTTCCACGACATGCATCCCACAGTAATTGTTTTATTTGTTTAATTTCATGAAATAATAAACTAATTAAATAATAAGTAAAAAAACATAGGTGCTTCTAACCACATCAACTGTTTAAGAGGTTCGTTTACAAGCAGCTACGTGTTAGAAATAACATTTATGGACATTTTTAACAAGTTTTAAAATAAAATAAAATAACTTGTACCGTAAAAGGTTCGTTATAAATTCATCAAAAATAACAACTTTTAATATCGTTTAGTGCCAGTATTTACAACCAGTGTCTGCCGCACTAATCAGTCAAAAACGTCAAACAAAAATATGTCTTCATATGTATTATTTAAGCATGTATATAGGTAGAAAATTATGTTTATAAGGATATAAATATGTTTTTAATTTTACAGTACTTAGTTTATGTAAAACAAAAACTACCTTAAATTGTATTTAACAAAGTTAAATTATACATTCATTGAAGTAAATACTGATTCATTGGACCGTAATATAATTAGCCCTTTGATACAAACAATGAAGTAGTACAAACAAATTAAATACGCTTAAACGTTGGGTGTAAAATTATCATTACTAGTAAAACACACATTCAGTAATAGTTTTCGATGCACGTGTGTAGTGTAGGGGCAGTTAAACGTATCCGTTATTTTACATTAAACAGTTCTGAGCAATAAAAGCAGTATAATATTAAAACAGGTGAATAGATCTATATTTAGTCGAGTGCAATTTAAAACATGTTGGCAACAATGCAGGGTTTAGAGAAATTACGTATTCTATAAATATTTAATAAATATTATTATCATGGTTTGTGGCTTAACCTCTTAAAAAATATTTCAGACATAAGAAAATTTATAAGGAAATAGGATATGTTTATAAGCCTTTTATTTAAGATATTATAAACATACCCAATTATAAGGCATTGTCTAAACAATATGATAGAGTATGAAGAGGGTGACCAAAATAAAAATGTTTTATGCAGTTTCACAGTTTGTATTAGTTCTTTGAAGCGAGAAGGCTTTTACGAGAAAAACGTGTTTTCTTTTAATTCCGGTCTTTGCTTATTTAAAAAATTACTATTACCGAAGACAAATTTTCTAATGTAATTTGAAATATTCTTGAAATGGTAGTGTGTTATTATCACTTTAACATTGGTTGTGGTGTAGCGTTGTACTTAAATTTGTAGTTATAACACAAACTTTACTAAAAATATACATAACTTAATTCCTAATAATTTACACAAAGAATCAGGTCATTAAAAAGTGCATATCTTGTGAATAACTCAAATTAAATATACAAACGTTGACAAACAAAGTATAAAATAGTACAATTTGATTCCAAAGAAACAATTATCGTAAGACTATACTACTTACGTATATTCACGTCAAAACAGCTCAAAATTTGGTAACTGGTGCGTCAGAACATGTTTCAATATAAATATATCGTCTTTAGCTGCTTCTGATTGTAATTATAACTAATGTGAAGTTGTCAACCGGATGGTTTCGTCAAAAAACACATAAAACACTAATACAAATGGACGAAAAGCTGAATTATTTAATATAAATATATAATAATTATTTAATATAAATAATTCAGTTTTTTCGTCCATTTGTATTAGTGTTTTATGTGTTTTTTGACGAAAACATCCGGTTGACAACTTCACATTAATTATAATTACCATCAGAAGTAGTTGAAGATGGTATATTTATATTGAAACAGGTTCTGACGCACCAGTTACAAATTTTCAGCTGTTTTGACGTGAATATACGTAAGTAGTAGTCTTACAATAATTGTTCCTACAGCTCAGGGGCTATAAACATGGATTATGAATACCAAAGAAACAGAAAATAAGATGATTGTAATTTCTCTTTCATCGTACAATTGAAAAACCTCCAAATTGACATTGATTTCAAGGTAAGTGTACGATAAGCAATGCAGTCGAATAATGTCATATCCGTGTGTAGTAAATAGTTTATTTTATTGTTTGTAACTATAAATTACTCAAAATATGTAATCTCTTTGCGTTTGGAATCTACCTTGTAGATTTTATTACACTGTAGTTTTGTGAATTAATAATAATTATTCAATTCAGAATTTGTATTTTATACATTCTCTAGTATTGTTAGTAAAAGAAGTTTATATGTAAAGTATCGGTGAAATTAATTTAAATAGTAATTATACATTTGATTTTGTTAATTATATTCTTCATTTAAACTATCTGTACAAATTATAAACAAATAATTATAAAATATATATTATAACCTGTCATTTGGCTTTTAACAGAGGGAAATCTCTGATTTAAAGAATGTTCCCCTACCTCGGAGACCAATCAATTTATTTTCTAGACAGCTGGACAAATATTAATTTGGATACCAACCCAATGGGCTTCGTCATTTATGGCTGGTGAGGATCTAACCTTGGACTTGGTGAGCCAAAGGCACGAGCTCTAACCAGTTTGAGTGGTTATAAAACAAGTTAAACTATAAAAATAAATTGCGTAATAAATATTACTTATGCACATTTTTAGGCAATGAAATATATTTGCGATGTATTTTAACACTTTTATTTTATGACCATTACCTTTATAATAGCAAACTATAAATGATATTTCAATGCGAAAAGTTACCTTGGTCAAAGGTAAGGTCAAGGTTACCTTGGTATTGGTCTGTATGTGGGTGTTCCCTAAATATTAAAATAGCTTAATCTTGCTCAACCCGAAGGTGGTTTAAAAGTAAGCAATCTTTATTCCGCAGCCAAGTGGTGGATGGTAATAAGAGTCTTGTCCTGTATAAAATTACACCACCTCTCTCCAGGAGGGTCCTTATCTGAACAGAATGCACTCTGTCGATTGTTTATATTCAGTGTAAAGCTTGAAACCTGTAGTGTTGAATATGTTCTAAATTAATTATATGGTCTAAATCAGTTTTTTTCATTCTAATTTCATGGTCGTATTTATCCTTAAAACGTCTTGCGATTTAGGTTGACTTAATAACAGATGTATTTACCAATTTACTAGAATATTTCCCTCTTTATCTTTTTTGTGTTCGGTTTGATTATTTTGGTTGGTTTTAGTATCAAATATTCATTTAAAAAAATTAGTCTTTAAACAATGGTGTTACTAAACCAAAGAGTCTATTATTTTCAAAATTGAGAAATCAACGCTTTTAAATTAATTATACGTAATAAAGAATAACACTAGTAGATTTTTACTACATTAAAATCAATTTGTGTTAGTCCCGTGGTTGGGAATGGCTCTAAACCGGAATAGATGCCCAATGAGTTCCACTCTAAGAATACGCAGCCATTTTGATTTCCCCAGACGTTATTGAAGTAGTAGAATATGCAAATGCTCGTCGCACCGCTCTACGTTCTCAACCCTACGTTTATTTTCATTGTTTTGATTAGAAGAATAATACCTTGCGCTGAAACACTATTCAACAATTAATACACATAAATGATTGCATGCATGTTTTAGGTTTTAGTTTTAGGTTTGTGAAATTTACAAAGTTTTAAGTGTTTCAAATATAAAATACAAATTTAAAGTACATATTACAAATTTACAAATACATATTTGTATTTCTGTAGTACTTAATAACTGAAATGTTTGTAAAAATAATTTGATATTAGTTAAATAACAAAATATCGTTTGTCTATTACCACTGTAATATAAAAAAAAACATGATTATATTAAAGTTAAAGCTATAACAGTATATGATTATATAAAAAAATAAAAGCGAATATGTGAACGGGATACCTGAAAAAATATTTGGACCTAAACCATTGTTTTTGTGTTATTTTAAAACCCTTGACATCTACATGCGCCTTTTGGAGTTTTAAAACAAATGTACCTGCAGGGCCCCGCCCCCTGGGCATTCAAAGTGCCAGTTTTTATCTTATGGAAGAGTATATAAACTTAATTGAACATTTAACATCTGTTGGTTACCAATAAAACACATCACTAGCAAAAACAGGTGTTAAAAGCTAGTTTATGGAACGTTCCGTATATGAGCCGCGTATCCCAAATAAAAACATATTTGCTCGTATTCAAGTTACTTGATTTGTTCGTTACAGCCATATGACTTTTTCGTTGTTAGACTAAAAACTCAAAATCACATAACTGTATTTGGAATTGATACGGAGGAGGGAAATATTTATTAAAGTATCAAGTGAAAAACGAAAATAAATGCGTCGATGTGGCCTATGACTGAACTCAGAGGCGATTCACCCGGGACGTAGTCATTCTCTATCTGCCCCCCCACAACCCCCCCAACATCCACACACCCCCTCTCATCTCTCCTGTCCCGACTTCGCAATACCATTCTTATCTCGATTACTATCCCTTTACGCAGAACATACTATATAATGTGTTGTTAATTCTATAACAATTTACATAATTTATTTTTTATTTGAAATGTTATGTGTGTGTCACTCATCGCCTTTGGCATGTTTTACATTTAAATTAGTATAATAACAATATATATTTACCGAAAAACAATTATAAATTGTGTAGGCTTTTACAAAAAAAATCTTAGGTCTAAAAATATTGCAGCTTAAATTTTCTACTTTTTCATTTTATTTTTTATTCTTCTTTAAAAAATAATCCAATAGAAATAAAGGACTGTTTATTATGATTTATTTTACTGTTCTTCCAATTACTTCAATTTTGTGAATTTTTTATTTGATTTATGACTCTTCCCATCATTTATTGGGATGACTTTTCATATGTAGGTGTTCTATGAACTTGATGTTGAACAATGAATTGTTTTCTGGTGTGATAATTATGATTATGTTGTAATGTTTTATTTCGCTTCGTTCATTTACATATAATTTTAAAATTTCAAACAATATTAAGTTCAAAATTTTGTATAATTTCTGTCTTTTCAAAGAGTTTCCGACTTGGCTCGTCTCGTGTTTGGCATGCATAATAATTATTATTGCTCGTTTTTGTAAATTAAAAATTGTTTTGGTTCTCTTTAGATGTGCCGAACTATACAGGGAGGCAGTATAGTAATATACCTTGAAAATAAGAGTAAAAAGATTTTTTGGTTTTCAAAATTGAAGCAATTTGCTAATACTCTCAGATTAAAGCAGACTGAGTTTAATTTGTTGATTATTTAATTTATTTGAGTATTCCAATTTAAATGGTTGTCTACAGTTATAACTAATAAATTTATTTCAGAGACTTCAGATATTGTTTCACTTTCTAATTTGATATTTTCATAATTTTTCTCTTGATTTTTAACCTGGAAGTGATGAATATTTGTCTTTGATTTATTCAATAATAGACCATTTTTACTATACCAAGAATTTAACTAATTTAAAATAAATTTTAATGATAATATTAGAGATTGGGTGGAGTTATTGGCAACCACCACAAATGTGTATATCCTAAGATAGTCAGATATCTTAGGACGACCTGTTTTTAGATAACATTGTTAATCCCTAGTAATATCTAAACCGAATGTTTGGTAGTAATAGCACAGTCACAAATAGTAGATGGGTCCGTTTTCTAACCTCCACCAAATATTCAGATATTGCGAAGCGGGAATAATTTTCAAAATAACTGTAAACTTGTCTTATTAGCTTTGCGTATTATGTACTAGAGTATTCCTTTCAAAAACAACAAACACACTCGAGTTGTAAAAAACAGTTGTATCTTATTCATACTTGTTATATCTTACGTTTAACGATTTTTAAGTAATTTTTATCGATAAATAAAACATTTGAAACACCAATTTATTTTGATTTGGCAATATCACTTTAATCATATGAATTATCTCAATTTACTTGTTTTAAATAAAGTTAAAATTTAGTATGAACGATTTTTTTTAATATGGCATCAAAACAATTTATCTTAAGCTTAACGTATTATTCTATAGCTATTGTAAGAATATAAATTAGTATATATGATTATATTATATGTTGCAATATGTCATGATAAGTAATATTTTAACATATTTTTTTACAGTTATAAGATTTAAATTTGGGAATAATCATAACATTCCCAGCTTTCTTTTCCATAATTTTCATCCATGGAAAGAGAAATGTATTTCCTCATTCACTTTTTAAGGATAAAGATCCCCAACCCCTAAGAACACGCTTCCAAATAGCTAGCACGTCTATAAGATATGTCCAATTCCATGTAATTTTATTTATTTATAATAAAGTATATTACTCTCTGATGTTTTTTATGCGACATTTTATAACCATCATCGTATTATTTGTAATACATATAAACAACGCTGATCGTCACATCGTTTTTAATGTTTACGTTAGTTGCTGGATAAATAAACACCTAGTATTTCAGCTTCACGAAGACATGGGTTGCCACAATTGTTGAAACAATTTGTATCACTTGTAACGTTTAAATAAAGAAACAGTTTTAAAATTATTTGCCCCTTTTTTTTGTTAGCTGAAAGTTTACTGTTCACTGGACAGTAATTATTTATGCGAACGATTTCATGGTTCACCGTTTATTCGGTGAACACAGTTGGTGGACACGTTGCTATGAGGAAGTGGAATATTTTGGTAATTCAATTTATTTACTTTATTACAGTTTTCCTACCATTAAAACATTATTATTTAGTTAATATTTCGTTTCGTCATTCAGTTTTTATTTTAAAGAGTAAACTGATTTGTAACTTTACACCTTGTGGAAAATAAGAAGAATTATTAATTTCATTCCGCACTGACATTTCAAATAGACCTGAAGAAAAAAAAATATAATTAACTAAATCATGGAAAATAAACAAAATAACTAAGGTTTAAAAAATTTAAAGTTAGAAAACAAATAAATAGTACGAATTTACGACAAAGTTAGAAACAAACGTAATTTATCTGGGAGAATATTGGACGTAGAGTATTGACTAAGACATACTAGGCACCTATCTCCAGGGGACGTAAATTTATCAGCAGCTGAATTGAGTTTGGACTCCGAGATACAGTTTCGAAGGCAACTACTGAATTTCCAACAATAATTAATTCAGCTGTACGACTTTAAATCGTATTCTTATAATGTTCGTGTTATATTTGCTGTGTACACCCAAATCTTAATTGTATTTTTTCGTAAATATTTAAATGAACTTATGTTTGCATTTTAAAAAGAAATGTAAATATCTTTGACATTTATTATGAAAGAAAATGGTTTTGTCCGTTTGCTTAGCTTGAGGGGAAATCATAAGTCATAAATCATGGAATTATCGATCACGCATTGATGAACGAAACACAAGCCTTTGGGAATTTCCGGTTTTTTGTCAAATGTCAGGATTTTGCAGGATGTCCATTTAAAAGCTTTTATCAATAATTGTGTTTGCATGCTCTAATAACATTTTCATACTCAGTGGTCTCTATCGTGCACGTTAAATTATACAGGCTCTATTGATTGACCGTATGAATATAGGTGCTGTCGCATTCAGTTGGGCAATACATTTACATACACAACCACACGCACTTTGAAATCACTGAAAGAATTAAACGTACTTTAAACTAATTATTTAATAAGTTTTGGTTTGTTTTCTTGTAAATGTTACATATCCTCGTATATCCTCGTATTATTATAATATTTATATCATTACACGTAATCATAGCTTTTGTTAAAATTAATATAATTCGCATTGTACTGAAACGTTCAAATTAAAGTTTCGCAACCTTGTAGTGAAATAAATGGTGTATTCTTGCAGGACACATTGTGGAAAGACCCATTTAATGAATGTTAAGTAAATATTAAATTGAGTTTAGATTTCAATATCTAAATGAACGTTATTTACAGCTTTTGTGTTTCGTTATCCTATGCTTAGCCTTTATGTGAAATCATTAGTCATAAATGATTACCATTCATCATAAATCCTGAAATACATTAGATTGTACATTTCCAGATTCATGTCGAATGTAAGGCTTTTGTAGGGCGTCCATTTTCAAGTTTTAATTACTAATTGTTTTTGCATTAACTAATCACCTTATCATACAAAGTGGTCTGTATCGTGTATATTAAATTACGCAGTGGTGTATTGATTGACAGTATGGGTATAGGTGGCTATCACATTGAACTTGCTAACAAATACAACCACACGCCATGCACCATTTATAATCTCTGAAGTAATAAAATGTATATTAAATGAGTCAAGTAATCGTTTCCCCACATTTGTCCTTTATTTATAATGTTTATTTATATAATTTTTACGTTTCATCAAAGCTTATTTTGAAATTAACTAGTTCTTACCGCAATTTCATATTAACATTAAATTTATGCTGCTTAGTACAGTGAAGTAAATTCTATGTTCTGATAGGATAAAAGATACAAAACCCCGATAGAAGACCCATAGTAGGACTCTGAAGCTATAAACCTAAAGCGTCCAAAAATAATTCTGGAATAAATACCATCTTATTTCTGCATGAGAGCGTAGGGCGGATCGAAAAGTTTCATTATTAGTGACATTTGAATTTGAAATGGTAGTCAGATTCAGGTATCTTTATTCAACAATACATATATACAATATATATGAATTAATATTTATACATAGTCTACATATTTCTACTAACGTTCGAAAATACCATGACTAATACAAAACAACACAGCAATCAGCAACCTAACCTTTCAGCAGTGACAATATAGATTGAAAGAAATTTAATAATAATAAACACACAACTAATCAACTATCATAATTATTCGTGAAATGTATTATGGTAATTGAATAACATGAGTTTGCTATGTTTTAAAAGGACTCTCTGGAAACCCGCTAAATATACTTATGTAGCGCTTAATAAACACTGAAATTAGCCCGTGTCACTAAGGTAATCAACCTCAAATTAGCCCGTGTCACTAAGGTAATCAACCTCAAATTAGCCCGTGTCACTAAGGTAATCAACCTCAAATTAGCCCGTGTCACTAAGGTAATCAACCTCAAATTAGCCCGTGTCACTAAGGTAATCAACCTCAAATTAGCCCGTGTCACTAAGGTAATCAACCTCAAATTAGCCCGTGTCACTAAGGTAATCAACCTCATTTCTTAGTTTATTTTTCACCGAGACTGTTTAACTGTTATATTTCCGTGGAGCCCCTTCGCTGGGACTATCCTATATATTAAAAAATATGGTGAATTCGATCTATGGAATATAAATTGTAGACTCATTCATTGTATGCCTCAGATTTCTTAATATGTATATATATTATGAGAAACCTTACCTTACCAATCTAGTCAATTAATGATAGGAATTTCAAAACGCTTGAGAAGACAGTTTTTGAATATATGTTTTAGTGTATGTGTTGTATGTGTAAACAGTTAAAAAAATCACGACAAAATCCTTCAGATTAATATTCAGTTACATTTTATCTTGGTTGACCTTTACAGTTATAACTGATGAGTGTCGTAAGGGAACCGAAATCCAAATTTTAAGGACTAATTAACTGACTAGATTGCTAAAGTAAGATTTCTCATAATATATATAAATTGTAGAGTGAGAATGGTTTGTAAATGTAAGGTTATAGGATAAACATCACTTGTAAATAATCCTATGTTTTATTTTGTGCGGGCAAGGAAACGACGAGCTGCTAGTAGAAAATGAAAATACCCCGAGATCAATGTTCAGGTCACAAGGTATTTCAGGTGTCGGGTTCCAGGGGTTCAGGGGTTACAGGGGTTTAGGTTCAGGTCTCAGGTTCCATTGTATTGGTTTCTACGGCATGCTATTGAGACATTCAGTAACATGCCATTCCTTAAATACTGGTGAAACAAATGCTGCACCATTTCCTCGATGCAGATTAATTGGCAGTTAAAGCGATTCAATTTTATGTGAAGTACATAGTTTATAGAGATATTTAAGAATATCATGAAAAACTTACAGGTAAAAATTTCAATATAATTCGACTGTTATGTTTCTTGAAAGCAAACTCAGTGTTTTGTACGCTTGAACACTAATCGGGCTCTCAAGGAAAAGAGGAAATAAGGAGAAGTTTTCCCTCCAAAACACATACTGGCTTGCCTTTGGACTAAATGATATAATTGATTTTGTATTGCAAGGGTTTCTCACAGCTAATCTTATATACGTGATAAACGTTTCATCGATTGTTTGTTGGTTACCTGTGTGAGGAAGATTTAGGAACTAGAGGGGATAATTAAGTAACCTCTGTAGTATTATGGGTTTGATTTGTTTGATTTATATAGTTATATATTTAAATAAAAAGCCAAAGGAAGACTCTTAAAGCAAACCCACTTTAAAATTTAAAAAGTAATAATTTAATAAACAGTTTCAAAATAAATTTTCATTTTCCGCTTTAAGGCACTCTTTAAGAACTAAAAGTAAAATCTGAATATACAGAAGTTTTTCCGTCGTTTCTTTCAAGTTGACATTCGGTCGTCCTTCACTAGGATGGTTGCTGCCTTGGCCCTCTACCTGCCACTACCAGGCAAATATGTCCACTTAAAGAACAGCTCTCCCCTTACTACAGCTCTCCCACGTATATAAAATTTAAAACACAAAGTTCAAACCAAAGTACGAATGGCAGGAGACTGAGGGTTACTTTCTTTCATTATTTTCTTATCTCAACGAACCGTCGGAATTATCTTTTAGTTGGACTTTTTCCCTCATATAAAACAACAGTTGTTTCTTGTACACGTTCTTATATACTCCCAAAAAATATTCCAAGAAAATACTAACCCATGTTGTTTTTAAAGTTTAGTTAAGACGTGGTGGCAACAAACAGTTTTTTTTCTGGACTAACATATATTACACGTCTATGTCTTACTTAGTAAACTTAAATAATTACGTCACCTTACTTGAAAAACCTTTTAAAACAATACGAATATTTGTTCAGCTTTTATTAATGTAATTGTTATTTTGTATATTGTATAATTAAATTTGTCGTGAAACTTTTACCTCTGGCCAATATTATACAAACACAATCGTGTGTTAGGAAATAAGCGGAAGACTTTTGATTACCTACATTTTATCGTTTAAGTATGCTTAATTTAAGTATGCTTGTATTTAAGTATGCATATTTAAGCATGCTTGTCACACTTTAGATAACATATAAAACCAAGTTAAATTTACGATGAGTCGCAATATCATACACGACAAAAGAATAAACTAGGTTGCAACATTGATCATTTCCGTGGGTAAGAGAGACAGCGAGTCAAATATTCTGTGGCGAAACTATCAGAGGGAAAATGGATAGTTGTCGGTTGGGTAATGGGGTGGGAAGCCTGGCGGGTGGTAGCGGTGAAAACAGATGGAATACATTACTATCTACACGTTACTGGCTTGAGGCATCAGGCCAAGTTCATACCGATATTAAACAAAACAGTAAATAGAACCATGTTTTAATTCCAACCATATCTGTACATTTCCGCTTTTATAATAAAAAATATAACAAGTTACATCAGAGTGCAGTAACTTCGGGTGTCCTGTGCTCGGATTCCCGTGCTGTAAAATTTGTTTATTAAATTGTGTACCCCGTTCTCGGCATGGGAATATCGCAGGTATGGAGCGAGATGTTTTGACCAAGTTAGTTTTTAATTAGCTGCCTATAAAAGTAAAATAACTTCATAAGATTAACACTGAAAAAAGGAGAATATTTTTCAAAACTCCAACAACGGCAACCTTCACAAGCTATAACATTTTGGTTTATTCTAAACATATATAGAAAATCAACATTTGGGTGGTCGAAATCGCTGAAGAAAAATCAAGAACGAATTGTAGTTTTAAGTATTATTATAACTTTACTAAATAATAAAAAATATATTGCTAATAAATTATTTTTGTGATACAATCATTGATGGGAGAGAAATAGATTATTTGCTTAGAAGAGGGCCCGGGGCGGGGGTGGTGGCGAAGACAGATAGAATACATTGACATGAATACGTTTCCGTCAGGCGTCAGCCTAACTTCATACTGAGTTTAGTCTGGCAACTAAGTTTATCCCTTTTAGGTTCATTCTCGTTGCCTTATTTTTATAATTTATACGATCGAATCCATTGGGTGGATTTCAAGAATTTTTTCTCCTTGGGATTACTCTGCTCGTATACGGTTCTGTTCATTTATAAAGCGATGCCATTCCTGAAGTTAGCTTGAAAACGCTAAACTTACTTTTGAATTCTGTTTTGTTAGTATAAACAGCTTCTGTTAAGTGTTCGATTCAATTAATTTCTATTCTTCCATAAAGTTAACATTGAAATTGTTAAGCCAAGGGAGTGAAGCCCTGAAGGAGAATGTTTCCCAAGCCCCCAAAAGGCACATTTAAACGTTAAGTGCTTTAAATAACACAAAAACCTTGATTTAATACCTGGTTTTGCTGGTTGCCTACTCACAAAAATCACCTTGTTTTAATAATATGAAGATTGAAATGTTTGTTTTCAATTTGCGTTAAATTTGTACTTTGCTTTATAAATTAACGAACGATTACCAACCCTATTATCCTGCTATTCAGGAGTAATTTATTAAAACTCATAACCTATTTTATTTAAACTATTATTTCCTTAGAACACCCTTTCATATGTTAGTTATATTTCTAGATTTATATGAAACATGAGATAGGTGTTTTCAAATAGTAGGGAAATTAATTCCAGAATACTCTTGCAATACTTGGAAGTCCTTCTTCCCAATTCAAGGATTCAGTTGCAATATAGCAACACAACCGTGGAAGATAATTAAAATTAAAATGGTTTTAACTTTATTATTGATGTTTTATGTTTTAACAACAGATGTTTACCCTAGTTACAATTTGACTATAAATAAATGCAATATTTTAGAAGAAATGCCTATGATACAGTGTTGTTTTTATGAAAAATAGAATATACCATTGCAGCTCTTCATGCAGTTTGTGGCTGTAAAATATTTGGTCACTTTTCTTTAAGTAAGACTAAATGCTGGGTATTATATTTATTGTTATTAATTCATTAAATAAAATTTGACCTCGACATATAATACAAATAATCTCATTAAAATTCAAACCAAAACAAAAAAAGTTTTCATAAATGTTTTATGGATATCATTACATAACGATCATACGAAGATGTTATAAATAAATAACAAATAATAAAAGACTGAACCGAAATTTTATACTGAATTATGGTTTCATTTTATAAACAACTTGAAAACTTTCTCTAGATCTTGTAAAGGGATGCGTAGCTCAATATAATCCTATTGCTGCTCTTCGCGTTTAAGTCAGATATATGTTTGAAAGCGGCTGGCCCGGCGGTCTAGATCGATTCCACTTCAAGTTGTGCGGACACCCACAGAGCTCTCTCTGGTTGCTCTCTGCTCTAGTGATATTCCAAAGGAACATCTTACGCGTACTTGGAAGATATTAAATAGTTTCGTGCCTAAACTGTAGAATCCACGGACACAGTTTACTGCTATTATAATATTATAATTAAAACTAGATTTTAATTAGATGTTTTCTTAGTTACAAAATATTTCAAATATATCCATAAATTAGTTTAAAATATAGTTTTCAATTAAGTTTACATAGTAGATCAATATAGTTTATACGAATAATCATCTACTTTGCACTACTTAATTAATTGTATAGTTTGACATTTAATTCGTCATTGATTAAATTAGGACAGGGACTGAAATAATAATTGCGAGTTGAACACAGGGGCATTTAGACAAAGTATATTTTAAATCTTCATAAAGGTGCAATAGAGCCGGAATACAATGGCTTTATGAGGCAAACGCTTCACATAGAAACGCAGTTATTTCATTAGGTCATTGTATCTGCCATTTGCTCATTTCCCATTGTCTATTGTCTATATTGGAATTATTATTATTATTATTTTTAATATTTCTAGAAAGCAACCCAGACAAGTTTTGTCTGTTTTACGAAAATATGCTACTAAAACCTAACTAAGGTACTGCAAATTCATAACAATAAATAAATATGATGTTACCTATTTGTGTGGTTGTGTGCTATACTATATAACGTAATAAGAAGTGAGTAGGCCAAATAGTATTATCAGTTTTATGTTAATACAATTCTTTAAGTAACTACAATACGTATGGGCTTGCTGTTAAAACTGTCTTATTTAGTAAAGGCACACTTTAACTTGTATCCTTTGTGGTATATTTTCTTAACACATATTTTAACTTATTTGAAAAATCAAGAAAAACACATCAAATAATAAAATACCGTGTTTGGATTACTAGTTTTTTTTTTATAAATTAAAAATTGGTTTGAGTAGCACAAATTAAATTAAAACATGATTTGTTTGTAGGCAAGAATTTTAGTGTAAGAAAGCAAACAAACTTTATAAAATCCAAGTTTAAATACCTATTTAAACACAAATCTAAGTATATCATCAGAGAAATAGATTAACAATAGAACTGTAATGAGAACCTCACTAATCCGTCACCAACGTGACCAAGAGCGTGGTCGGAACGCAAAAAGGGTCGGATTATCATAGGAACAGATTAACAATAGAACTTTAATGAGAACCTCATTAATCCGTCACCAACGTGACCGAGAGCGTGGTCGGAACGCAAAAAGGGTCGGATTATCAGAGGAACAGATTAACAATAGAACTGTAATGAGAACCTCGCTAATCCGTCACCAACGTGACCGAGAGCTTGGTCGGAACGCAAAAAGGGTCGGATTATCAGAGGAACAGATTAACAATAGAACTGTAATGAGAACCTCGCTAATCCGTCACCAACGTAACCGAGAGCGTGGTCGGAACGCAAAAAGGGTCGGATTATCAGAGGAACAGATTAACAATAGCACTGTAATAAGAATATCGCTAATCCGTCACCAACGTGACCAAGAGCGTGTCGGAACGCAAAAATGGTCGGATTATCAGAGGAACAGATTAACAATAGAAATGTAATGAGAACCTCGCTAAACCGTCACCAACGTGACCGAGAGCGTGGTCGGAACGCAAAAAGGGTTGGATTATCAGAGGAACAGATTAACAATAGAACTGTAATGAGAACCTCGCTAATCCGTCACCAACGTGACCAAGAGCGTGACCGAGAGCGTGGTCGGAACGCAAAAAAGGGGCGGATTATCAGAGAAACAGATTAACAATAGAACTGTAATGAGAACCTCGCTAATCCGTCACCAACGTGACCGAGAGCGTGGTCAGAACGCAAAAAGGGTCGGATTATCAGAGGAACAGATTAACAATAGAACTGTAATGAGAACCTCGATAATCCGTCACTAACGTGACCGAGAGCTTGGTCAGAACGAAAAAGGGTCGCATTATCAGAGGAACAGATTAACAATAGAACTGTAATGAGAACCTCGCTAATCCGTCACCAACGTGACCGAGAGCGTGGTCGGAACCCAAAAAGGGTCGGATTATCAGAGGAACAGATTAAAAATAGAACTGTAAAAAGAACCTCGCTAATCCGTCACCAACGTGCCCGAGAGCGTGGTCGGAATGCAAATAGGGTCGGATTATCAGAGGAACATATTAACAATAGAACTGTAATGAGAACCTCGCTAATCCGTCACCAACGTGACCGAGAGCGTGGTCAGAACGCAAAAAGGGTCGGATTATCAGAGGAACAGATTAACAATAGAACTGTAATGAGAACCTCGCTAATCCTTCACCAACGTGACCGAGAGCGTGACCGAGAGCCTGGTCGGAACGCAAAAAGGGTCGGATTTTCAGAGGAACAGATTAAAAATAGAACTTTAATGAGAACCTCGCTAATCCGTCACCAACGTGACCGAGAGTGTGGTCGGAACGCAAAATGGGTCGCATTATCAGAGGAACAGATTAACAATAGAACTGTAATGAGAACCTCGCTAATCCGTCACCAACGTGACCGAGAGCGTGGTCGGAACACAAAAAGGGTCGGATTATCAGAGGAACAGATTAACAATAGAACTGTAATAAGAACCTCGCTAATCCATCACCAACGTGACCGAGAGCGTGGTCGGAACGCAAAAAGGGTTGGATTATCAGAGGAACAGATTAACAATAGAACTGTAATGAGAACCTCGCTATTCCGTCACCAACGTGACCGAGAGTGTGGTCGGAACGCAAAATGGGTCGGATTATCAGAGGAACAGATTAACAATAGAACTGTAATGAGAACCTCGCTAATCCGTCACCAACGTGACCGAGAGCGTGGTCGGAACCCAAAAAGGGTCGGATTATCAGAGGAACAGATTAACAATAGAACTGTAATGAGAACCTCGCTAATCCGTCACCAACGTGACCGAGAGCGTGGTCGGAACGCAAAAAGGGTCGGATTATCAGAGGAACAGATTAACAATAGAACTGTAATGAGAACCTCGCTAATCCATCACCAACGTGACCGAGAGCGTGGTCGGAACGCAAAAAGGGTCGGATTATCAGAGGAACAGATTAACAATAGAACTGTAATGAGAACCTCGCTAATCCGTCACCAACGTGACCGAGAGCGTGGTCGGAACCCAAAAAGGGTCGGATTATCATAGGAACAGATTGACAATAGAACTGTAATGAGAACCTCGCTAATCCGTCACCAACGTGACCGAGAGCGTGGTTGGAACGCAAAATGGGTCGGATTACCAGAGGAACAGATTAACAATAGAACTGTAATGAGAACCTCGCTAATCCTTCACCAACGTGACCGAGAGCGTGGGCGGAACCCAAAAAGGGTCGGATTATCAGAGGAACAGATTAACAATAGAACTGTAATGAGAACCTCGCTAATCAGTCACCAACGTGTCCGAGAGCGTGACCGAGAGCCTGGTAGGAACGCAATAAGGGTCGGATTATCAGAGGAACAGATTAACAATAGAACTGTAATGAGAATCTCACTAATCCGTCACCAACGTGACCAAGAGCGTAACCGAGAGTGTGGTCGGAACGGAAAAAGGGTCGGATTATCCGAGGAACAGAATAACAATAGAACTTTAATGAAAACCTCACTAATCAGTCACCAACGTGACCGAGAGCGTGGTCGGAACGCAAAAATGGTCGGATTATCAGAGGAACAGATTAACAATAGAACTGTAATGAGAACCTCGCTAATCCGTCACCAACGTGACCGAGAGCGTGGTCGGAACGCAAAAATGGTCGGATTATCAGAGGAACAGATTAACAATAGAACTGTAATGGGAACCTCGCTAATCCGTTACCAACGTGACCGAGAGCTTGGTCGGAACGCAAAAAGGGTCGGATTATCAGAGGAACAGATTAACAATAGAACTGTAATGAGAACTTCGCTTATCCGTCACCAACGTGACCGAGAGCGTGGTCGGAACGCAAAAAGGATCGGATTATCAGAGGAACAGATTAACAATAGAACTGTAATGAGAACCTCGCTAATCCGTCACCAACGTGACCGAGAGCGTGGTCGGAACGCAAAAATGGTCGGATTATCAGAGGAACAGATTAACAATAGAACTGCAATGAGAACCTCGCTAATCCGTCACCAACGTGACCGAGAGCGTGGTCGGAACGCAAAAAGGGTCGGATTATCAGAGGAACAGATTAACAATAGAACTGTAATGAGAACCTCGCTAATCCGTCACCAATGTGACCGAGAGCATGGTCGGAACGCAAAAAGGGTCGGATTATCAGTGGAACAGATTAACAATAGAACTGTAATGAGAACATCGCTAATCCGTCACCAACGTGACCGAAAGTGTGGTCGGAATACAAAAACGGTCGGATTATCAGAGGAAAAGATTAACAATAGAACTGTAATGAGAACCTTGCTAATCCGTCACCAACGTGACCAAGAGCGTGTCGGAACGCAAAAAGGGTCGGATTATGAGAGGAACAGATTAACAATAGAACTGTAATGAGAACCTCGCTAAACCGTCACCAACGTGACCGAGAGCGTGGTCGGAACGCAAAAAGGGTTGGATTATCAGAGGAACAGATTAACAATAGAACTGTAATGAGAACCTCGCTAATCCGTCACCAACGTGACCAAGAGCGTGACCGAGAGCGTGGTCGGAACGCAAAAAAGGGGCGGATTATCAGAGAAACAGATTAACAATAGAACTGTAATGAGAACCTCGCTAATCCGTCACCAACGTGACCGAGAGCGTGGTCGGAACCCAAAAAGGGTCGGATTTTCAGAGGAACAGATTAAAAATAGAACTTTAATGAGAACCTCGCTAATCCGTCACCAACGTGACCGAGAGTGTGGTCGGAACGCAAAATGGGTCGCATTATCAGAGGAACAGATTAACAATAGAACTGTAATGAGAACCTCGCTAATCCGTCACCAACGTGACCGAGAGCGTGGTCGGAACACAAAAAGGGTCGGATTATCAGAGGAACAGATTAACAATAGAACTGTAATAAGAACCTCGCTAATCCATCACCAACGTGACCGAGAGCGTGGTCGGAACGCAAAAAGGGTTGGATTATCAGAGGAACAGATTAACAATAGAACTGTAATGAGAACCTCGCTATTCCGTCACCAACGTGACCGAGAGTGTGGTCGGAACGCAAAATGGGTCGGATTATCAGAGGAACAGATTAACAATAGAACTGTAATGAGAACCTCGCTAATCCGTCACCAACGTGACCGAGAGCGTGGTCGGAACCCAAAAAGGGTCGGATTATCAGAGGAAATGATTAACAATAGAACTGTAATGAGAACCTCGCTAATCCGTCACCAACGTGACCGAGAGCGTGGTCGGAACGCAAAAAGGGTCGGATTATCAGAGGAACAGATTAACAATAGAACTGTAATGAGAACCTCGCTAATCCATCACCAACGTGACCGAGAGCGTGGTCGGAACGCAAAAAGGGTCGGATTATCAGAGGAACAGATTAACAATAGAACTGTAATGAGAACCTCGCTAATCCGTCACCAACGTGACCGAGAGCGTGGGCGGAACCCAAAAAGGGTCGGATTATCAGAGGAACAGATTAACAATAGAACTGTAATGAGAACCTCGCTAATCAGTCACCAACGTGTCCGAGAGCGTGACCGAGAGTCTGGTAGGAACGCAATAAGGGTCGGATTATCAGAGGAACAGATTAACAATAGAACTGTAATGAGAATCTCACTAATCCGTCACCAACGTGACCAAGAGCGTGACCGAGAGTGTGGTCGGAACGCAAAAAGGGTCGGATTATCCGAGGAACAGAATAACAATAGAACTTTAATGAAAACCTCACTAATCAGTCACCAACGTGACCGAGAGCGTGGTCGGAACGCAAAAATGGTCGCATTATCAGAGGAACAGATTAACAATAGAACTGTAATGAGAAGCTCGCTAATCCGTCACCAACGTGACCGAGAGCGTGGTTGGAACGCAAAAAGGGTCGGATTATCAGAGGAACAGATTAACAATAGAACTGTAATGAGAACCTCGCTAATCCGTCACCAACGTGACCGAGAGCGTGGTCGGAACGCAAAAATGGTCGGATTATCAGAGGAACAGATTAACAATAGAACTGTAATGGGAACCTCGCTAATCCGTTACCAACGTGACCGAGAGCTTGGTCGGAACGCAAAAAGGGTTGGATTATCAGAGGAACAGATTAACAATAGAACTGTAATGAGAACCTCGCTAATCCGTCACCAACGTGACCAAGAGCGTGACCGAGAGCGTGGTCGGAACGCAAAAAAGGGGCGGATTATCAGAGAAACAGATTAACAATAGAACTGTAATGAGAACCTCGCTAATCCGTCACCAACGTGACCGAGAGCGTGGTCGGAACGGAAAAAGGGTCGGATTATCAGAGGAACAGATTAAAAATAGAACTGTAATGAGAACCTCGCTAATCCTTCACCAACGTGACCGAGAGCGTGACCGAGAGCCTGGTCGGAACGCAAAAAGGGTCGGATTTTCAGAGGAACAGATTAAAAATATAACTTTAATGAGAACCTCGCTAATCCGTCACCAACGTGACCGAGAGCGTGGTCGGAACCCAAAAAGGGTCGGATTATCAGAGGAACAGATTAAAAATAGAACTGTAATAAGAACCTCGCTAATCCGTCACCAACGTGACCGAGAGCGTGGTCGGAACGGAAAAAGGGTCGGATTATCAGAGGAACAGATTAACAATAGAACTGTAATGAGAACCTCGCTAATCCTTCACCAACGTGACCGAGAGCGTGACCGAGAGCCTGGTCGGAACGCAAAAAGGGTCGGATTTTCAGAGGAACAGATTAAAAATATAACTTTAATGAGAACCTCGCTAATCCGTCACCAACGTGACCGAGAGTGTGGTCGGAAAGCAAAATGGGTCGCATTATCAGAGGAACAGATTAACAATAGAACTGTAATGAGAACCTCGCTAATCCGTCACCAACGTGACCGAGAGCGTAGTCGGAACACAAAAAGGGTCGGATTATCAGAGGAACAGATTAACAATAGAACTGTAATAAGAACCTCGCTAATCCATCACCAACGTGACCGAGAGCGTGGTCGGAACACAAAAAGGGTTGGATTATCAGAGGAACAGATTAACAATAGAACTGTAATGAGAACCTCGCTATTCCGTCAACAACGTGACCGAGAGTGTGGTCGGAACGCAAAATGGGTCGGATTATCAGAGCAACAGATTAACAATAGAACTATAATGAGAACCTCGCTAATCAGTCACCAACGTCACCGAGAGCGTGACCGAGAGCCTGTTCGGAACGCCAAAAGGGTCGGATTATCAGAGGAACAGATTAACAATAGAACTTTAATGAGAACCTCGCTAATCCGTCACCAACGTGACCGAGAGCGTGGTCGGAACGCAAAAAGGGTCGGATTTTCAGAGGAACAGATTAAAAATAGAACTTTAATGAGAACCTGGCTAATCTTTCACCAACGTGACCGAGAGTGTGGTCGGAACGCAAAATGGGTCGCATTATCAGAGGAACAGATTAACAATAGAACTGTAATGAGAACCTCGCTAATCCGTCACCAACGTGACCGAGAGCGTGGTCGGAACACAAAAAGGGTCGGATTATCAGAGGAACAGATTAACAATAGAACTGTAATAAGAACCTCGCTAATCCATCACCAACGTGACCGAGAGCGTGGTCGGAACGCAAAAAGGGTTGGATTATCAGAGGAACAGATTAACAATAGAACTGTAATGAGAACCTCGCTATTCCGTCAACAACGTGACCGAGAGTGTGGTCGGAACGCAAAATGGGTCGGATTATCAGAGGAACAGATTAACAATAGAACTGTAATGAGAACCTCGCTAATCCGTCACCAATGTGACCGAGAGCATGGTCGGAACGCAAAAAGGGTCGGATTATCAGTGGAACAGATTAACAATAGAACTGTAATGAGAACATCGCTAATCCGTCACCAACGTGACCGAAAGTGTGGTCGGAATACAAAAACGGTCGGATTATCAGAGGAAAAGATTAACAATAGAACTGTAATGAGAACCTTGCTAATCCGTCACCAACGTGACCAAGAGCGTGTCGGAACGCAAAAAGGGTCGGATTATGAGAGGAACAGATTAACAATAGAACTGTAATGAGAACCTGGCTAATCTTTCACCAACGTGACCGAGAGTGTGGTCGGAACGCAAAATGGGTCGCATTATCAGAGGAACAGATTAACAATAGAACTGTAATGAGAACCTCGCTAATCCATCACCAACGTGACCGAGAGCGTGGTCGGAACGCAAAAAGGGTCGGATTATCAGAGGAACAGATTAACAATAGAACTGTAATGAGAACCTCGCTAATCCGTCACCAACGTGACCGAGAGCGTGGTCGGAACGCAAAAATGGTCGGATTATCAGAGGAACAGATTAACAATAGAACTGTAATGGGAACCTCGCTAATCCGTTACCAACGTGACCGAGAGCTTGGTCGGAACGCAAAAAGGGTCGGATTATCAGAGGAACAGATTAACAATAGAACTGTAATGAGAACTTCGCTTATCCGTCACCAACGTGACCGAGAGCGTGGTCGGAACGCAAAAAGGATCGGATTATCAGTGGAACAGATTAACAATAGAACTGTAATGAGAACATCGCTAATCCGTCACCAACGTGACCGAAAGTGTGGTCGGAATACAAAAACGGTCGGATTATCAGAGGAAAAGATTAACAATAGAACTGTAATGAGAACCTTGCTAATCCGTCACCAACGTGACCAAGAGCGTGTCGGAACGCAAAAAGGGTCGGATTATGAGAGGAACAGATTAACAATAGAACTGTAATGAGAACCTCGCTAAACCGTCACCAACATGACCGAGAGCGTGGTCGGAACACAAAAAGGGTCGGATTATCAGAGGAACAGATTAACAATAGAACTGTAATAAGAACCTCGCTAATCCATCACCAACGTGACCGAGAGCGTGGTCGGAACACAAAAAGGGTTGGATTATCAGAGGAACAGATTAACAATAGAACTGTAATGAGAACCTCGCTATTCCGTCAACAACGTGACCGAGAGTGTGGTCGGAACGCAAAATGGGTCGGATTATCAGAGGAACAGATTAACAATAGAACTGTAATGAGAACCTCGCTAATCCGTCACCAACGTGACCGAGAGCGTGGTCGGAACCCAAAAAGGGTCGGATTATCAGAGGAAATGATTAACAATAGAACTGTAATGAGAACCTCGCTAATCCGTCACCAACGTGACCGAGAGCGTGGTCGGAACGCAAAAAGGGTCGGATTATCAGAGGAACAGATTAACAATAGAACTGTAATGAGAACCTCGCTATTCCGTCAACAACGTGACCGAGAGTGTGGTCGGAACGCAAAATGGGTCGGATTATCAGAGCAACAGATTAACAATAGAACTATAATGAGAACCTCGCTAATCAGTCACCAACGTCACCGAGAGCGTGACCGAGAGCCTGTTCGGAACGCCAAAAGGGTCGGATTATCAGAGGAACAGATTAACAATAGAACTTTAATGAGAACCTCGCTAATCCGTCACCAACGTGACCGAGAGCGTGGTCGGAACGCAAAAAGGGTCGGATTTTCAGAGGAACAGATTAAAAATAGAACTTTAATGAGAACCTGGCTAATCTTTCACCAACGTGACCGAGAGTGTGGTCGGAACGCAAAATGGGTCGCATTATCAGAGGAACAGATTAACAATAGAACTGTAATGAGAACCTCGCTAATCCGTCACCAACGTGACCGAGAGCGTGGTCGGAACACAAAAAGGGTCGGATTATCAGAGGAACAGATTAACAATAGAACTGTAATAAGAACCTCGCTAATCCATCACCAACGTGACCGAGAGCGTGGTCGGAACGCAAAAAGGGTTGGATTATCAGAGGAACAGATTAACAATAGAACTGTAATGAGAACCTCGCTATTCCGTCACCAACGTGACCGAGAGTGTGGTCGGAACGCAAAATGGGTCGGATTATCAGAGGAACAGATTAACAATAGAACTGTAATGAGAACCTCGCTAATCCGTCACCAATGTGACCGAGAGCATGGTCGGAACGCAAAAAGGGTCGGATTATCAGTGGAACAGATTAACAATAGAACTGTAATGAGAACATCGCTAATCCGTCACCAACGTGACCGAAAGTGTGGTCGGAATACAAAAACGGTCGGATTATCAGAGGAAAAGATTAACAATAGAACTGTAATGAGAACCTTGCTAATCCGTCACCAACGTGACCAAGAGCGTGTCGGAACGCAAAAAGGGTCGGATTATGAGAGGAACAGATTAACAATAGAACTGTAATGAGAACCTCGCTAAACCGTCACCAACATGACCGAGAGCGTGGTCGGAACGCAAAAAGGGTTGGATTATCAGAGGAACAGATTAACAATAGAACTGTAATGAGAACCTCGCTAATCCGTCACCAACGTGACCAAGAGCGTGACCGAGAGCGTGGTCGGAACGCAAAAAAGGGGCGGATTATCAGAGAAACAGATTAACAATAGAACTGTAATGAGAACCTCGCTAATCCGTCACCAACGTGACCGAGAGCGTGGTCGGAACCCAAAAAGGGTCGGATTTTCAGAGGAACAGATTAAAAATAGAACTTTAATGAGAACCTCGCTAATCCGTCACCAACGTGACCGAGAGTGTGGTCGGAACGCAAAATGGGTCGCATTATCAGAGGAACAGATTAACAATAGAACTGTAATGAGAACCTCGCTAATCCGTCACCAACGTGACCGAGAGCGTGGTCGGAACACAAAAAGGGTCGGATTATCAGAGGAACAGATTAACAATAGAACTGTAATAAGAACCTCGCTAATCCATCACCAACGTGACCGAGAGCGTGGTCGGAACGCAAAAAGGGTTGGATTATCAGAGGAACAGATTAACAATAGAACTGTAATGAGAACCTCGCTATTCCGTCACCAACGTGACCGAGAGTGTGGTCGGAACGCAAAATGGGTCGGATTATCAGAGGAACAGATTAACAATAGAACTGTAATGAGAACCTCGCTAATCCGTCACCAACGTGACCGAGAGCGTGGTCGGAACCCAAAAAGGGTCGGATTATCAGAGGAAATGATTAACAATAGAACTGTAATGAGAACCTCGCTAATCCGTCACCAACGTGACCAAGAGCGTGACCGAGAGCGTGGTCGGAACGCAAAAAGGGTCGGATTATCAGTGGAACAGATTAACAATAGAACTGTAATGAGAACATCGCTAATCCGTCACCAACGTGACCGAAAGTGTGGTCGGAATACAAAAACGGTCGGATTATCAGAGGAAAAGATTAACAATAGAACTGTAATGAGAACCTTGCTAATCCGTCACCAACGTGACCAAGAGCGTGTCGGAACGCAAAAAGGGTCGGATTATGAGAGGAACAGATTAACAATAGAACTGTAATGAGAACCTCGCTAAACCGTCACCAACGTGACCGAGAGCGTGGTCGGAACACAAAAAGGGTCGGATTATCAGAGGAACAGATTAACAATAGAACTGTAATAAGAACCTCGCTAATCCATCACCAACGTGACCGAGAGCGTGGTCGGAACGCAAAAAGGGTTGGATTATCAGAGGAACAGATTAACAATAGAACTGTAATGAGAACCTCGCTATTCCGTCACCAACGTGACCGAGAGTGTGGTCGGAACGCAAAATGGGTCGGATTATCAGAGGAACAGATTAACAATAGAACTGTAATGAGAACCTCGCTAATCCGTCACCAACGTGACCGAGAGCGTGGTCGGAACCCAAAAAGGGTCGGATTATCAGAGGAAATGATTAACAATAGAACTGTAATGAGAACCTCGCTAATCCGTCACCAACGTGACCGAGAGCGTGGTCGGAACGCAAAAAGGGTCGGATTATCAGAGGAACAGATTAACAATAGAACTGTAATGAGAACCTCGCTAATCCATCACCAACGTGACCGAGAGCGTGGTCGGAACGCAAAAAGGGTCGGATTATCAGAGGAACAGATTAACAATAGAACTGTAATGAGAACCTCGCTAATCCGTCACCAACGTGACCGAGAGCGTGGGCGGAACCCAAAAAGGGTCGGATTATCAGAGGAACAGATTAACAATAGAACTGTAATGAGAACCTCGCTAATCAGTCACCAACGTGTCCGAGAGCGTGACCGAGAGTCTGGTAGGAACGCAATAAGGGTCGGATTATCAGAGGAACAGATTAACAATAGAACTGTAATGAGAATCTCACTAATCCGTCACCAACGTGACCAAGAGCGTGACCGAGAGTGTGGTCGGAACGCAAAAAGGGTCGGATTATCCGAGGAACAGAATAACAATAGAACTTTAATGAAAACCTCACTAATCAGTCACCAACGTGACCGAGAGCGTGGTCGGAACGCAAAAATGGTCGCATTATCAGAGGAACAGATTAACAATAGAACTGTAATGAGAAGCTCGCTAATCCGTCACCAACGTGACCGAGAGCGTAGTTGGAACGCAAAAAGGGTCGGATTATCAGAGGAACAGATTAACAATAGAACTGTAATGAGAACCTCACTAATCAGTCACCAACGTGACCGAGAGCGTGGTCGGAACGCAAAAATGGTCGCATTATCAGAGGAACAGATTAACAATAGAACTGTAATGAGAACCTCGCTAATCCGTCACCAACGTGACCAAGAGCGTGACCGAGAGCGTGGTCGGAACGCAAAAAAGGGGCGGATTATCAGAGAAACAGATTAACAATAGAACTGTAATGAGAACCTCGCTAATCCGTCACCAACGTGACCGAGAACGTGGTCGGAACCCAAAAAGGGTCGGATTTTCAGAGGAACAGATTAAAAATAGAACTTTAATGAGAACCTCGCTAATCCGTCACCAACGTGACCGAGAGTGTGGTCGGAACGCAAAATGGGTCGCATTATCAGAGGAACAGATTAACAATAGAACTGTAATGAGAACCTCGCTAATCCGTCACCAACGTGACCGAGAGCGTGGTCGGAACACAAAAAGGGTCGGATTATCAGAGGAACAGATTAACAATAGAACTGTAATAAGAACGTGACCGAGAGCGTGGTCGGAACGCAAAAAGGGTTGGATTATCAGAGGAACAGATTAACAATAGAACTGTAATGAGAACCTCGCTATTCCGTCACCAACGTGACCGAGAGTGTGGTCGGAACGCAAAATGGGTCGGATTATCAGAGGAACAGATTAACAATAGAACTGTAATGAGAACCTCGCTAATCCGTCACCAACGTGACCGAGAGTGTGGTCGGAACCCAAAAAGGGTCGGATTATCAGAGGAAATGATTAACAATAGAACTGTAATGAGAACCTCGCTAATCCGTCACCAACGTGACCGAGAGCGTGGTCGGAACGCAAAAAGGGTCGGATTATCAGAGGAACAGATTAACAATAGAACTGTAATGAGAACCTCGCTAATCCATCACCAACGTGACCGAGAGCGTGGTCGGAACGCAAAAAGGGTCGGATTATCAGAGGAACAGATTAACAATAGAACTGTAATGAGAACCTCGCTAATCCGTCACCAACGTGACCGAGAGCGTGGGCGGAACCCAAAAAGGGTCGGATTATCAGAGGAACAGATTAACAATAGAACTGTAATGAGAACCTCGATAATCAGTCACCAACGTGTCCGAGAGCGTGACCGAGAGTCTGGTAGGAACGCAATAAGGGTCGGATTATCAGAGGAACAGATTAACAATAGAACTGTAATGAGAATCTCACTAATCCGTCACCAACGTGACCAAGAGCGTGACCGAGAGTGTGGTCGGAACGCAAAAAGGGTCGGATTATCCGAGGAACAGAATAACAATAGAACTTTAATGAAAACCTCACTAATCAGTCACCAACGTGACCGAGAGCGTGGTCGGAACGCAAAAATGGTCGCATTATCAGAGGAACAGATTAACAATAGAACTGTAATGAGAAGCTCGCTAATCCGTCACCAACGTGACCGAGAGCGTGGTTGGAACGCAAAAAGGGTCGGATTATCAGAGGAACAGATTAACAATAGAACTGTAATGAGAACCTCGCTAATCCGTCACCAACGTGACCGAGAGCGTGGTCGGAACGCAAAAATGGTCGGATTATCAGAGGAACAGATTAACAATAGAACTGTAATGGGAACCTCGCTAATCCGTTACCAACGTGACCGAGAGCTTGGTCGGAACGCAAAAAGGGTCGGATTATCAGAGGAACAGATTAACAATAGAACTGTAATGAGAACTTCGCTTATCCGTCACCAACGTGACCGAGAGCGTGGTCGGAACGCAAAAAGGATCGGATTATCAGAGGAACAGATTAACAATAGAACTGTAATGAGAACCTCGCTAATCCGTCACCAACGTGACCGAGAGCGTGGTCGGAACGCAAAAATGGTCGGATTATCAGAGGAACAGATTAACAATAGAACTGTAATGAGAACCTCGCTAATCCGTCACCAACGTGACCGAGAGCGTGGTCGGAACGCAAAAAGGGTCGGATTATCAGAGGAACAGATTAACAATAGAACTGTAATGAGAACCTCGCTAATCCGTCACCAATGTGACCGAGAGCATGGTCGGAACGCAAAAAGGGTCGGATTATCAGTGGAACAGATTACCAATAGAACTGTAATGAGAACATCGCTAATCCGTCACCAACGTGACCGAAAGTGTGGTCGGAATACAAAAACGGTCGGATTATCAGAGGAAAAGATTAACAATAGAACTGTAATGAGAACCTTGCTAATCCGTCACCAACGTGACCAAGAGCGTGTCGGAACGCAAAAAGGGTCGGATTATCAGAGGAACAGATTAACAATAGAACTGTAATGAGAACCTCGCTAAACCGTCACCAACGTGACCGAGAGCGTGGTCGGAACGCAAAAAGGGTTGGATTATCAGAGGAACAGATTAATAATAGAACTGTAATGAGAACCTCGCTAATCCGTCACCAACGTGACCAAGAGCGTGACCGAGAGCGTGGTCGGAACGCAAAAAAGGGGCGGATTATCAGAGAAACAGATTAACAATAGAACTGTAATGAGAACCTCGCTAATCCGTCACCAACGTGACCGAGAGCGTGGTCGGAACCCAAAAAGGGTCGGATTATCAGAGGAACAGATTAAAAATAGAACTGTAATAAGAACCTCGCTAATCCGTCACCAACGTGACCGAGAGCGTGGTCGGAACGGAAAAAGGGTCGGATTATCAGAGGAACAGATTAACAATAGAACTGTAATGAGAACCTCGCTAATCCTTCACCAACGTGACCGAGAGCGTGACCGAGAGCCTGGTCGGAACGCAAAAAGGGTCGGATTTTCAGAGGAACAGATTAAAAATATAACTTTAATGAGAACCTCGCTAATCCGTCACCAACGTGACCGAGAGTGTGGTCGGAAAGCAAAATGGGTCGCATTATCAGAGGAACAGATTAACAATAGAACTGTAATGAGAACCTCGCTAATCCGTCACCAACGTGACCGAGAGCGTGGTCGGAACACAAAAAGGGTCGGATTATCAGAGGAACAGATTAACAATAGAACTGTAATAAGAACCTCGCTAATCCATCACCAACGTGACCGAGAGCGTGGTCGGAACACAAAAAGGGTTGGATTATCAGAGGAACAGATTAACAATAGAACTGTAATGAGAACCTCGCTATTCCGTCAACAACGTGACCGAGAGTGTGGTCGGAACGCAAAATGGGTCGGATTATCAGAGCAACAGATTAACAATAGAACTATAATGAGAACCTCGCTAATCAGTCACCAACGTCACCGAGAGCGTGACCGAGAGCCTGTTCGGAACGCCAAAAGGGTCGGATTATCAGAGGAACAGATTAACAATAGAACTTTAATGAGAACCTCGCTAATCCGTCACCAACGTGACCGAGAGCGTGGTCGGAACGCAAAAAGGGTCGGATTTTCAGAGGAACAGATTAAAAATAGAACTTTAATGAGAACCTGGCTAATCTTTCACCAACGTGACCGAGAGTGTGGTCGGAACGCAAAATGGGTCGCATTATCAGAGGAACAGATTAACAATAGAACTGTAATGAGAACCTCGCTAATCCGTCACCAACGTGACCGAGAGCGTGGTCGGAACACAAAAAGGGTCGGATTATCAGAGGAACAGATTAACAATAGAACTGTAATAAGAACCTCGCTAATCCATCACCAACGTGACCGAGAGCGTGGTCGGAACGCAAAAAGGGTTGGATTATCAGAGGAACAGATTAACAATAGAACTGTAATGAGAACCTCGCTATTCCGTCACCAACGTGACCGAGAGTGTGGTCGGAACGCAAAATGGGTCGGATTATCAGAGGAACAGATTAACAATAGAACTGTAATGAGAACCTCGCTAATCCGTCACCAACGTGACCGAGAGCGTGGTCGGAACCCAAAAAGGGTCGGATTATCAGAGGAACAGATTAACAATAGAACTGTAATGAGAACCTCGCTAATCCGTCACCAACGTGACCGAGAGCGTGGTCGGAACGCAAAAAGGGTCGGATTATCAGAGGAACAGATTAACAATAGAACTGTAATGAGAACCTCGCTAATCCATCACCAACGTGACCGAGAGCGTGATCGGAACGCAAAAAGGGTCGGATTATCAGAGGAACAGATTAACAATAGAACTGTAATGAGAACCTCGCTAATCCATCACCAACGTGACCGAGAGCGTGGTCGGAACGCAAAAAGGGTCGGATTATCAGAGGAACAGATTAACAATAGAAATGTAATGAGAACCTCGCTAATCCGTCACCAACGTGACCGAGAGCGTGGTCGGAACCCAAAAAGGGTCGGATTATCATAGGAACAGATTGACAATAGAACTGTAATGAGAACCTCGCTAATCCGTCACCAACGTGACCGAGAGCGTGGTTGGAACGCAAAATGGGTCGGATTACCAGAGGAACAGATTAACAATAGAACTGTAATGAGAACCTCGCTAATCCTTCACCAACGTGACCGAGAGCGTGGGCGGAACCCAAAAAGGGTCGGATTATCAGAGGAACAGATTAACAATAGAACTGTAATGAGAACCTCGCTAATCAGTCACCAACGTGTCCGAGAGCGTGACCGAGAGCCTGGTAGGAACGCAATAAGGGTCGGATTATCAGAGGAACAGATTAACAATAGAACTGTAATGAGAATCTCACTAATCCGTCACCAACGTGACCAAGAGCGTGACCGAGAGTGTGGTCGGAACGCAAAAAGGGTCGGATTATCCGAGGAACAGAATAACAATAGAACTTTAATGAAAACCTCACTAATCAGTCACCAACGTGACCGAGAGCGTGGTCGGAACGCAAAAATGGTCGGATTATCAGAGGAACAGATTAACAATAGAACTGTAATGAGAAGCTCGCTAATCCGTCACCAACGTGACCGAGAGCGTGGTTGGAACGCAAAAAGGGTCGGATTATCAGAGGAACAGATTAACAATAGAACTGTAATGAGAACCTCGCTAATCCGTCACCAACGTGACCGAGAGCGTGGTCGGAACGCAAAAATGGTCGGATTATCAGAGGAACAGATTAACAATAGAACTGTAATAGGAACCTCGCTAATCCGTTACCAACGTGACCGAGAGCTTGGTCGGAACGCAAAAAGGGTCGGATTATCAGAGGAACAGATTAACAATAGAACTGTAATGAGAACTTCGCTTATCCGTCACCAACGTGACCGATAGCGTGGTCGGAACGCAAAAAGGATCGGATTATCAGAGGAACAGATTAACAATAGAACTGTAATGAGAACCTCGCTAATCCGTTACCAACGTGACCGAGAGCGTGGTCGGAACGCAAAAATGGTCGGATTATCAGAGGAACAGATTAACAATAGAACTGTAATGAGAACCTCGCTAATCCGTCACCAACGTGACCGAGAGCGTGGTCGGAACGCAAAAAGGGTCGGATTATCAGAGGAACAGATTAACAATAGAACTGTAATGAGAACCTCGCTAATCCGTCACCAATGTGACCGAGAGCATGGTCGGAACGCAAAAATGGTCGGATTATCAGTGGAACAGATTAACAATAGAACTGTAATGAGAACATCGCTAATCCGTCACCAACGTGACCGAAAGTGTGGTCGGAATACAAAAACGGTCGGATTATCAGAGGAAAAGATTAACAATAGAACTGTAATGAGAACCTTGCTAATCCGTCACCAACGTGACCAAGAGCGTGTCGGAACGCAAAAAGGGTCGGATTATCAGAGGAACAGATTAACAATAGAACTGTAATGAGAACCTCGCTAAACCGTCACCAACGTGACCGAGAGCGTGGTCGGAACGCAAAAAGGGTTGGATTATCAGAGGAACAGATTAACAATAGAACTGTAATGAGAACCTCGCTAATCCGTCACCAACGTGACCAAGAGCGTGACCGAGAGCGTGGTCGGAACGCAAAAAGGGTCGGATTATCATAGGAACAGATTAACAATAGAACTGTAATGAGAACCTCGATAATCCGTCACCAACGTGACCGAGAGCTTGGTCAGAACGAAAAAGGGTCGCATTATCAGAGGAACAGATTAACAATAGAACTGCAATGAGAACCTCGCTAATCCGTCACCAACGTGACCGAGAGCGTGGTCGGAACCCAAAAAGGGTCGGATTATCAGAGGAACAGATTAATAATAGAACTGTAATAAGAACCTCGCTAATCCGTCACCAACGTGACCGAGAGCGTGGTCGGAACGCAAAAAGGGTCGGATTATCAGAGGAACAGATTAACAATAGAACTGTAATGAGAACCTCGCTAATCCTTCACCAACGTGACCGAGAGCGTGACCGAGAGCCTGGTCGGAACGCAAAAAGGGTCGGATTTTCAGAGGAACAGATTAAAAATAGAACTTTAATGAGAACCTCGCTAATCCGTCACCAACGTGACCGAGAGTGTGGTCGGAAAGCAAAATGGGTCGCATTATCAGAGGAACAGATTAACAATAGAACTGTAATGAGAACCTCGCTAATCCGTCACCAACGTGACCGAGAGCGTGGTCGGAACACAAAAAGGGTCGGATTATCAGAGGAACAGATTAACAATAGAACTGTAATAAGAACCTCGCTAATCCATCACCAACGTGACCGAGAGCGTGGTCGGAACACAAAAAGGGTTGGATTATCAGAGGAACAGATTAACAATAGAACTGTAATGAGAACCTCGCTATTCCGTCAACAACGTGACCGAGAGTGTGGTCGGAACGCAAAATGGGTCGGATTATCAGAGCAACAGATTAACAATAGAACTATAATGAGAACCTCGCTAATCAGTCACCAACGTCACCGAGAGCGTGACCGAGAGCCTGGTCGGAACGCCAAAAGGGTCGGATTATCAGAGGAACAGATTAACAATAGAACTTTAATGAGAACCTCGCTAATCCGTCACCAACGTGACCGAGAGCGTGGTCGGAACGCAAAAAGGGTCGTATTATCAGAGGAACAGATTAACAATAGAACTGTAATGAGAACCTCGCTAATCCATCACCAACGTGATCGAGAGCGTGGTCGGAACGCAAAAAAGGTCGGATTATCAGAGGAACATATTAACAATAGAACTGTAATGAGAACCTCGCTAATCCGTCACCAACGTGACCGAGAGCGTGGTCGGAACCCAAAAAGGGTCGGATTATCATAGGAACAGATTGACAATAGAACTGTAATGAGAACCTCGCTAATCCGTCACCAACGTGACCGAGAGCGTGGTTGGAACGCAAAATGGGTCGGATTACCAGAGGAACAGATTAACAATAGAACTGTAATGAGAACCTCGCTAATCCTTCACCAACGTGACCGAGAGCGTGGTCGGAACGCCAAAAGGGTCGGATTATCAGAGGAACAGATTAACAATAGAACTGTAATGAGAACCTCGCTAATCAGTCACCAACGTGTCCGAGAGCGTGACCGAGAGCCTGGTAGGAACGCAATAAGGGTCGGATTATCAGAGGAACAGATTAACAATAGAACTGTAATGAGAAGCTCGCTAATCCGTCACCAACGTGACCGAGAGCGTGGTCGGAACGCAAAAAGGGTCGGATTATCAGAGGAACAGATTAACAATAGAACTGTAATGAGAACCTCGCTAATCCGTCACCAACGTGACCGAGAGCGTGGTCTGAACGCAAAAATGGTCGGATTATCAGAGGAACAGATTAACAATAGAACTGTAATGGGAACCTCGCTAATCCGTCACCAACGTGATCGAGAGCGTGGTCGGAACGCAAAAAGGGTCGGATTATCAGAGGAACAGATTAACAATAGAACTGTAATGAGAACTTCGCTTATCCGTCACCAACGTGACCGAGAGCGTGGTCGGAACGCAAAAAGGGTCGGATTATCAGAGGAACAGATTAACAATAGAACTGTAATGAGAACCTCGCTAATCCGTCACCAACGTGACCGAGAGCGTGGTGGAACGCAAAAATGGTCGGATTATCAGAGGAACAGATTAACAATAGAACTGTAATGAGAACCTCGCTAATCCGTCACCAACGTGACCGAGAGCGTGGTCGGGACGCAAAAAGGGTCGGATTATCAGAGGAACAGATTAACAATAGAACTGTAATGAGAACCTCGCTAATCCGTCACTAATGTGACCGAGAGCATGGTCGGAACGCAAAAAGGGTCGGATTATCAGTGGAACAGATTAACAATAGAACTGTAATGAGAACATCGCTAATCCGTCACCAACGTGACCGAGAGCGTGACCGAGAGTGTGGTCGGAATACAAAAACGGTCGGATTATCAGAGGAAAAGATTAACAATAGAACTGTAATGAGAACCTTGCTAATCCGTCACCAACGTGACCGAGAGCGTGGCCGGAACGCAAAAAGGGTCGGATTATCAGAGGAACAGATTAACAATAGAACTGTAATGAGAACCTCGCTAATCTATCATCAACGTGACCGAGAGCGTGGTTGGAACGCAAAAAGGGTCGGATTACCAGAGGAACAGATTAACAATAGAACTGTAATGAGAACCTCGCTAATCCGTCACCAACGTGACCGAGAGCGTGGTCGGAACGCAAAAAGGGTCGGATTATCAGAGTAACAGATTAACAATAGAACTGTAATGAGAACCTCGCTAATCAATCACCAACGTGACCGAGAGCATGACCAAGAGCCTGGTAGGAACGCAAAAAGGGTCGGATTATCAGAGGAACAGGTTAACAATAGAACTGTAATGAGAACCTCGCTAATCCGTCACCAACGTGACCAAGAGCGTGACCAAGACCGTGGTCGGAACGCAAAAAGGGTCGTATTATCAGAGGAACAGATTAACAATAGAACTGTAATGAGAACCTCGCTAATCCGTCACCAACGTGATCGAGAGCGTGGTCGGAACGCAAAAAGGGTCGGATTATCAGAGGAACAGATTAACAATAGAACTGTAATGGGAACCTCGCTAAACCGTCACCAACGTGACTGAGAGTGTGGTTGGAACGCAAAAAGGGTCGGATTATCAGAGGAACAGATTAACAATAGAACTGTAATGAGAACCTCGCTAATCCGTCACCAACGTGACCGAGAGCGTGGTCGGAACGCAAAAATGGTCGGATTATCAGAGGAACAGATTAACAATAGAACTGTAATGAGAACCTCGCTAATCCGTCACCAACGTGACCGAGAGCGTGGTCGGAACGCAAAAAGGGTCGGATTATCAGAGGAACAGATTTATTCACTTAAAAACGTAATAAAACTCTAAAATAAACATAAAGATAGCGTGATGTGTTTATGTGTTGTAGTTGACATAATGTAGTTCGACACACTCTAAATAACTAAACAATAACTCAAACTACAAAAACCCATATAACCGTACACCCATCACACACGCGGATCGAGTTTTGCAAAATCTTTTTTCTTATTTACTTCATAATGGAACATTCTGCATCAACAGTCCACGGCCTACTGAATACTGACTACTGACTACTGACTTATATCGCCAGTGATGAGTCATCGACAAGCTTCGACCAGAATGGAGCGACGACCGGATACGTAAACAAAACGCCGATAAGGATATGGTCGGTCTAAGCTAGGAGTCGGTCCATCAGAGGTCGGACTACCGGAGTCCTACTTGTGGCTAAAATGTATGTGTATTGAAATAATTCAAACTAATGAATTTATTATGTTTTTACATGATTAAGGTGGAAAAGGTAGTTTCTGAACAAAGTTGATATGTAGGTCAACGTAATAAAATGTTGTTCATCACTCTAGGATTTATATTACAACATTTGTTCAGTTCCCAAGAGATTATACAAAATTAAAACCATTCCAGTTCAGTGGAAGCATTTATATTTAACATCGAATACTGGCAAATACGTATTTTGATAAATTTATAAGCTATTGCTATTGAATTCGCTAGAAAAAGTTCTATAACTCTTTGAGCAAACTTCATTTTGATGTCGGTGTATTGCATAGCGGATCAAATACGAAAAAGCTAAACAGTTTATTTTACATTATTGTGAAATTGCAGCTAAAATCTATAAAGAAGATGTGTCTAAAATAAATAACATGTATCAGTCGACAAAATATGTAGAGAGCTTTAGTTCTCGTAATGATAACGTACACATAAGGTCACTAAAGTGCTCAGGTACTTGGAAACAATTTGTAACGTACTTTGTAAGATAGAAATAGTTTTACTTGTGAGAACTAGACATAATGAACCCAATATTATACAACCGGTGGTGGCATATTTTTAATGTCATTGCATTAATCTGTCTTTAATTCATCTTTTATATAGTGGAAGAAGCATTTTTATAGATACTTTTTCTCTTACGTATCGAAATATTTTACTATTAATAATTATAAAGTACTGTATGTTAAAACAACGAAGCGAAACCATTCTCCTTGTGATCTTTAAGTAGGAAGTGAAACTCAAAACAATAACAAAAGCAAAGCTCAACAATAACTCAAAGCAACCGCAGTAACCCTTCATAGATAGAAACAATAAAGATACGAGATTAACGTCAATTGGTTTTTATCCTAAAGGTTCTTTAAGCAGAAAACTCCATTTCTCAGCATGGTCTCCAAGCGATTACTTATATAAATTGACATCGAAACAACGATTGAAAATTCTGCTCAGAACGATGAAATAAAATGTTATACTGTTCAATTCCACTATTATACTATGTTTCATTGTTTTACTATTAAAACAAGTTGATTAATTATCGAATAAAATATAATAAGTTATAAAAAAAGCAGAAAAGTTTATATGAGTTTGTTACATGGCTTAGGCGAATAACTGGGGTTAAAAGTTTAAATTAAATCATTGTGTCCTCTTATTCTCTATTGTAACAACCAGTGAACGGGAATCATTCCATATTATTCAGAAGCAATCATTATGACTGCCCCTTAGCGGGCTTTTAAACCAGATTTATAATTCACATTTTTTATGAAGCCTTTTTATGCGTTTGTTATCCCATTTATGATTTCGATTCACATGGATATAGGATATGTATAATTAGTTTATTATCTTTTATCTACAAAGTTTAATAGGTCTTCTAGCAATTATTTTCAACTACGAATTAAATTAGAAATTTTAGTCCCTATAAAACTTAACTTATTAATTGCATTTACAGATTGAAGTAAAATCCTTTATTTATAAGCCAAAGTGATGTATTAAATATAAAGGAAAAATAATTTCTAACGGTTTAACATATACATATTCCCTTGCACAACACTTACTCCGTTTAAACTAAAATAACTAGCTTTAAGTATACAATAGTTGTAAAAGGGTGTACCTAAACTCTTTGATCCACCTTTTAGCACATTTCCCCTTTAGGGAAGAAGCTATTACCGTAGGTGGCATGGTAAGACTTAAGCCCAAGACCATGATAACTTTTTTGATTTGAGGTCCCCAGATGCCAAAAACACTATTCGTTCAAATTTATATATATATATATATATATATATTTATTTATTTATATAAATATATATAAATGTGTCCATACACACGATTTTGATGAAATTTGGCACAAATGTGGAGACAAATGTGAAGCATTTATGGCTTTATGTTTAAAAACCAGATCGATCGGACTATGGAAAGGGGGTTTAAAATTTTCCAAAAATCATTTTTTTTACTTTTTCAACTAAAATTTCAAAAACACTAATTTTTTAGCTTAACAAACAAATAATTTAGTATTTTGAATCATTAAGTGTTTGTGGAGAAAAGTAAAAAAAAAACGCGTCCCATGTTAATCTTATGGGAATACGGTTTTTATATCTTCCTCAGATAATTTTACTAAAATCTTCACATTTATTTCTAAGTTTAGCTCTACAAAACGATCATTTTCGTGTTTTAATTGTTGTTCTACGTCCAACTGTTGCCAGGATATTCAAAGTGCCAAACTTAGTACCTTTGGAGAATAAATAAAATTTGATATCTTGATTATTTATGAATAAATATTGATGAAACTTGGTATGTGTCTTTAACTAGTTGTGGTATATTGTTATTTGAACAAAAAAATGGTTTTGTTGATTTTCCCCCTAGCAGAAAACCTGCATACTCGGCCCCCATGTTATTCATATGGAGAATAAGGAAAGTTTTATATCTCCCTTAGTTACGAACCTAAATTAATAAAACTTGGTATGTAGCTTCACCTCGTTCAGTTACCTATATTGATAATTGCAAAATAAAAACACATTTATTTTCTTCCTCGTTGTAGCAAACCTGCGTACTCAGCCCTAATGTTATTCTTATGGAGAATAAATAAAATGCTATATATCACTTATTAATAAATGCATTTTTGCGAAACTTGGCAAGTGAGCTCTAGGCAGTAGAGAGACCCATATATATGCATTGGAAATTCGCTAAGTACGCAGGAATGCTGTAATGGGGGTATTTATAATTTTTTTCTTGGTCGAGACAATAATAAATCTACATAGCCTATGTCCAAACTTGCTATATCTGTCCCTGACGATCTGTTCGTAATTTTTATTGTTACTTTTATTTAGTTTCTCAACATAAAAATTCAAATGCAGCATAAAATTGTATCTTTGTAAATAAGATCAATTTTAAAATTTTCTTCAACTATAACTACTTTGAGAAACTAATTCTAATGAAAATTTACAGGAAAATTATTAAAAAAGAATCAGAATAAAATATATTTAAGTAAAAGGTCGTAGTTCAATGGCAAATCAAACATCCGATTTGCATAACCGGATGAAAATAAAATACATGCAACATAATAGATTATGATAGATACATGTTTTAGAATCATAATCAGAATGTCCGTTAGCTGAAATCATTCTAAAGGAGATAATGGGTTTTGTAACCTTTTTTGCTTTATTCCAGAAAAAATTGGCTAAAGATAACTAATTTGTTAATTTTTTATTATAATCCGTGAAACTATAAAGTCGTGTTATGCTACATTTACCATAGCAATGATGTAACAATTTTAGTCTTTTATTGGAGTACAAAATTAATATTATGTGATTTTTCGGGTAGTAAATGTAATAAATGAGTCTTTTCTCTGATTGTGATGTGTACTATATTCCAACCTCCTTATACCTATATAGTTATATCATATCTGTTAAATGGACCAACAAATAAACATACATTGTTATTTGTAATATAAGAGGAGTTATTTAGAATATACCAGATCTAAGAACACGACAATCTTATGTAAACAGTAGAACTAAGGTCAACAATAAATCCATTTACGGTATTTCAAAGTTTATTTGTGTTTACCGATATATTATTTTAGCGAGAGAGAACATATTTCCTCGGGCGTTAATATGAATACAGCCGGACATTGTGGACCTGATACAGTTCTATTGTGCTCGCGATATTAAACCTTCCTGGATTTCAAACAAAAACTGATCATGGTAAAATTTGGTTTGTATTTTTTCACATAGAAAGGCTTAAGCTTTTTTACTGTTGAGTAGAAAATTTATGAATAAATATACGTATTTTGCAATACAGGGTTGCTATAACTATTATAAATATATAAATCAAACATTTATAATTTATAAATACATAAACCATAAATTTATAATAAATAAATTTTATATTTATAATACATACAATTTATAAATCATCCCAGATCATCATTTCGTTATATAAGTCACAGCTGATTTTACTTAAAGACATCAAATGTGTAAAAAAGTCGTAGATGTTTCATGTTGTTTCTTTTTTGTAAACGGACCCTAGCATTAAAATTCAAAACTAATGAACTATTTTCTATTACGCTATGTTTTGGGGTCTGTATGACTTATGTTTTTTTACATTTTAAACAATCTGTCTTAATATAAGTGCCGAGGTTAATTAGCCCCAAGAGATTAATAAAGATTAGCCTCTTGGGGTTCAAGAGGCTAATTTTAATGAGGCTTTTGCGTTGCCCGTCATCGAAAACGGCCAATCTACTGTTTTAACGATGACTTGAGGTTTTAAGTTGTATAGTACCGGTCTAAACCTAATTAGTGGTAAGGCTGGCGAGAGCCAAGTTGGACTAGAATGACTAGGTCATAAATAATGTCGAGGATTTCGCTAGTTTATTACATACAATCCTTTCACTTGAAACATACATTACAATTTATTCTCGTTGCTTTTGCGCAATATAGATTAAATAATTTATCAACACAAACAATTATAATTGAGCATATATTTATAAAGTTATTTATATATCTTAAAAGTCTTATTTCAAGTTATCATTTGATACCCTTAAATCTTATATTAAAAATGATATCGGTGTCTTAGGTATTAAAATATCCGAAAATCGCAAAATTATGTTTTATAAATCAATTTATATAATTTGTAAAATATGTAAACGATTCATAATAATAAATATTAACATATAACTCTCCTAAACTAATGTCTAATTATATAAGTAAATATATCTCTTTATGTGAAATTTCACACCTCAAAGTTTTATTTTCCATTCTTATTAATCGTTCAGTTGCCAAAACTGGTTTTATACTAACCAATCGTGTAACTCGGTTTATGTGGTCCTAGCGACATTACTGTGACTATACTGATACTACATATAAGAAACAACACTCAAATTTAAAGACAGTACTCACAGTATATCGGATTAATCCATACTCCTGCTGTGTGGCACACACGGTACTATCACTGCTGCCCTAGGGCGGCTCTGAGTGGCGTGGCGTGGCGTGGCGGGCTAGGCTCGCACTGAGCCACCCAGCGCGCGCACACGTCCTAATCGATAGCGCCGCCCTACCCTAAGCCCTATTTATATTCTAATCGGGAGTTAAAGTGGCCCTTACTCGGACAGACATTACCGCATTAACCCTTGGCGGAGTAATGGGCCGGCTATTAGCAACACCTTGAGAGACCGTCTCCGACACGCGCGGTGGCGATCCGGAAATATATCAGAGTAATGAACCCTCGTAAACGTCAACTTGGACAATAACGGCCCCGCTGTTAACACCCCGTACTCAGTGCTTTGGAAGTAAAGTTTCAATACGGTGGTAATAAAGCGGTATCACACCCTTTGGTGATATTTCCGTTTTGGTATGGGAAGTCAAATTTCTAGAATAAATAAGTCATTGCTAAAGCTTTTTATTTAGATGAAAAGAACGAGGAATAAAACTTGAGAATTTCCAGTTCATAATTGGGTCACCGAGTCAACAATAGTTGGAAAGAAGAAAGGATATTTTTTATTAAATGTTCCTCGTCGATTATCTTTTCTTTCAAATAGTTGCATTGTTCCTTTTATAAAAAAATAAATATTTGAACGTAATTGCATTCAGAAGTAATTACATTATTTGTTTATATTCTGTGTTTTTATATTACGATACTTGTCACCTTGTTTATCTAAAATTCCACAAATAGATACAATTCGTACACTATCGATATTACCGTAGCTACCGTGTTACGCTACGGTCCATAGGTTCCGGGCTTAACATACGCATCAGCCAACTCCATCTGTTCCTCGTATGTTTCATCACCTACACGTTCCTATAGGTCATACACAGTCTCTTACTGAGTGTTTTACCTATACCCTTTGGAGCTCCTGGTCTCATACCCTTCTAACCACCTGGCGTTCAGGAATCTTCTTCCCTTCTGGCATCCTCTGCACATGGTCTACCCACTTTATCCTTTCCTGTTCATCATTGCTTTTATACCCGTTTCTTGAAGCAAATGGATACCTTTACATCATTTCATGTAATCTACGAACTGCTATTTTATTTATGGGTCAAATATTCCTTAATGCGTTGGCTGCTGCGGACCCCTGTTATTTTTGTCTCAAAATAGAAACTTATGCAATTTCATGTTTAATCATGTTTGCAGCAGCGAAAGTGTTAAACGTGCGTATGCAGAATAACTCTTCTTACCTAAGGGTTCCGCAGCCATGTCACCTTCTGTCACTACAGGCATAGTTAAATTTGTAAATAACACTAACGTAATTAATGACATTAAAAAGATGTAATCACCAGTTAGATATTTTATAAAGGTCCAATTGGCTAATTTAATTATCCGAACGAATATGTAGAATAGAATATAGCAACATGAAATATGTTGTTTTGTTAAGTATTAATGAAAATACAACTTAATGTTGGATATAGATGAACAAATTTCGACATTTTTTACTTTATTTCACTGGTTGCATTTATCTTATTCTCTTGTTATAATAACAGTAGAATTAGTGTATTCAGTATTAAAGTTTTTTCAACTCTATTGTGTTGTAGCAAGTTTTGAATTATCTATAAAAGTACACAACCTTGATATAGTTGGTAAACATCAAGTGTTTACTTGCACTTTACGCTCCCGAAATAGATAAACAACGAACAACTGTGCAGTTTGTTATTTTTTCTCCTCACGGGGGAAATATGGAAAGCAATTTTCACTTGTCACGAAATGCAACTCTATTCAAGGGAACCATTTGTTTAAATTTTAAAAAAACTATTTGTTGGCCAACGTGGGTTGAACTTACAAAACTAGTTTGATGAAAATTGTGTTGACTTTATATACACGTTATATATACTTTATGAATTTTATACAATATACGTTTACCTAGATGTAACGTCCGGATTGTTGGCATCTGCACGAACAAACTTGTTTGTAATATTTTCCTTCAATTAACTTTGCAATTGTATCACTGGTAAGAATGAATATTTATATTGAATACAAGAAAAATAGAACATAAAATAACATCAACTACACAAAGTCCAGTCTCATCCGTCTATCAAGAGATTAGTCTCCACTGAACTCCCGAGCACGCAGATGGGTGATGAACTATGGTCATGGTTTGGAATGGCCTCACAACCACAGGATTGGTCAAATGCCTGTCTCTACCCCGACTTGGAAATTTGTTTTGTTTGTTGTATAGTTGAATCATCCGGGAAGGGGTCTCCGCAGCTGCGCCGTCCGTTTACACGTTCCACATGTTGTTCAAATGCTCCCTGGGCTGCGCTAAACGTACAGCAGAAAGCGAGATCTCCTAGTTATAGCAGCTTCCAATTTAGACATTGCGCATTGAGTACAATAGTTAACATGTGTTATTTCTGCTGATAAATTATTATAAAAACCAACTGATAAATATACTACCTTGGCAAGCGAGGAAGGTTAATATTTTAAGTAATAAATTATACTGGTCAGATGTTATGGGGGTAACAAAGAGGTTAGGGGATGGATTAGGTTGGGGATGAGGTGGGTACGGGTGCAGGTGTGAGGGCAAACACCCCATCTTAAATATACCTGAAAACAAATAGGATAATCCCGTTATTTATTGGAATTTTTATTTGCTGAACTGATAAATATACTACAATTATTTTTCTTTTACGAATCATCTTACCCTTACTCGCACGGTACTCTTGCAGTAACGAAACCCTTGGTTAGGAAACGCTACAAACCGTATAGTGACATTGCAAATCAAGTTTTTCAATGTATTATAACGTTATACAAACAATGATTGAAAAAAAAATATTAAAAATTTTCAATTTTAACTTTAATAATAGTATAAAGTGCAAATACTACACCAATTTACACCTTTTAATTTAAGTATTATATTTATTTTTACTTTGTAGTATACCCTGATGTAAATTAAACAAACATAACCCATCGAAACACGGTCAAATATCACTGATGTAGAAACAATGATAAGGAAGGCAGACCGGTTCCATGAAACACCTGTGATTCTGGACCAACTCCAATCATAGCAGCAGTGACATGCGGAAGTGTGGCGCTGATCCGTGTGGTAACAATGAAGGAAGATCGGTTCCATAAGACACCTGTGATTCTAGACCCACTCCATTCATAGCATCAATCACATGCGGATGTGTAGCAATGAACTGTGAGGTAACATTCAAGGCAGACCGGTTCAATAAAACACCTGTGATTCTGGACCCACTCAAATCCTAGCAGCAGTCACATGCGGACGTGTGGCACTGAACCGTGAGGTAACAATAAAGGAAGATCGGTTCCATAAAACATCTGTGATTCTAGATCCACACTAATCATAGCAGCAGTCACAAGCGGACGTGTGCCACTAAACCGTGGGGTAGCAATGAAGGCAGACCGGTTTCATAAAACACCTGTGATTCTAGACCCACTCAAATCCTAGCAGCAGTCACATGCGGACGTGTGGTACTAAACCGTGAGGTAACAATAAAGGAAGATCGGTTCCATAAAACACCTGTGATTCTAGATCCACACTAATCATAGCAGCAGTCACATGCGGACGTGTGGCACTGAACCGTGTGGTAGCAATGAAGGTAGACCGGTTACATAAAACACCTGTGATTCTAGACCCACTCCAATCCTAGCAGGAGTAACATGCGGACGTGTGGGACTGAACCGTGAGGTAGCAATGAAGGTAGACCGGTTCCATAAAACACCTGTGATTCTGGACCCACTCCAATCCTAGCAGCAGTGACATGCGGACGTGTGGCACTGAACCGTGTGGTAACAATTATGGTAGACCGGTTCCATAAAACACCTGTGATTCTAGATCCACTCCAATCATAGCAGCAATCACTTGCGGACGTGTGGCACTGAACCGTGTGGTAGCAATGAAGGTAGACCGGTTCCATAAAACACCTGTGATTCTACACCAACTCCAATCCTAGCAGCAGTCACATGCAGACGTGTGGCACTGAACCCTATGGTAGCAATGAAGGCAGACCGGTTTCATAACACATGTGGTTCTGGACCCACTCCAATCCTAGCAGCAGTCACATGCGAACGTTTGGCACTGAACCCTATGGTAGCAATGAAGGCAGACCGGTTTCATAACACATGTGGTTTTGGACCCACTGCAATCCTAGCAGCAGTCACATGCGGACGTGTGGCACTCAACCGTGAGGTAACAATGAAGGCAGACCGGTTCCATAAAACACCTGTGATTCTAGACCCACTCCAATCATAGCAGCAGTCACATGCAGATGTGTGGCACTGAACCGTGTGGTAGCAATGAAGGCAGACCGGTTTCATAAAACACCTCTGATTCTAGACCCACTCCAATCATAGCAGCAGTCACATGCGGATGTGTGGCACTGAACCGTGTGGTAGCAATGAAGGCAGAAAGGTTTCATAACACATGTGATTCTGGACCCACTCCAATCCTAGCAGCAGTCACTGCGGACGTGTGGCACTCAACCGTGTGGTAACAATGAAGGTAGCCCGGTTCCATAAAACACCTGTGATTCTAGACCCGCTCCAATCATAGCAGTAGTCACATGCGGACGTGTGGCACTGAACCGTGTGGTGGCAATGAAAGTAGACCGGTTACATAAAACATCTTTGATTCTAGACCCACTCCAATCCTAGCAGGAGTAACATGCGGACGTTTTGGACTGAACCGTAAGGTAGCAATGAAGGTAGACCGGTTCCATAAAACACCTGTGAATCTGGACCCACTACAATCCTAGCAGCAGTGACATGCGGACGTGTGGCACTGAACCGTCTGGTAACAATTATGGTAGACTGGGTCCATAAAACACCTGTGATTCTAGACCCCCTCCAATCATAGCAGCAATCACTTGCGGACGTGTGGGACTGAACCGTGTGGTAGCAATGAAGGTAGACCGGTTCCATAACACATGTGATTCTGGACCCACTCCAATCCTAGCAGCAGTGCCATGCGGACACGTGGCACTGAACTGTGAGGTAACAATGAAGGCAGACCGGTTCAATAAAACACCTGTGATTCTGGACCCACTCCAATCCTAGCAGCAGTCACATGCGGACGTATGGCACTGAACCGATTGGTAGCAATGAAGGCAGACCGGTTTCATAAAACTCCTGTGATCTGGACCCACTCTAATACTAGCAGCAGTCACATCCGGACGTGTGGAACACAACCGTGAGGTAACAATGAAGGCAGACCGGTTCCATAAAACACCTGTGATTCTGGACCTAATGCAATCATAGCAGCAATCACTTGCGGACGTGTGGCACTGAACCGTGTGGTAACGATGAAGGAAGACCGTATCCACAAAACACCTGTGATTCTGGACCCACTCCAATCCTAGCAGCAGTGACATGCGGACGTGTGGCACTGAACCGTGTGGTAACAATTATGGTACACCGGTTCCATAAAACACCTGTGATTCTAGACCCACTCCAATCATAGCAGCAGTCACATGCAGATGTGTGGCACTGAACCGTGTGGTAGCAATGAAGGCAGACCGGTTTCATAAAACACCTCTGATTCTAGACCCACTCCAATCATAGCAGCAGTCACATGCGGACGTGTGGCACTGAACCGTGTGGTAGCAATGAAGGCAGAAAGGTTTCATAACACATGTGATTCTGGACCCACTCCAATCCTAGCAGCAGTCACTGCGGACGTGTGGCACTCAACCGTGTGGTAACAATGAAGGTAGCCCGGTTCCATAAAACACCTGTGATTCTAGACCCGCTCCAATCATAGCAGTAGTCACATGCGGACGTGTGGCACTGAACCGTGTGGTGGCAATGAAAGTAGACCGGTTACATAAAACATCTTTGATTCTAGACCCACTCCAATCCTAGCAGGAGTAACATGCGGACGTTTTGGACTGAACCGTAAGGTAGCAATGAAGGTAGACCGGTTCCATAAAACACCTGTGAATCTGGACCCACTACAATCCTAGCAGCAGTGACATGCGGACGTGTGGCACTGAACCGTCTGGTAACAATTATGGTAGACTGGGTCCATAAAACACCTGTGATTCTAGACCCCCTCCAATCATAGCAGCAATCACTTGCGGACGTGTGGGACTGAACCGTGTGGTAGCAATGAAGGTAGACCGGTTCCATAACACATGTGATTCTGGACCCACTCCAATCCTAGCAGCAGTGCCATGCGGACACGTGGCACTGAACTGTGAGGTAACAATGAAGGCAGACCGGTTCAATAAAACACCTGTGATTCTGGACCCACTCCAATCCTAGCAGCAGTCACATGCGGACGTATGGCACTGAACCGATTGGTAGCAATGAAGGCAGACCGGTTTCATAAAACTCCTGTGATCTGGACCCACTCTAATACTAGCAGCAGTCACATCCGGACGTGTGGAACACAACCGTGAGGTAACAATGAAGGCAGACCGGTTCCATAAAACACCTGTGATTCTGGACCTAATGCAATCATAGCAGCAATCACTTGCGGACGTGTGGCACTGAACCGTGTGGTAACGATGAAGGAAGACCGTATCCACAAAACACCTGTGATTCTGGACCCACTCCAATCCTAGCAGCAGTGACATGCGGACGTGTGGCACTGAACCGTGTGGTAACAATTATGGTACACCGGTTCCATAAAACACCTGTGATTCTAGACCCACTCCAATCATAGCAGCAGTCACATGCAGATGTGTGGCACTGAACCGTGTGGTAGCAATGAAGGCAGACCGGTTTCATAAAACACCTCTGATTCTAGACCCACTCCAATCATAGCAGCAGTCACATGCGGACGTGTGGCACTGAACCGTGTGGTAGCAATGAAGGCAGAAAGGTTTCATAACACATGTGATTCTGGACCCACTCCAATCCTAGCAGCAGTCACTGCGGACGTGTGGCACTCAACCGTGTGGTAACAATGAAGGTAGCCCGGTTCCATAAAACACCTGTGATTCTAGACCCGCTCCAATCATAGCAGTAGTCACATGCGGACGTGTGGCACTGAACCGTGTGGTGGCAATGAAAGTAGACCGGTTACATAAAACATCTTTGATTCTAGACCCACTCCAATCCTAGCAGGAGTAACATGCGGACGTTTTGGACTGAACCGTAAGGTAGCAATGAACGTAGACCGGTTCCATAAAACACCTGTGAATCTGGACCCACTACAATCCTAGCAGCAGTGACATGCGGACGTGTGGCACTGAACCGTCTGGTAACAATTATGGTAGACTGGGTCCATAAAACACCTGTGATTCTAGACCCCCTCCAATCATAGCAGCAATCACTTCCGGACGTGTGGGACTGAACCGTGTGGTAGCAATGAAGGTAGACCGGTTCCATAACACATGTGATTCTGGACCCACTCCAATCCTAGCAGCAGTGCCATGCGGACACGTGGCACTGAACTGTGAGGTAACAATGAAGGCAGACCGGTTCAATAAAACACCTGTGATTCTGGACCCACTCCAATCCTAGCAGCAGTCACATGCGGACGTATGGCACTGAACCGATTGGTAGCAATGAAGGCAGACCGGTTTCATAAAACTCCTGTGATCTGGACCCTCTCTAATACTAGCAGCAGTCACATCCGGACGTGTGGAACACAACCGTGAGGTAACAATGAAGGCAGACCGGTTCCATAAAACACCTGTGATTCTGGACCTAATGCAATCATAGCAGCAATCACTTGCGGACGTGTGGCACTGAACCGTGTGGTAACGATGAAGGAAGACCGTATCCATAAAACACCTGTGATTCTGGACCCACTCCAATCCTAGCAGCAGTGACATGCGGACGTGTGGCACTGAACCGTGTGGTAACAATTATGGTACACCGGTTCCATAAAACACCTGTGATTCGAAACCCACTCCAATCCTAGCAGCAGTCATATTCAGAAGTGTGGCTCTGAACCGTGTGGTAGCAATGAAGGCAGACAGGTTCCGTAAAACACCTGTGATTCTGGACCCACTCCAATCCTAGCAGCAGTCACATGCGGAAGTATGGCACTGAACCGTGAGGTAACAATGAAGGCAGACCAGTTCCATAAAACACCTGTGATTCTGGACCCACTCCAATCCTAGCAGCAGTCACATGCGGAAGTGTGGCACTGAACCGTGAGGTAACAATGAAGGCAGACCGGTTACATAAAACACCTGTGATTCTGAACCCACTCCAATCCAAGCAGCAGTGATATGCGGACGTGTGGGACTGAACCGTGTTGTAACAATTATGGTAGACCGGCTCCATAAAACACCTGTGATTCGAAACCCACTCCAATCCTAGCAGCAGTCATATGCGGAAGTGTGGCACTGAACCTTGTGGTAGCAATGAAGGCAGACAGGTTCCGTAAAACACCTGTGATTCTGGACCCACTCCAATCATAGCAGCAGTCACATGCGGAAGTATGGCACTGAACCGTGAGGTAGCAATGAATGCAGACCAGTTCGATAAAACACCAGTGATTTTAGACCCACTCCAATCCTTGCAGCAGTCACATTCTTACGTGTGGCACTGAACCGTGTGGTAACAATGATGGTAGACCGGTTCATAAAACTCCTGTGATTCTGGAACCATTCCAATCTTAGCAGCAGTACATGCGGAAGTGTGCCACTGAACCGTTTAGTAACAATGATGGCAGATCGGTTCCATAAAGCTCCTATGATTCTGGACCCACTCCAATCCTAGCAGCAGTGCCATGCGGACAAGTGGCACTGAACTGTGAGGTAACAATGAAGGCAGACCGGTTCAATAAAACACCTGTGATTCTGGACCCACTCCAATCCTAGCAGCAGTCACATGCGGACGTGTGGCACTGAACCGTTTGGTAGCAATGAAGGAAAACCGGTTTCATAAAACTCCTGTGATCTGGACCCTCTCTAATCCTAGCAGCAGTCACATCCGGACGTGTGGCACACAACCGTGAGGTAACAATGAAGGCAGACCGGTTCCATAAAACACCTGTGATTCTGGACCCAATCCAATCATAGCAGCGGACTTGCGGACGTGTGGCACTGAACCGTATGGTAACGATGAAGGAAGACCGTATCCATAAAACACCTGTGATTCTGGACCCACTCCAATCCTAGCAGCAGTGACATGCGTACGTGTGGCACTGAACCGTGTGGTAAAAATTTGGTACACCGGTTCCATAAAACACCTGTGATTCGAAACCCACTCCAATCCTAGCAACAGTCATATTCAGAAGTGTGGCTCTGTACCGTGTGGTAGCAATGAAGGCAGACAGGTTCCGTAAAACACCTGTGATTCTGGACCCACTCCAATCCTAGCAGCAGTCACATGCGGAAGTATGGCACTGAACCGTGAGGTAACAATGAAGGCAGACCAGTTCCATAAAACACCTGTGATTCTGGACCCACTCCAATCCTAGCAGCAGTCACATGCGGAAGTGTGGCACTGAACCGTGAGGTAACAATGAAGGCAGACCGGTTACATAAAACACCTGTGATTCTGAACCCACTCCAATCCAAGCAGCAGTGATATGCGGACGTGTGGCACTGAACCGTGCTGTAACAATTATGGTAGACCGGCTCCATAAAACACCTGTGATTCGAAACCCACTCCAATCCTAGCAGCAGTCATATGCGGAAGTGTGGCACTGAACCGTGTGGTAGCAATGAAGGCAGACAGGTTCCGTAAAACACCTGTGATTCTGGACCCACTCCAATCATAGCAGCAGTCACATGCGGAAGTATGGCACTGAACCGTGAGGTAGCAATGAATGCAGACCAGTTCGATAAAACACCAGTGATTCTAGACCCACTCCAATCCTTGCAGCAGTCACATTCTTACGTGTGGCACTGAACCGTGTGGTAACAATGGTGGTAGACCGGTTCATAAAACTCCTGTGATTCTGGAACCATTCCAATCTTAGCAGCAGTACATGCGGAAGTGTGCCACTGAACCGTTTAGTAACAATGATGGCAGATCGGTTCCATAAAGCTCCTATGATTCTGGACCCACTCCAATCCTAGCAGCAGTGCCATGCGGACAAGTGGCACTGAACTGTGAGGTAACAATGAAGGCAGACCGGTTCAATAAAACACCTGTGATTCTGGACCCACTCCAATCCTAGCAGCAGTCACATGCGGACGTGTGGCACTGAACCGTTTGGTAGCAATGAAGGAAAACCGGTTTCATAAAACTCCTGTGATCTGGACCCACTCTAATCCTAGCAGCAGTCACATCCGGACGTGTGGCACACAACCGTGAGGTAACAATGAAGGCAGACCGGTTCCATAAAACACCTGTGATTCTGGACCCAATCCAATCATAGCAGCGGACTTGCGGACGTGTGGCACTGAACCGTATGGTAACGATGAAGGAAGACCGTATCCATAAAACACCTGTGATTCTGGACCGACTCCAATCCTAGCAGCAGTGACATGCGGACGTGTGGCACTGAACCGTGTGGTAAAAATTATGGTACACCGGTTCCATAAAACACCTGTGATTCGAAACCCACTCCAATCCTAGCAACAGTCATATTCAGAAGTGTGGCTCTGTACCGTGTGGTAGCAATGAAGGCAGACAGGTTCCGTAAAACACCTGTAATTCTGGACCCACTCCAATCCTAGCAGCAGTCACATGCGGAAGTATGGCACTGAACCGTGAGGTAACAATGAAGGCACACCAGTTCCATAAAACACCTGTGATTCTGGACCCACTCCAATCCTAGCAGCAGTCACATGCGGAAGTGTGGCACTCAACCGTGTGGTAACAATGAAGGTAGACCGTATCCATAAAACACCTGTGATTCTGGACCCACTCCAATCCAAGCAGCAGTGACATGCGGACGTGTGGCACTGAACCGTGTTGTAACAATTATGGTAGACCGGTTCCATAAAACACCAGTGATTCGAAACCCACTCCAATCCTAGCAGTCGTCATATGCGGAAGTGTGGCACTGTACCGTGTGGTAGCAATGAAGGCAGACAGGTTCCGTAAAACACCTGTGATTCTGGACCCACTCCAATCATAGCAGCAGTCACATGCGGACGTGTGGCACTGAACCGTGTGGTAGCAATGAAGGTAGACAGGTTCCATAAAACACCTGTGATTCTAGACCCACTCCAATCCTAGCAGCAGTAACATGCGGACGTGTGGCACTGAACCGTGAGGTAGCAATGAATGCAGACCAGTTCGATAAAACACCAGTGATTCTAGACCCACTCCAATCCTAGCAGCAGTCACATTCTTACGTGTGGCACTGAACCGTGTGGTAACAATGATGGTAGACCGGTTCATAAAACTCCTGTGATTCTGGAACCATTCCAATCCTAGCAGCAGTACATGCGGAAGTGTGGCACTGAACCGTTTAGTAACAATGATGGCAGATCGGTTCCATAAAGCTCCTATGATTCTGGACCCACTCCAATCGTAGCAGCAGATAGATGCGGAAGTGTGGCATTGAACGGTGTGGTAACAATGAATGCAGACCGGTTACATAAAACACCTTATATTCTAGACCCACTCCAATCGTAGCAGCAGTCACATGCGGAAGGGTGGCACTGAACCTGTTGGTACTAATGAAGGCAGACCGGTTCCATAAAACAACTGTGATTCTAGACCCTCTCCAATCCTTTCAGCAGTGACATGCGGACGTGTGGCAATGAACCGTGTGGTAGCAATGAAGGCAGACCGGTTTCATAAAACACCTTTTATTCTAGACCCACTTCAATCGTAGCCTCAGTCACATGTGGACGTGTGACACTGAACCGTGAGGTAGCAATGAACGTAGACCGGTTCCATAAAACACCTGTTATTCTGTACCAACTCCAATCCTAGCAGCAGTAACATGCGGAAGTGTGGCACTGAACCGTGGGGTTACAATGAAGGCAGACCGGTTCCATAAAAAAACCTGTGATTCTGGACCCACTCTAATCCTAGCAGCAGTAACATACGGACGTGTGGCACTGAACCGTGTGGTAACAATGATGGTAGACCGGATCCATAAAACACATGTGATTCTGGACCCACTCCAATCCCAGCAGCAGTCACATGCGGAAGTGTGGCACTGAACCGTGAGGTAACAATGAAGGCAGACCAGTTCCATAAAAAACCTGTGTTTCTGGTCCAACTCCAATCCTAGCAGCAGTAACATGCGGACGTGTGGCACTGAACCGTGTGGTAACAATGAATACAGACCAGTTCGATAAAACACCTGTGATTCTAGACCCATTCCAATCCTAGCAGCAGTCACATGCGGAAGTATGGCACTGAACCGTGAGGTAACAATGAAGGCAGACCAGTTCCATAAAACACCTGTGATTCTGGACCCACTCCAATCCTAGCAGCAGTCACAAGCGGAAGTGTGGCACTGATCCGTGAGGTAACAATGAAGGCAGACCGGTTACATAAAACACCTGTGATTCTGAACCCACTCCAATCCTAGCAGCAGTCAACATGCGGACGTGTGGCACTCAACCGTGTGGTAAAAATGAAGGTAGACCGTATCCATAAAACACCTGTGATTCTGGACCCACTCCAATCCAAGCAGCAGTGACATGCGGACGTGTGGCACTGAACCGTGTTGTAACAATTATGGTAGACCGGTTCCATAAAACACCAGTGATTCGAAACCCACTCCAATCCTAGCAGTCGTCATATGCGGAAGTGTGGCACTGTACCGTGTGGTAGCAATGAAGGCAGACAGGTTCCGTAAAACACCTGTGATTCTGGACCCACTCCAATCATAGCAGCAGTCACATGCGGACGTGTGGCACTGAACCGTGAGGTAGCAATGAATGCAGACCAGTTCGATAAAACACCAGTGATTCTAGACCCACTCCAATCCTAGCAGCAGTCACATTCTTACGTGTGGCACTGAACCGTGTGGTAACAATGATGGTAGACCGGTTCATAAAACTCCTGTGATTCTGGAACCATTCCAATCCTAGCAGCAGTACATGCGGAAGTGTGGCACTGAACCGTTTAGTAACAATGATGGCAGATCGGTTCCATAAAGCTCCTATGATTCTGGACCCACTCCAATCGTAGCAGCAGATAGATGCGGAAGTGTGGCATTGAACGGTGTGGTAACAATGAATGCAGACCGGTTACATAAAACACCTTATATTCTAGACCCACTCCAATCGTAGCAGCAGTCACATGCGGAAGGGTGGCACTGAACCTGTTGGTACTAATGAAGGCAGACCGGTTCCATAAAACAACTGTGATTCTAGACCCTCTCCAATCCTTTCAGCAGTGACATGCGGACGTGTGGCAATGAACCGTGTGGTAGCAATGAAGGCAGACCGGTTTCATAAAACACCTTTTATTCTAGACCCACTTCAATCGTAGCCTCAGTCACATGTGGACGTGTGACACTGAACCGTGAGGTAGCAATGAACGTAGACCGGTTCCATAAAACACCTGTTATTCTGGACCAACTCCAATCCTAGCAGCAGTAACATGCGGAAGTGTGGCACTGAACCGTGGGGTTACAATGAAGGCAGACCGGTTCCATAAAAAAACCTGTGATTCTGGACCCACTCTAATCCTAGCAGCAGTCACATACGGACGTGTGGCACTGAACCGTGTGGTAACAATGATGGTAGACCGGTTCCATAAAACACATGTGATTCTGGACCCACTCCAATCCCAGCAGCAGTCACATGCGGAAGTGTGGCACTGAACCGTGAGGTAACAATGAAGGCAGACCAGTTCCATAAAAAACCTGTGTTTCTGGTCCAACTCCAATCCTAGCAGCAGTAACATGCGGACGTGTGGCACTGAACCGTGTGGTAACAATGAATACAGACCAGTTCGATAAAACACCTGTGATTCTAGACCCATTCCAATCCTAGCAGCAGTCACATTCGGACGTGTGGCAATGAACCGTGTGGTAACAATGATGGTAGACCGGTTCCATAAAACAACTGTGATTCTAGACGCACTCCAATCCTAGCAGCAGACAGATGCGGAAGTGTGGCAATGAACCGTGTGGTAACAATGAATGCAGACCGGTTCCATAAAACACCTGTTATTCTAGACCCACTCCAATACTATCAGCAGTCACATGCGGAAGTGTGGCACTGAACCGTGTGGTAACAATGATAGTAGACCGGTTCCATAAGACAACTGTGATTCTAGACCTAATCCAATTCTATCAACAGTCACAAGCGGACGTGTGACACTGAACCGTGTGATAACAACGAAGGTAGACCGGTTCCATAAAACATCTGTGATTGTGGACCCACCCCAATCCTAGCAGCAGTCACATGGGAATGTTTGGCACTGAAACGTGTGGTAGTAATGAATGCAGACCGGTTCCATAAAACACCAGTGAATCTGGTCCCACTCCAATCCTAGCAGCAGTCAGATGCTGAAGTGTGGCACTGAACCATGGGGTAACAATTAAGGCAGACCGGTTCCATAAAAAACATGTGATTCTGGACCCACTCCAATCCTAGCAGCAGTCACATACGGACGTGTGGCACTGAACCGTGTGGTAACAATGATGGTAGACCGGTTCCATAAAACACATGTGATTCTGGACCCACTCCAATCCTAGCAGCAGTCACATGTGATAGTGTGGCACTGAACCGTGAGGTAACAATGAAGGCAGACTGGTTCCATAAAAAACCTTTGAGTCTAGACCCACTCCAATTCTAGCAACAGTCACATGTGGACGTGTGGCACTGAACCGTGAGGTAACAATGAAGGCAGACAGGTTCCATAAAACACCTATGATTCTGGACCCACTCCAATCCTAGCAGCAGTCTCATGGGGAAGTGTGGCAATGAACCGCAGTGGTAAAAATGAATGCAGACCGGTTCCATAAAACACCTGTGGTTCTAGACCGACTCCAATCCTAGCAACAGTCACATCCGGACGTGTGGCACTGAACCGTGTGGTAACAGTGATGGTGACAGGTTCCATAAAACACTTGTGATTCGAGACCCACTCCAATCTTAGCAGCAGTCACCTGTGGAAGTGTGGCACTGAACCTTGAGGTAAGAGTGAAGGCAGACTGGTTCCATAAAAACTTGTGATTCTAGACCCACTCCAATCCTAGCAGCAGTGACATGCGGACGTGTGACACTGAACCGTGTGGTACTAATGAAGGCAGGCCGGTTCCATAAAACACCTGTGATTCTGGACCCACTCCATTCTTAGCAGCAGTGACATGCGGACGTGTGACACTGAACCGTGTGGTAACAATGAAGGCAGGCCGGTTCCATAAAACACCTGTGATTCTGGAACCACTCCAATCCTAGCAGCAGTGACATGCGGACGTGTGGTACTGAACCGTGTGGTAGCAATGATGGTAGAACGGTTCCATAAAACACCTGTGATTCTGGAACCACTCCAATCTCTGCAGCAGTGACATGCGGATGTTTGGCACTGAAACGTGTGGTAGCAATGAATGCAGACCGGTTCCATAAAACACCAGTGAATCTGGTCCCACTCCAATCCTAGCAGCAGTCAGATGCTGAAGTGTGGCACTGAACCGTGTGGTAACAATGAATGCAGACCGGTTCCATAAAACACCAGTGATTCGTGACCCACTCCAATCCTAGCAGCTGCCACATGCGGAAGTGTGGCAATGAACCGAGTGGTAAAAATGAATGCAGACCGGTTCCATAAAACACCTGTGGTTCTAGACCGACTCAAATCCTATCAGTAGTCACATGTGGAAGTGTGGCACTGAACCGTGTGGTAACAGTGATGGTGACAGGTTCCATAAAACACTTGTGATTCGAGACCCACTCCAATCTTAGCAGCAGTCACCTGTGGAAGTGTGGCAGTGAACCGTGAGGTAACAGTGAAGGCAGACTGGTTCCATAAAACACTTGTGATTCTAGACACACTCCAATCCTAGCAGCAGTGACATGCGGACGTGTGACACTGAACCTTGTGGTACTAATGAAGGCAGGCCGGTTCCATAAAACACCTGTGATTCTGGACCCACTCCATTCCTAGCAGCAGTGACATGTGGACGTGTGACACTGAACCGTGTGGTAACAATGAAGGCAGGCCGGTTCCTTAAAATACCTGTGATTCTGGAACCACTCCAATCCTAGCAGCAGTGACATGCGGACGTGTGACACTGAACCGTGTGGTAACAATGATGGTAGAACGGTTCCATAAAACACCTGTGATTCTGGAACCACTCCAATCCTAGCAGCAGTTACATGCGGACGTGTGACACTGAACCGTGTGGTAACAATGAAGGCAGGCCGGTTCCATAAAACACCTGTGATTCTGGACCCAGTCCAATCCTAGCAGCAGTGACATGCGGACGTGTGACACTGAACCGTGTGGTAATAATGAAGGCAGGCCGGTTCCATAAGACACCTGTGGTTCTGGAACCACTCCAATCCTTGCAGCAGTGAATGCGGACGTGTGGCACTGAACCGTGTGGTAACAATGATGGTAGACCGGTTCCATAAAACACCTGTGATTCTGGAACCACTCCAATCCTAGCAGCAGTGACATGCGGACGTGTGGCACTGAACCGTGTGGTAACAATGATGGAAGACCGGTTCCATAAAACACCTGTGATTCTGGAACCACTCCAATCCTAGCAGCAGTGACATGCGGACGTGTGGCACTGAACCGTGTGGTAGCAATGATGGTAGACCGGTTCCATAAAACACCTGTGGTTCTGGAACCACTCCAATCCTAGCAGCAGTGACATGCGGACGTGTGGCCAAAGAGCTGACTTTGTCTTCCTTTCTGCTCCTTACCTCCTCTTTGTTACAACCTGGACATAATGGTGTCAACCTCAGCCAGTTTAACAAAAAAAGAAGTTTGAAGTCACTTGAATGGTTCACAGTTTCACTTTTTCCCTTATTTTGAACATACACTGTGTCTAAAATAACTGATATAATTTGTAAATGAAAATGATTAGAAATAAATATAACTGAGATATTTTTTAGTGAGGATTGTTTTACTTTGACCTTCACTGAACGTATTTATGGTATAAGTTGTTGAATAGCAATCAATGGACAAAACTACAGGAAATGTGTTTAGAAAGGATGAGATCAAGGCCCTACGACCCCAACGAAAAGAGCCACTTTGAACTTAAAGTTTACTCCGTGATTCACTCCTTAGTCTTGGATTTCAAAGATTGTTTTCGTTTATTAAAAAACATTCATATATCTAGACATTTTGTTTTATAGCCCCTGAACTGGAATTTGAACAATAAAATGTGATGATCATGCTCACTCTTGCTCATAAAATCTGCATCAAGTTTACTGCATTTTCATAAACCTTTCATTAGGCCATTAATTGTATGTGTTTGTCAGCATTGTTACATAAAGTTTTGGACAGGAAACGGTCAAAACCCTATAGATTTAAGAAGATAATTGTACACAACACACAAAACTAATGTGGCCACAGAATATATTTAATTGTTAAGAAAATTAACATGCATTTCATACGGGAAAATAATTCTTTTTGCTGATGGCAGAAAACGAAAAGGTTGGTGTAAATTAGAAAGTTGCTAGTATTCACAAGATATTTTTAATTGTATGCCTTTTGACCTTTTTAATTTTGGGCATATAGGGGTTTTCAAAATAATTTTTTTTTTAATATAGATTTAAAAAAAAAATCATGTAGCATACCATAGTACAGCTGAGCTCATAACGAGTAAGAAATTTGAGTCGGATAAAAGATACGAGTAGGGGTTTAGAAAATACAGGGTATTCCGTAAATGTTAATATTATACGCAAAAATGGCCGCCATTTTGAAACGGTTAAGTGAATTATGTTTTCGCCAAAATGTTTCTTTTAACGAGCCCTTTAAAATGATGTACACATTTTCTTATGCTTGTATGAGAACATTTTGAGATTCGAACCCTTAACCTTCATTTTTGGAGGATCCTGTAAATGGATTTTGATGAAAATATTTTCAATAGATAACCCATATAATGCGTTTTATATAGGAATAATTTTGTTTGATGACTTTAGACCAAACCGTTCTCCCGTTATAAATGCTGGACGAGTGGTCTGACTCACCCTGTATATATAATATAAATATATGTAACAATTTTATGAAATCCCTTCACTTTGTATAATGTGATGCAGTGCATTCCATAATTTGTATTTTTAATGTTAAGTGTGTATGTAGATGTGTACAACAACATATCCCTAGTAGTTCTGAATTATATTGGACGTCACTAGACCTTTATCACTCGTTCACGCACATCTACAACACTGTTAATTCATAGATTGATTAAATCAAGCTAATAACAGCAAAGGTTTTGTGGTTGTTCATAAATAATAAAAACTAATATAAATCAATCACTTCCAGTGTTTTTTTTTATAATTTTTCTAGCCTTTATTAACTTTTGTCGGTTAAAATTCGTTGTTTTTAGTTTTCACAACTATTTCAATACTTTCTTAGAGAAATCCTTCTTATATGACAATCGAAAATACCAATCACTTGAAATAGTGATTGAGATATGTGTTGTAACCATGTATAGGTATGGTTTGACATTTAATTAACTCTTAAGACGTGTATATATATATATATATATATATATATATATACGTTTTAAGAGTTAATTAAATGTCTAACCATACCTATACTATATATAGTATATACTATACATGGTTACAACACATATCTCAATCACTATTTCAAGTGATTGGTATTTTCGATTGTCATATAAGAAGGATTTCTCTAAGAAAGTATTGAAATAGTTGCCAAACTAAAAACAACGAATTTTAAACGACAAAAGTTAATAAAGGCTAGAAAAATTATAAAAAACACTGGAAGTGATTGATTTATATTAGTTTTTATTATTTATGAACAACCACAAAACCTTTGCTGTTATTAGCTTGAATTAATCAATCTATGAATTAACAGTGTTGTAGATGTGCGTGAACGAGTGCTAAAGGTCTAGTGACGTCCAATATAATTCAGAACTTCTAGGAATATGTTGTTGTACACATCTACATACACACTTAACATTAAAAATACAAATTATGGAATACATATAAGTAAGTACATATAAGTTCATATGTAAGTACTTACATATAAGTAAGGGTTAAATTAATGAATAATTAGTTTGTGATAATCTATATACAGAATCAATTCTATAAGGAATGCTTGTATTTATTTGCTTGTAAATATGTGTCCAGACTGCAAAACAAATTACAAAAATGATAGCAATATTAGAAACAAGAGACGTGCAAGTGAGCCGTTATAAAATTGGGATTGCTGTCACTGCTGTGCTTCGATAACTAACAGAGATTTATTGTCTCGGCATTCAAATAAATATGTTGTATTACTTGGTAATATTTGTATTTGATATGCAACCTACAAAAATATTAACAACTTATTGATGCTGTTTATTGATTTGTATTGGACAAAGTTAGCAGTTAATTTTTTATATAGTTTGTTTCATGATAAAATATGAAACTTTTATGTAATGATAAGTTATTTCATCGTGCTCCATTTCATCGTCAGTTTGGAAATTAGTTTCTTGGTATTCTAGATATCTAGATGTCGAATGTTCACCTTGTTTTATACATTTTTCAATACACAGACCATCTAAAAGTCCAGTTTATGAGGCTATAAACTCAATTTTGAGACCATGCTGTAAGGCCAGCATTTTTTCAGCAGTAAGGTTAACAAGCCCACATAATTTGACGTGTTTTAAACTAAGGATTTTTTTCCTCCATCTTTCACATTTGTCTTGATTTTTGTACTTTCTAGTTGTTTTACTGGTTTTACTCCAAGCATGACTTTACTTTTAAAACTGTTGTACTGTAAAACCCTTTGCACTCCAGACACAAATTTTTGGCATGTGCGAAAAACTCCAGCCTGTGCAGTAAAGGTACTAGCCAAAAACTCCAGTCCTAAAACGCTAGTTTTGTTAGGGTTTCGTAAAAAAATCATAACTTTTTTATTTTTTGGCCTACATTTGAAATTTGATTGTTGTTTTATTTGCAATGAAAAACTATATAAGGCAAAACTATTCTGAGTTAAAAAAACTATTTTACAATTTTTAAATTCATGTATATATTCAAAATTAAAACAATTTTTTAAAATTTCAATTCTTAACACTCATAAGTAAATAAAATACATTGTTACAGGCCATTATGTTTTTTATAAACCCCATGCAATTATAACACATACACAAAAATCCATCAATTACCGTTGATAAATTAAAATTTATAGGCATTTTTGTAAATGTTTATGTTTTCCTCAAATATATGTGGTATCTCACAATCCTGATTCTTCTGATTATTAGATGTATGGTTAGTTATTTTCAAAAACACTGTAACAAATAAAATGGATAAAACGATGGTATAGCACTGGAAAAAATACTAGGCACTGTTACACCTGTTTTTTAGTGCAAAAAAATTCTAAACACTAAAACATTTTGTAATTTTATTTTTTTATTATTGATACTCATAATAATTAATTTTAATTTATTTAGTAGAAAAGTTGAGAATAAACAACAATATCAACTAAATAAAAGTACTGTTTATGCTCCACAACAATAACAACACTACAGCTGTGATGAAGACAAAACACAGTGAACATAACCTTATGATGAGGCAAAAAACGGCATAGAGTAACGGAAATTGTATACAAAGATGTAGAAAAAGTTATTGAAAATACTACAAATATGGATATACTGCAAGATTATGGCCTTTGGATAACGCCTGAAGCCAGAAGAGTAATTTTTCCAAACGTCCTTTACAAAGGTTTTTAGCACATTTTACAACGTTCTATATAAAGGGCGTTGGAGGGCAAAGGGTTAATCATAAATATTTGATAACTTTCATTTAGTTAAACAGAAACATGGTTATGGTTTCTCTGTCAATTAAAAATATTGTTTTAAAGTTAGATTAAATGTAATTGAAACAAGGAAAAAAGTAGTAAAATAAATCTCTTATAATCGTCGATTATCAAAATTGTGTGCTAACCGGTAACAAGTTTGGTAAATACAATTCTATTACATAGATTCTATTGTGTTGCCCACAAAAAAGGATATCTAGTTAAAAAATATAATAATTTCTCTATTCTATCACAAACCCATTGTGCTGAATACGTTGGTTTCTGGTGGTAACAATTGCTACCTTAGAATGGCATTGAAACATATGTACGTGTGTATTCACGTTTAACTTTGTTAGGTGTAGTGAATGTTTTAACTGAATACTTTGCGAAATATATATCTACGTATAGTTTGGCCTGCTTATGGAAATTGCATATATTTATGTGGTTTACATACCTGCTCACTCTAGTTTATAACACCTGTGTCAATATTGCTGCAGTTTTGGCAATCTTTCCATCATCAGGAATGTAATTGTATATGTTTATCAAAACACCTTTAAAAAGGTAAAGGTATGTATAGGTTCTTAAGGTACAAGATGTTGTCCAAGTTTAAAGTAAAGATTTAGAAAAGGTTTTTTGTCCAAACCCTGTAGTTTAAAAAGGGAAATACCCCCTCCTACTGTTGTTGGTGGAAATATACAGAATGAGTTGTAAATGAGCCCCCCGTCCCCTACTTTTTCCCTCATTTAGTAATATATCGACTCCGGACCAACGCCGATTATTGTTGATAAACTTAAACTTCATTTTGACTTAATTTATATATTTTACAACCATCCTGGATACGCCAGATTGGGTTTATATTTTTCCTAATTTAAAGGTAAGGTTAAAGGTTTGAAAGGTTTAAAGGTATTGACCCATAATTTAAAGTAACCTTTTTACGGTGAACACAATGCCACAACCCGTTTTTGAAAACAATTATTCGTTCTCAAGATACTGGTAAGTAAAAACAATATTTTGGAGATAATTTGTAATGCCCCAACCTAAAGAAATTTCTATATTCTCATCATTAAATCAAACATTTTAGAGTGGAATTCGTTTAGTTATAAAAAATATTGGCCGTCATCTTGGATTATAGATAAGATGATTTTTTTCAAATGTAAAGGTAGGGTTGTGACCCATCATTTCGAACTTTTTTTCTACGCTGAAATCAATGCCGCAATCTGTTTTTAAATATCACCCCTTTCGTTCTCATGATATTGACACTGTTTGAAATGTTAAACAAAAACGCGATCTCCGATCCACGAATTAAGATGATGGTCCAGCAGCGATGCAGTCTACAACACTGCTCGAAGAAGCCTATCCCACTATTGGTACCTTGGAATACGCCTTGATGGAGTGTAGACATTGGACGATCACGTTGGAAGCAAAAGTTCTAAATCAAACTTCCAGAATCTTTTTTTGAGATCATTGCCTAGATACGGCCGTATTCACCCCAATGGCTTCCGTATTGCCCTACAACTAAAAACAAACGTTTAAGACTCCACTCTACTTCCACAGAAAATCAAAGCTCAAATGTTATAATATAGATATTGATTTATTTTTCGTTTACCATTGTAACAGTATGTAATAATTTTCTAATATTTTTAGTTTTCTGACTTTGGCATCTCCATGCAAAGAACAAGACACCAGCTACTGTATGGTATTATGATGTATAATAAAAACAACTTCGCACAAGTTAGTATAAATATTTAGCGCGGTATATAATCTGATTTAATAAAACAACCGTAATATACCGTTCGTTATTAGTTTTAAAACATACCAAAGAACAGCAGGAAACAAACTTATTGCCTATACAATGGGGCCTCTGTAAATACACTTGATAAATTTTTGGAAACAACACTGATATCGATGTGACCGGTCGAAATAAAACTCATTTTACCAAATATTATGGATATTTACCATATTGTATATGGTTATAGAATAAGTTTAAATGTTATTCGAATCAGTGTAAGATATTTTTAATTACATGTTGTAGTTACAACAAAACGTATAATATTTAATAAATTGTTTTTGCCTCTTTAACTTAAGTTCGAGCGCCTACAATCCCTTGGTGTATACATATGCCTTGGTGTCTACATATGCTTCGGTGTCTACATATGCTTCGGTTTCTACACATGCCTCGGCGTCTACATATGCTTCGGTGTCTACATATGCCTCGGCGTCTACATATGCTTCGGTGACTACACATGCCTCGGTGTCTACATATGCTTCGGTGTCTACATATGCTTCGGCGTCTACATATGCTTCGGTGTCTACATATGCCTCGGTGTCTACATATGCCTCGGTGTCTACATATGCTTCGGTGTCTACATATGCATCGGTGTCTACATATGCCTCGGCGTCTACACATGCCTTGGTGTCTACATATGCCTCGGTGTCTACATATGCTTCGGTGTCTACATATGCTTCGGTGTCTACATATGCCTCGGCATTTACATATGCTTCGGTGTCTACATATGCTTTGGTGTCTACATATGCCTCGGCGTCTACATATGCTTCGGTGTCTACATATGCCTCGGCGTCTACATATGCTTCGGTGTCTACACATGCCTTGGTGTCTACACATGCCTCGGTGTCTACACATGCCTCGGTGTCTACACATGCCTTGGTGTCTACATATGCCTCGGTGTCTACATATGCCTCGGTGTCTACATATGCTTCGGTGTCTACATATGCATCGGTGTCTACATATGCCTCGGCGTCTACATATGCTTCGGTGTCTACATATGCCTCGGCGTCTACATATGCTTCGGTGTCTACATATGCTTCGGTGTCTACATATGCCTCGGCATTTACATATGCTTCGGTGTCTACATATGCTTTGGTGTCTACATATGCCTCGGCGTCTACATATGCTTCGGTGTCTACATATGCCTCGGCGTCTACATATGCTTCGGTGTCTACACATGCCTTGGTGTCTACACATGCCTCGGTGTCTACACATGCCTCGGTGTCTACACATGCCTTGGTGTCTACATATGCCTCGGTGTCTACACATGCCTCGGTGTCTACACATGCCTCGGTGTCTACACATGCCTTGGTGTCTACATATGCCTCGGTGTCTACATATGCCTCGGTGTCTACATATGCTTCGGTGTCTACATATGCATCGGTGTCTACATATGCCTCGGCGTCTACATATGCTTCGGTGTCTACATATGCCTCGGCGTCTACATATGCTTCGGTGTCTACATATGCTTCGGTGTCTACATATGCCTCGGCATTTACATATGCTTCGGTGTCTACATATGCTTTGGTGTCTACATATGCCTCGGCGTCTACATATGCTTCGGTGTCTACATATGCCTCGGCGTCTACATATGCCTCGGTGTCTACATATGCTTCGGTGTCTACATATGCATCGGTGTCTACATATGCCTCGGCGTCTACATATGCTTCGGTGTCTACATATGCCTCGGCGTCTACATATGCCTCGGTGTCTACATATGCCTCGGCGTCTACATATGCTTCGGTGTCTACACATGCCTTGGTGTCTACACATGCCTCGGTGTCTACACATGCCTCGGTGTCTACACATGCCTTGGTGTCTACATATGCCTCGGTGTCTACACATGCCTCGGTGTCTACATATGCCTCGGTGTCTACATATGCCTCGGTGTCTACACATGCCTTGGTGTCTACACATGCCTCAGTGTCTACACATGCCTCGGTGTCTACACATGCCTCGGTGTCTACACATGCCTTGATGTCTACACATGCCTCGGTATCTACATATGCCTCGGTGTCTACACATGCCTTGGTGTCTACATATGCCTCGGTGTCTACACATGCCTCGGTGTCTACATATGCCTCGGTGTCTACACATGCCTCGGTGTCTACACATGTCTCGGTGTCTACACATGCCTTGATGTCTACACATGCCTCGGTGTCTACATATGCCTCGGTGTCTACATATGCCTTGGTGTCTACAATCCCTTGGTGTCTACATATACCTAAGCTGGATTGGACTATTTCATAAATCACCTTTATCAAACATGCTATTGACCCAAAACAATAAAATATAAAATACTTTAGTAATCTAAATATGAATAAACTAGGTTTATGAACCTGTTTTAAAAGTTGTATAAATTTACCATTGTAAGCGATGATGAGGCTGATTCTAGCTGCTTGAGACAGGATCGATACCTTCCTCGGGAGGCCGCTCGTTATACTTTCAAAACTGCAATATCGCAATCATCGCATAAAAAGACAATGATAATTAACTACTATCATTTACTGGAAGAGTGGAATTGCGTTACGTGTGAATTAGTTATTGACCAATGATATTCATCAATAATATCATTGGTAGTATGATTGGTATTTAAACAAATGATAAGTATAAAATATAAGATAAACGTGCAAGTTGAATTGGTTCTTGAAAGTTATCCTAGGAAGTGAACAATTATTTTAACATTAAAGTTGTTAAAAAATAGATAAAGGATTTTTATTAAATGCATTATAAATTTTTATATTATAACCTGTATCAGGTTAATTTAATTTAAATTAATTATAATGGGAAAATTATAAATGTGTGGGTGTTTGCAAAGGTAACATGCAAAAAGGTTTAATATCTTAAGATTACTCGAATTTTAAATAAAGACCCACATCGTAAGTAATCTTTCGAAGCGAAACCGAAATTAAATTCTTCCATTTGTCATCAATAATAGCACCTAACATGACCGATATTACACATATTTCAAAATTAGAGCTATTTAAATCATTTAAAGTTATTATTTAATGCACTAAACCATATGAGGTTTTAAATATAACATATTTTACGCGCAGAATTTATCCAAGCTTTTCGATAATTTCAACATTTTACCCAGTGAGTATATAGTATACATAGTAGTATATAAATACATTTACTATTTCTATTTTGATTCTAATGCCCCTATATTCTATAAAGTTTGCTCTAGAGGCTATAAACATTGTAAAAGTAAATTTTTGTGTTATATAACTTAAATAAACAAAACAGTAATGAAATTTTAACTACAGCATTTATTTTTAGGCATTCTGTTTAAATGTAGATAGCAAAAACAATTATTATTTCCTATTTAAGGGATCTTTACAAATAAATATAGTTTACATGGTCGAACGTGTTTTCATATTTATGTTATTTTTTATCTCAGCTGGAAGAAGATGAAGACGAACAAATATCATACTATGAATTAAACAAAAGATTATATGTAACGTTCCTAAATTTTTGATAAGTTTTTATTGTATTTTCAATTAAAACTCCTTAAGTGCTAAAAGTACAGAATACTTTATAGTAAATCTGTTTTAGAGTAAGAAACAACAGAGAAAACTATAAACCAGTGCAGAAGGCAGACTTAGACGGTTAGATTGGTTCCCGGCCACTTTAAACGCTAGTGGCGATAGGTCTCTCACAGGGATGCACTCGAGTATACACACTTCCAAATCCACCCGCTGCATTCCCATTAGCGTCCTAACCTACCTCTCAGTCCATCCCCTACCTACCCTACCTCCCCTAAATCCCCTACATCCCCTACCTCCCCTCTCGGTGACCCATCTACGAGCCACAGGAGTCATGTGAGCGCAACATTTCCCTACCCAGCCAGCCTTCTGAAGTGATCTATGCTTTCTGTGGTAACATTCTAATAATACGTGATGAGTGATTTGTGGTGATCCGTACTGCTGAGTGACAATCATTATCTTCAATGCAGTCCGTCATCGGTGGCAATGTTCGTTGTAAAGTTGCAGGACCATGGGTTCGGTTGTTTGCCCTCTTCAACTATAGCAGAAGGAAGAAGTAGTCGATTAGTATTAGGTTAGTTGCATTACCACGTTGGAGTAGAAACAGTCCCTCAATATCGTACAGTCACATTAATAATCTACGTCTCTTTGTTAGGGAAAAGACGTATTTTTAGCTATAAAAACAATGCAAACAGTATTTAACACAATTTTAACTATTACATTTTTGAATTAATTATGACACTGTATTCAGTATTGTAAAGTTATTTATTTATTCATAATGTTGGTTGGTTAGTCCAGTTCGCAATTAAAATATCCTGTTTCCTTGGTGCTTGGTTAATGTATTACGTAATACTTTCAATAGATAATATCTGGCAACTGCGAGGAGGTTCATAATATGATATCGTGTACAACGTTATCCCACTGACAATTGTGTATTCGTAACATAACATTGACGTTACACAAAAAGTTATCATCATCCTTTAACAAACGCATATTTATATCTACTCTACATTCTCGTATTACACTATACACTACATGTACTAAATCATTTGTACATTCCTTATTTGCAACATGTTTAAACGCTCTTATTTAATTAAGTAATATAATGAACATTGGTATTAGTTCTACATACTTCTAAACAGATCTTATCGTATTATTTTTTTCAGAGCACTAACTGTTTTTTTTTATATATTTAAACATTCTATGCACCCGTATATCATTTGTTATGTATGTGATTGATGGATGTGAACTTACGGTTCGGAAGACGAGATTGAACTCCCAGTTGATGCTATATATATTTACATTAAAATTCCTTAAGGTGAATTGAAGATTGATAATAGTTGTTATATTTTATAAGGTGTTTATTTGGTCTAATTTTTGTATTAGTCGGTATCTGGGCTATTTAATTTCCATATTAAATTATATAAAATAATTGTACTAGTCATTTGACATTTTTTACAAAGAAATGTTTGGTATGTTATTTTAAAATATCCGGTTGACTTGTTACTTATGTTTGAGAGTCAGTCTTATATACGGAGTGTTTGGTAACTATACTTTATAAATATATACTTTATATATATATATATATATATATATATATATATATATATATATATACTATACTTTATAAATTTGGTCCTGAGTTCAAAACAAAACAAAACTGATATCTAAACATAAGGTTTAAATCGCTCCGCTTTCCATCAGTGTGTCTGGATGACTTCTTAAATTAATATATGATATCTTAGAGACCCCATTAAATATTGGCATAAAGTATTATTCTTTAATTCCATTGAGCACATGGATTACTCAAGTTAATTTGGTATTCAATTTTAGCTTTTCACCTGTTTCAAAATAATGGCCGTTTTATTTTACTTAATATTTTACAACAGTTAAAATTTATATCGACACTTAAAATATGTAAAATTGTGCCTAAAAATAGGGGTTCTAATATTATCATTGATAACTTAAGTATTAATTGAGTAATTTTAATTATTTTATTAAACCATGCTTATTTATTACAAATTCAAGATAACTTTCACGAACATCCTGTAACAAATGGTGGGTTAAAGAGGAGCCCTATTTTACGATTATCAAAATAATAATTACTTATCTGCTGCATATTAATGTAAAAAGTTACAAAAGCAATGTTTACATAATATTTGCACTGAATTTGTTAGTTTATCAAAAGTTTTCCCAGCTGGGTCAAACCTGTATTTGATTTTTTTTTAATATTAATTGTAAATATTGTAGTAAATTTAATTATTATTCTTACCAAAATAGTTGCACATATTTCTATCTAGCGGCACATGCATTACATAATCTGATCCATTAACTAATCCAAGGATAAAAAACTTGTATTCATGTCGCATGTTTCATTACATTTAAATTTCGTTCCGTAAATTGTATTTGATTACTTCAACTTAAAGAATGTTAATATTGTGGCCAAAGTAAGTCGGTAAGTCAGCTCAAAAGTAGTTTACATATTTCTCTCATAACACCACTCAAATTTCTCACTTTTCAGGAGATTTCCGACTTCTCAATGTTTCCCTGATGTCCTGCCCGGATATCCTAAACACGACCCTTGTTCAGTTGAATATTTCCGGCAGTCGCATTATTCATGGAGTTCAACTCTAAAGCGGAAATCTTTCTCTGAAAAAAAAAATCATAAATATAAACTACTTACAATTATCTCTTAAATTGAATTTTGTTTATAAATAACAATATTGACTTTCCATACTGAATGACTGCATATGGTATTGTCTATACTGAATCAGTCGTGTATTGTCGAATGCAAACGTGATTCTCAGTAGTAACAACCAATCAAAGATTGTCTTAGTTACTAAGCTCACCAGCCTTTTTAATATCCTCGTTTCTAAATTTGAAAATTTTGATAATATGGAAGATAAAACACAATAAATACATTCTATACACAAATTACCCATACACTTACATGTGACTTTTTACACGTTCATACCAAGTGCATCGCTGTGCAACAACCGCCTCTGAAGAGCGTGGAATTTCACTATATCGAGATGGTAATTTGTCTTAAAGGCTGTGTCGGTGATTGTTTCAAGAACCCAGAATATATCAAATCTAGGAGGGTGTAAGACAACTTCATGTTTACATGTGAACGTTATTGGATTGTTATTTTTAAATCCGTATCAAATATGTATTATATTGACATTTTTGTGGTGGAGCTAACAAGAGGTCTAGGGTGTTGATTAAAACATACCAACACTATCCTACGCTGGCTACTTATGCCAATGACATTTGACTTATTTTAGTAGCATTTAATATACTTTATAACTTGAGATGCCAAAATTATCACGCCATTATTGTTAGTGAATTCTCCATGGAAAAGTGAACTATTAGCATGATACGACAGCATGATACCACGGTGAAACTTAAGTGTGGGTTCACCATAGACGTTCCTAACGAGACCCCTAAACCCGTTTCGGGGGTCGTTAAAATGTGTGTTTGCACTCCAACGGTCTCATTTATTGTCAGATTTAATTCAAATTTGGTAGAGCCTTTCTCTACTGTATGTATGTTGGGCTTGGGCAGGTTTGTTGTTGAAAACGATCGGAAAACTCTAACCACCTTTTTAAATTTATTTGTTCAAATTTTTAGTTTTTGGGTTTAAAAATGGCCAGAAAAGCCCTGGATGTACAATTATTGCATGTAACATGATGAAGATTAGTGAGACAAAGGTTTTAAGCCCTCTCTCATTATACTAGCACACATATTTGCCAAGTTGTTAAAGAGAATGTATGTTGACTAAACACAGTACGTTGTCTAATGGGGATTTAACATAACACAGTCCTATTATTTATATGTAGGTGTAGTTTTATTATGCCCAGTACCCCCACTAGGTGTAGTTTTATCATGCCCAGTACCCCCACTAGGGGTAGTTTTATCATGCCCAGTACCCCCACTAGGTGTAGTTTTACCATGCCCAGTACCCCCACTAGGTGTAGTTTTATCACGCCCAGTACCCCCACTAGGTGTAGTTTTATCACGCCCAGAACCCCCACTAGGGGTAGTTTTATCATGCCCAGTACCCCCACTAGGTGTAGTTTTATCATGCCCAGCACCCCCACTAGGTGTAGTTTTATCACGCCCAGTACCCCCACTAGGTGTAGTTTTATCACGCCCAGTACCCCCACTAGGTGTAGTTTTATCACGCCCAGTACCCCCACTAGGTGTAGTTTTATCACGCCCAGTACCCCCACTAGGGGTAGTTTTATCATGCCCAGTACCCCCACTAGGTGTAGTTTTATCACGCCCAGTACCCCCACTAGGGGTAGTTTTATCATGCCCAGTACCCCCACTAGGTGTAGTTTTATCACGCCCAGTACCCCCACTAGGTGTAGTTTTATCACGCCCAGTACCCCTCACTAGGTGTAGTTTTATCACGCCCAGTACCCCCACTAGGTGTAGTTTTATCACGCCCAGTACCCCCACTAGGTGTAGTTTTATCACGCCCAGTACCCCCACTAGGTGTAGTTTTATCACGCCCAGTACCCCCACTAGGTGTAGTTTTATCACGCCCAGTACCCCCACTAGGTGTAGTTTTATCACGCCCAGTACCCCCACTAGGGGTAGTTTTATCATGCCCAGTACCCCCACGCCTACTTTCAATTTTGAGTGTACCTTTTCCTAATCTTATAATGCGCAACATTGTTTTCCCAGCGTTGCGGGTTCTATTGTTCAGAAGCATCAGAACAGCCAACAGATTAAATGTTGTCAGATTTCAATACAAAATTTAATAAATGTATGTTTTAACACCGACATTGGACTTTTAAAGTTTGTTATGTGGAAATTCACTTCTCTCACATCAGCGTGCTGCGTGCGAACTCGTTATTATTTTATACCTACTTATTATACAATTCGTAAATCAAATTTGTATCCTTATTGTTTTAATCATGTTCACGTTTTATATCCTCAAATGTTTCAGAGACGGGGTTTTGTGATCTCGTAGCTCAGTCCGGGTTGGCGCGGATCCAACGGACATTAACCACTCCGCATAACGTCAACATTACAAGGCTGGTTTATAGTGGTTGGAAAAGTTTCAACTTTCTATGCTACCCAGCCTCCTCAGTTTCAATAAATGTCGGTGGTATTATTTTTGGGTTCCGGGTTAACTTTAAGCGGAAACATACTAAAAGTTAAGATCTATTAATATAGATCTATAAAAAGAACAATAAAAACGTGTTAGACATAATTTTAGTAATAAATGGGTCTGATGATCCCAGTTACATCGGGAACTGTGTCTAACACCTGACTAAATAAAAGCATCATCTGCAATGGATAAGCAAGACATTCGATGATTTAACATTTTTACACGTTTACTATAACCAAAATTTTGATACACTAAAGGATTTTCTTTCTTCACAACAACTTATTCATATTAGATACAGCGGATTTACCATTTGATTATACATTTTCAAAAATGAGCGTTTTAACATAGGATTCGCAAAGAAAAAAACCATTAACAAACCTTACACCGTTTCTTACAAACGTTATCTTGTTGGCCAAACTTAGCAAGAATAAAAATGGGTTTATTGTGTGTTTGAGGGTTAAATAGATCATCAGTTACATAACCAAAGACCTGTAATATTTAAGATAATTGGATTGAAGAGAAAAGTATAACATTTGTTTTAGCGAATTTTCCCTTTAGGGAAGAAGCTATTACCGTAGTTGACATGGCAAGTCCTAGGCCCGGGACCATGATAACTTTTGTTTTGAGATCTCCAGATACCAAAAACACGTTCATACACACCAAAAATTCGTTCATAACTGGATATATATATATTGTGTGTCCGTTGGTGCGATAACTCTCGTAAAAATGGTCCGATTTTGATGAAATTTGGTACAAACATGAAAAGCAACATTTATATCTTTAAGTTCAAAAACCATCCAGATCGCTCTATCTAAATAGGTATTTTTGGGGGGGGGGGGTTTGTACCCCAAAAATGGATTGTTGGAGATTTTTACATATCATATTTTAGTAAATATAATTTTAGTTTGCACCATTGCATTCAGCTGAATTGGTGTTTTGATCATTGCTCTAAGTCAGTTGGTTGCAGAGATATTGAAAGTACTAAACACAGTACGTTGTCCGATGTTATTCATATGGAGGATAAGAAAAATTGTGTATCTCGCTTATTTATCAACTTTTCCTGACGAAACTTGGTATATTACTTCATATAGTTGTGGTCTATTTATATTCGCACAAAAACAATTTTTTCAGATAGTTCCCGTAGCAGTAAACCTACGTACTCAGCCCCCACGTTACTCTTATGGAGAATCAGTAAAACGTCATCTCCCTTAATTGTGAATATAAATTAATAAAACTCGGTATGTGGCTTTACCTAGTTGAGTTATATTGATATTTGTATAAAATCCCATTTGTTGTGTTCCATGTTTCACAAACCTGCATACTCAGTTGCCATGTTAATATTATGGAGACAACTAAAAACGTCATAAATAGTTTATTTATGAATATATAGAAGGAACTTGGTAAGTGGTTTTATGTGGCATTAAGATATATATATATATATATATATATATATATATATATATATATATTGGAAATTCGCTGAGTACGCAGGTTTGCTGCTACGGGGGTGTAGATTAACTCGGGAGTGATATGTTTACAAGCTGATGATACGGATAGCAGAATCAGCTCACTTTTGACACAATTAAAATGCCCCATCAATTATTTATGCTTTCTTAAAACAGGCGATCTTACACAACAACGTGACCAGGGTTTGGACTAACCCATTTCAAACTACACAATTTGCGTCGAACTTAAAAGACAATCCAAAAATAAGTGTTCTGTGACTTTCAGACTTCGGTCTACTTTGTTATATTGCCCATCGGAGCGTATTTAGCTTATTTTTAGTGTACGGTTTAATTCAAAACCAATATATAATATGTGCTCAAGTAATAAAGAATAACAATGCCAACCAACCCCAAAGCTTATTTCGGTTCACCGCTCCGTTACTTCACAATCAAGACACGTCACATGGTAGGAATACGTAAATTTAACTTTCCTGCATTAAGTATTAAAAAGATGAATCTTCCTAGAATTGGTTTTGAGCTATCATTTATTTCAACCATGAGCTTTTTTATGGATCAGGGAATCCATTTTCATTACCTTTCGTGACTGCTTTTCATTTTTAAAGTATTTAAAATTTTTGGAAAAGTTAAAATAAGATATATAGGTTTAATGCTAAATTGTAAAGGACAGAAAGTTATAGAAAAAATACCCATGCCATTAAGCTACTCTTACTGGTGTTGTAGTGTTCTGAAGACTAATAAGATTAATATCCGTCTTACTATAAACTTTATCTCAAAAACCAGTACAATTTTATATATATATATATATATATATATATATATATATATATATATAAATTCAGTCTTATATTAACAGTAGCTCTGTAATTTTAAGGTACCAAATCTTGTAGTAGCTATCATATACCAAATTATACACGCTTATTCATAAAATATTACTTGCTACAGAAAGTGTTCATATTAAGTGTTCATAAAATGGCAAATTGAACATATCTTAATTTAATAATGATACAAACTGCAATAATAGCATTTTAATGTAAAAACCAAACAAATTGTGGGATGTATAATAGGTACTAAGGGGATAACTTTCTTCAATGGTAAACTTGTTTGTTACTAAGACAACAGTGACGCAACAATACATCCCGATTTACCAGTTTCAATTCTGGTTAATAGACCGTAATTCGAAATAATACTTTCCCGGTCATTTATATATAAGAAGGTATTATTTGATGACTATTATTTTATTAAAATATATAAATTAAACTGTATAATACAAAATAGTAATATATGCTATTAAAAATAGCAAGTATTCAAGATATGCAATTAATACAAAACTAATAAAACTTATATTAAACTTAAGTCTAATTCTGAACCAGCTTTTGCTCCACAAATGTACAGCAAATGGTGACAAGCGGCAGAACACAATACATTCACTGGGTGACGCATTCCCTCCATTGTAAAGCGTACAAAGGTATTTGATAAAAGTTAAGGAGAGGGACGCATGGAAGCAATAGAAACTGGGAAGAAAAGTCTGATCCTTGGATACATTTATAAATATATCCAAAGGCTTTGGGGACTTAAATTATCCTGAAATAAATGCTCTATACCGAACGATGTTTTATGTTTAAGGCTTGTAGAAAGATGTCAATATAAAAACAATAATAGAGTGTAATTTTTATGAATTATAAATAACATAACACGTCACGTATTTCAGTTTTTTCCAGAATCCGACATCCTAAAGTATATTTTGTCTACAATTAAACGATTATTTGGACTATGGACAATAAACTAAATATACTTCAATAATTATAAATAAAATTATAATACATAATAGTCTTTAAAAAAATCGTGTTGTAAGTAAACCAAGTATTTTCAAGTGTTAAGTGTTAACCCTAATATGTACCTTTATAGACAAATTATTTTCTGTACATATTAATGTATGTATATTTGTGTCCCAGGACAACCTTAAAACTGGTCTATACCAGTTTTGAGGCTGACATTAGGTACAGCAAATTAAGTTGTCATTACATATGGCAAGTCTTTTGGCTGTCCATTATGACGAGCTTTCCTTTCACCTTTGGTCCCTCCATTTGCAGCAGCTGGGGACGGAAACTCTGGGTTTGGTCCCCAACCTGAGAATGTGATCCCTGGCTATTGTACATGGACACCCTGTCAGTTGAGCTGGCCAGTTGGAGGTCAGAGCGGGATCCGCCTGTTTGAGCCTGATCACAGCTGTCACAGGGACACGGGAGTTGGCCCTCTGAAAGATCAATTTGGCTGTCTGTCCCATCCCACCCTTTCCTTTCCTGATACATCCTTCCCTTGCGCTAGTCTGGTTGTGGAAGACGTGCCTAGCAGCTAATGCTGGGGTTTCCCAATCCAGCAATAACAACTATGTATATTCGTATCGTTTCAAAACGATAACAGCACTGTACAAAGGTAAATAAACGTATATAATATTTTAAAAGGTCACATTAGTTTATCTTTAAAAAACGTGTTTTTTAAACATTTTTTTATTCCTAGAAAATTACGTCTCTGGACTATTAACAAAGTTTAAACATCAGACCAGAGCTAATTTATACAGGAACCAATAATTACATTATCCTAAAAGACGTTCTTGTTTACTTAACACATTTCTTGACTAGGATAGTAGTTTGTGGTGGTTACTGCAGGTTAACAGATGTATTGCCGTATTGCAGTTCAATGTTTATAATACTGTTGCTCGTGACTAATCCCATCTAAGTATCTAGTCTGTAGTGATTCAGCATAGTTTTGAAATGTAAATTGTGGTATCCACAGTAAACATCATAACCAAATAAATTTATTACTGTACAGGGTGTGAAAAAACCTTTCAGGACTTTGGGATAAATTTGCCATACAAAAATAAAGAAAAAAGTTCATACGAAGGTATGTCCTAAAACGCTTAGTTTTCCGTCTGTCTGTGTGTATGTGTTTTTTACTTAATACGTTATATCTCAGGAAAATCTGAAGATATCAACTTCAAACTTGGTACATTTATTAAATCTAATAATACCCATTTTGGTATGAAAAATCTAGTTTCTACTTCGTACCATTTAAAAATGTTGGCTTTTTTGTTCTCCAAAGCTAAAAACCTTAAAAACCGTAACATTTATGAAATACCCCCGTCGCAGCAAACCTGCATACTCAGAGAATTTCCAATGAATATATAACATAACACATTAAAACACTTAACAGGATTCATAAGAAATGTATTCACAAACAAGCGATATTTAAAATATTAATTATTCTCCATAAGAATAACATTGGGCATGAGTACGCAGGTTTGCTGCAACAAGGCACAAAAAATAACGGGTGTTTATGCAAATATCAATAGAACTCATCTTAGTGAAGTCACATACCAAGTTTAATCCATATCCATTCATAAACAAGCGATATATAACATTTTAGGTATTTTCCATAAGAATAACATGGGGACCAAGTACCTAGGTTTGCTGCTACAGGAACCATAGGCGAACATTTTTTTTGTGCAAACAACAATAAACCACAACCAGATCAAGCCATATACCAAATTTCGCCAGTTTATGTTCATAAATAAGCGAGATATACAATTTTTCTTTTTCTCCATAAGAATAACATTAGACAACGTACTGTGTTTAGCACTTTCAATATCTCGGTAACCAATTGACGTAGAGCAATGATCAAAATACCAAATTGTTTGTTTTTTAAGCTGAATTCAATAGTATAAATTCAAATTTGATTTAAATTAAAATTACATGTGAAAACCCCAAAAAACACATTTTTGGGGTACAAACCCCCCAAAAAACCCCCTTCGGATGGTGTGATTCATATGGTTTTCGAACTCGTTCAAATAAATGGAGCTTTACACATTTTTACCAAATTTCATTAAGATCGGGCCTTGTTTACGAGAGTTATCGTGATTACGGACACATAAATAAATAGATAAATATACAACGGACACACACACACACACACACACACACACACACACACACACACATATATATATATATATATATAAATTTGAACGAATGGTGTTTTTGGCATCTGGGGACCTCAAAATGAAAAGTTATTATGGTCTCGGGCTTAAGTCTTACCATGAGACCTACGGTAATAGCTTCTTCCCTATAGGGGAAATTCGCTAAAAACTGTAAGAATCAAAAACTTTGTGGCATTTTATCCTGTAAAAGTTTTTATGGTTTAGGTACTATAAAAGTACTGATATGAAAATATTAACTATATGATGGTAAATAACTTAGTTGTGATTTTTATAAGATAACATATGATTTTTCAGCCCAGAAATGAAAAAAATCCGTTTTTAACTTAAACAAATCGCAACAACTCAGTTCTTTACTATCTTATAGTTAATATCTTCATATCATTAATTTTATGACGAAATGCTACAACCTAATAATTGATTCTTACAGCTTTTTCATAAATTTTACGGTTTTTAAGATATTTAGATTTTAAAACAAAAATAGCCGCCATTTTGAAATGGTACAAAGTAGAAACTCGATATTTCATACCAAAATGGGTATTATTAGATGAAATACATGTACCAAGGTTGAAGTCGATATCTCCAGATGTTCCTAATATATAACGTATTAAGTAAAAAATACATATGGACAAATAATGGAACACTAAACGTTTTAATACAGACCTTCATATGAACTTTTTTTCTTTTTGTATGACAAATCATTTCCCAAAGTCCTGAAAAGATTTTGTTTAAACCCTGTTTAGAATTTACAGTACATACTACTTATTGCACTGGTATTTCAATTAACCAGTGTGTTATGCAAGTTATTGTGCTTTCAAATAATATTATTGTTTACAAATGTTGCATTACAAAGAAAACAACTTATTGGACAAACAGGGTAAAAGATTATTGTATAACAAAAGGGTTCATAGATCAAATGTCATAACCTTCCATGAACATTCAATACATTTATTCTCATCAAGGTTGTTTATCGGCACTATTATGGAAGCGAATATCCTGCAGTATATTAAAACAAAAACATTGGTTAAAAACTGAATACCCACATAAACAACAGAACATAATTTGAATTATGATCTTGGACCATTATTAAATTGGGTATTCAATTTTACTGATAGTAAAAATAACTTAAACAATTTTATTTTGAGTATATAGCAAAAACGTAAATTACAATTTAGAGATAAGTTACTCTGCAGTAAGAAACAGATATTTTAGGTACATTTAAAAGTTGAAAGCTATTAAATACTGGCTATAATGTGCTCCTAAACCCGTAACACCAGCGTCCTAAAGTTGTTGATGCATGAGTAAAGTTTAAAGCGACGTGAGCTGCAAGTATTCCTACCTTTGTTGGTGTTTCTCTGCTTGAAAAGACAATCGCGTTTATCTAGAATGTGTTCTATGAACATTGCGATCAATATATTATATCGTAAAAAAATTTGTTGGTAGTACTGAAAATTATCATTAATAATTACTTAATATTATAAGTATGTTGGCTAGCTGACTAAATGACCTGCTAGAAGTTAAAATGGTAACTCTAAACTTATATTTAGGCTGGATTAATAAAGACACTCCGTTATTCCTTGATGAATAAAAATATGTTTTTTTCTGTTTACTTAACATAAAACAAAATTGTCACACTTATCTATGGTTAGAAAATTTAACAATATAAAACAATATTTCTTGCTATTTTTACAGTACTTTATTTATTTAAGGGGATAATAATGTATATTCGATTGATCAACTTTCATATTTAAACCAAACACAAGGTTTTGTGAAGGATATAACGACATTTGTGCAGCACTAAAGAGTGAGAAAAACATTTTATTTAAACACGTGCCAGCATGAACATAGTTTTTAATAGTATATTTCGACTACTGACCAGGGTTGATTTAGAAGTAAATTGGTGTACTCTGTACAAACCAAAATTGCATTTTGAGCAATTCTTCTGGTTTTGTTTGCATCAGTCAATGTGTTAAAGTAAAGAGTGAAACAAAGCAGAGAAAATATATTTACAATATTTTCATGTAAATAATTTGTTTGCCCTTATGTAAACAAAATACGCTTTTTCCTCGGAGGTTAAACTTTCATAACACAATTCTAATCTCAATCACCTTGGTCAACTGAGAGAAGCTCCAGTCGCATTCTGGACACTTGCTAATCCTAACGAGAGTAAAAAAGAAAAGGCAAAGATAAGTCATATGAGTTCAACAGTCTAATAACCAAATCTATTTACCAATTGAACAGCAATATTTTAATCATTCACTCTTACCTTGGTATTTCAGGCTGTTACTCTCATCCACTTAATTCCCTTAATTCTCACATCCTTAATTCCGGGTTTAAATGTGTAATAAAATCTGACAACCCCTAATATAAGACAACTAACGGAGGAAACAGCTTACTAAGGCAACCGTTAGCAGTAACGTGCAATGGAATCTTGCATTTAGTGAAGATATTATAACCGTTCCAAACGGTCTGGTTCAAGCGGTCTTTGTTACCAGCTAAAATGACGATTACACAAGCATCTTTGGTATTTTTCTAAGTTTTACTTGTAATTGATTAGGTTTGAAAAATAAAAGTCGAGACAAAGTTCTTTCAAATTAGGATTTTAAAATATTACTAGGCTATAGCCCCTAACATATGGGTTTTGTGTGAGAGGATAATCACAACTGATCATTAGTTCATTTTGCTTATAATAACAACACTGTATTCATATTTATATAAGAAAATCATTAGATATTCGAAGTCCAGTGGGCCGTAACCCATGACATTTTTGACATCTCTGATATTTTTCCCACCTTCCTTGGCCTTCAAGCTTTAAAATGAATTGTCATAACCTAACTTAACTTTTTCCTTGCTCGAGATATTTCGTGGGGACTGATTTGCTTATGGAATTAAATATTTAGATAAGTTTATGAAAATATTAACATTATAATAAATAATTTAAACTAGTGCAATTTTAACAGCTAACAACTTGGACAGCCGGTCTATAGTACGAACTTTAAATAAAAAATATATGGGTTTAATGACATGGTGTAAGGACCATATACATTGTAACCGAGATTGTAAACGTTTGTCTATCAAACTTAGGCTCTATCAGTGTGTGCATTTTACTTAGTGTTTGTTATTGGAGAGGAGCCGCATATAATATTAGTTGGTTAAAAGGAGTCATGTATGTTTTTTGTGCTTTGTATTTTTGCAATATTCAAAATTACAACTAATATGTTACACAACAAATACAAAAAAAAACTAATACAAATTACAAATAAGCCAATGTCACCCCCAATAGGATCTGTGAAAGAATTTAAAGTAACATGGAATAATAGATATTTTAGATATTTTAATGTTAAGGGTATTAGTATAATGCACTAATATACTAATTCATAAACACAAATCCCCATAGTGGGCTAATAAACAACTCCAAATTTAGTTTAAATATATTATAACCACAATTATTAATTTAACAATTATGAATGGATTACAATCATCTAGAAGCGCATGCGTTCCATGCCCAAAGTTGTACTACTATGGTATTACTTATTTGTTTACTTACTGATGTAAAGTAATAACAGATGCGTGTCCTAACGTGTGTGATAATAGCTGATTACAGAATCATTAAAAAATAGTTCTCTCTCTTTAGTCCGAATTTCACTAATTCCCAAGACGACGCATATTACGTTATGTTAAGTTTGGTACGTTAAGAAAATTAACATCCTAGGTTTTAACGCTAAAGACATAGGGCAACTTAAAATGTCTTAAATGTAACTAACAGCTCGACGTGTCAATGGGAATTTGTTTTAATCCGGTACAATCGAATTCCTGTGAAATGGGACTAAAGCCGATTAGTGTAGCAAATTTCGTAAATTCAAATTTGGCTAATTGATTTACAAATCGTCAAAAAGGTTTAAACTTCAATATTCTAGGTTACATACATAATTTATTTTGATTTTATTGAAATAGATACAGTTTGTCCTTACTATGTGTTCGAGGGAGTAAATCAGTGTTATGTGTGATGTAAATTACGTATTTAATTCTTTATTGCTTTATTTTAATAATTCTTTAATTCCCGTAATATTAATTTATGGATACAACTATATTAAATTTACAGAAAGAGCTCTGTACGATATAGGAGCATTGTATGCAAATTGATAGGACAGAACGAGCTCTGTTAGCTATGGGAGCTTTGTAAAGGGACCGATAGAGTCATAGACAGAACGAACTCTGTAAGCTATGGAAGCATTGTAAACGTATCTATAGAATCATGTACACAACGAGCTCTATATGCTATGGAAACATTGTAAACGTACCGATATAATCATGGACAGAAAGAGATCTGTAAACTATGGGAGCATTGTAAACGTATTGATAGAATCATGGACAGAGCGAGCTCTGTAAGCTAAGAGAGCATTGTAAACGTACCAATAGAATCATAGACAGAATGAGCTCTGTAAGCTATAGGAGCATTGTAAACGTGCCAATAGAATTGTGGACAGAACGAGCTCTGTAAACTATAAGAGGATTGTAAAGGGACCGATAGAATCATGGACAGAACGAGCCCTGTAAGCTATGGAAGCATTGTAAACTTATCGATAGAATCATGGACAGAACGAGCTGTGTAAGCTATGGAATTATTTTAAACGTATCGATAGAATAATGGACAGAACGAGCTGTGTAAGCTATGTATTTTAAAGTTATCGATAGAATTATGGACAGAATGAGTTATGTAAGGTATGGGAACATTGTATCCGTATCGATATAATTATGGTCAGAACGAGCTCTGTTAGCTATGGGAGCATTGTAAACGTACCGATGGAATCATGGACAGAGCGACCTCTATAAGCTATAGGAGCATTGTAAACATATCGATAGAATCATGGTCAGAACGAGCTCTGTAAGCTATGTAAACGTACCGATGGAATTATGGACAGAGCGACCTCTGTAAGCTATAGGAGCATTGTAAACGTATCGATAGAATCATGGTCAGAACGATCTCTGTTAGCTATGAGAGCATTGTAAACGTATCGATAGAATCATGGTCAGAACGAGCTCTGTAAGCTATGTAAACGTACCGATGGAATTATGGAAAGAACGAGCTATGTAAGCTATGGGAGCATTGTAAACGTATCGATAGAATCATGGACAGAAAGAGCTGTGTAAGCTATGTATTTTAAAGTTATCGATAGAATTATGGACAGAACGAGTTATGTAAGGTATGGGAGCATTGTATCCGTATCGATATAAATATGGTCAGAACGAGCTCTGTTAGCTATGGGAGCATTGTAAACGTACCGATGGAATTATGGAAAGAATGAGCCCTGTAAGCTATGGGAGCATTGTAAACGTATCGATAGAACCATAGTCATAACGAGCTCTGTAATCTATGTAAACTTACCGATTGAATTATGGACAGAACGAGCTCTGTAAGCTATAGGAGCATTGTAAACGTAGCGATAGAATGAATCATGGTTTAATTAACCCATATAACTACCTAGTAAAAGGATTTACATTCATTTCGATATACATTTTATTCGACGAGGGCCAGTAAACATTTCCTGTAAAATCGTTCAATAAAATACGGACAAACTGCTATGCAATAGGAAAATACCCCGTTTTTAACTTTGGTGTTTTAAAACTTGTAAATTCATTAATTATTTAAATACAGTTTGTAAACATCTAATTTGCACGGCTTAAACCGTTAATGTTAATTACATTTAAAAACTATTCAACAGTTTAACAAATAATACTAAAATGAGATCAAACAAATCAGCGATTGAAAACTCAGATTATAATTATAGTTGTTTATAGAATTAACTACAGTTGGTTTAGCAATGAATATAACAACAACGTAAACAACTATCATCGATGATACATTTATATCTCATATATGGTTTTACGAACTATTTTATTAGCGTATAAATTCAATTCAATTCAAACTCTTTGATTATTAATACCAGGTTTTCACTATTTTTATTTAGTATACTTGTTAATAATCCTTCCTGAGCAATTATTTACGTTGAAACTTTAGTTTTGTTAGCGTGATTGTGTATTCATGTCGTAAATGTGGCATATAATGCTAGTTCATTCATTAGGAAATCCATGATAAATTTACAAATAGCTATTTACATTATAGTAACACATTTGTTGTCATTTAACTAGTTATCATTTTGTTTACAAAATTTTCACTATTGATTTAAAGAAAAATTTAGTTTGTCAAGAGTTATTTTCTTAGAAGCAAATGCAAATGCAAATGTTATAGATAAAATGCTATTATAATAAAAAATACCCCCGTCGCAGCAAACCTGCATACTCAGCGAATTTCCAATGGAGATATAAATGTCTTAATACTACATAAAGCCACTTACCAAGTTTCATAAAAATATATTCACAAATAAGCGATATATACAATTTTAATTATTCTCCATAAGAATAACATTGGGGCTGAGTACGCAGGTTTGCTGCAACAAGGAACACAAAAAATTGGTTTTTACGCTAATATCAATATAACTCAACTAGGTGAACTCGTATACCAGTTTTTATTAATTTATGGTCATAATTAAGGGAGACAGAGCATTTAATTATTATCCATAAGAATAACATGGGGCCTGAGTACGCAGGTTTGCTGCTACGGGAGAATTATGCAAAAACAATTTTTTGGAGCAAATATCAATAGACCTCAACGAGATGAAGCTGTATACCAAGTTTCGTCAGTATACGTTCATAAATAAGCGAGATACAAAAATTTTCTTTTCCTCCATAAGAATAACATTAGACAACGTACTGTGTTTAGCACTTTCAATATCTCGGTAACCAATTGACGTAGAGGAATGATCGAAATACCAAATTGTGTGTTTTTTTAAGCTGAATCGAATGGTCAAAACTAAAATTTGACTTTTTAAAAAATTATATGTAAAAAATTCAAAAAACCCATTTTTGGGGTACAAAACCCCCCCAAAATACCCCTTCGGATAGGTCGATCTGTCTGGTTTTCGAACTTAAAATCATAAATGCTGCTTTACATGTTTATACCAAATTTCGTCAAAATCGGATAATTTTTACGAGAGTTATCGTGCTCACGGACACATATATATATATATATATATATATATATATGTATATATATATATATATATATATAGATATATATATATATATACAGTATCGAACGAATGGTGTTTTTGGGGTCTGGGGACCTCAAAACGAAAAGTTATCATGGTCCCGGGCCTAAGTCTTACCATGCCGACTACGGTAATAGCTTCTTCCCTATAGGGGAAATTCGCTAAAACTCATTACTTTTACTTCTCTGCTTTCTTTTTTAAATAAAGAAAGATAAATTTGCGATTGAATACAACAATAAAATGAGATGGTGTTTTGAAAGTGCCAGCTGATGCGTGAGAGGCAATCCGGTCCGGAGTGGTGTGAGCTCCTCAGGGGTCCTGATCTATTTCTGAAGCCAATGTTCCACAGACGATGTGGTTTGAGACGAATTGTTGTATAAAGGTTCGGTTTATGGGTTTCAACCACGACACATAATTTATGATGCAAGTGGGGGCATCTCATCTCTGAAATCCAATGAAGTTTCTGGTAATTGTGGGATAACCCAAGGCTCAGTCCTTTGGCCGATTCTATTTTTGCTTTTTATTAATGATATTCAAAATAGTATATCCCATGGAGATCTCCGCTCCCGGACGATACCTCCTTAAGTATTAGCAATAGCTCTCGGGACACTCTTGAAGTTAATGCGTTTATTCAAAGTAGTATGTTGTTGCAGTGGCTATCAGATAACAATCTTTTTGTAAATACTGAAAAATCTAAGTTCATCGACTTTAATCTGAGGAGTAGTAGGGTTATTCCAGCTGCGATAGTTATAGGTGAGAGTGAAATTATTTCCTGCCAGCAAACACAATTTCTTGGTTTGATTATTGATTCTCGTCTTGATTTTTTTGGTCATATTGATAAAGTAACAAAGAAAGAAAGTAATAGTTTATTCATCATTCGCAGACTCTCTAAATATGCTAGTTCTCGTTTCTTTTTGACAGATTACTATGGCTGCTTTTATCCACACATATGTTATGCAATTGCTATTTGGGGAACCGAAACCGCGAGAACAAATGAAACAATTCTTACAATTATTCCGCCTACAAAAAAAACAGTTAGATTAATCTTTGGCATGAAAAGTACAGACTCTTGTAGAGGTATATTCTCAAAAAACAAAATGCTCATGTTTTTTTCCTCGTATATTTTTGAATGTCTCTCCATATATATTAAGCGAAAACTAATTGTTCAACCCCGAGATACTGCCCACTACAATTTCAGGAACACTGGGACCTTAACCATCTCCCATCATAAGACTGCCAACTTTGAGAAACATACCTATTTTTCTATTATAAATAAAGATTTTCACTTCACATCCTCAATACCTTAAAACAGAATCAGATGAGTGTAGATTTAAAAACAAGCTAAACATATTTTTGATTGACAAAGAATATTACAGCGTCCGGGAGTTCTTTGCTAACATTGGTATTGTTTTTGGTTTTTTTTAGTATAAAGTAGCATAACATGTGATTGCATAAATACTTTTTTTGTTTAAAGACAATTATTGTAATGACTATTTGTTTTTGACTGTGTAACTTGACTGGTTGTCCATACTTGATTAATTTTATGACAAGGCTTCTTGATTCTTGATTCTTATGGATTATAGCTATAATTTTTGTATGTGCCATTGTGCTTGGTATAAACAAATATTCTCAAGAGCCTGGGTGCATGAGTAATAAAACTAGAACACGGTTTTCGTACTACACTGTGTTTTGCAATAGACGTTTCTGAAGTGGTTAACGGGGTGCCGAAGCGTGTACTGATGTCGTCCAAATACATATATTTGAGATATTTGATATTTTGATATTTCAGTTTTTTCCTAAATAGATTGAATCAAACACAATCCAAAACCACTCCATTTAGCAATAACGCAAAATAAGGCAATGCACTTTTAAAATTTTCTTAGTCAAAAAAGATAGAATTCGAGTTTAACATGTAGGTTTATTGCAGAAAATGCTGTTTTCTATTTAGAAGATACGCAGTCAGTTTGATTTCCCTGGGCGTTATCGGAGTGGTAGAATATGTATATGTAAACTGCACCATTGCGCCAGTCTATCCCTGAACCTCGGGTTTGTACTTGGTTGTTGAATCAGATAAAGTGTTTTCATTATGTTTGTTTGGTTAATATTTTACTAGTTAAGTGTTTGTAATATATTTTATAAATAAAAATCGATGTTTGTCTGTTTATTATTAATTGATGCGCTCCTAAGTTTACCATGTTATTCTTATGGAGAAAATATTTGTTATGATATTCACCTATGACTAATTTAAAATGTTGTAAACAGCTGGCATTTATTTAGGTAGCAATCGGCAATGAAAACTGTCTGGATATTTTTTTATAGTTTTTTTTAATTTCAGTGGCAAAACAAAGCAACTCAAAGCTATACATTACTAGTGGCTTAAAGGGACCATGCCGCTAGCCTTGCTCTAATACTCTGCCTCATCTGAATAGTCTTATTATTTACGTGCTGAGGAAATTAAAACCATATAAGCAGGAACATATGACAGTATACAAACAAAGTAGGCACTTAAAAATATGTTTTAAATAAAAAATCAGACATTTTAAAATCCCATGCTATTTAAATTGGAACTATTTTATTCCGTATCCATAATCAAAATTTGGTATGTAAATAATATAAGAAATAAACCAAAAAAATATGTAAACATAAAAGTTCTAGCCAAAATTGTATGCCCAGACATTTCAAATTATATCTCTTCCAGCTTCATTCGACCACAATATACTGTCGTTCATATATATATATGCATTGTTCGCTCCCAATTGTATTGTAAAACTTGGGTTTACGGAATTAAATATATAGGTTTGTGTTATCAACCAAAAATATAAAGCACTGGAAGATACAATCTATCTGTCTGTATATCAATTCATTTCAGTTTTTTGTACTTTTTGCGCTCCTATTCTATACACCCAATTATAATGAAACTTTGCATGGCAATCCAGGTTGAACCTAGGAAGGTTTATATCCACTAATCAAAGACCTAAACCTTAGGGCTCCTCCCCACTAAACTGTTATGCCAATGTTATTTGTATTAATATTTACTGGACCTTTTAAGCTGGAATTTGGTAGTAACACAACTTATGCTCCAGCGTAAATAATGAGCCTATTCCCGTTCAGAAAAGCTCCCCCCTACCCACCTCCATAAAAAAACCTTTCAAAATACTAATTCTCATCATCTCTCACCTACTACTGGACTGATTGAACCGAAATTGTGTGGAAAGATAGCTGAAAGCTCATATCAGTCACGATCATATCAATAAAATCACTCCTGAAAATATACTTCAAGGCTTTGCCCCACTGGCCTTTAGTATACCAATTTTAGTCTTCATAACCTAACGAATAATCCGATGGACCTGAAATTTAGTATGAGACTAAATAATACACCTAAATTAAACTTAGAGGTTTCCACAGTGCGAACATTCTTTGTGGCTCTGCCAAACTGGCATCTAAAGTTACGTTTACCATCTGACACCGACTACTGAACTTATGGAGCTGCAGTTCGGTAGGAAGATAGCGAATATTCTTAAAGCAGAATTCTGTTCAAATAGTCTTTAGGGCTCTGCCGCCCGGCTAGCCTTTATTATTTCCATGTTAATCAGCAAAAACCAACAACTAAACCGGTAAAACTAAATGTAGTTGTATGATAGATTAAACACCAAAATCAAACGTTCTCTTGTGCTAATCTTGTACGGAAACTCCCGTGGGGCTCTGCCCCTCTGGTATCCAGAACTAATACTGGATGATGAATCTGAAATTCGGTATGAAGATAGATACATGAGAATACAAAAATGAGAACAGAAAATCTGTTGGGGTTCCGCCCCACTTGCATTCAACATATATATTTTAAATTATCAATGTTAACCTTATGGAGAAATGATTGTGTTTAGGTTTCCATGGTAAGAATATTTTTAGCAATGGGGAAAAACCGGAATCGATGGTAGGCCTAGTCAAGAAAAACCACGGGAACACCGTCGCGCTGGGTATTCAGTAATAAATGCTAAGCATGTTAGTATTTAATACTATACCTGCAGTTCTTTTATGCTTTACTCCTAACTAACATTTTCTTAACAATACGATAAACAGCTGGTAGGTTTATTAAAAGTCGATATTACTTGTCTTAGAGTGTCTTAAGATGAAGAGTAATGGGAACTTCTCTCACTTTCAATAACCGCAACATTAACACACCCGACACAATGTAAAATACCCTTTGAAAACTCAGTATACAGACAGTTACTGAACCAGCAAACGGAGATATGTCCAGGAAATGTTATTTTTTACAGAGGCAGTTAACTCGAGGGCTGGGTGTTCACACATAACAATGACACTTGTTTATGCTCAGAGGAAAGCTGAGCAGGAATGCTATTATAATTTCGCTATTACATAACATGTGGATTACCGTTTGCCTGTTATTTAGAAACAATGCGTTTAGACAAAATATTAGACATATAAACCACATGCGCTTATAGGTTACTCCTTATTTTGTACTCGTACCAACACTTTTCAGCGATGTTTGTTTTCTACGAAACAAAACTTCTTTAATAATCTATTGGTTGTTAATTCATGAACAACTTTTACAAAAAAGTAGTATGAATATTCTTTTTTGAATAGGCCCTCAAAATGAAGTTAAACTTTGACTTTCTTAAAATAATTACACCTGAACAATCCCATATCTTTTAAATAAAGTATCTATATTGAAACTTATTAACGTTCGTTTCTATTTTCTTGATGGGCATTTAGTATGTTGGTTACACTGATTTACAATGATTTAAGTACTCAATTACGGCTTATAGTACTTAATTAAACTAATTTATACTAGTATAAAATATTACTGTCAATAATCTACCCCTGACCACTCAGCGGCCAAGAGTGGCTGTAAATTATATGTATTAAGGTGATGTTTTGATTCTAACTGAGAATAAAATACATCTCCTAAGATTTTTAACCGTTGTTCTCCACACAGCTGATGACGTTGCAGCACTTGTATGGATCACCACAAAGTATCGTTGGAATAAGGTCAGTTTAAGTGTTCCCAATAGAAAACATGTTTTAAGTACTTGGCACTTTGGCCAAGAAGTGTTAATGAGCCCAAAGTCTGACATTTTGTATTAATGATGTAGCCTACATCAAAGACAATATATTATTTTCTAAAATTATAGACTATCTGTAACAATATTCGATGTAGAAGTTTGTACTGGTTACACACATTTGTTACGACATATCATATATTGTTCGATTAAGAACTAGGACTCCAAACCTTCAAAACAAAACGAACAAAATATGTGTATATTAGTCAAACATGTGTTATTTAAGATACAGAGTAAAAATAAATTGACTTTAATTTATGTTGAAAATCACAGAAAACATAAGTGTTATGTTAAATTTAAAGCCACAAGTATATTATTTCAGCTTTTAAACGCATGGAGTATTAATATAAAAGTCGCGAACAACAACGACCGATAAAAATTACCAATAAAAAAGCTACGTAATGGTGAAACTTTAATTAGATTTCCGAACTCTGGAGCAAGGATTCAAGGTTATTTACAATGAGTATTTCATTTTCTCGTAAAAAATCCCGGTTGGACCAAGTTGTCCATGATATTTCATTACTTTCATTTAATTTTCATCGATATCAACATTCAATATTAAATTCGGAAATCAATGGGAAATTATAAGAACATAAGTGGTAGGAACAATTATTAACAATTAAACAATAAGACCAATCAAGTAGAAATTCTATTACTGAAATAGGTTTAGTACAATTTGTTATTGCATATGAAACTATAAGTATGTAGGTTTACAGGGAGGTTTTTTGCTGACTATTATTTGCACAAGGTGTTTTCAATACACGTGACTTAAAGAAAACCAAAATAATCTGATAGCAAATTTAAATCAGCGCGGTCATGAACAGGAAATTTGTATTTAGTACATATTTCTATCACATTGGCTTATGAACACGAAGTCAGATTGTTTTAATGCTGAACGAATCAATTCAAACCTGTGTTATTTGTACTGTAAATATAAAAAGTAAGCGTCTTGAAATTATTCAATTCTGTTAAATAATTAATAGTTTACTAATAACTTAATTTAATGCTCCTATTTTAATATTTACTCATTAATAATAAACGTTAATTATCGATCTCAAAATATCTGAATAATCCCTATTTGTATGGTTTATAATACAAATAGTTCGTTATTTTACATTACCACTTTTTTCAATAAAAACAGGAATTAAATCAAAAATTTAAAATCCCTTAGGCATTCCCTTCAAGTTCCTTTTATTTGTAATGTTGATGAGGTAGATAATTAAAAAATACCTGAGGCTACTGTTAAAACGTACATTATACCTTTACGGTATAATTGGATTTATCAAGTCTAGGGAACACAAGCAATTGAATAAATTTGCTATTTGATCAGTAGAAACGTCTAAGTATTATTTAACACTTATCATTTAGTTATGCAATGAATCTTCTAAAATCTTCTTAGCCACAATATCAGCCTAACAACAGGGAACGTTTTTAATAATATACGTTGCATATTGATTTCCCATTAAAGAGTTTCGTCTAAAGATCCTTCCCACCCAGTGTTCAGTTTCATCTAAAGTTCCTTCCCACCTAGTGGACATTTTAATCTAAAGATCCTTCACACACAGTTGTACAGTTTCATCTAAACATCCTTCCCATCCAGTGTACAGTTTCATCTACAGATCCTCCCTTCCCAGTGTACAGTTTCATCTAAAGGTCCTTCCTACCCAAATTACAGTTTCATCTAAAGATCCCTCCCACCCAGTGTACAGTTTCATTTAAATATTCTTCCCACACAGTGTATAGTTTCATCTAAAGATCTTTTCCACCCAGTGTACAGTTTCATTTAAATATTCTTCCCACACAGTGTATAGTTTCATCTAAAGATCCTTCTCACCCAGTGTACACTTTCATCTAAAGACCCTTCCCACCTAGTGCATAGTTTAATTTAAAGATCTTTTCCACCTAGTGTATAGTTTCATTTAAAGATTCTTCCCACCAAGTGTACAGTTTCATGTAAAGATCCTTCCCACCCAGTTTACAGTTTCGTCTAAAGATCTTTCCCACCCAGTGTACAGTTTCATTTAAATATTCTTCCACACAGTGTATAGTTTCATCTAAAGATTCTTCTCACCCAGTTTACAGTTTCATCTAAAGATCCTTCGAACCCAGCGTACAGTTTCATCTAAAGATCCTTTCCCACCCAGTGTATAGTTTCATTTAAAGATCTTTCTTACCTAGTGTATAGTTTCATTTAAAGATCTTCCCACCCAAAGTACAGTTTCATGTAAAGATCCTTCCCACCCAGTTTACAGTTGCATCTAAAGATCCTTCCCACCCAACGTATAGTTTAATCCAAAGATCTTTCTCACCCAGTTTATAGTTTCATTTAAAGATTCTTCCCACCCAGAGTACAGTTTCATGTAAAGATCCTTCACACCCAGCGTACAGTTTCATCTAAAGATCCTTCCCACCCAGTGTATAGTTTCATCTAAAAATCCTTTTCACCCAGTGTATAGTTTCATTTAAAGATATTTCCCACCCAGTGTATAGTTTAATCCAAAGATCTTTTCCACCCAGTGTATAGTTTCATTTAAAGATTCTTCCCACCTAGTGTACAGTTTCATCTAAAGATCCTTCCCACTCACGGTTCAGTTTAATATAAAGATCCTTCCCACCCAGTGTATAGTTTCGTCTAAAGACCCTTCCCAGCCAGTGTAGAGTTTCATCTAAAGATCTTTCCTACCCAGTGTACAGTTTCATTTAAAGGTCCTTCCCACCCAGTGTATAGTTTCATCTAAAGATCCTTCTCATCCATTGTATAGTTTCATCTAAAGATCGTTCCCACCCAGTGTACAGTTTTATGTAAAGATCCTTACCACCCAGTGTATAGTTTCATCCAAAGATCTTTCCCACCCAGTGTATAGTTTCATCCAACGATCCTTCCCATCCAGTGTACAGTTTTATCTAAAGATCTTTCCCACCTAGTGTACAGTCTCATATAAAGATCTTACCCACCCAGTGTACAGTTTTACAAGTAATAACAGCTCTAAAGTATACTTTGGAATGTATGATCAGTTGGAATACAAAGGAAATGTTAGATTTAAATGTAAATTCAGGTCAGAAAACATCTTTTAATTCATTTCTGGTTAGAAACTGAATGTAGTTCTCATTTGCTTACTGTTCACAATTAATTAATAGGTAAAACTTTAAAAACAATAAGAGGTCTTTAATTATTGAAGGTCATAAATAATATGTATAAAAACCTACTGACGGTTTACGACTCATTGTGTTATTTTAAACACATCACATAATGTTTTTCTTTATTCAAAGATAGTGTAACATTATTTCCCTTACAAATAAATATATTGTTTATAATCAAATGAATTACTTCTTAAACATTCAAGACTTTTTGCGGCTAAGCTTACTGTGGGGCGCAATAAATGTGCATAACTTATTATTGATCCCAAACAGAAAAATGGTTTTGAACCACTGTTATATGCAGTTTATTTGTTGGTTCTCATTTGATTGTACCGTATATGAATTTCTATTAAAGCCATCAATTTTGTTAGGACCTATATTTTTTACTTTTGGAGAATAGTCATTAATTAATTTACTCATTTTGATTTGCCCTTAAACCGGTGTGACTAAATAAGGTGGTTTTAAATTACCTATTCGCCTCAATTTCAATTTCCGTTGTAAAACTACAACCTGGTTTCAACGCTGAATCACGCCATCCTCAAGCAGTCTGCCTCATTAAGTCATCATGCTAAAATCACATCAATCGATCGAATTTATGTAGTTAATAATTTAAAAGTACATACTCACAAAAAAGCGGAAACGCTTTCTCATCTAATTGACATCTAATTAATAACGACGGAATTGATGTGATTTTAGCTTGATGACTTAATGGCAGACAACTTGAGAATGGCGAAAAATTGAACTTGAAACGAAAATTAAATTTAAGACCTCTTTATTTCGCCCTTAATTGTAAAACGAGCTTTAATACAACGTTAACTCACCCCAAAATTATATGTTTAAAAAGTAAGCTACTTTGATTCGCTGGGGTAGATGCACTTTATTCTATGCCAAGGGCAAACCTATCTGTTTTGTACTAATTTTAAATATTTTAGATATTAATTATAACTTAATTATTACACAGTCTTAGGTAGGTCTTAATATGTATTGCCATAAAACATGTTTTACATAGTTTTAGGTGTAAAATACAAACACGTAAAATCTATATAGTGTTAAAGCACAAATGCCCAGCTTGTACAATAAATAAATTATAGAAAGGAAGTAGAAAGGCGTGTTGGGATAGTTTGCTGGGTTGACGCAGCTGGAGGCGATCCAAGTGACCTAGACTTGTAGTGTGTTGCAAAAAGAAACTGAAATTGTATTTGTTATCTCATTTGTTCATATCTTAGTCGGAGTAAACCAAAACTGTAATCCTCCCATTTTCATAGGAAGGCATCTTCCTGACATTGACAGGACAGGTTGGACAAATATGCTCTTGCTTTAATGTAATACCAATATACAGTAGATTTTTTCACGATGAAAACACTACTACCATTCAAAATTTCACTAAAATCATAAGGTTAAAAGATTATTTCCGGTTGTGATGTATATTAAGATAATAATAATTGGATAACGAGAATGATAAAGTAATAATAGATTGTTTGTGGTGGGCTCTTTAGCAGTCAGTAATTAAGAAGGTTTAATGATTCAATTATAAATCGTGGTTTAAAAGGGATATCAGATCCCATCACTAAATAGAGGGTTTGATAAAGATAGAGAGTTTGATAAAAATTAACAATACGAACACATCTTTATAAAAAAAAAACTAATACATTTTGTTGGGAAATACCATATAAAGTTAATTATTTTGCAAACGCAGCATAAAGCACTGAACAGTAGCCTACATCACAGTAGAAGTTTTCCAGGGGCCCTCAACTCGAGGGTTGGGTGATTGGCTGTAGAAACGCAGCATAAAGCAGTGAACAGTAGCCTACATCACAGTAGAAGTTTTCCAGAGGCCCTCAACTCGAGGGTTGGGTGATTGGCTGTAGAAACGCAGCATAAAGCAGTGAACAGTAGCCTACATCACAGTAGAAGTTTTCCAGAGGCCCTCAACTCGAGGGTTGGGTGATTGGCTGTAGAAACGCAGCATAAAGCAGTGAACAGTAGCCTACATCACAGTAGAAGTTTTCAAGAGGCCCTCAACTCGAGGGTTGCGTGATTGGCTGTAGAAACGCAGCATAAAGCAGTGAACAGTAGCCTACATCACAGTAGAGGTTTTCCAGAGGCCCTCAACTCGAGGGTTGGGTGATTGGCTGTAGAAACGCAGCATAAAGCAGAGAACAGTAGCCTACATCACAGAAGAAGTTTTCCAGAGGCCCTCAACTCGAGGGTCGGGTGATTGGCTGTAGAAACGCAGCATAAAGCAGTGAACAGTAGCCTACATCACAGTAGAAGTTTTCCAGAGGCCCTCAACTCGAGGGTCGGGTGATTGGCTGTAGAAACGCAGCATAAAGCAGTGAACAGTAGCCTACATCACAGTAGAAGTTTTCCAGAGGCCCTCAACTCGAGGGTTGCGTGATTGGCTGTAGAAACGAAGCATAAAGCAGTGAACAGTAGCCTACATCACAGTAGAAGTTTTCCAGAGGCCCTCAACTCGAGGGTTGGGTGATTGGCTGTGAAACTCAGCATAAAGCAGTGAACAGTAGCCTACATCACAGTAGAAGTTTTCCAGAGGCCCTCAACTCGAGGTTTGGGTGATTGGCTGTAGAAACGCAGCATAAAGCAGTGAACAGTAGCCTACATCACAGTAGAGGTTTTCCAGAGGCCCTCAACTCGAGGGTTGGGTGATCACGCGAAACAGTGACCCTTGTTTATGCACAATGTGAACGCTATGCTGAAACCCAATGTTATTGCGTCATTCTGTGCACAAATATATATATATATATATATATATATATATATATATATATATATATTATAATAATATATATATATATTATAATAATAAACAAACACTCGCATTTAAAGAGTTTTTATAATAGCGATTTTAGTTGAGGGGCCTCTTTTAACAGAGATATATTATTTTGACTCAGAGGCCTATCAATTATTATTTTATACATAGATTACCTACAGTTTAAATTATAAAGCCATCCCCGGTTCCGTACCAGCAGGGATGGCTTTACCACAAAGCTAAAACCAACTATGACAAGAATCAAACTTGAGATTGTAAAGATCAAAGTCACCCGCTTTCACATCTATATCTGAAATCTCAAGTATCCAGGGGGAAAAAATAGCAATACTTGAGAATATATCCACTAATAATAAAACTTGTAAAGACCAAAACATTTTTAAACAATTATAATTACTATGTAATTTATTCAATTAATTAGGTTATTTATGGTAATAATTCCACCCAGAAATTATGTACTCCGGGATTTTGCCATCAACTAACCCGGTATTGATCAAACCTATTTCTATGTTTCACATAAACGAAAGCAAAAAAAACATTGAAATTGCAATCAAAATGCAATGTGTATTCACGACCTTTATTTTCCAGTACTTGTATTAATAAGATACTGTTAACACTGTTCGTCAATATAACACCATCAATCGATATACAGTATAAATACAGTATAAATCCTAAGCAAAGTCAGCATCCGGTCTTCAGACAGTTCCGGTCTCAATTTCTCTGTTTTCTTATTCCACTCGTGGTTGCAGCCTTCATAGTTTACCAGTTCAGTTCCGTGCTGGAAATGTTTAAACAATTTATATTTTAGACAATCTTTGCTCCCCCAGCACTTAATTATTTTTTCTTCATTCCAAGCTATTTTTCACCGTAAACCGTCAATGGTTACTTTGATTAAATTTATAAATAATGTTGATTGGAATACTTCGTTCAAATATTTTACAAAATAAATATACTTACAAACATTTAAAAACAAAACTGAATACCTACTTAGGTATTGATAATCCACGGAATTGGTTACATAATCTTCTCTAAGAGTTATTATCATTCCTAAACAACAGCATTATTACTAAACAAACACAGAAATTAAAACAGATTATTTATTCAAGTACAGTTTTAAACAGACAGATTTGCGTTACTACAGTAACTAAATTTTTATTATTACAAATTGAACTTCAAAGATATAATTCATCTACAACTGAGCGGAAAAAATAAAAAAGTTTAGTAATCATAAAAATATAATGTGTATTTTCCAACTCACATGAGTATCGTAAAAAATGAGTAAGTTTAAAAATTCTAGGCTAAAAAGTAATAACTATAGCTAAGATTTTATACACTGATTTTTTAGTTAGTTCCATCAAATAATTAACAAGGCTAGAATTTTAGGGAGAACACTCAAAGGTACTCTCATGCTTTTGACGATTTTTTTAACTACGTTAAATTTAGGTTTATATTAAGCCTATGCTTTGTCCACTTCCGCAATCGCCCGGTGGATCAATCTAATCAAAATAATCGATATAAAATATCGATATATCGATATAAATAATATATTATTTTCATTCGGTTATTAACGTTTACCCAAATAACTTAAACCAATAACGCAAGTAAATTTATAATTTCTTTACTAAGAACTAAACAAATCAACTAACATAAATAACATAAAACAATAACAATTTTGACTCCCCAAATATACGCTGCATCTAAAAAATTTAGAAATGACATTCTCCACTTCCACTTCCACTGACATTCTCACTTCTGTTTTATAGAGGTGTTCTGATAAATGATCTGCGATGTTAGATGATTCTAAGCCAGTTTTAAATTATTACTGCCCTCCAAGATGATTCTGTGGTTTGGGTGTTAGAGGATGTTATTGGATCGATGATATTTTCGCTAAGAATTTATATCGAAATATCGAAACAATTATGTATATCGAAATTTTAAATAGAATATTTTCATTCGATTGTTTCACCGGGGGTCTGTGGAAGTGCATCCACACCGGTGTATGAGTATGAGTGGGGAGTATTTGTAGTAATCCAATAGAGGTGTGTATTAAAGGATAGTTTACAAAAACCTATTTAAGTAGTCAAAATATAAATTAATGACAATAACAACTTGATATTGATCTCTAAAAAGACAGTACAACACCTTATTTATGTCCAAATTAGCTTTTAGGTGATATATGAAAGTAGAACGAACACATGTGGCCAGTACTCCTTTTTAACTAAAACAAGAAAAGTAAAAACCGTTCTGCCCTTCATATTTTGAATAGCATTTTCCAGACCCCCGTCCCGCAGAGACATCCGCGACGCAGAGTCGTACAGTATTTATTGTGTTTACTCTGGTCAGGAGGGTGAGATTAAAACCACTGTCCACTCTGTCTAGCTCTACATCTCGGAATAACGAAACCAAGTTTCTGGTTCACAGTGCATTGGGGTACATTATTTTTTCTGTATAGACGCAAGTCTTAATCCCCTTATAAATCATTTTTAATAGCTAAGCCATAATTGTAATTTATTTTTAAGACAATTACTGTATTATAATAACTATAAAAAATTACTAAATATCCTTTTAGTTTTTGCTTCTAACAAAATTTTAGCATTCGGGTTAGAGCCATAAAATCACTACATGTATTTAAAATAAAACTGAAACCGAATAGTAGGTATACAAATAAAACCAGTACTAAAATAATTCTGCAGTTGTTTTATGAGATTACTAATTCTATACATATTTTGTTTATATGCATATCTACCTTTTCATATAATCAATTAAACTAGATTAGCTGGTCATATTTTGCAAGGTAAACTTTTCGCTGGGAAACTGATTATTAACTATAAAACGAGAACGCGGTTTCCAAATATGCCTTACATAATTTACTTTATACGATATATATATACTATATATATATATATGTAACAATTATTAATGTATAGCCATTTAGACTTTTTAAGATACATAAGTTTACTAAAGTTCCAGAACTTAGATCGGTTCCCAAACGTTTACACAATAATGTAAACATGTACTTATCTTAAACTTTCCACCGAATGTCAATAACTTAGAAATATCGTATTATAACTTATTTATGTAACTTGTTCATTGAGTTTTCAAATTGTTCAAGGTTTGCTATTGGTCTTGTTGCAATCCAAGGTAGATATAATTCTTAAATTACTTAATATTTCACTGACGAATGTGAACTAAATACGGTCTTCAACGTTTACAAAACTTTTATGATTTTCTTAAAAATTGATCCGCGGATCTCATATTGTAAGGCTTGCCGTTTATTGTAACCTATCGCTGCACTATATATTAGGTGTCTTGTTGTTTTCCAAGAATGTCCCTTTTTTCCTCTGGCCACAGTTGTTTTTTTGCGATACAAATACAATTTATATATCAATATATTCTGTTATTTCTTTCAATAGTATATTTAATCACAAGTATCGAAAGTGGCATCTTCCGGTGCGCACTCAAGTTTCATGTACGAGGCGAAGCCGAACACTGGAACAGCCAAATTTTCTTGGCTTCGCCACGCACGTGAAAGTGAGTTTAAAAGTGAATGTGAAATAATTGGAGCAAGTGCCGGAAAATCACTTTTGGTACAAGTTATACTCTCATCATGACGCAAAAACACAAACATATTTGCCTATTTCTGTTTACATTTATATCGTTAAACAGTAAAAACAGCTGATTTAAATTGTAAAAATAAATGGTAAAGAAATATTAGTGCGCTTAGTGGACGAATAGAAAAATTATTTAGAGCAGGGAAAAGTAAATTAAGAGGAAGGGAAAATCAGCTGATCGTTTTCCCTTGCTCTAATTTAGAGCTTGGAAAACCATAATTTTCTTTTACAACAGCTATAATGGAAAATAGCTACTTTCTGTGCGGAGTGATGAAAAAACCATTCAAATACAATGTCATTAAACTCTACAAAAACCTATACAGATTTATATTATTTAAAAACCTAACAGGAGCATAGACAATTTTAAAGGGGGCCCAGAAGTACATTTATTTGCAATGTATATATGAAATGTATATGTAAGGTGTTGTCATACTGTTCCATATGTGAGATAGTGCAGGAAACGACTGAGGCAAATAACATTAACTAGACGTAGCAGAATGGTGCGTGCAATGCAGTTTTCAAGGCTGTAAATGACTGTCTTCCCAGGTGCAACCACCTTACCAATCGTATTACGATCAAGCAGCAAATGACTGTCTTCCCAGATGCAGCCACCTTACCAATAATCGCCTTACTATCAAGCAGCACATGACTGTCTTCTCAGGTGCAGCCACCTTACCAATCGCATTAGATCAAGCAGCAAATTACTGTCTTCCCAGGTGCAGCCACCTTACCAATCACAATACGATCAAGCAGCAAATGACTGTCTTCTCAGGTGCAGCCACCTTACCAATCGCATTACGATCAAGCAGCAAATGACTGTCTTCCCAGGTGCAGCCACCTTACCAATCACAATACGATCAAGCAGCAAATGACTATCTTCTCAGGTGCAGCCACCTTACCAATCGCATTACGATCAAGCAGCAAATGACTGTCTTCTCAGGTGCAGCCACCTTACCAATCGCATTACGATCAAGCAGCAAATGACTGTCTTCCCAGGTGCAGCCACCTTACCAATTGCAATACGATCAAGCAGCAAATGACTGCCTTCCCAGATGCAGCCACCTTACCAATAATCGCCTTACTATCAAGCAGCAAATGACTGTCTTCTCAGGTGCAGCCACCTTACCAATCACATTAGATCAAGCAGCAAATGACTGTCTTCCCAGGTGCAGCCACCTTACCAATCACAATACGATCAAGCAGCAAATGACTGTCTTCCCAGGTGCAGCCACCTTACCAATCGCATTACGATCAAGCAGTAAATGACTGTCTTCCCAGGTGCAACCACCTTACCAATCGTATTACGATCAAGCAGCAAATGACTGTCTTCCCAGATGCAGCCACCTTACCAATAATCGCCTTACTATCAAGCAGCACATGACTGTCTTCTCAGGTGCAGCCACCTTACCAATCGCATTACGATCAAACAGCAAATGACTGTCTTCCCAGATGCAGCCACCTTACCAATAATCGCCTTACTATCAAGCAGCAAATGACTGTCTTCTCAGGTGCAGCCACCTTACCAATCGCATTAGATCAAGCAGCAAATGACTGTCTTCCCAGGTGCAGCCACCTTACCAATCACAATACGATCAAGCAGCAAATGACTGTCTTCTCAGGTGCAGCCACCTTACCAATCGCATTACGATCAAGCAGCAAATGACTGTCTTCTCAGGTGCAGCCACCTTACCAATCGCATTACGATCAAGCAGCAAATGACTGTCTTCCCAGGTGCAGCCACCTTACCAATTGCAATACGATCAAGCAGCAAATTACTGTCTTCCCAGGTGCAGCCACCTTACCAATCGCATTACGATCAAGCAGTAAATGACTGTCTTCCCAGGTGCAGCCAACTTACCAATCGTATTACGATCAAGCAGCAAATGACTGTCTTCCCAGGTGCAGCCACCTTACCAATCGCATTACGATCAAACAACAAATGACTGTCTTCTCAGGTGCAGCCACCTTAACAATCGCCTTACGATCAAGCAGCAAATTACTGTCTTCTCAGGTGCAGCCACCTTACCAATCGCATTACGATCAAGCAGCAAATGACTGTCTTCCCAGGTGCAGCCACCTTACCAATTGCAATACGATCAAGCAGCAAATGACTGTCTTCCCAGATGCAGCCACCTTACCAATAATCGCCTTACTATCAAGCAGCATATGACTGTCTTCTCAGGTGCAGCCACCTTACCAATCGCATTAGATCAAGCAGCAAATGACTGTCTTCCCAGGTGCAGCCACCTTACCAATCACAATACGATCAAGCAGCAAATGACTGTCTTCCCAGGTGCAGCCACCTTACCAATCGCATTACGATCAAGCAGTAAATGACTGTCTTCCCAGGTGCAGCCAACTTACCAATCGTATTACGATCAAGCAGCAAATGACTGTCTTCCCAGGTGCAGCCACCTTACCAATCGCATTACGATCAAACAACAAATGACTGTCTTCTCAGGTGCAGCCACCTTAACAATCGCCTTACGATCAAGCAGCAAATGACTGTCTTCTCAGGTGCAGCCACCTTACCAATAGCATTACGATCAAGCAGCAAATGACTGTCTTCCCAGGTGCAGCCACCTTACCAATTGCAATACGATGAAGCAGCAAATTACTGTCTTCCCAGGTGCAGCCACCTTACCAATCGCATTACGATCAAGCAGTAAATGACTGTCTTCCCAGGTGCAGCCACCTTACCAATCGCATTACGATCAAACAGCAAATGACTGTCTTCCCACGTGCAGCCACCTTAACAATTGTATTACGATCAAGCAGCATATTGAACTTATTATTTACAAATTATTATCGCAGAATAGCGGGTAAACATTGATATTGTGTGAGGTTTTATATGCAACGATTATTTAATTTATTGCATTTAACGTAGTTTAAATCAGTAAGTTAATTCACAAAAAAAGCTTCAATAAAATTAACTAGCCAAATATTTAGTTAGCAAGTTATTAATATGATTGTAGAAGGTAATATTTAATTCCGCTGTAGAAATCTTAAAGTTGTTTGTTGAACAGTTTCAGATAACCTGTCATAGTACAAATGTATGGAATTTATTTTTTAACTTTAGGGTCACATCTGTTTACACAGTCAACAAGGTAATATGTTTGATACAAAATTAAATCATATTTAAAACAATTAATTAAAACTTGTTTAGCATTATAAATACTCATCTATAACTCTAACCAAACATATGTGGAATGTTGTTCATATATTGCTACTTGTTTAGCATTATAAATACTCGTCTATAGAACTCTAACCAAACATATGTGGAATGTTGTTCAAATATTGCTACTTGTTTAGCATTATAAATACTCGTCTATAGAACTCTAACCAAACATATGTGGAATGTTGTTCATATATTCCTTCTTGTTTAGCATTATAAATACTCATCTATAACTCTAACCAAACATATGTGGAATGTTATTCATATATTGCTACTTGTTTAGCATTATAAATACTCGTCTATAGAACTCTAACCAAACATATGTGGAATGTTGTTCAAATATTGCTACTCGCTTAGCATTATAAATATTCGTCTATAGAACTCTAACCAAACATCTGTGGAATGTTGTTCAAATATTGCTACTCGCTTAGCATTATAAATACTCGTCTATATAACTCTAACCAAACATCTGTGGAATGTTGTTCAAATATTGCAACTCGTTTAGCATTATAAATACTCGTCTATAGAACTCTAACCAAACATCTGTGAAATGTTGTTCAAATATTGCAACTCGTTTAGCATTATAAATACTCGTCTATAGAACTCTAACCAAACATCTGTGGAATGTTGTTCAAATATTGCTACTCGTTGTTGGAAATGCATAGCAAGATATTGGGGGGCCCTCCGGTTGATCGACATTATCTTGGTCGCAGGGACAGTTGGTAGGGTTTAAAAAAAAAAATATTAATAATTAAATAACGTACTGAAACTCACTGAACGACATGTTAGTTGCACGCAGGGACATTTGGTAGGGTTTTATAAAACAAGTATAAATAATTCAATAAAGTTCTGAAACCCACTGATCGACATCTTAGTTGCTTACATGGACAGTTGAAAGGGTTTTAAATAAATAAATGTAATAACAGATGGGCTACTTGCTCGATGTACCTGTTGTTGCTCGCGGCCCCCACTCCTTGTCTCGAAGAGAGGGGAGAGGCGGATATACGCGCGGATTTACAGGAACAGTCCACTTCCGTTCATAGCTGTAGGCGTGTACTAGCAGAGAAGGGGCTACGATCAACAGAAACATCTAGCAAGGAGAAAATCTGTTATTAAATTTATTTATTTGAAACCCTACCAACTGTCCATGCGAGCAACTAACTAGTCGATCGACAGGTAGGTACCCAGATATTGTTCTATGTAATTTTGTACACTAATTTGTTTGTAATAATCATATGTATCAAAAAATAATACTAAATAATAATTCATAACAACCTTTTTATTTTACGCAATCATCATTTACATGTTTTATATACTGAAAAATGTGTTTTACCCTGCTTTTAATGTCGCTTCACTGATACATCATATGATACATTAATTCATTTTAATAGTCAGTACTGTGATATCTACGTATATATATGTGACCTTAAATGGTCCATTAATTCTAAAATGTCAGTCAGGATTAATTTGAATAACACTAAATGAATATCTTGTATTAACATTTCTAACATCCGTCCTGACCATATTTTCTGTGTGAATATAACAAGTAAAATACGATTATTTTTATCCAAGAGGGAAGATGATTATGTCTAGATTGATCCAGTACCATTGGAGGTCAATTATTCGGTAGATTAACGTATACAATATAAGGACAAGATGGATATTATCTAGGAAATCATGTACCGTAAAAGTATGATTTAAAGCTGGTCGTGAACTGAATCTATGTTGTCATATTATCTATGTTGACTTCCTTCTTATATTTGACTTGCTTTATTTTATGTTATATATGTACATGAAGAACAATTCATTGCGACAGACAAACAAACATTTTTGAATTTGTACTTTGCCTATACTGCCTCACGACGTATGCTGGTCTAGTTTCCTGCCGTATTCTAACATATTCATTTCTATTCCATTTTGATGAACCAAATCACAGTTTTTTCCTCATATATTCATAAACAACCTTTTTACCGACGAAAATAGTAAAGTGTGTTCCATTTATTATTACTTGTTTTTGTAATTAAAAAAAAGTTAGATATGTGAAAGTGGATATATGGCTCTTATTCAAATATGTATTAAATATTCTTCTAATAAATCCTTTACTGTGGTTTAATTTATGAGTATTTGTGGAGGTAAATATATTATCAGACCCATGTAATAACATTAGTATATTAGTTAACATTGTTTATAGTTAAAGAAATGTACAGTTTAAAATTTCGGGTTTCCACTCAAACATTGGTTTCACAAATATCTTAAGTCAAGGATGAAAACAATATTATTGTCAATTTTTTTAATACGCCGTTTACTCCGTAGCTCAGGTAAAAATATTTATCTTTTTTAGTTTGGTTGTAGTACATCGGTCATTTCTTTCAAGAAAATGTTTGTCAAAATAATATTTTGTAGTCAGATATTTGATATTAAATTATTTTCAATTTTAACGGTAGTTTATGATTCCCCAATAACACTAAAAGGTTTTGTAATTCAATGGAACATTTTCAATGGAACTAGTTAATAAATCCTCTGAACGCTGCAAAAATTAAATGCATGGAATTACAAATTTATCTCTAAGAATACGTGTAACCTTTTTATAATGTTCCTTGAATAATTATTTTTAACCTGAATACCACCCTTTAATACGACAGATAAGTAGCTTTGAGAATTACGTAGGTTATTAAGATTTTAAGGGAAACATATCGTTTATACCTTTTACAATAATAAACATACACTTTAGTTAGACAGTAATGTCTACTTATATTAATAATATAATACATATTTAAATATAATTTCAGATGTTGAGAGCTGTGATTGATGCAATGCAACTAATGCCTTAGAAAACGTGATTCAATCCTGAAGTGATGATGGATGCGTTCACGTTGTATTCTACGAGAATAAATGGATGCCAAGTGATTTGTCTTCCTTCAATTTTTGTGCGTGCGTAAATTTAACTGAATTTGTTTTTTTTTTTCAACTGAATCATAGTTATTCATTGGTTTAGATACATAAGAGATAAATGTTTAATAAGTACGTTTTAAGCTGATTCTACACAGCTGCAAAAATAACCAAGACATTCCCTTAGACCAACATTGCTGAACAAAGAACTAAGTTCATGAATGAAATACAGTTATTGGCTCATTTCCTATAGAAATAACTAACTTTCTTGTTATTTATTAGTGGTTTACCGTTGGAAATAAATAAATAAATAAATTTTGCCTTAAGTGGCCCTAAATTAGTAAGTAGATGATGAAATCATTATGGCACAAATGTACCTTAACGCAGTTGATATGTGACTTTTAGTGACATTTTGAGCCTTAGCGATGTCATACATATTTTAAAGGTGGGAATCAATAACCTCTTTTATCCTTCCCTGAATATATCGTATCTCTAGGCACCGTAAAAATAAAACACAGTTACAGTGCATAATGACACAACCCAATGTCGATACGTGCTACTTATGTTACGTTACGTACGATCACACGAAGTGCATCACTCATACCCAAACAGCAGCTCACAGGAACCGTAATGAAATACAGTTACAGTGCATAATGACACAACCCAATGTCGATACGTGCTACTTATGTTACGTTACGTAAGTTCACACGAAGTGCATCACTCATAATCAACCAGCAGCTCGCAGAAACCGTAATGAAATACAGTTACAGTGCATAGTGACACAACCCAATGTCGATACGTGCTACTTACGTTACGTTACGTACGATAACACGAAGTGCATCACTCATACTCAACCAGCAGCTCGCAGAAACCGTAATCAAATACAGGTACAGTGCATAATGATAGACCCAATGTCGATACGTGCTACTTACGTTACGTTACGTACGATCACACGAAGTGCATCACTCATACTCAACCAGCAGTTCACCGGAACCGTAATGAAATACATTTACAGTGTATAATGACACAACCCAATGTCGATACGTGCTACTTACGTTACGTTACGTAAGTTCACACGAAGTGCATCACTCATACTCTACCAGCAGCTCACCGGAACCGTAATGAAGTACAGTTACAGTGCATAATGACACAACCCAATGTCGATACGTGCTACTTACGTTACGTTACGTTACGTACGATCACACGAAGTGCATCACTCATACTTAACCAGCAGCTCGCAGGAACCGTAATGAAATACAGTTACAGTGCATAATGACACAACCCAATGTTGATACGTGCTACTTATGTAACGTTACGTAAGTTCACACGAAGTGCATCACTCATAATCAACCAGCAGCTCGCAGAAACCGTAATGAAATACAGTTACAGTGCATAGTGACACAACCCAATGTCGATACGTGCTACTTACGTTACGTTACGTACGTTCACACGAAGTGCATCACTCATACTCAACCAGCAGCTCGCAGAAACCGTAATCGAATACAGTACAGTGCATAATGATAGACCCAATGTCGATACGTGCTACTTACGTTACGTTACGTACGATCACACGAAGTGCATCACTCATACTCAACCAGCAGTTCACCGGAACCGTAATGAAATACATTTACAGTGTATAATGACACAACCCAAAGTCGATACGTGCTACTTACGTTACGTTACGTAAGTTCACACGAAGTGCATCACTCATACTCAACCAGCAGCTCGCAGAAACCGTAATCGAATACAGTACAGTGCATAATGATAGACCCAATGTCGATACGTGCTACTTACGTTACGTTACGTACGATCACACGAAGTGCATCACTCATACTCAACCAGCAGTTCACCGGAACCGTAATGAAATACATTTACAGTGTATAATGACACAACCCAATGTCGATACGTGCTACTTACGTTACGTTACGTAAGTTCACACGAAGTGCATCACTCATACTCAACCAGCAGCTCGCAGAAACCGTAATCGAATACAGTACAGTGCATAATGATAGACCCAATGTCGATACGTGCTACTTACGTTACGTTACGTACGATCACACGAAGTGCATCACTCATACTCAACCAGCAGTTCACCGGAACCGTAATGAAGTACAGTTACAGTGCATAATAATGTCGATACGTGCTACTTACGTTACGTTACGTTACGTACGATCACACGAAGTGCATCACTCATACTCAACCAGCAGCTCGCAGGAACCGTAATCGAATACAGTACAGTGCATAATGACACAACCCAATGTCGATACGTGCTACTTACGTTACGTTAGTACGTTCACACGAAGTGCATCACTCATACTCCACCAGCAGCTCACCGGAACTTTAATGAAGTACAGTTACAGTGCATAATGACACAACCCAATGTCGATACGTGCTACTTATGTTACGTTACGTACGATCAAACAGCAGCTCACAGGAACCGTAATGAAATACAGTTACAGTGCATAGTGACACAACCCAATGTCGATACGTGCTACTTATGTTACGTTACGTAAGTTCACACGAAGTGCATCACTCATACTCAACCAGCAGCTCGCAGGAACCGTAATGAAATACAGTTACAGTGCATAATGACACAACCCAATGTCGATACGTGCTACTTACGTTACGTTACGTACGTTCACACGAAGTGCATCACTCATACTTAACCAGCAGCTCGCAGAAACCGTAATGAATAATCGTGTCAACACGTTAGTAAATATTAGGCTGTGTACAGTAGGTGGATTGTGTCTATTTGGTTGTTCCCGTGTTACTGTGTTACTGTGTTGTTGAGAAAAGAAAACTCGTGTGGGTGATTCATTATACACCACTGCCACATGCGTGCGTTAGAATTATATGAGAAACCATCGGGTGAAACATCGATATCAGAAAAATCCACAAAACACTTCCGTGGTATTTCTGGGTAACTGAAATAAAACTTAGACAAACTACTTAGTAAGTTATTCTTAACTCAATAAACGGACATTAGACCTTGTTACGTACTACTTGATACTTGAAAAAATGCTAAGACGTGTAACATCTAATAAATATCCCCGTAGCAGCAAACCTGCGTACTCAGCGAATTTCCAATAGATTTGAATGTCTTAATACTACATAAAGCCTATTACCAAGTTTCATAAAAATATATTCACAAATAAGCGATATATACAATTTTAATTATTCTCCATAAGAATAACATTGGGGCTGAGTACGCAGGTTTGCTGCAACAAGGAACACAAAAAATGGATTTTTATGCTAATATCAATATAACTCAACTAGGTGAAGTCATATGCCAGATTTGATTAATTTATGTTCATAATTAAGGGAGACATGGCATTTAATTATTATCCATAAGAATAACATGGGGCTGAGTACGTAGGTTTGCTGCTACGGGTGACTTTTGCAAAAAATAATTTTTTTGAGCAAATATCAATATACCACAACCAGATGAAGCCATATACCAAGTTTCGTCAGTATACGTTCATAAATAAGCAAGATATAAAATTTTTCTTTTCCTCCATAAGAATAACATTAGACAACGTACTGTGTTTAGCACTTTCAATATCTCGGTAACCAATTGACGTAGAGAAATGATGAAAATACCAAATTGTGTGTTTTTTTAAGCTGAATCCAATGATAAAAACTAAAATTTGATTTTTTCAAAAATTACATGTACAAAATTCAAAAAAAAATTTTGGGGTACAAAACCCCCCTAAAATACCCCTTCGGATAGAGCGATCTGGCTGGTTTTCGAACTTAAAGTCATAACTGTTGCTTTACACGATATATATATATATATATATACAGTTTCGAACGAATGGTGTTTTTGGGGTCTGGGGACCTCAAAATGAAAAGTTATCATGGTCCCGGGCCTAGGTCTTACCATGCCGACTACGGTAATAGCTTCTTCCCGATAGGGGAAATTCGCTAATAAATACACAGCATATATACCATTTTATACATAATTACTATTTGTTTACTATGAATTTTCATCTTTGCTTACATTTAATCAACCAAACATATTTTTGAGCACATCTCATACGTAATAAAGTACTAGTTTGTGAAGCAATTTTAAATCCTAAGTATAATATTATTTTTGATTTATTCGTAAGGCAATTACAAGTAAACTAAATTACTTCTTTCAATAATCATTCAGCTTTGTTCCGAATTCAATAGAAAGTTGTTTTTATATATACTTTTCATAGCCTTTTTTCTTCCAAAGGCCACAGAGACGGGGTTTTTGTGATCTCGCAACTCAACCCGGGTTGGCGCGGATCCAACGGACATTAACCACTCCGCATAACGTCAACATTACAAGGCTGGTATATGGTGGTTGGAAAAGTTTCAACTTTCTATGTGACCCAGCCACATTTCTCTTTGTTCATTTCCATGGTTGGAAGGCTGGTTATCATTTGTGTCAGTAAAAGGTATAGTTTATTAACATGCCCTGTAGTTTTTTCTAAATCATTTTTATGTAAAGTTATATTTAAAGCAACAAATGAAACACAAATGAAACATGCATTATTTTTAAACGTTTATTTATATAATGACATGCACACACAAATGGTAATACAACAGCTGATTTTCCACCATTACTAAATACCTTTTGAATAATGGCAAATTAAAAATATTAATTTTATCGTCAAAACATAAATTTTTGTATGTTGAAAAAAAAATAACAAAGTTCAGTCAGGTCTTTGAAAAACTGTCGAAAATCAGAGGTATTATTTGAGCTGTTTTAATATATACAGTAATGTTTCCTTGAAAGCAGTAATATTTATTTATACATACATACTATACGCATTAATGACAATTATATTACATTACAGGAAATGTATTATAGTTTTAAGTTTAAATTAGTTAAAAGTTACAAGATTTAGCATTCATAATTACGTTTCGGGACGTGATACGTAATGTAACATATTTCAAAAGAATGGTCATTAGTAGAGCGACCTTTCTAAATTTTTAAATTATTGCAGTGTTTTAAATCTAGAAAGGAAAGCAGATGCTTTGCAGGAAACAGCCTAGTAACCCTAAAATTTAACAAAACGGAAAAGGGTCAGATCAGACTGTCCTGAAGTGTAAGCGACGCATGAAGGACATCTGGCATTTTACAAAATTAAATTAAACACATTAGTAAAGTTCTAGAAGGTGCGCATAGTTAAAAACGTTAAGAGATAATTTGTTTTCTATCATTATTGAGAACAGAGAACCTATTTTAACTCGTATCAATTTATGGTTGCTAATAATTTAATGGATACTCTATAAGCATTATCATATAGCACCTTACATTATTCGCAGAAATTATTGTGAATAAAAAAACCAACTGCGCAAAACAAACTGAAAGTAAACCCCTCCTAAACAAAGCTTCATGAACATGCAAACGGTACAACGAGAGTCCAAAGCGATGACCTACCATCCGAATAGACTACTGGCGAGGAGGAGCTTTTGTGCTCGGGCTCGGTCGACTTTCATGGAGTTAGGGTTGATTGCAATCTCTCTTGGAATCCACAGGTCAAAAAGTTTTATTCAAAACTGTCATAAAACTTGTTTGGACTGAGAAACATTTCAAAATTATAAAATCAATACCTCTCAAAATAGTATACTATAGCCTCGATTCTCACCTCAGGTATTCAGTAAAACTCTGATGTAATACCAGTAAGACAGCAAAATTAAGACTGTCTTATAGAAAAAGGCCATCAGGCTGATAGTGGGATTGGATAGGAATTACCACTATGCAGAGGCGTTCAAAATTCTCAAAGTTCTGATACTTTCCATCCTATATATCTTGAAGACAGCGGTGTTCGCCAAGAAATATGGGCATCCTGAATCAAGAACATGGGTACAGCACCAGAGGAAAAAGTAGGTTTGCACTGGCCTAACAAAAACCTGAATTTGTAACCTGAAATAGCCTAAAGGTCTCTATGCAGCAGAACTGTTCACTGTATATCAGACCTATCTGACGCATCCCATGCTTACATCGAGTCAACGGGAACAGGAGCAGCACGTCATCACGTAATCACGTAGCTCAACAAGTTGTAGTATTCTAACATGACAAAATTAGAAGAAGATATGTTAATCTTAGATTGGTAATGTAAAAATGAATAATAAACTCTTATTTACGATTTTCATAACCATTAAGACTGTTTAGGGTTATAACAGTGGAAAATACGGTACGGAAAATGTTTAGGTATATAGAAGATGCATCGTGTTTTTTAAAAGTGATTAAAATTTATGTAAATATTTCATATTTGATATTTTCATTATTAAAATTAAAGTTCAAGTATACAAAAATTAAATTATATTCAGGCACTGTCACGCAATGCGATGAATAGGACTGGGTGTAAAACTTTATTTTTCCTTAAACTTTGTTGTTACCAAGACAATGGGGCCTCAACAATACACTCCTGTTACGCAACAATACTACTCATTGGTCTTTGTTGTGAAGGATTTTTGAATTTACGTTTTCCCTGTCATTCTTTTACTGTGATAATTATAGATAAATCTTTACTTAATGCAAATAAATGGGCAGATTTAGTGAAATATGCCAGATAAATCCAAAGAGCGTTGTATGATAATTGTTCATTTTGCAGCATAATTACAAATAAATGGATTTGAATAGGGATATAAATAAAAGGCAAATTTAAAATCAGAATGTTCAGACCCCTAAAAGTAAACAAGAAACAATTGAACCTCAGAAACAAAAGTAAGCCGCTCCGCGAGTCACTATATGTGAGGTGCCCATCGCATGCTCCTTTGATACCCCAACATGTGAGGTGCCCATCGCATGCTCCTTTGATACCCCAACATCCTATATGTGAGGTGCCCATCGCATGCTCCTTTGAAACCCCAAAATCCTTTAAAAAACTTGACTAGTAGTCCGTTTTCATAGTAAGCGTGATCATACAATTGAACTTATAAATCTGTTTTGAAGAGAATCAATTGTGACACTAAGGAACCAACCTCCTTCTAACTATTCATAGTCTCGGATGACTAAATAAATCGAAAAGAAACTAATAGTCTTACAAAAACTAACTCTACCAAACCTCTTGAAAGTCATTTGTAGTACAGTACTTGGAAGGCAGAACCCTGCATAGCTGACTACTCAGCGGTTGTAATGATGACATAGAGAACATCCCCCTTGATAGTACAGTACTTCGAAGGCAGAACCCTGCATAGCTGACTACTCAGCGGTTGTAATGATGACATGGAGAACATCCCCCTTGGTAGTACAGTACTTCAATTGTAGAACCCTGCAGAGCTGACTACTCAGCGGTTATAATGACATGGAGAACATCCCACCCTGGTAGTAAAGTACTTCAGCGCAGAACACTGCAGAGCTGACTACTCAGCGGTTGTAATGGCATGGAGAACATCCCCCTTGGTAGTACAGTACTTCAGTGGCAGAACCCTGCAGAGCTGACTATTCCGCAGTTGTAATGAGATGGAGAACATCCCACCTTGGTAGTACAGTACTTCAGTGGCAGAACACTGCAGGGCTGACTACTTAGAGGTTGTAATGGCATGGAGAACATCCCTCTTGGTAGTACAGTACTTCAGTGGCGGAACCCTGCAGAACTGACTACTCAGCGGTTGTAATGACATAGAGTACATCCCCCTTGGTAGTACAGTACTTCAATGGTTGAACCCTGCAGAGCTGAGTACTCAGCGTTGTAATGACATGGAGAACATCCAACCTTGGTAGTACAGTACTTCGGTGGTAGAACACTTCAGAGCTGACTACTCAGCGGTTGTAATGACATGGAGAACATCCCACCTTGGTAGTACAGTACTTCAGTGGCAGAACACTGCAGAGCTGACTACTCAGCGGTTGTAATGACATGGAGAACATCCCCCTTGGTAGTACAGTACTTCAGTGGCAGAACACTGCAGGGCTGACTACTTAGAGGTTTTAATGGCATGGAGAACATCCCCCTTGGTAGTACAGTACTTCAGTGGCAGAACCCTCCAGAGCTGATTACTCAGCGGTTGTAATGACATGGAGAACAACCCACCTTGGTAGTACAGTACTTCAGTGGCAGAACACTGCAGAGCTGACTACTCAGCGGTTGTAATGACATGGAGAACATCCCCCTTGGTAGGACAGTACTTCAATGGTAGAACCCTACAGAGCCTACTACTCAGCGCTTAAATGACATGGAGAACACCACCTTGGTAGTACAGTACTTCAATGGTACAACCCTGCAGAGCTGACTACTCAGCAGTTGTAATGACATGGAGAACATCAAACCTTGGTAGTACTGTACTTCGGTGGTAGAACACTGCAGAGCTGACTACTCAGCAGTTGTAATGACATGGAGAACATCCCACCTTGGTAGTACAGTACTTCAGTGGCAGAACACTGCAGAGCTGACTACTCAGCGGTTGTAATGGCATGGAGAACATCTCCCTTGGTAGTACAGTACTTCAGTGGCAGAACCCTGCAGAGCTGACTATTCCGCAGTTGTAATGAGATGGAGAACATCCCACCTTGGTAGTACAGTACTTCAGTGGCAGAACACTGCAGGGCTGACTACTTAGAGGTTGTAATGGCATGGAGAACATCCCCCTTGGTAGTACAGTACTTCAGTGGCGGAACCCTGCATAACTGACTACTCAGCGGTTGTAATGACATAGAGTACATCCCCCTTGGTAGTACAGTACTTCAATGGTTGAACCCTGCAGAGCTGAGTACTCAGCGTTGTAATGACATGGAGAACATCCAACCTTGGTAGTACAGTACTTCGGTGGTAGAACACTTCAGAGCTGACTACTCAGCGGTTGTAATGACATGGAGAACATCCCACCTTGGTAGTACAGTACTTCAGTGGCAGAACACTGCAGAGCTGACTACTCAGTGGTTGTAATGACATGGAGAACATCCCCCTTGGTAGTACAGTACTTCAGTGGCAGAACACTGCAGGGCTGACTACTTAGAGGTTTTAATGGCATGGAGAACACCCCCCTTGGTAGTACAGTACTTCAGTGGCAGAACCCTCCAGAGCTGATTACTCAGCGGTTGTAATGACATGGAGAACAACCCACCTTGGTAGTACAGTACTTCAGTGGCAGAACACTGCAGAGCTGACTACTCAGCGGTTGTAATGACATGGAGAACATCCCCCTTGGTAGGACAGTACTTCAATGGTAGAACCCTACAGAGCCTACTACTCAGCGCTTAAATGACATGGAGAACATACCACCTTGGTAGTACAGTACTTCAATGGTACAACCCTGCAGAGCTGACTACTCAGCAGTTGTAATGACATGGAGAACATCAACCCTTGGTAGTACTGTACTTCGGTGGTAGAACACTGCAGAGCTAACTACTCAGCAGTTGTAATGACATGGAGAACATCCCACCTTGGTAGTACAGTACTTCAGTGGCAGAACACTGCAGAGCTGACTACTCAGCGGTTGTAATGACATGGAGAACATCCCACCTTGGTAGTACAGTACTTCGGTGGTAGACCCCTGCAGTGCTGACTACTCAGCTGTTGATATGACATGGAGAACATCCAAACTTGGTAGTACAGTACTTCAGTGGCAGAACCCTGCCGAGCTGACTACTCAGCGGTTGTAATGACATGGAGAACTCCCACCTTGGTTGTACAGTTCTTCAGTGCTAGAACCTAGTAGAGCTAACTACTCAGCGGTTGCAATGACATGGAGAACATCCCACCTTGGTAGTACGGTACTTCAGTGGCAGAACACTGCAGAGCTGACTACTCAGCGGTTGTAATGACATGGAGTACATCCAACCTTGGTAGTACAGTACTTCGGTGGTAGAAAACTGCAGAGCTGACTACTCAGCGGTTGTAATGACAAGGAGAACATCCCACCTTGGTAGTACAGTACTTCAGTGGCAGAACACTGCAGAGCTGACTACTCAGCGGTTGAAATGACATGGAGAACATCCCCCTTGGTAGTACAGTACTTCAATGGTAGAACCCTGCAGAGCTGACTACTCAGCGGTTGTAATGACATGGAGAACATCCCACAGGGCTGACTACTTAGAGGTTGTAATGGCATGGTGAACATCCCCCTTGGTAGTACAGTACTTCAATGGCAGAACCCTGCAGAGCTGACTACTCAGCGGTTGTAATGAGTTGGAGAACATCCCACCTTGGTAGTACAGTACTTCAGTGGCAGAACACTGCAGAGCTGACTACTCGGCGGTTGTAATGACATGGAGTACATCCCCCTTGGTAGTACAGAACTTCAATGGTAGAACCCTGCAGAGCTGACTTCTCAGCGGTTGTAATGACATGGAGAACATACCACCTTGGTAGTACAGTACTTCATTGGTACAACCGTGCAGAGCTAACTACTCAGCGGTTGTAATGACATGGAGAACATCCCACCTTGGTAGTACATTACTTCAGTGGTAGAACCCTGCAGAGCTGATTACTCAGCAGTTGTAATGACATAGAGTACATCCCCCTTGGTAGTACAGTACTTCAGTGGCAGAACACTGCAGAGCTGACTACTCAGCGGTTGTAATGACATGGAGAACATCCCACCTTGGTAGTACAGTACTTCGGTGGTAGACCCCTGCAGTGCTGACTACTCAGCTGTTGATATGACATGGAGAACATCCCAACTTGGTAGTACAGTACTTCAGTGGCAGAACCCTGCCGAGCTGACTACTCAGCGGTTGTAATGACATGGAGAACATCCCACCTTGGTTGTACAGTTCTTCAGTGCTAGAACCTAGCAGAGCTAACTACTCAGCGGTTGCAATGACATGGAGAACATCCCACCTTGGTAGTACGGTACTTCAGTGGCAGAACACTGCAGAGCTGACTACTCAGCGGTTGTAATGACATGGAGTACATCCAACCTTGGTAGTACAGTACTTCAATGGTAGAACCCTGCAGAGCTGACTACTCAGCGGTTATAATGACATGGAGAACATCCCACCCTGGTAGTAAAGTACTTCAGTGGCAGAACACTGCAGAGCTGACTACGTAGCGGTTGTAATGGCATGGAGAACATCCCCCTTGGTAGTACAGTACTTCAGTGGCAGAACCCTGCAGAGCTGACTATTCCGCAGTTGTAATGAGATGGAGAACATCCCACCTTGGTAGTACAGTACTTCAGTGGCAGAACACTGCAGGGCTGACTACTTAGAGGTTGTAATGGCATGGAGAACATCCCCCTTGGTAGTACAGTACTTCAGTGGCGGAACCCTGCAGAGCTGACTACTCAGCGGTTGTAATGACATAGAGTACATCCCCCTTGGTAGTACAGTACTTCAATGGTTGAACCCTGCAGAGCTGAGTACTCAGCGTTGTAATGATATGGAGAACATCCAACCTTGGTAATACAGTACTTCGGTGGTAGAACACTTCAGAGCTGACTACTCAGCTGTTGTAATGACATGGAGAACATCCCACCTTGGTAGTACAGTACTTCAGTGGCAGAACACTGCAGAACTGACTACTCAGCGGTTGTAATGACATAGAGTACATCCCCCTTGGTAGTACAGTACTTCAATGGTTGAACCCTGCAGAGCTGAGTACTCAGCGTTGTAATGACATGGAGAACATCCAACCTTGGTAGTACAGTACTTCGGTGGTAGAACACTTCAGAGCTGACTACTCAGCGGTTGTAATGACATGGAGAACATCCCACCTTGGTAGTACAGTACTTCAGTGGCAGAACACTGCAGAGCTGACTACTCAGCGGTTGTAATGACATGGAGAACATCCCCCTTGGTAGTACAGTACTTCAGTGGCAGAACACTGCAGGGCTGACTACTTAGAGGTTTTAATGGCATGGAGAACATCCCCCTTGGTAGTACAGTACTTCAGTGGCAGAACCCTCCAGAGCTGATTACTCAGCGGTTGTAATGACATGGAGAACAACCCACCTTGGTAGTACAGTACTTCAGTGGCAGAACACTGCAGAGCTGACTACTCAGCGGTTGTAATGACATGGAGAACATCCCCCTTGGTAGGACAGTACTTCAATGGTAGAACCCTACAGAGCCTACTACTCAGCGCTTAAATGACATGGAGAACACCACCTTGGTAGTACAGTACTTCAATGGTACAACCCTGCAGAGCTGACTACTCAGCAGTTGTAATGACATGGAGAACATCAAACCTTGGTAGTACTGTACTTCGGTGGTAGAACACTGCAGAGCTGACTACTCAGCAGTTGTAATGACATGGAGAACATCCCACCTTGGTAGTACAGTACTTCAGTGGCAGAACACTGCAGAGCTGACTACTCAGCGGTTGTAATGGCATGGAGAACATCTCCCTTGGTAGTACAGTACTTCAGTGGCAGAATCCTGCAGAGCTGACTATTCCGCAGTTGTAATGAGATGGAGAACATCCCACCTTGGTAGTACAGTACTTCAGTGGCAGAACACTGCAGGGCTGACTACTTAGAGGTTGTAATGGCATGGAGAACATCCCCCTTGGTAGTACAGTACTTCAGTGGCGGAACCCTGCAGAACTGACTACTCAGCGGTTGTAATGACATAGAGTACATCCCCCTTGGTAGTACAGTACTTCAATGGTTGAACCCTGCAGAGCTGAGTACTCAGCGTTGTAATGATATGGAGAACATCCAACCTTGGTAATACAGTACTTCGGTGGTAGAACACTTCAGAGCTGACTACTCAGCGGTTGTAATGACATGGAGAACATCCCACCTTGGTAGTACGGTACTTCAGTGGTAGAACACTTCAGAGCTGACTACTCAGCGGTTGTAATGACATGGAGAACATCCCACCTTGGTAGTACAGTACTTCAGTGGCAGAACACTGCAGGGCTGACTACTTAGAGGTTTTAATGGCATGGAGAACATCCCCCTTGGTAGTACAGTACTTCAGTGGCAGAACCCTCCAGAGCTGATTACTCAGCGGTTGTAATGACATGGAGAACAACCCACCTTGGTAGTACAGTACTTCACTGGCAGAACACTGCAGAGCTGACTACTCAGCGGTTGTAATGACATGGAGAACATCCCCCTTGGTAGGACAGTACTTCAATGGTAAAACCCTACAGAGCCTACTACTCAGCGCTTAAATGACATGGAGAACATACCACCTTGGTAGTACAGTACTTCAATGGTACAACCCTGCAGAGCTGACTACTCAGCAGTTGTAATGACATGGAGAACATCAAACCTTGGTAGTACTGTACTTCGGTGGTAGAACACTGCAGAGCTGACTACTCAGCAGTTGTAATGACATGGAGAACATCCCACCTTGGTAGTACAGTTCTTCAGTGGCAGAACACTGCAGAGCTGACTACTCAGCGGTTGTAATGACATGGAGAACATCCCACCTTGGTAGTACAGTACTTCGGTGGTAGACCCCTGCAGTGCTGACTACTCAGCTGTTGATATGACATGGAGAACATCCCAACTTGGTAGTACAGTACTTCAGTGGCAGAACCCTGCCGAGCTGACTACTCAGCGGTTGTAATGACATGGAGAACATCCCACCTTGGTTGTACAGTTCTTCAGTGCTAGAACCTAGCAGAGCTAACTACTCAGCGGTTGCAATGACATGGAGAACATCCCACCTTGGTAGTACGGTACTTCAGTGGCAGAACACTGCAGAGCTGACTACTCAGCGGTTGTAATGACATGGAGAACAACCCACCTTGGTAGTACAGTACTTCAGTGGCAGAACACTGCAGAGCTGACTACTCAGCGGTTGAAATGACATGGAGAACATCCCCCTTGGTAGTACAGTACTTCAATGGTAGAACCCTGCAGAGCTGACTACTCAGCGGTTGTAATGACATGGAGAACATCCCACAGGGCTGACTACTTAGAGGTTGTAATGGCATGGAGAACATCCCCCTTGGTAGTACAGTACTTCAATGGCAGAACCCTGCAGAGCTGACTACTCAGCGGTTGTAATGAGTTGGAGAACATCCCACCTTGGTAGTACAGTACTTCAGTGGCAGAACACTGCAGAGCTGACTACTCAGCGGTTGTAATGACATGGAGTACATCCCCCTTGGTAGTACAGAACTTCAATGGTAGAACCCTGCAGAGCTGACTTCTCAGCGGTTGTAATGACATGGAGAACATACCACCTTGGTAGTACAGTACTTCATTGGTACAACCGTGCAGAGCTAACTACTCAGCGGTTGTAATGACATGGAGAACATCCCACCTTGGTAGTACATTACTTCAGTGGTAGAACCCTGCAGAGCTGATTACTCAGCAGTTGTAATGACATAGAGTACATCCCCCTTGGTAGTACAGTACTTCAATGGTTGAACCCTGCAGAGCTGAGTACTCAGCGTTGTAATGACATGGAGAACAACCAACCTTGGTAGTACAGTACTTCGGTGGTAGAACACTTCAGAGCAGACTACTCAGCGGTTGTAATGACATGGAGAACATCCCACCTTGGTAGTACAGTACTTCAGTGGCAGAACACTGCAGAGCTGACTACTAAGCGGTTGTAATGACATGGAGAACATCCCCCTTGGTAGTACAGTACTTCAGTGGCAGAACACTGCAGGGCTGACTACTTAGAGGTTTTAATGGCATGGAGAACATCCCCCTTGGTAGTACAGTACTTCAGTGGCAGAACCCTCCAGAGCTGATTACTCAGCGGTTGTAATGACATGGAGAACAACCCACCTTGGTAGTACAGTACTTCAGTGGCAGAACACTGCAGGGCTGACTACTTAGAGGTTTTAATGGCATGGAGAACATCCCTCTTGGTAGTACAGTACTTCAGTGGCAGAACCCTCCAGAGCTGATTACTCAGCGGTTGTAATGACATGGAGAACAACCCACCTTGGTAGTACAGTACTTCAGTGGCAGAACACTGCAGAGCTGACTACTCAGCGGTTGTAATGACATGGAGAACATCCCCCTTGGTAGGACAGTACTTCAATGGTAGAACCCTACAGAGCCTACTACTCAGCGCTTAAATGACATGGAGAACATACCACCTTGGTAGTACAGTACTTCAATGGTACAACCCTGCAGAGCTGACAACTCAGCAGTTGTAATGACATGGACAACATCAAACTATGGTAGTACTGTACTTCGGTGGTAGAACACTGCAGAGCTGACTACTCAGCAGTTGTAATGACATGGAGAACATCCCATCTTGGTAGTACAGTACTTCAGTGGCAGAACACTGCAGAGCTGACTACTCAGCGGTTGTAATGACATGGAGAACATCCCACCTTGGTAGTACAGTACTTCGGTGGTAGACCCCTGCAGTGCTGACTACTCAGCTGTTGATATGACATGGAGAACATCCCAACTTGGTAGTACAGTACTTCAGTGGCAGAACCCTGCCGAGCTGACTACTCAGCGGTTGTAATGACATGGAGAACATCCCACCTTGGTTGTACAGTTCTTCAGTGCTAGAACCTAGCAGAGCTAACTACTCAGCGGTTGCAATGACATGGAGAACATCCCACCTTGGTAGTACGGTACTTCAGTGGCAGAACACTGCAGAGCTGACTACTCAGCGGTTGTAATGACATGGAGTACATCCAACCTTGGTAGTACAGTACTTCAATGGTAGAACCCTGCAGAGCTGACTACTCAGCGGTTATAATGACATGGAGAACATCCCACCCTGGTAGTAAAGTACTTCAGTGGCAGAACACTGCAGAGCTGACTACGTAGCGGTTGTAATGGCATGGAGAACATCCCCCTTGGTAGTACAGTACTTCAGTGGCAGAACCCTGCAGAGCTGACTATTCCGCAGTTGTAATGAGATGGAGAACATCCCACCTTGGTAGTACAGTACTTCAGTGGCAGAACACTGCAGGGCTGACTACTTAGAGGTTGTAATGGCATGGAGAACATCCCCCTTTGTAGTACAGTACTTCAGTGGCGGAACCCTGCAGAGCTGACTACTCAGCGGTTGTAATGACATAGAGTACATCCCCCTTGGTAGTACAGTACTTCAATGGTTGAACCCTGCAGAGCTGAGTACTCAGCGTTGTAATGACATGGAGAACATCCAACCTTGGTAATACAGTACTTCGGTGGTAGAACACTTCAGAGCTGACTACTCAGCGGTTGTAATGACATGGAGAACATCCCACCTTGGTAGTACAGTACTTCAGTGGCAGAACACTGCAGAGCTGACTACTCAGCGGTTGTAATGACATGGAGAACATCGCCCTTGGTAGTACAGTACTTCAGTGGCAGAACACTGCAGGGCTGACTACTTAGAGGTTTTAATGGCATGGAGAACATCCCTCTTGGTAGTACAGTACTTCAGTGGCAGAACCCTCCAGAGCTGATTACTCAGCGGTTGTAATGACATGGAGAACAACCCACCTTGGTAGTACAGTACTTCAGTGGCAGAACACTGCAGAGCTGACTACTCAGCGGTTGTAATGACATGGAGAACATCCCCCTTGGTAGGACAGTACTTCAATGGTAGAACCCTACAGAGCCTACTACTCAGCGCTTAAATGACATGGAGAACATACCACCTTGGTAGTACAGTACTTCAATGGTACAACCCTGCAGAGCTGACAACTCAGCAGTTGTAATGACATGGAGAACATCAAACTATGGTAGTACTGTACTTCGGTGGTAGAACACTGCAGAGCTGACTACTCAGCAGTTGTAATGACATGGAGAACATCCCATCTTGGTAGTACAGTACTTCAGTGGCAGAACACTGCAGAGCTGACTACTCAGCGGTTGTAATGACATGGAGAACATCCCACCTTGGTAGTACAGTACTTCGGTGGTAGACCCCTGCAGTGCTGACTACTCAGCTGTTGATATGACATGGAGAACATCCCAACTTGGTAGTACAGTACTTCAGTGGCAGAACCCTGCCGAGCTGACTACTCAGCGGTTGTAATGACATGGAGAACATCCCACCTTGGTTGTACAGTTCTTCAGTGCTAGAACCTAGCAGAGCTAACTACTCAGCGGTTGCAATGACATGGAGAACATCCCACCTTGGTAGTACGGTACTTCAGTGGCAGAACACTGCAGAGCTGACTACTCAGCGGTTGTAATGACATGGAGTACATCCAACCTTGGTAGTACAGTACTTCAATGGTAGAACCCTGCAGAGCTGACTACTCAGCGGTTATAATGACATGGAGAACATCCCACCCTGGTAGTAAAGTACTTCAGTGGCAGAACACTGCAGAGCTGACTACGTAGCGGTTGTAATGGCATGGAGAACATCCCCCTTGGTAGTACAGTACTTCAGTGGCAGAACCCTGCAGAGCTGACTATTCCGCAGTTGTAATGAGATGGAGAACATCCCACCTTGGTAGTACAGTACTTCAGTGGCAGAACACTGCAGGGCTGACTACTTAGAGGTTGTAATGGCATGGAGAACATCCCCCTTTGTAGTACAGTACTTCAGTTGCGGAACCCTGCAGAGCTGACTACTCAGCGGTTGTAATGACATAGAGTACATCCCCCTTGGTAGTACAGTACTTCAATGGTTGAACCCTGCAGAGCTGAGTACTCAGCGTTGTAATGACATGGAGAACATCCAACCTTGGTAATACAGTACTTCGGTGGTAGAACACTTCAGAGCTGACTACTCAGCGGTTGTAATGACATGGAGAACATCCCACCTTGGTAGTACAGTACTTCAGTGGCAGAACACTGCAGAGCTGACTACTCAGCGGTTGTAATGACATGGAGAACATCGCCCTTGGTAGTACAGTACTTCAGTGGCAGAACACTGCAGGGCTGACTACTTAGAGGTTTTAATGGCATGGAGAACATCCCCCTTGGTAGTACAGTACTTCAGTGGCAGAACCCTCCAGAGCTGATTACTCAGCGGTTTTAATGACATGGAGAACAACCCACCTTGGTAGTACAGTACTTCAGTGGCAGAACACTGCAGAGCTGACTACTCAGCGGTTGTAATGACATGGAGAACATCCCCCTTGGTAGGACAGTACTTCAATGGTAGAACCCTACAGAGCCTACTACTCAGCGCTTAAATGACATGGAGAACATACCACCTTGGTAGTACAGTACTTCAATGGTATAACCCTGCAGAGCTGACTACTCAGCAGTTGTAATGACATGGAGAACATCAAACCTATGTAGTACTGTACTTCGGTGGTAGAACACTGCAGAGCTGACTACTCAGCAGTTGTAATGACATGGAGAACATCCCACCTTGGTAGTACAGTACTTCAGTGGCAGAACACTGCAGAGCTGACTACTCAGCGGTTGTAATTACATGGAGAACATCCCACCTTGGTAGTACAGTACTTCGGTGGTAGACCCCTGCAGTGCTGACTACTCAGCTGTTGATATGACATGGAGAACATCCCAACTTGGTAGTACAGTACTTCAGTGGCAGAACCCTGCCGAGCTGACTACTCAGCGGTTGTAATGACATGGAGAACATCCCACCTTGGTTGTACAGTTCTTCAGTGCTAGAACCTAGCAGAGCTAACTACTCAGCGGTTGCAATGACATGGAGAAAATCCCACCTTGGTAGTACGGTACTTCAGTGGCAGAAAACTGCAGAGCTGACTACTCAGCGGTTGTAATGACATGGAGTACATCCAACCTTGGTAGTACAGTACTTCGGTGGTAGAAAACTGCAGAGCTGACTACTCAGCGGTTGTAATGACAAGGAGAACATCCCACCTTGGTAGTACAGTACTTCAGTGGCAGAACACTGCAGAGCTGACTACTCAGCGGTTGAAATGACATGGAGAACATCCCCCTTGGTAGTACAGTACTTCAATGGTAGAACCCTGCAGAGCTGACTACTCAGCGGTTGTAATGACATGGAGAACATCCCACAGGGCTGACTACTTAGAGGTTGTAATGGCATGGAGAACATCCCCCTTGGTAGTACAGTACTTCAATGGCAGAACCCTGCAGAGCTGACTACTCAGCGGTTGTAAAGAGTTGGAGAACATCCCACCTTGGTAGTACAGTACTTCAGTGGCAGAACACTGCAGAGCTGACTACTCAGCGGTTGTAATGACATGGAGTACATCCCCCTTGGTAGTACAGAACTTCATTGGTAGAACCCTGCAGAGCTGACTTCTCAGCGGTTGTAATGACATGGAGAACATACCACCTTGGTAGTACAGTACTTCAATGGTACAACCGTGCAGAGCTAACTACTCAGCGGTTGTAATGACATGGAGAACATCCCACCTTGGTAGTAAAGTACTTCAGTGGTAGAACCCTGCAGAGCTGACTACTCAGCGGTTGTAATGACATGGAGTACATCCAACCTTGGTAGTACAGTACTTCGGTGGTAGAAAACTGCAGAGCTGACTACTCAGCGGTTGTAATGACAAGGAGAACATCCCACCTTGGTAGTACAGTACTTCAGTGGCAGAACACTGCAGAGCTGACTACTCAGCGGATGTAATGAAATGGAGAACATCCCCCTTTGGTAGTACAGTACTTCAAAAGGTAGAAACATGAAGAGCTAACTACTCAGCGGTTGTAATGACATGGAGAATATCCCACCTTGGTAGTACAGTACTTCAGTGGTAGAACCCTGCAGAGTTGATTACTCAGCAGTTGTAATGACATGGAGAACATCCCCCTTGGTAGTACAGTACTTCAGTGGTAGAACCTTGCAGAGCTGACTACTCAGCGGTTGCAATGACATGGAAAAAATCCCACCTTGGTAGTACAGTACTTCGGTGGTAGAACACTGCAGTGCTGACTACTCAGCGGTTTTAATGATATGGAGAACATCCCACCTTGGTAGTACAGTACTTCAGCGGCAGAACCCTACCGAGCTGACTACTCAGCGGTTGTAATGACATGGAGAACATCCCACCTTGGTAGTACAGTACTTCGGTGGTAGAACCCTGCAGTACTGACTACTCAGCGGTTGTAATGACATGGAGAACATCCCACCTTGTTAGTACAGTACTTCAGTGGCAGAACCCTGCCGAGCTGACTACTCAGCGGTTGTAATGACATGGAGAACATCCAACCTTGGTTGTACAGTACTTCAGTGGTAGAACCTTGCAGAGCTGACTACTCAGCGGTTGCTATGACATGGAGAACATCCCACCTTGGTAGTACAGTACTTCAGTGGCAGAACCCTGCCGAGCTGACTACTCAGCGGTTAATGACATGGAGAACATCCCCCTTGGTAGTACAGTACTTCAATGGTAGAACTCTGCAGAGCTGTCTACTCAGCGCTTGTAATGACATGGAGAACATCCCACAGGGCTGACTACTTAGAGGTTGTAATGGCATGGAGAACATCCCCCTTGGTAGTTCAGTACTTCAGTTGCAGAACCCTGCAGAGCTGACTACTCAGCGTTTGTAATGAGTTGGAGAACATCCCACCTTGGTAGTACAGTACTTCAGTGGCAGAACACTGCAGAGCTGCCTACTCAGCGGTTGTAATGACATGGAGTACATCCCCCTTGGTAGTACATAACTTCAATGGTAGATCCCTGCAGAGCTGACTACTCAGCGGTTGTAATGACATGGAGAACATACCACCTTGGCAGTACAGTACTTCAATGGTACAAACGTGCAGAGCTGACTACTCAGCGGTTGTAATAACATGGAGAACATCCCACCCTGGTAGTACAGTACTTCAGTGGCAGAACACTGCAGAGCTGACTACTCAGCGGTTGTAATGACATGGAGAACATCCCACAGGGCTGACTACTTAGAGGTTGTAATGGCATGGAGAACATCCACCTTGGTAGTTCAGTACTTCAGTGGCAGAACCCTGCAGAGCTGACTACTCAGCGGTTGTAATGACATGGAGAATATACCACCTTGGTAGTACAGTACTTCGGTGGTAGAACCCTGCAGAACTGACTACTCAGCGGTTGTCATGAAATGGAGAACATCCCACCTTGGTAGTACAGTACTTCGGTGGCAGTACACTGCGGAGTTGACTACTCAGCGGTTGTCATGACATGGATAATATCCCACCTTGTTAGTACAGTACTTCGTTGGTAGAACCCTGCAGAGCTGACTACTCAGCGGTTGTAATGACATGGAGAACATCCCACCTTGGTAGTACAGTACTTCAGTGGTAGAACCCTGCAGAGCTGACTACTCAGCGGTTGTAATGACTAGGAGAACATCCCACCCTGGTAGTACAGTACTTCAGTGGCAGAACACTGCAGAGCTGACGACTCAGCGGTTGTAATGAAATGGAGAACATCCCCGTTTGGTAGTACAGTACTTCAAAGGTAGAACCCTGAAGAGCTAACTACTCAGCGGTTGTAATGACATGGAGAACATCCCACCCTGGTAGTACAGTACTTCAGTGGTAGAACCCTGCAGAGCTGATTACTCAGCAGTTGTAATGACATGGAGAACATCCCCCTTGGTAGTACAATACTTCAGTGGTAGAACCTTGCAGAGCTGACTACTCAGCGGTTGCAATGACATGGAGAACATCCCACCTTGGTAGTACAGTACTTCGGTGGTAGAACACTGCAGTGCTGACTACTCAGCGGTTTTAATGATATGGAGAACATCCCACCTTGGTAGTACAGTACTTCAGTGGCAGAACCCTGCCGAGCTGACTACTCAGCGGTTGTAATGACATGGAGAACATCCATCTTGGTTGTACAGTACTTCAGTGGTAGAACCTTGCAGAGCTGACTACTCAGCGGTTGCTATGACATGGAGAACATCCCACCTTGGTAGTACAGTACTTCAGTGGCAGAACACTGCAGAGCTGACTACTCAGCGGTTGTAATGACATGGAGTACATCCAACCTTGGTAGTACAGTACTTCGGTGGTAGAACACTGCAGTGCTGACTACTCAGCGGTTGTAATGACATGGAGAACATCCCACCTTGGTAGTACAGTACTTCAGTGGCAGAACACTGCACAGCTGACTACTCAGCGGTTGTAATGACATGGAGAACATCCCCCTTGGTAGGACAGTACTTCAATGGTAGAACCCTACAGAGCCTACTACTCAGCGCTTAAATGACATGGAGAACATACCACCTTGGTAGTACAGTACTTCAATGGTACAACCCTGCAGAGCTGACTACTCAGCAGTTGTAATGACATGGAGAACATCAAACCTTGGTAGTACTGTACTTCAGTGGCAGAACACTGCAGAGCTGACTACTCAGCGGTTGTAATGACATGGAGAACATCCCACCTTGGTAGTACAGTACTTCGGTGGTAGACCCCTGCAGTGCTGACTACTCAGCTGTTGATATGACATGGAGAACATCCCAACTTGGTAGTACAGTACTTCAGTGGCAGAACCCTGCCGAGCTGACTACTCAGTGGTTGTAATGACATGGAGAACATCCCACCTTGGTTGTACAGTTCTTCAGTGCTAGAACCTAGCAGAGCTAACTACTCAGCGTTTGCAATGACATGGAGAACATCCCACCTTGGTAGTACGGTACTTCAGTGGCAGAACACTGCAGAGCTGAATACTCAGCGGTTGTAATGACAAGGAGAACATCCCACCTTGGTAGTACAGTACTTCAGTGGCAGAACACTGCAGAGCTGACTACTCAGCGGTTGAAACGACATGGAGAACATCCCCCTTGGTAGTACAGTACTTCAATGGTAGAACCCTGCAGAGCTGACTACTCAGCGGTTGTAATGACATGGAGAACATCCCACAGGGCTGACTACTTAGAGGCTGTAATGGCATGGAGAACATCCCCCTTGGTAGTACAGTACTTCAATGGCAGAACCCTGCAGAGCTGACTACTCAGCGGTTGTAATGAGTTGGAGAACATCCCACCTTGGTAGTACAGTACTTCAGTGGCAGAACACTGCAGAGCTGACTACTCAGCGGTTGTAATGACATGGAGTACATCCCCCTTGGTAGTACAGAACTTCAATGGTAGAACCCTGCAGAGCTGACTTCTCAGCGGTTGTAATGACATGGAGAACATACCACCTTGGTAGTACAGTACTTCATTGGTACAACCGTGCAGAGCTAACTACTCAGCGGTTGTAATGACATGGAGAACATCCCACCTTGGTAGTACAGTACTTCAGTGGTAGAACCCTGCAGAGCTGATTACTCAGCAGTTGTAATGACATAGAGTACATCCCCCTTGGTAGTACAGTACTTCAATGGTTGAACCCTGCAGAGCTGAGTACTCAGCGTTGTAATGACATGGAGAACATACAACCTTGGTAGTACAGTACTTCGGTGGTAGAACACTTCAGAGCAGCCTACTCAGCGGTTGTAATGACATGGAGAACATCCCACCTTGGTAGTACAGTACTTCAGTGGCAGAACACTGCAGAGCTGACTACTCAGCTGTTGTAATGACATGGAGAACATCCCCCTTGGTAGTACAGTACTTCAGTGGCAGAACACTGCAGGGCTGACTACTTAGAGGTTTTAATGGCATGGAGAACATCCCCCTTGGTAGTACAGTACTTCAGTGGCAGAACCCTCCAGAGCTGATTACTCAGCGGTTGTAATGACATGGAGAACAACCCACCTTGGTAGTACAGTACTTCAGTGGCAGAAAACTGCAGGGCTGACTACTTAGAGGTTTTAATGGCATGGAGAACATCCCCCTTGAAAGTACAGTACTTCAGTGGCAGAACCCTCCAGAGCTGAAAACTCAGCGGTTGTAATGACATGGAGAACAACCCACCTTGGTAGTACAGTACTTCAGTGGCAGAACACTGCAGAGCTGACTACTCAGCGGTTGTAATGACATGGAGAAAATCCCCCTTGGTAGGACAGTACTTTAATTGTAGAACCCTACAGAGCCTACTACTCAGCGCTTAAATGACATGGAGAACATACCACCTTGGTAGTACAGTACTTCAATGGTACAACCCTGCAGAGCTGACTACTCAGCAGTTGTAATGACATGGAGAACATCAAACCTTGGTAGTACTGTACTTCGGTGGTAGAACACTGCAGAGCTGACTACTCAGCAGTTGTAATGACATGGAGAACATCCCACCTTGGTAGTACAGTACTTCAGTGGCAGAACACTGCAGAGCTGACTACTCAGCGGTTGTAATGACATGGAGAACATCCCACCTTGGTAGTACAGTACTTCGGTGGTAGACCCCTGCAGTGCTGACTACTCAGCTGTTGATATGACATGGAGAACATCCTAACTTGGTAGTACAGTACTTCAGTGGCATAACCCTGCCGAGCTGACTACTCAGCGGTTGTAATGACATGGAGAACATCCCACCTTGGTTGTACAGTTCTTCAGTGCTAGAACCTAGCAGAGCTAACTACTCAGCGGTTGCAATGACATGGAGAACATCCCACCTTGGTAGTACGGTACTTCAGTGGCAGAACACTGCAGAGCTGACTACTCAGCGGTTGTAATGACATAGAGTACATCCAACCTTAGTAGTACAGTACTTCAATGGTAGAACCCTGCAGAGCTGACTACTCAGCGGTTATAATGACATGGAGAACATCCCACTCTGGTAGTAAAGTACTTCAGTGGCAGAACACTGCAGAGCTGACTACGTAGCGGTTGTAATGGCATGGAGAACATCCCCCTTGGTAGTACAGTACATCAGTGGCAGAACCCTGCAGACCTGACTATTGCGCAGTTGTAATGAGATGGAGAACATCCCACCTTGGTAGTACAGTACTTCAGTGGCAGAATACTGCAGGGCTGACTACTTAGAGGTTGTAATGGCATGGAGAACATCCCCCTTGGTAGTACAGTACTTCAGTGGCGGAACCCTGCAGAGCTGACTACTCAGCGGTTGTAATGACATAGAGTACATCCCCCTTGGTAGTACAGTACTTCAATGGTTGAACCCTGCAGAGCTGAGTACTCAGCGTTGTAATGACATGGAGAACATCCAACCTTGGTAATACAGTTCTTTGGTGGTAGAACACTTCAGAGCTGACTACTCAGCGGTTGTAATGACATGGAGAACATCCCACCTTGGTAGTACAGTATTTCAGTGGCAGAACACTGCAGAGCTGACTACTCAGCGGTTGTAATGACATGGAGAACATCCCCCTTGGTAGTACAGTACTTCAGTGGCAGAACACTGCAGGGCTTACTACTTAGAGGTTTTAATGGCATGGAGAACATCCCCCTTGGTAGTACAGTACTTCAGTGGCAGAACCCTCCAGAGCTGATTACTCAGCGGTTTTAATGACATGGAGAACAACCCACCTTGGTAGTACAGTACATCAGTGGCAGAACCCTGCAGAGCTGACTACTCAGCGGTTGTAATGACATGGAGAACATCCCCCTTGGTAGGACAGTACTTCAATGGTAGAACCCTACAGAGCCTACTACTCAGCGCTTAAATGACATGGAGAACATACCACCTTGGTAGTACAGTACTTCAATGGTACAACCCTGCAGAGCTGACTACTCAGCAGTTGTAATGACATGGAGAACATCAAACCTTTGTAGTACTGTACTTCGGTGGTAGAACACTGCAGAGCTGACTACTCAGCAGTTGTAATGACATGGAGAACATCCCACCTTGGTAGTACAGTACTTCAGTGGCAGAACAATGCAGAGCTGACTACTCAGCGGTTGTAATGACATGGAGAACATCCCACCTTGGTAGTACAGTACTTAGGTGGTAGACCCCTGCAGTGCTGACTACTCAGCTGTTGATATGACATGGAGAACATCCCAACTTGGTAGTACAGTACTTCAGTGGCAGAACCCTGCCGAGCTGACTACTCAGCGGTTGTAATGACATGGAGAACATCCCACCTTGGTTGAACAGTTCTTCAGTGCTAGAACCTAGCAGAGCTAACTACTCAGCGGTTGCAATGACATGGAGAAAATCCCACCTTGGTAGTACGGTACTTCAGTGGCAGAACACTGCAGAGCTGACTACTCAGCGGTTGTAATGACATGGAGTTCATCCAACCTTGGTAGTACAGTACTTCGGTGGTAGAAAACTGCAGAGCTGACTACTCAGCGGTTGTAATGACAAGGAGAACATCCCACCTTGGTAGTATAGTACTTCAGTGGCAGAACACTGCAGAGCTGACTACTCAGCGGTTGAAATGACATGGAGAACATCCCCCTTGGTAGTACAGTACTTCAATGGTAGAACCCTGCAGAGCTGACTACTCAGCGGTTGTAATGACATGGAGAACATCCCACAGGGCTGACTACTTAGAGGTTGTAATGGCATGGAGAACATCCCCCTTGGTAGTACAGTACTTCAATGGCAGAACCCTGCAGAGCTGACTACTCAGCGGTTGTAATGAGTTGGAGAACATCCCACCTTGGTAGTACAGTACTTCAGTGGCAGAACACTGCAGAGCTGACTACTCAGCGGTTGTAATGACATGGAGTACATCCCCCTTGGTAGTACAGAACTTCAATGGTAGAACCCTGCAGAGCTGACTTCTCAGCGGTTGTAATGACATGGAGAACATACCACCTTGGTAGTACAGAACTTCAATGGTACAACCGTGCAGAGCTAACTACTCAGCGGTTGTAATGACATGGAGAACATCCCACCTTGGTAGTAAAGTACTTCAGTGGTAGAACCCTGCAGAGCTGATTACTCAGCAGTTGTAATGACATGGAGAACATCCAACCTTGGTAGTACAGTACTTTGGTGGTAGAAAACTGCAGAGCTGACTACTCAGCGGTTGTAATGACATGGAGAAAATCCCACCCTGGTAGTACAGTACTTCAGTGGCAGAACACTGCAGAGCTGACGACTCAGCGGATGTAATGAAATGGAGAACATCCCCCTTTGGTAGTACAGTACTTCAAAAGGTAGAAACATGAAGAGCTAACTACTCAGCGGTTGTAATGACATGGAGAATATCCCACCTTGGTAGTACAGTACTTCAGTGGTAGAACCCTGCAGAGCTGATTACTCAGCAGTTGTAATGACATGGAGAACATCCCCCTTGGTAGTACAGTACTTCAGTGGTAGAACCTTGCAGAGCTGACTACTCAGCGGTTGCAATGACATGGAAAAAATCCCACCTTGGTAGTACAGGACTTCGGTGGTAGAACACTGCAGTGCTGACTACTCAGCGGTTTTAATGATATGGAGAACATCCCACCTTGGTAGTACAGTACTTCAGCGGCAGAACCCTACCGAGCTGACTACTCAGCGGTTGTAATGACATGGAGAACATCCCACCTTGGTAGTACAGTACTTCGGTGGTAGAACCCTGCAGTACTGACTACTCAGCGGTTGTAATGACATGGAGAACATCCCACCTTGGTAGTACAGTACTTCAGTGGAAGAACCCTGCCGAGCTGACTACTCAGCGGTTGTAATGACATGGAGAACATCCAACCTTGGTTGTACAGTACTTCAGTGGTAGAACCCTGCAGAGCTGATTACTCAGCAGTTGTAATGACATGGAGAACATCCAACCTTGGTAGTACAGTACTTTGGTGGTAGAAAACTGCAGAGCTGACTACTCAGCGGTTGTAATGACATGGAGAACATCCCACCCTGGTAGTACAGTACTTCAGTGGCAGAACACTGCAGAGCTGACGACTCAGCGGATGTAATGAAATGGAGAACATCCCCCTTTGGTAGTGCAGTACTTCAAAAGGTAGAAACATGAAGAGCTAACTACTCAGCGGTTGTAATGACATGGAGAATATTCCACCTTGGTAGTACAGTACTTCAGTGGTAGAACCCTGCAGAGCTGATTACTCAGCAGTTGTAATGACATGGAGAACATCCCCCTTGGTAGTACAGTACTTCAGTGGTAGAACCTTGCAGAGCTGACTACTCAGCGGTTGCAATGACATGGAAAAAATCCCACCTTGGTAGTACAGGACTTCGGTGGTAGAACACTGCAGTGCTGACTACTCAGCGGTTTTAATGATATGGAGAACATCCCACCTTGGTAGTACAGTACTTCAGCGGCAGAACCCTACCGAGCTGACTACTCAGCGGTTGTAATGACATGGAGAACATCCCACCTTGGTAGTACAGTACTTCGGTGGTAGAACCCTGCAGTACTGACTACTCAGCGGTTGTAATGACATGGAGAACATCCCACCTTGGTAGTACAGTACTTCAGTGGCAGAACCCTGCCGAGCTGACTAATCAGTGGTTGTAATGACATTGAGAACATCCAACCTTGGTTGTACAGTACTTCAGTGGTAGAACCTTGCAGAGCTGACTACTCAGCGGTTGCTATGACATGGAGAACATCCCACCTTGGTAGTACAGTACTTCAGTGGCAGAACCCTGCCGAGCTGACTACTCAGCGGTTGTAATGACATGGAGATCATCCCCCTTGGTAGTACAGTACTTCAATGGTAGAACTCTGCAGAGCTGTCTACTCAGCGCTTGTAATGACATGGAGAACATCCCACAGGGCTGACTACTTAGAGGTTGTAATGGCATGGAGAACATCCCCCTTGGTAGTTCAGTACTTCAGTGGCAGAACCCTGCAGAGCTGACTACTCAGCGTTTGTAATGAGTTGGAGAACATCCCACCTTCGTAGTACAGTACTTCAGTGGCAGAACACTGCAGAGCTGCCTACTCAGCGGTTGTAATGACATGGAGTACATCCCCCTTGGTAGTACAGAACTTTAATGGTAGATCCCTGCAGAGCTGACTACTCAGCGGTTGTAATGACATGGAGAACATACCACCTTGGCAGTACAGTACTTCAATGGTACAAACGTGCAGAGCTGACTACTCAGCGGTTGTAATAACATAGAGAACATCCCACCCTGGTAGTACAGTACTTCAGTGGCAGAACACTGCAGAGCTGACTACTCAGCGGTTGTAATGACATGGAGAACATCCCACAGGGCTGACTACTTAGAGGTTGTAATGGCATGGAGAACATCCACCTTGGTAGTTCAGTACTTCAGTGGCAGAACCCCGCAGAGCTGACTACTCAGCGGTTGTAATGACATGGAGAATATCCCACCTTGGTAGTACAGTACTTCGGTGGTAGAACCCTGCAGAACTGACTACTCAGCGGTTGTCATGAAATGGAGAACATCCCACCTTGGTAGTACAGTACTTCGGTGGCAGAACACTGCGGAGCTGACTACTCAGCGGTTGTCATGACATGGATAATATCCCACCTTGGTAGTACAGTACTTCGTTGGTAGAACCCTGCAGAGCTGACTACTCAGCGGTTGTAATGACATGGAGAACATCCCACCTTGGTAGTACAGTACTTCAGTGGTAGAACCCTGCAGAGCTGATTACTCAGCAGTTGTAATGACTTGGAGAAAATCCAACCTTGGTAGTACAGTACTATGGTGGTAGAACACTGCAGAGCTGACTACTCAGCGGTTGTAATGACATGGAGAACATCCCACCCTGGTAGTACAGTACTTCAGTGGCAGAACACTGCAGAGCTGACGACTCAGCGGTTGTAATGAAATGGAGAACATCCCCGTTTGGTAGTACAGTACTTCAAAGGTAGAACCCTGAAGAGCTAACTACTCAGCGGTTGTAATGACATGGAGAACATCCCACCCTGGTAGTACAGTACTTCAGTGGTAGAACCCTGCAGAGCTGATTACTCAGCAGTTGTAATGACATGGACAACATCCCCCTTGGTAGTACAGTACTTCAGTGGTAGAACCTTGCAGAGCTGACTACTCAGCGGTTGCAATGACATGGAGAACATCCCACCTTGGTAGTACAGTACTTCGGTGGTAGAACACTGCAGTTCTGACTACTCAGCGGTTTTAATGATATGGAGAACATCCCACCTTGGTAGTACAGTACTTCAGTGGCAGAACCCTGCCGAGCTGACTACTCAGCGGTTGTAATGACATGGAGAACATCCAAACTTGGTTGTACAGTACTTCAGTGGTAGAACCTTGCAGAGCTGACTACTCAGCGGTTGCTATGACATGGAGAACATCCCACCTGGGTAGTACAGTACTTCAGTGGCAGAACACTGCAGAGCTGACTACTCAGCGGTTGTAATAACATGGAGAACATCCCACCCTGGTAGTACAGTACTTCAGTGGCAGAACACTGCAGAGCTGACTACTCAGCGGTTGTAATGGCATGGAGAACATCCACCTTGGTAGTTCAGTACTTCAGTGGCAGAACCCTGCAGAGCTGACTACTCAGCGGTTGTAATGACATGGAGAATATCCCACCTTGGTAGTACAGTACTTCGGTGGTAGAACCCTGCAGAACTGACTACTCAGCGGTTGTCATGAAATGGAGAACATCCCACCTTGGTAGTACAGTACTTCGGTGGCAGAACACTGCGGAGCTGACTACTCAGCGGTTGTCATGACATGGATAATATCCCACCTTGGTAGTACAGTACTTCGTTGGTAGAACCCTGCAGAGCTGACTACTCAGCGGTTGTAATGACATGGAGAACATCCCACCTTGGTAGTACAGTACTTCAGTGGTAGAACCCTGCAGAGCTGATTACTCAGCAGTTGTAATGACTTGGAGAAAATCCAACCTTGGTAGTACAGTACTATGGTGGTAGAACACTGCAGAGCTGACTACTCAGCGGTTGTAATGACATGGAGAACATCCCACCCTGGTAGTACAGTACTTCAGTGGCAGAACACTGCAGAGCTGACGACTCAGCGGTTGTAATGAAATGGAGAACATCCCCGTTTGGTAGTACAGTACTTCAAAGGTAGAACCCTCAAGAGCTAACTACTCAGCGGTTGTAATGACATGGAGAACATCCCACCCTGGTAGTACAGTACTTCAGTGGTAGAACCCTGCAGAGCTGATTACTCAGCAGTTGTAATGACATGGAGAACATCCCCCTTGGTAGTACAGTACTTCAGTGGTAGAACCTTGCAGAGCTGACTACTCAGCGGTTGCAATGACATTGAGAACATCCCACCTTGGTAGTACAGTACTTCGGTGGTAGAACACTGCAGTGCTGACTACTCAGCGGTTTTAATGATATGGAGAACATCCCACCTTGGTAGTACAGTACTTCAGTGGCAGAACCCTGCCGAGCTGACTACTCAGCGGTTGTAATGACATGGAGAACATCCAAACTTGGTTGTACAGTTCTTCAGTGGTAGAACCTTGCAGAGCTGACTACTCAGCGGTTGCTATGACATGGAGAACATCCAACCTTGGTAGTACAGTACTTCGGTGGTAGAACACTGCAGTGCTGACTACTCAGCGGTTGTAATGACATGGATAACATCCCACCTTGGTAGTACAGTACTTCAGTGGCAGAACACTGCACAGCTGACTACTCAGCGGTTGTAATGACATGGAGTACATCCCCCTTGGTAGTACAGAACTTCAATGGTAGATCCCTGCAGAGCTGACTACTCAGCGGTTTTAATGACATGCAGAACATACCACCTTGGTAGTACAGTACTTCAATGGTACAACCGTGCAGAGCTGACTACTCAGCGGTTGTAATAACATGATGAACATCCCACCCTGGTAGTACAGTACTCCAGTGGCAGAACACTGCAGAGCTGACTACTCAGCGGTTGTAATGACATGGAGAACATCCCACAGGGCTGACTACTTAGAGGTTGTAATGGCATGGAGAACATCCCCCTTGGTAGTTCAGTACTTCAGTGGCAGAACCCTGCAGAGCTGACTACTCAGCGTTTGTAATGAGTTGGAGAACATCCCACCTTGGTAGTACAGTACTTCAGTGGCAGAACACTGCAGAGCTGACTACTCAGCGGTTGTAATGACATGGAGTACATCCCCCTTGGTAGTACAGAACTTCAATGGTAGATCCCTGCAAAGCTGACTACTCAGTGGTTGTAATGACATGGAGAACATACCACCTTGGTAGTACAGTACTTCAATGGTACAACCGTGCAGAGCTGACTACTCAGCGGTTGTAATAACATGGAGAATATCCCACCCTGGTAGTACAGTACTTCAGTGGCAGAACACTGCAGAGCTGACTACTCAGCGGTTGTAATGACATGGAGAACATTCCACCTTGGTAGTACAGTACTTCAGTGGTAGAACCCTGCAGAGCTGATTACTCAGCAGATGAAATGACATGGAGAAAATCCCCCTTGGTAGTACAGTACTTCAGTGGTAGAACCTTGCAGAGCTGACTACTCAGCGGTTGCAATGACATGGAGAACATCCCACCTTTCGTAGTACAGTACTTCAGTGGCAGAACACTGCAGAGCTGACTACTCAGCGGTTGTAATAACATGGAGAATATCCCACCCTGGTAGTACAGTACTTCAGTGGCAGAACACTGCAGAGCTGACTACTCAGCGATTGTAATGACATGGAGAACATCCCACCTTGGTAGTACAGTACTTCAGTGGTAGAACCCTGCAGAGCTGATTACTCAGCAGTTGAAATGACATGGAGAACATCCCCCTTGGTAGTACAGTACTTTAGTGGTAGAACTTTGCAGAGCTGACTACTCAGCGGTTGCAATGACATGGAGAACATCTCACCTTGGTAGTACAGTACTTCAGTGGCAGAACACTGCAGAGCTGACTACTCAGCGGTTGTAATGACATGGAGAATATGCCACCTTGGTAGTACAGTACTTCGGTGGTAGAACCCTGCAGAGCTGACTACTCAGCGGTTGTAATGACATGGAGAATATCCCACCTTGGTAGTATAGTACTTCGGTGGTAGAACCCTGCAGAGCTGACTACTCAGCGGTTGTCATGAAATGGAGAACATCCCACCTTGGTAGTACAGTACTTCGGTGGCAGAACACTGCGGAGCTGACTACTCAGCGGTTGTCATGACATGGAGAATATCCCACCTTGGTAGTACAGTACTTCGTTGGTAGAACCCTGCAGAGCTGACTACTCAGCGGTTGTAATGACATGGAGAATATCCCACCTTGGTAGTACAGTACTTCGGTGGTAGATCCCTGCAGAGCTGACTACTCAGCGGTTGTCATGCAATGGAGAACATCCCACCTTGGTAGTACAGTGCTTCGGCGGCAGAACACTGCACAGCTGACTACTCAGCGGTTGTCATGAAATGGAGAACATCCCACCTTGGTAGTACAGTACTTCGGTGGCAGAACACTGCGGAGCTGACTACTCAGCGGTTGTCATGACATGGAGAATATCCCACCTTGCTAGTACAGTACTTCGTTGGTAGAACCCTGCAGAGCTGACTACTCAGCGGTTGTAATGACATGGAGAATATCCCACCTTTGTAGTACAGTACTTCGGTGGTAGATCCCTGCAGAGCTGACTACTCAGCGGTTGTCATGCAATGGAGAACATCCCACCTTGGTAGTACAGTGCTTCGGCGGCAGAACACTGCACAGCTGACTACTCAGTGGTTGTAATGACATGGAGAACATACTCTTTGTTAGTACAGTACTTCGGTGGCAGAACCCTGCACGGCTGACTATTCAGCGTTTTTAATGACAAGGAGCACATCCCCATTGGTAAGTGTCTCAAATCATATTCTTCACATGCAGATTACATTTCCTATTATAAATGTAGGCCGTTTAACAGATTGAAGAACGGTCTTGCCTGATATTGATTTTTTATTTTGACTTAAAAGTGACTTTTTACCTCTGTAAAATTTTTTAACTCTTTGGTATTTTATTTAGTTAGTAGATAAAGGCACTTGGGAAAACTTGGTAGGCTCTGCATGCAAGTGTCTCTCATAGTTTAAACCATGTACCAATGATGATAAAAACATTGAAATTAATGTATTATGTAATCCGTTATTCTTGGTTGCAATTCAAATAGAGTAAACATGTCTTTAGATTAGGTTTATAATTTAAAACCCTCATAAACGTAAGAGTATGCATTTTAAATTTCCAAGTTTTTAACTTTAAAATAATCGTTAATTTTTTAAATTATGAAAATATATTTTTGACAATAAAAAGTGGGGGAGGTACATCATTTAATATCCTGTTAGCCTTAAGATTTTTGAAATACCAATTTAGCCCACAAAAATAAACAGTCTGTATATTGTGGCCTTAGTGTGATGTACCCAAATGTTTTAAAAAAATATTTATGCGAACTGTAAGACTATTTTGCTTTTGTAAATCGGGTGTGAGGTGTTGATTTAATTAACTGAATATAGAGAAGTTTGAATTGATGAAATGTGTACGCACCGATAGTTTCTATGAACTTAATGAATAGTAAATAATGAATTAATTTCTCTTATCCATGTTCCATACAACTTTTTAATTATAAGCTCCTGTCTATTTTCTTATGATTATATTAATACTTTTTTCTATAACTTGGAGCAACAGCAACAAAAACAGTCAAACCGTATAGACTTTCAGTGATAAATTATATAACTATATTTACCTAAACTAGCTCGAGTATCGCATTTCTCACAGGCGATAGAAAACGAAATAGTTTGGAATCTGTAAATTGTTTTTATGTTACCATAGTTTTACAAAAAATAACCTAAATTATTTATTGTTCTTCTAATTCGCACTTTATTCTCTTCATGATGATAACCGCACACTTATGCTATGTTTCCACTATGGCTACCTATTGTATGTCTAATGAAATTATATTTCATACAGCCATTATTTTTGGTAACATAGGACTGACCTAAACAGCCAGACGACATCATAAACATTTTTTAGGATAGAAAAAATAACTATACAAGTTTTGGAAGTTAAAATATTTTAAAAATAAGCTTTATAAACCGGTTAAAAATACGCAATAAAATATAAAAACAAGTATTTTTCTCTACTGTACTATTTAGGCTATGCTGTAATTGTAACCATTAAAAACTTAAGCTTTTGCTTCACATATTTTATGTGAAACAGATAGTGGCATGAGACAGGAACACAATAAGTTGTCAGAGAGTCACATTACCTTCATGATAACAACGCACAAAGGTGTTTGTGAGGAAGGCAAGTGGCGCATGGAAGGATTCACGACTTGAAAGGAGAAGCCGATCTTGTGATCCATTGACAACGATCAGAGAACGTTTATTCGCATTTTCCTGAGAATAGTAATTTATAACTAAGAAACCATTGGCAAGTTGTGATTAGCTCCAGGATGTTTACATTTAATTTATTTGTGTCGATACATTTTTTTGTGAAAGGCAGATCACTGTTCCCCTAAAGTATAAATTTAAATAAACTAAATTATAAAATATATACAAAGGTTTCTGCAGTGACCAAGAGGTTATTTGTGTACTTCATATAATTAAATTCACTTTCATTATTTTTCCATACTTATCGATTGACGTCATGATTATAAACTCGACAACAAGTCTTTGGTTTCATAAATTGTCTAACAAACTCTATGCTTTATACAATTCCGTATTAATAATAAACAAAATAAGATTGTATTATCCTTGTCCTATATATGTTTCAACGGATAGTTGAGTGTTATAGTAGACAAGGTGTGTGTCAAACTATTCTTTTTCATAATAAAACAACTCAGATTTATAATCTCCCAGCTTCGTCTAATAACTATTTACGACACTCTCTTACACAGTAGTGTAAGATAATGCATGCATGGCACTGTGGGGGCATTCCCCGGTGGCAAAGGATAAACTACTTCTACAAACAAGGTCATTAGAATTAAAACATCCTCGAAGCACAATGAGCACTACCGACCCATTTTCTGTAAACATTGTATTCTCACAATATTTAGTCAGTGCATTTTTGTCAACATAGTTTTCTCAAAGAAAACATAATTGTTATCGGAGGGGAAACATAAACATTATGGGACCCGTCAAGGACAGGACCTAGTTATGCCACGGTGTCACGACAGCCGTCGAGCACAGGACATAGTTATGTCACGGTGTCACCCCAGCCGTCGAGCGCAGGACCTAGTTATGCCACGGTGTCACCCCAGCCGCCTAGTGCAGGGCCTAGTTATGCCACGGTGTCACCCCAGCCGTATAGCGCATGACCTAGTTATGCCACGGTGTCACCCCAGCCGCCTAGTGCAGGGCCTAGTTATGCCACGGTGTCACCCCAGCCGTCGAGCGCAGGACCTAGTTATGCCACGTTGTCACCCCAGCCGTCTAGTGCGGGGCCTAGTTATGCCACGGTGTCACCCCAGCCGTCGAGCGCAGGACCTAGTTATGCCACGGTGTCACCCCAGCCGTATAGCGCATGACCTAGTTATGCCACGGTGTCACCCCTGCCGTCTAGTGCAGGGCCTAGTTATGCCACGGTGTCACCCCAGCCGTCGAGTGCAGGACCTATTTATGCCACGGTGTCACCCCAGCCGTATAGCGCATGACCTAGTTATGCCACGGTGTCACCCCAGCCACCTAGTTATGCCACAGTGTCACCCCAGCCGTTTAGCGCAGGACCTAGTTATGCCACGGTGGCACCCCAGCCGCCTAGTGCAGGAACTAGTTATGCCACGGTGTCACCCCAGCCGTCGAGCGCAGGACCTAGTTATGCCACGGTGTCACCCCAGCTGCCTAGTGCAGGACCTAGTTATGCCACGATGTCACCCCAGCCGCCTAGTTATGCCACGGTGTCACCCCAGCCCTCGAGCGCAGGACCTAGTTATGCCACGGTGTCACCCAGCCTTATAGCGCAGGACCTAGTTATGGCACGGTGTCACCCCAGCCGCCTAGTGCAGGGCCTAGTTATGCCACGGTGTCACCCCAGCCGTCGAGCGCAGGACCTAGTTATGCCACGGTGTCACCCAGCCTTATAGCGCAGGACCTAGTAGTTATGCCACGGTGTCACCCCAGCCGCCTAGTTATGCCACGGTGTCACCCCAGCCGTTTAGCGCAGGACCTAGTTATGCCACGGTGGCACCCCAGCCGCCTAGTGCAGGAACTAGTTATGCCACGGTGTCACCCCAGCCGTCGAGCGCAGGACCTAGTTATGCCACGGTGTCACCCCAGCTGCCTAGTGCAGGACCTAGTTATGCCACGATGTCACCCCAGCCGCCTAGTTATGCCACGGTGTCACCCCAGCCGCCTAGTGCAGGACCTAGTTATGCCACGGTGTCACCCAGTCGTATAGCGCATGACCTAGTTATGCCACGGTGTCACCCCAGCCGTCTAGTGCAGGGCCTAGTTATGCCACGGAGTCACCCAGCCTTATAGCGCAGGACCTAGTTATGCCACGGTGTCACCCCAGCCGCCTAGTGCAGGGCCTAGTTATGCCACGGTGTCACCCCAGCCCTCGAGCGCAGGACCTAGTTATGCCACGGTGTCACCCAGCCTTATAGCGCAGGACCTAGTTATGGCACGGTGTCACCCCAGCTGCCTAGTGCAGGGCCTAGTTATGCCACGGTGTCACCCCAGCCGTCGAGCGCAGGACCTAGTTATGGCACGGTGTCACCCAGCCTTATAGCGCAGGACCTAGTAGTTATGCCACGGTGTCACCTCAGCCGCCTAGTGCAGGGCCTAGTTATGCCACGGTGTCACCCAGCCTTATAGCGCAGGACCTAGTTATGCCACAGTTTCGCTCCTGCCGTACTCTACAGAGTCTCGCTCTGATAAAGGAATTTATAATCCTGCCCTGCCTGAAAGTTCTTTCAATTGTATTTTAAAGTAATTCTTGAATAAAGTTAAGTTTGAGGGTCAATTATGTCAATGAGGGTGGATTCGTTGTTTTTTACGTTTTATCAATTTGTAACTATTAAATAATTCTAAACCGTTTGCTATATTATTTTACACTCGTCAAAACAGAGGCAGTGTTGTTTTTGCTGTAACATAAGCTCTTGGCGTATTTCAATAAAGGCATAGATTTAATTTTTTTTATATTGTTGCTATGACTAAAAGGGAAAATCGCTCTCGACATTGTTGTTTCACGGCACATTAACCTGACATTGAATCAATTACAAAATGTAATCCACTAGGAATAAATATAACTTTTTATTACAAATATCCATTACAGAACATAGTTCTTAACCATACTACAATGTTAATCTTTATAGAAAGTCAATAAATATTTAAAAGTTTATTGATGGATAAATATTTGATTAAAATTAATTTAGAATCACAAGATAATTGATCGAATTCAATAGTGAAACACCTGCGGGTTACTCTCCTATTGAAAACATTTTAAAAATATACTCTGCTTAATATAATTTATAACATAAGTACTTTTATTAAAGAATAATTTTTGAATCACAGTAAAATATACTTAGAGGTTAATATTTTGTTCTAGTATGCCAACTACAAACATATAATACATAACTAAATATATATTTCTCTGGATAGGTTTGACATGGTTTGAAATTAAAAAGCTAATGTTTGCCATTCCAAAATCTAAATATTTGTTATAATGCACCTTAACTCGTAACACCGAAGTCCTAAAGTTGTTGATGCATGGGAAAAGTGTTAAGCGACACGATGTTTGTTGCAAGAGTTGCTCCTTCATGTTTGGCGTTTATATTCTCTAAAAAAAATTTGTATCTGATAAATACTAAAAACATTACTTAGAAAATAATGAAAAATGAATATCATGGTCAGTAGTTGTTAACAAGAGTACCAAACTGTTAATGTTTCCAGAGTAAATACACAAACTGTGTTATTAATAACATAACAATACCCACATTAACAAAGCAAACTATATCAAGCATAATTTACTATTTTGTTTATAGTTAATTACTCTTTAATATAAAATCTATATTTTTTATCTTAAGTATGGTTGGGATACATCTTAAGTATAGGGCTACATAAATTATTCCGAATAGTAAAAAAGATGATCATAGCCGGTGCTATAGGTTGTCACCACGTTGGCCTACATTATTTTACAAATTACTGAGTATGCGTCTAATTAAGAGGGTTAGTAAAAAGTGTGTTGGTATAAAGAATCCGTAATACTTTTGTAAAATGTATTGAAGACCACACAAGTTATTTTACAGAAAAGTCCTATAAATTTAGTGTAAAATTCCTGTAAAACTGTATATTCAATTTACAGAACATATCTTTCAATCAACAGGATCTGTAATAATATTTTTTGTTCATGTTCCAATTTAGGACTCAAACAATTAACATTATTTTTCTGTCAATTACCATGTGAGGTCTTACATACATTTTGCCTAAATGTTGCAAAATTATATATTATTAACATGTTTTTTGTTACATGCATATAATTAGTACTATAATAGATGCGATGTGTGGTTGGTGAATAACAAATTTATATTACAGGCAGCGACAATCCATAATACTCAAGGTGTCGTCTGTTGCTTCCATTCAAAACAAATAACATGATAATAATTTTATGTTATACTGTATATTATTTTAAATGAAATCAGTGGAAATATATCATTGACATTACATTGAAAAGTAAAAACTACCCTTGCAGTATTCAACAATATCAGCGGTGGAATTATAATTAAAGGTTAATAGCTTAAGGATACAAGTTTTCGATATTGGAAAATTTTGCGCTCCTAACGGATTATTTGCATCGCAAAAACGTTCCTTTTATTCAGTAATTTACAGTTTTTTGCACAGTATCAGTGATTTCCGCATTGCTCATACAAACTTAACGCTACATTAAAATAACCTTGTACACCTAACACCAAACATCCCATACGAAAAGCAAACAGTAAGCACGTACGTTGCAGGCTCTAGGATGGTGAGATGTCAAACAGTTTCAATTCTGATCAAGTTCCAAGCCTAGTAACATTGATGGCAGGCTCTGAGATAGTGAGATATAAAACAGTTTCAAATCTGATCAAGTTCCAAGCCTTGAACATTGATGGCAGGCCCTGAGATAGTGAGATATAAAAGAGTTTCAATTCTGATCAAGTTCCAAGCCTAGTAGCATTGATTGCAGGCCCTAGGATGTTCAGATGTCAAACAGTTTCAATTCTGATCAAGTTCCAAGCCTAGTAACATTGATGGCAGGCTCTAAGATAGTGAGATATAAAACAGTTTCAATTCTGATTAAGTTCCAAGCCTAGTAACATTGATGGCAGGCCCTGAGATAGTGAGAAAAGAAACAGTTTCAATTCTGATCAAATCCAAACCTAGTAACATTGATGGCAGGCTCTAAGATAGTAAGATAACAAACAGTTTCAATTCTGATTAAGTTCCAATTCTAGTAACATTGATGGCAGGCCCTGAGATAGTGAGATAACAAACAGTTTCAATCCTGATCAAGTTCCAAAACTAGTAACATTGATGGCAGGCTCTTAGATAGTAAGATAACAAACAGTTTCAATTCTGATCAAGTTCCAAGCCTAGTAATATTGAGGGCAGGCCCTGAGATAGTGAGATATCAAACAGTTTCAATTCTGATTAAGTTCCAAACCTAGTAACTATGATGGCAGGCCCTGAGATAGTGAGATATCAAACAGTTTCAATTCTGATCAAGTTCCAAGCCTAGCAACATTAATTGCAGGGCAGCGTGCTGACTAGTTACACTATCCACTTCCATCATTGGTTTTGTTCTTGATTACAACTAGGATATATATGGAATTGGAAACTTTGTGAATATACTTTATATTTAAGTATTACATCTTCCTCTAATAAAAGTTATCATAAATATTCTCTTCGTCTTTTTAGTTACTTATAAACGTTTTATTTGACCAATGTGATCATTACATGTTTATTAATTTATTCAGGGTCAGTCGGAAGTACAACATAATAATAGCTCGGAACTTATGTGTCATAGTATATATATTGCTCGGATATTATATTGTATTCTCATTCCATGATATTTACAACAGCTAAGCTAATGGACCGCCTCTATAGGAATGATGATATTTGAAAAGTTAAAGACCTTAAATACTTCTATAAAGGTTCATTGTAAATAGATACACTTTTTCAAACATATTTTGCAAATATTATAAAATTATTAATTAAGAGGATATTTAATTTGTGTTATTTGGCGGACACATAAACCTACATGCTAATTATACTTAACATTGTGCTGCTTCACCATTACACAAAAGGTTATTTCATCGGTTTTATACTAGCTTTTTTATCCGTACCGGTAGAACATTATGAATATAATTTGCGATTAAAATTACAGAACCAAATTAATAAACTGTGTTACATGCAACAAATTATAAAGGTGATGACAAAATACCAAAACTCAGACGAAGAGAACGAAATGAGAATGAGACGTTGGTTGAGGGATTTGACGCCCAATGATGTGGTCTTACAGCTGAGCTGGATGACGTCATCACTGGGTTATAGCCTCATAAACTGGTTAAGACCACGAGATGAGTTATGTGTTACAAGAATAAATTGTGGATCTATATTTTTTAAGAGAGAGAGACCTGTTAATCCATTTAAAAAGTATATTACTATTTTGTATGACCGGAGGTACTTTCCGTAAAGGAGTAGCAACGTCTAGCAGGGAAAGAAGAGGAAGTTAACCTCACGTCGTTTTATACTTTCCCCATGCATCACCAACTTTAGGATGCTAAAAATGTGGTGAGTTCAGTTGCTTCCTTAGTGTTAGTTCAGCATCCAGTTTTACATTATGTATCAATAACAAATAGACCATATTTTCTGTCATCTTGTATTGAAGGTGCAAAGTGTTCTTTGGTCAAACGTATTCGTCTTTAGTTCTTTACTAGCATTTTTACATATAATTAAACACGTAATAATTGTCCATTTGTCCACAAGTCTTTAAGATTGGAACTCGTTCAGATTTTGTAACCAAAGTTAAATTTGAAGATCAATATTCAATAAAATTTCGGCTAAAAATGTTTTTTTAGGAAACCTAGGTATACAATTGTTCTTAGTTATAAAATTTAGGAGTTTATTTACTATCACAGTGTAGCAAAAATATTTGCAAGTCAAAAGTTCTAAATTACACATTTAATTTATTTGTGAATTAATCTGTTGTTATAATCTCATTTTTGAATATACACTAGTAATGCTCAGAGGTCCATCTAGTCCAGTAACTCTGAGCCAACTATAAATAGGAACACAAAAGGAAGGTCTTTTAATGTTTTTGTAAATATATTCTTCGATGGTATAAATGTGTATTGAATAATTGATTTTTTTCAACTAATATGAGTATTTTACCTACATTTGTACTAACGATATTTTAACTATTATTAAGGACACTAAATAATTAAAAACTATTTAAAGATGGAATATATTTATTTCATTTTAAGGTGCTTTTACTCAGTATAAAACGTTAAATAGAACATCTAAGCAGAGTTTGCACTTTTAGGTTCACATTGGTAAAACTTTTGAAATGAGATAACATTTGATACTTAGTTTTCAGAACTTTTAGTTTGCTGGCAAGAAAAATTACCCCCGTCGCAGTAAACCTACTACTCAGCAGTTGTAATGACATGGAGAACATCCCATCTTGGTAGTACAGTACTTCAGTGGCAGAACACTGCAGAGCTGACTACTCATCGGTTGTAATGACATGGAGAACATCCCACCTTGGTAGTACAGTACTTCGGTGGTAGACCCCTGCAGTGCTGACTACTCAGCTGTTGATATGACATGGAGAACATCCCAACTTGGTAGTACAGTACTTCAGTGGCAGAACCCTGCCGAGCTGACTACTCAGCGGTTGTAATGACATGGAGAACATCCCACCTTGGTTGTACAGTTCTTCAGTGCTAGAACCTAGCAGAGCTAACTACTCAGCGGTTGCAATGACATGGAGAACATCCCACCTTGGTAGTACGGTACTTCAGTGGCAGAACACTGCAGAGCTGACTACTCAGCGGTTGTAATGACATGGAGTACATCCAACCTTGGTAGTACAGTACTTCAATGGTAGAACCCTGCAGAGCTGACTACTCAGCGGTTATAATGACATGGAGAACATCCCACCCTGGTAGTAAAGTACTTCAGTGGCAGAACACTGCAGAGCTGACTACGTAGCGGTTGTAATGGCATGGAGAACATCCCCCTTGGTAGTACAGTACTTCAGTGGCAGAACCCTGCAGAGCTGACTATTCCGCAGTTGTAATGAGATGGAGAACATCCCACCTTGGTAGTACAGTACTTCAGTGGCAGAACACTGCAGGGCTGACTACTTAGAGGTTGTAATGGCATGGAGAACATCCCCCTTTGTAGTACAGTACTTCAGTGGCGGAACCCTGCAGAGCTGACTACTCAGCGGTTGTAATGACATAGAGTACATCCCCCTTGGTAGTACAGTACTTCAATGGTTGAACCCTGCAGAGCTGAGTACTCAGCGTTGTAATGACATGGAGAACATCCAACCTTGGTAATACAGTACTTCGGTGGTAGAACACTTCAGAGCTGACTACTCAGCGGTTGTAATGACATGGAGAACATCCCACCTTGGTAGTACAGTACTTCAGTGGCAGAACACTGCAGAGCTGACTACTCAGCGGTTGTAATGACATGGAGAACATCGCCCTTGGTAGTACAGTACTTCAGTGGCAGAACACTGCAGGGCTGACTACTTAGAGGTTTTAATGGCATGGAGAACATCCCCCTTGGTAGTACAGTACTTCAGTGGCAGAACCCTCCAGAGCTGATTACTCAGCGGTTTTAATGACATGGAGAACAACCCACCTTGGTAGTACAGTACTTCAGTGGCAGAACACTGCAGAGCTGACTACTCAGCGGTTGTAATGACATGGAGAACATCCCCCTTGGTAGGACAGTACTTCAATGGTAGAACCCTACAGAGCCTACTACTCAGCGCTTAAATGACATGGAGAACATACCACCTTGGTAGTACAGTACTTCAATGGTATAACCCTGCAGAGCTGACTACTCAGCAGTTGTAATGACATGGAGAACATCAAACCTATGTAGTACTGTACTTCGGTGGTAGAACACTGCAGAGCTGACTACTCAGCAGTTGTAATGACATGGAGAACATCCCACCTTGGTAGTACAGTACTTCAGTGGCAGAACACTGCAGAGCTGACTACTCAGCGGTTGTAATTACATGGAGAACATCCCACCTTGGTAGTACAGTACTTCGGTGGTAGACCCCTGCAGTGCTGACTACTCAGCTGTTGATATGACATGGAGAACATCCCAACTTGGTAGTACAGTACTTCAGTGGCAGAACCCTGCCGAGCTGACTACTCAGCGGTTGTAATGACATGGAGAACATCCCACCTTGGTTGTACAGTTCTTCAGTGCTAGAACCTAGCAGAGCTAACTACTCAGCGGTTGCAATGACATGGAGAAAATCCCACCTTGGTAGTACGGTACTTCAGTGGCAGAACACTGCAGAGCTGACTACTCAGCGGTTGTAATGACATGGAGTACATCCAACCTTGGTAGTACAGTACTTCGGTGGTAGAAAACTGCAGAGCTGACTACTCAGCGGTTGTAATGACAAGGAGAACATCCCACCTTGGTAGTACAGTACTTCAGTGGCAGAACACTGCAGAGCTGACTACTCAGCGGTTGAAATGACATGGAGAACATCCCCCTTGGTAGTACAGTACTTCAATGGTAGAACCCTGCAGAGCTGACTACTCAGCGGTTGTAATGACATGGAGAACATCCCACAGGGCTGACTACTTAGAGGTTGTAATGGCATGGAGAACATCCCCCTTGGTAGTACAGTACTTCAATGGCAGAACCCTGCAGAGCTGACTACTCAGCGGTTGTAAAGAGTTGGAGAACATCCCACCTTGGTAGTACAGTACTTCAGTGGCAGAACACTGCAGAGCTGACTACTCAGCGGTTGTAATGACATGGAGTACATCCCCCTTGGTAGTACAGAACTTCATTGGTAGAACCCTGCAGAGCTGACTTCTCAGCGGTTGTAATGACATGGAGAACATACCACCTTGGTAGTACAGTACTTCAATGGTACAACCGTGCAGAGCTAACTACTCAGCGGTTGTAATGACATGGAGAACATCCCACCTTGGTAGTAAAGTACTTCAGTGGTAGAACCCTGCAGAGCTGACTACTCAGCGGTTGTAATGACATGGAGTACATCCAACCTTGGTAGTACAGTACTTCGGTGGTAGAAAACTGCAGAGCTGACTACTCAGCGGTTGTAATGACAAGGAGAACATCCCACCTTGGTAGTACAGTACTTCAGTGGCAGAACACTGCAGAGCTGACTACTCAGCGGATGTAATGAAATGGAGAACATCCCCCTTTGGTAGTACAGTACTTCAAAAGGTAGAAACATGAAGAGCTAACTACTCAGCGGTTGTAATGACATGGAGAATATCCCACCTTGGTAGTACAGTACTTCAGTGGTAGAACCCTGCAGAGTTGATTACTCAGCAGTTGTAATGACATGGAGAACATCCCCCTTGGTAGTACAGTACTTCAGTGGTAGAACCTTGCAGAGCTGACTACTCAGCGGTTGCAATGACATGGAAAAAATCCCACCTTGGTAGTACAGTACTTCGGTGGTAGAACACTGCAGTGCTGACTACTCAGCGGTTTTAATGATATGGAGAACATCCCACCTTGGTAGTACAGTACTTCAGCGGCAGAACCCTACCGAGCTGACTACTCAGCGGTTGTAATGACATGGAGAACATCCCACCTTGGTAGTACAGTACTTCGGTGGTAGAACCCTGCAGTACTGACTACTCAGCGGTTGTAATGACATGGAGAACATCCCACCTTGTTAGTACAGTACTTCAGTGGCAGAACCCTGCCGAGCTGACTACTCAGCGGTTGTAATGACATGGAGAACATCCAACCTTGGTTGTACAGTACTTCAGTGGTAGAACCTTGCAGAGCTGACTACTCAGCGGTTGCTATGACATGGAGAACATCCCACCTTGGTAGTACAGTACTTCAGTGGCAGAACCCTGCCGAGCTGACTACTCAGCGGTTAATGACATTGAGAACATCCCCCTTGGTAGTACAGTACTTCAATGGTAGAACTCTGCAGAGCTGTCTACTCAGCGCTTGTAATGACATGGAGAACATCCCACAGGGCTGACTACTTAGAGGTTGTAATGGCATGGAGAACATCCCCCTTGGTAGTTCAGTACTTCAGTTGCAGAACCCTGCAGAGCTGACTACTCAGCGTTTGTAATGAGTTGGAGAACATCCCACCTTGGTAGTACAGTACTTCAGTGGCAGAACACTGCAGAGCTGCCTACTCAGCGGTTGTAATGACATGGAGTACATCCCCCTTGGTAGTACATAACTTCAATGGTAGATCCCTGCAGAGCTGACTACTCAGCGGTTGTAATGACATGGAGAACATACCACCTTGGCAGTACAGTACTTCAATGGTACAAACGTGCAGAGCTGACTACTCAGCGGTTGTAATAACATGGAGAACATCCCACCCTGGTAGTACAGTACTTCAGTGGCAGAACACTGCAGAGCTGACTACTCAGCGGTTGTAATGACATGGAGAACATCCCACAGGGCTGACTACTTAGAGGTTGTAATGGCATGGAGAACATCCACCTTGGTAGTTCAGTACTTCAGTGGCAGAACCCTGCAGAGCTGACTACTCAGCGGTTGTAATGACATGGAGAATATACCACCTTGGTAGTACAGTACTTCGGTGGTAGAACCCTGCAGAACTGACTACTCAGCGGTTGTCATGAAATGGAGAACATCCCACCTTGGTAGTACAGTACTTCGGTGGCAGTACACTGCGGAGTTGACTACTCAGCGGTTGTCATGACATGGATAATATCCCACCTTGTTAGTACAGTACTTCGTTGGTAGAACCCTGCAGAGCTGACTACTCAGCGGTTGTAATGACATGGAGAACATCCCACCTTGGTAGTACAGTACTTCAGTGGTAGAACCCTGCAGAGCTGACTACTCAGCGGTTGTAATGACATGGAGAACATCCCACCCTGGTAGTACAGTACTTCAGTGGCAGAACACTGCAGAGCTGACGACTCAGCGGTTGTAATGAAATGGAGAACATCCCCGTTTGGTAGTACAGTACTTCAAAGGTAGAACCCTGAAGAGCTAACTACTCAGCGGTTGTAATGACATGGAGAACATCCCACCCTGGTAGTACAGTACTTCAGTGGTAGAACCCTGCAGAGCTGATTACTCAGCAGTTGTAATGACATGGAGAACATCCCCCTTGGTAGTACAATACTTCAGTGGTAGAACCTTGCAGAGCTGACTACTCAGCGGTTGCAATGACATGGAGAACATCCCACCTTGGTAGTACAGTACTTCGGTGGTAGAACACTGCAGTGCTGACTACTCAGCGGTTTTAATGATATGGAGAACATCCCACCTTGGTAGTACAGTACTTCAGTGGCAGAACCCTGCCGAGCTGACTACTCAGCGGTTGTAATGACATGGAGAACATCCATCTTGGTTGTACAGTACTTCAGTGGTAGAACCTTGCAGAGCTGACTACTCAGCGGTTGCTATGACATGGAGAACATCCCACCTTGGTAGTACAGTACTTCAGTGGCAGAACACTGCAGAGCTGACTACTCAGCGGTTGTAATGACATGGAGTACATCCAACCTTGGTAGTACAGTACTTCGGTGGTAGAACACTGCAGTGCTGACTACTCAGCGGTTGTAATGACATGGAGAACATCCCACCTTGGTAGTACAGTACTTCAGTGGCAGAACACTGCACAGCTGACTACTCAGCGGTTGTAATGACATGGAGAACATCCCCCTTGGTAGGACAGTACTTCAATGGTAGAACCCTACAGAGCCTACTACTCAGCGCTTAAATGACATGGAGAACATACCACCTTGGTAGTACAGTACTTCAATGGTACAACCCTGCAGAGCTGACTACTCAGCAGTTGTAATGACATGGAGAACATCAAACCTTGGTAGTACTGTACTTCAGTGGCAGAACACTGCAGAGCTGACTACTCAGCGGTTGTAATGACATGGAGAACATCCCACCTTGGTAGTACAGTACTTCGGTGGTAGACCCCTGCAGTGCTGACTACTCAGCTGTTGATATGACATGGAGAACATCCCAACTTGGTAGTACAGTACTTCAGTGGCAGAACCCTGCCGAGCTGACTACTCAGTGGTTGTAATGACATGGAGAACATCCCACCTTGGTTGTACAGTTCTTCAGTGCTAGAACCTAGCAGAGCTAACTACTCAGCGTTTGCAATGACATGGAGAACATCCCACCTTGGTAGTACGGTACTTCAGTGGCAGAACACTGCAGAGCTGAATACTCAGCGGTTGTAATGACAAGGAGAACATCCCACCTTGGTAGTACAGTACTTCAGTGGCAGAACACTGCAGAGCTGACTACTCAGCGGTTGAAACGACATGGAGAACATCCCCCTTGGTAGTACAGTACTTCAATGGTAGAACCCTGCAGAGCTGACTACTCAGCGGTTGTAATGACATGGAGAACATCCCACAGGGCTGACTACTTAGAGGCTGTAATGGCATGGAGAACATCCCCCTTGGTAGTACAGTACTTCAATGGCAGAACCCTGCAGAGCTGACTACTCAGCGGTTGTAATGAGTTGGAGAACATCCCACCTTGGTAGTACAGTACTTCAGTGGCAGAACACTGCAGAGCTGACTACTCAGCGGTTGTAATGACATGGAGTACATCCCCCTTGGTAGTACAGAACTTCAATGGTAGAACCCTGCAGAGCTGACTTCTCAGCGGTTGTAATGACATGGAGAACATACCACCTTGGTAGTACAGTACTTCATTGGTACAACCGTGCAGAGCTAACTACTCAGCGGTTGTAATGACATGGAGAACATCCCACCTTGGTAGTACAGTACTTCAGTGGTAGAACCCTGCAGAGCTGATTACTCAGCAGTTGTAATGACATAGAATACATCCCCCTTGGTAGTACAGTACTTCAATGGTTGAACCCTGCAGAGCTGAGTACTCAGCGTTGTAATGACATGGAGAACATACAACCTTGGTAGTACAGTACTTCGGTGGTAGAACACTTCAGAGCAGCCTACTCAGCGGTTGTAATGACATGGAGAACATCCCACCTTGGTAGTACAGTACTTCAGTGGCAGAACACTGCAGAGCTGACTACTCAGCTGTTGTAATGACATGGAGAACATCCCCCTTGGTAGTACAGTACTTCAGTGGCAGAACACTGCAGGGCTGACTACTTAGAGGTTTTAATGGCATGGAGAACATCCCCCTTGGTAGTACAGTACTTCAGTGGCAGAACCCTCCAGAGCTGATTACTCAGCGGTTGTAATGACATGGAGAACAACCCACCTTGGTAGTACAGTACTTCAGTGGCAGAAAACTGCAGGGCTGACTACTTAGAGGTTTTAATGGCATGGAGAACATCCCCCTTGAAAGTACAGTACTTCAGTGGCAGAACCCTCCAGAGCTGATTACTCAGCGGTTGTAATGACATGGAGAACAACCCACCTTGGTAGTACAGTACTTCAGTGGCAGAACACTGCAGAGCTGACTACTCAGCGGTTGTAATGACATGGAGAAAATCCCCCTTGGTAGGACAGTACTTTAATTGTAGAACCCTACAGAGCCTACTACTCAGCGCTTAAATGACATGGAGAACATACCACCTTGGTAGTACAGTACTTCAATGGTACAACCCTGCAGAGCTGACTACTCAGCAGTTGTAATGACATGGAGAACATCAAACCTTGGTAGTACTGTACTTCGGTGGTAGAACACTGCAGAGCTGACTACTCAGCAGTTGTAATGACATGGAGAACATCCCACCTTGGTAGTACAGTACTTCAGTGGCAGAACACTGCAGAGCTGACTACTCAGCGGTTGTAATGACATGGAGAACATCCCACCTTGGTAGTACAGTACTTCGGTGGTAGACCCCTGCAGTGCTGACTACTCAGCTGTTGATATGACATGGAGAACATCCTAACTTGGTAGTACAGTACTTCAGTGGCATAACCCTGCCGAGCTGACTACTCAGCGGTTGTAATGACATGGAGAACATCCCACCTTGGTTGTACAGTTCTTCAGTGCTAGAACCTAGCAGAGCTAACTACTCAGCGGTTGCAATGACATGGAGAACATCCCACCTTGGTAGTACGGTACTTCAGTGGCAGAACACTGCAGAGCTGACTACTCAGCGGTTGTAATGACATAGAGTACATCCAACCTTAGTAGTACAGTACTTCAATGGTAGAACCCTGCAGAGCTGACTACTCAGCGGTTATAATGACATGGAGAACATCCCACTCTGGTAGTAAAGTACTTCAGTGGCAGAACACTGCAGAGCTGACTACGTAGCGGTTGTAATGGCATGGAGAACATCCCCCTTGGTAGTACAGTACATCAGTGGCAGAACCCTGCAGACCTGACTATTGCGCAGTTGTAATGAGATGGAGAACATCCCACCTTGGTAGTACAGTACTTCAGTGGCAGAATACTGCAGGGCTGACTACTTAGAGGTTGTAATGGCATGGAGAACATCCCCCTTGGTAGTACAGTACTTCAGTGGCGGAACCCTGCAGAGCTGACTACTCAGCGGTTGTAATGACATAGAGTACATCCCCCTTGGTAGTACAGTACTTCAATGGTTGAACCCTGCAGAGCTGAGTACTCAGCGTTGTAATGACATGGAGAACATCCAACCTTGGTAATACAGTACTTTGGTGGTAGAACACTTCAGAGCTGACTACTCAGCGGTTGTAATGACATGGAGAACATCCCACCTTGGTAGTACAGTATTTCAGTGGCAGAACACTGCAGAGCTGACTACTCAGCGGTTGTAATGACATGGAGAACATCCCCCTTGGTAGTACAGTACTTCAGTGGCAGAACACTGCAGGGCTTACTACTTAGAGGTTTTAATGGCATGGAGAACATCCCCCTTGGTAGTACAGTACTTCAGTGGCAGAACCCTCCAGAGCTGATTACTCAGCGGTTTTAATGACATGGAGAACAACCCACCTTGGTAGTACAGTACATCAGTGGCAGAACCCTGCAGAGCTGACTACTCAGCGGTTGTAATGACATGGAGAACATCCCCCTTGGTAGGACAGTACTTCAATGGTAGAACCCTACAGAGCCTACTACTCAGCGCTTAAATGACATGGAGAACATACCACCTTGGTAGTACAGTACTTCAATGGTACAACCCTGCAGAGCTGACTACTCAGCAGTTGTAATGACATGGAGAACATCAAACCTTTGTAGTACTGTACTTCGGTGGTAGAACACTGCAGAGCTGACTACTCAGCAGTTGTAATGACATGGAGAACATCCCACCTTGGTAGTACAGTACTTCAGTGGCAGAACAATGCAGAGCTGACTACTCAGCGGTTGTAATGACATGGAGAACATCCCACCTTGGTAGTACAGTACTTAGGTGGTAGACCCCTGCAGTGCTGACTACTCAGCTGTTGATATGACATGGAGAACATCCCAACTTGGTAGTACAGTACTTCAGTGGCAGAACCCTGCCGAGCTGACTACTCAGCGGTTGTAATGACATGGAGAACATCCCACCTTGGTTGAACAGTTCTTCAGTGCTAGAACCTAGCAGAGCTAACTACTCAGCGGTTGCAATGACATGGAGAAAATCCCACCTTGGTAGTACGGTACTTCAGTGGCAGAACACTGCAGAGCTGACTACTCAGCGGTTGTAATGACATGGAGTTCATCCAACCTTGGTAGTACAGTACTTCGGTGGTAGAAAACTGCAGAGCTGACTACTCAGCGGTTGTAATGACAAGGAGAACATCCCACCTTGGTAGTATAGTACTTCAGTGGCAGAACACTGCAGAGCTGACTACTCAGCGGTTGAAATGACATGGAGAACATCCCCCTTGGTAGTACAGTACTTCAATGGTAGAACCCTGCAGAGCTGACTACTCAGCGGTTGTAATGACATGGAGAACATCCCACAGGGCTGACTACTTAGAGGTTGTAATGGCATGGAGATCATCCCCCTTGGTAGTACAGTACTTCAATGGCAGAACCCTGCAGAGCTGACTACTCATCGGTTGTAATGAGTTGGAGAACATCCCACCTTGGTAGTACAGTACTTCAGTGGCAGAACACTGCAGAGCTGACTACTCAGCGGTTGTAATGACATGGAGTACATCCCCCTTGGTAGTACAGAACTTCAATGGTAGAACCCTGCAGAGCTGACTTCTCAGCGGTTGTAATGACATGGAGAACATACCACCTTGGTAGTACAGAACTTCAATGGTACAACCGTGCAGAGCTAACTACTCAGCGGTTGTAATGACATGGAGAACATCCCACCTTGGTAGTAAAGTACTTCAGTGGTAGAACCCTGCAGAGCTGATTACTCAGCAGTTGTAATGACATGGAGAACATCCAACCTTGGTAGTACAGTACTTTGGTGGTAGAAAACTGCAGAGCTGACTACTCAGCGGTTGTAATGACATGGAGAAAATCCCACCCTGGTAGTACAGTACTTCAGTGGCAGAACACTGCAGAGCTGACGACTCAGCGGATGTAATGAAATGGAGAACATCCCCCTTTGGTAGTACAGTACTTCAAAAGGTAGAAACATGAAGAGCTAACTACTCAGCGGTTGTAATGACATGGAGAATATCCCACCTTGGTAGTACAGTACTTCAGTGGTAGAACCCTGCAGAGCTGATTACTCAGCAGTTGTAATGACATGGAGAACATCCCCCTTGGTAGTACAGTACTTCAGTGGTAGAACCTTGCAGAGCTGACTACTCAGCGGTTGCAATGACATGGAAAAAATCCCACCTTGGTAGTACAGGACTTCGGTGGTAGAACACTGCAGTGCTGACTACTCAGCGGTTTTAATGATATGGAGAACATCCCACCTTGGTAGTACAGTACTTCAGCGGCAGAACCCTACCGAGCTGACTACTCAGCGGTTGTAATGACATGGAGAACATCCCACCTTGGTAGTACAGTACTTCGGTGGTAGAACCCTGCAGTACTGACTACTCAGCGGTTGTAATGACATGGAGAACATCCCACCTTGGTAGTACAGTACTTCAGTGGAAGAACCCTGCCGAGCTGACTACTCAGCGGTTGTAATGACATGGAGAACATCCAACCTTGGTTGTACAGTACTTCAGTGGTAGAACCCTGCAGAGCTGATTACTCAGCAGTTGTAATGACATGGAGAACATCCAACCTTGGTAGTACAGTACTTTGGTGGTAGAAAACTGCAGAGCTGACTACTCAGCGGTTGTAATGACATGGAGAACATCCCACCCTGGTAGTACAGTACTTCAGTGGCAGAACACTGCAGAGCTGACGACTCAGCGGATGTAATGAAATGGAGAACATCCCCCTTTGGTAGTGCAGTACTTCAAAAGGTAGAAACATGAAGAGCTAACTACTCAGCGGTTGTAATGACATGGAGAATATTCCACCTTGGTAGTACAGTACTTCAGTGGTAGAACCCTGCAGAGCTGATTACTCAGCAGTTGTAATGACATGGAGAACATCCCCCTTGGTAGTACAGTACTTCAGTGGTAGAACCTTGCAGAGCTGACTACTCAGCGGTTGCAATGACATGGAAAAAATCCCACCTTGGTAGTACAGGACTTCGGTGGTAGAACACTGCAGTGCTGACTACTCAGCGGTTTTAATGATATGGAGAACATCCCACCTTGGTAGTACAGTACTTCAGCGGCAGAACCCTACCGAGCTGACTACTCAGCGGTTGTAATGACATGGAGAACATCCCACCTTGGTAGTACAGTACTTCGGTGGTAGAACCCTGCAGTACTGACTACTCAGCGGTTGTAATGACATGGAGAACATCCCACCTTGGTAGTACAGTACTTCAGTGGCAGAACCCTGCCGAGCTGACTAATCAGTGGTTGTAATGACATTGAGAACATCCAACCTTGGTTGTACAGTACTTCAGTGGTAGAACCTTGCAGAGCTGACTACTCAGCGGTTGCTATGACATGGAGAACATCCCACCTTGGTAGTACAGTACTTCAGTGGCAGAACCCTGCCGAGCTGACTACTCAGCGGTTGTAATGACATGGAGATCATCCCCCTTGGTAGTACAGTACTTCAATGGTAGAACTCTGCAGAGCTGTCTACTCAGCGCTTGTAATGACATGGAGAACATCCCACAGGGCTGACTACTTAGAGGTTGTAATGGCATGGAGAACATCCCCCTTGGTAGTTCAGTACTTCAGTGGCAGAACCCTGCAGAGCTGACTACTCAGCGTTTGTAATGAGTTGGAGAACATCCCACCTTCGTAGTACAGTACTTCAGTGGCAGAACACTGCAGAGCTGCCTACTCAGCGGTTGTAATGACATGGAGTACATCCCCCTTGGTAGTACAGAACTTTAATGGTAGATCCCTGCAGAGCTGACTACTCAGCGGTTGTAATGACATGGAGAACATACCACCTTGGCAGTACAGTACTTCAATGGTACAAACGTGCAGAGCTGACTACTCAGCGGTTGTAATAACATAGAGAACATCCCACCCTGGTAGTACAGTACTTCAGTGGCAGAACACTGCAGAGCTGACTACTCAGCGGTTGTAATGACATGGAGAACATCCCACAGGGCTGACTACTTAGAGGTTGTAATGGCATGGAGAACATCCACCTTGGTAGTTCAGTACTTCAGTGGCAGAACCCCGCAGAGCTGACTACTCAGCGGTTGTAATGACATGGAGAATATCCCACCTTGGTAGTACAGTACTTCGGTGGTAGAACCCTGCAGAACTGACTACTCAGCGGTTGTCATGAAATGGAGAACATCCCACCTTGGTAGTACAGTACTTCGGTGGCAGAACACTGCGGAGCTGACTACTCAGCGGTTGTCATGACATGGATAATATCCCACCTTGGTAGTACAGTACTTCGTTGGTAGAACCCTGCAGAGCTGACTACTCAGCGGTTGTAATGACATGGAGAACATCCCACCTTGGTAGTACAGTACTTCAGTGGTAGAACCCTGCAGAGCTGATTACTCAGCAGTTGTAATGACTTGGAGAAAATCCAACCTTGGTAGTACAGTACTATGGTGGTAGAACACTGCAGAGCTGACTACTCAGCGGTTGTAATGACATGGAGAACATCCCACCCTGGTAGTACAGTACTTCAGTGGCAGAACACTGCAGAGCTGACGACTCAGCGGTTGTAATGAAATGGAGAACATCCCCGTTTGGTAGTACAGTACTTCAAAGGTAGAACCCTGAAGAGCTAACTACTCAGCGGTTGTAATGACATGGAGAACATCCCACCCTGGTAGTACAGTACTTCAGTGGTAGAACCCTGCAGAGCTGATTACTCAGCAGTTGTAATGACATGGACAACATCCCCCTTGGTAGTACAGTACTTCAGTGGTAGAACCTTGCAGAGCTGACTACTCAGCGGTTGCAATGACATGGAGAACATCCCACCTTGGTAGTACAGTACTTCGGTGGTAGAACACTGCAGTTCTGACTACTCAGCGGTTTTAATGATATGGAGAACATCCCACCTTGGTAGTACAGTACTTCAGTGGCAGAACCCTGCCGAGCTGACTACTCAGCGGTTGTAATGACATGGAGAACATCCAAACTTGGTTGTACAGTACTTCAGTGGTAGAACCTTGCAGAGCTGACTACTCAGCGGTTGCTATGACATGGAGAACATCCCACCTGGGTAGTACAGTACTTCAGTGGCAGAACACTGCAGAGCTGACTACTCAGCGGTTGTAATAACATGGAGAACATCCCACCCTGGTAGTACAGTACTTCAGTGGCAGAACACTGCAGAGCTGACTACTCAGCGGTTGTAATGGCATGGAGAACATCCACCTTGGTAGTTCAGTACTTCAGTGGCAGAACCCTGCAGAGCTGACTACTCAGCGGTTGTAATGACATGGAGAATATCCCACCTTGGTAGTACAGTACTTCGGTGGTAGAACCCTGCAGAACTGACTACTCAGCGGTTGTCATGAAATGGAGAACATCCCACCTTGGTAGTACAGTACTTCGGTGGCAGAACACTGCGGAGCTGACTACTCAGCGGTTGTCATGACATGGATAATATCCCACCTTGGTAGTACAGTACTTCGTTGGTAGAACCCTGCAGAGCTGACTACTCAGCGGTTGTAATGACATGGAGAACATCCCACCTTGGTAGTACAGTACTTCAGTGGTAGAACCCTGCAGAGCTGATTACTCAGCAGTTGTAATGACTTGGAGAAAATCCAACCTTGGTAGTACAGTACTATGGTGGTAGAACACTGCAGAGCTGACTACTCAGCGGTTGTAATGACATGGAGAACATCCCACCCTGGTAGTACAGTACTTCAGTGGCAGAACACTGCAGAGCTGACGACTCAGCGGTTGTAATGAAATGGAGAACATCCCCGTTTGGTAGTACAGTACTTCAAAGGTAGAACCCTCAAGAGCTAACTACTCAGCGGTTGTAATGACATGGAGAACATCCCACCCTGGTAGTACAGTACTTCAGTGGTAGAACCCTGCAGAGCTGATTACTCAGCAGTTGTAATGACATGGAGAACATCCCCCTTGGTAGTACAGTACTTCAGTGGTAGAACCTTGCAGAGCTGACTACTCAGCGGTTGCAATGACATGGAGAACATCCCACCTTGGTAGTACAGTACTTCGGTGGTAGAACACTGCAGTGCTGACTACTCAGCGGTTTTAATGATATGGAGAACATCCCACCTTGGTAGTACAGTACTTCAGTGGCAGAACCCTGCCGAGCTGACTACTCAGCGGTTGTAATGACATGGAGAACATCCAAACTTGGTTGTACAGTTCTTCAGTGGTAGAACCTTGCAGAGCTGACTACTCAGCGGTTGCTATGACATGGAGAACATCCAACCTTGGTAGTACAGTACTTCGGTGGTAGAACACTGCAGTGCTGACTACTCAGCGGTTGTAATGACATGGATAACATCCCACCTTGGTAGTACAGTACTTCAGTGGCAGAACACTGCACAGCTGACTACTCAGCGGTTGTAATGACATGGAGTACATCCCCCTTGGTAGTACAGAACTTCAATGGTAGATCCCTGCAGAGCTGACTACTCAGCGGTTTTAATGACATGCAGAACATACCACCTTGGTAGTACAGTACTTCAATGGTACAACCGTGCAGAGCTGACTACTCAGCGGTTGTAATAACATGATGAACATCCCACCCTGGTAGTACAGTACTCCAGTGGCAGAACACTGCAGAGCTGACTACTCAGCGGTTGTAATGACATGGAGAACATCCCACAGGGCTGACTACTTAGAGGTTGTAATGGCATGGAGAACATCCCCCTTGGTAGTTCAGTACTTCAGTGGCAGAACCCTGCAGAGCTGACTACTCAGCGTTTGTAATGAGTTGGAGAACATCCCACCTTGGTAGTACAGTACTTCAGTGGCAGAACACTGCAGAGCTGACTACTCAGCGGTTGTAATGACATGGAGTACATCCCCCTTGGTAGTACAGAACTTCAATGGTAGATCCCTGCAAAGCTGACTACTCAGTGGTTGTAATGACATGGAGAACATACCACCTTGGTAGTACAGTACTTCAATGGTACAACCGTGCAGAGCTGACTACTCAGCGGTTGTAATAACATGGAGAATATCCCACCCTGGTAGTACAGTACTTCAGTGGCAGAACACTGCAGAGCTGACTACTCAGCGGTTGTAATGACATGGAGAACATTCCACCTTGGTAGTACAGTACTTCAGTGGTAGAACCCTGCAGAGCTGATTACTCAGCAGATGAAATGACATGGAGAAAATCCCCCTTGGTAGTACAGTACTTCAGTGGTAGAACCTTGCAGAGCTGACTACTCAGCGGTTGCAATGACATGGAGAACATCCCACCTTTCGTAGTACAGTACTTCAGTGGCAGAACACTGCAGAGCTGACTACTCAGCGGTTGTAATAACATGGAGAATATCCCACCCTGGTAGTACAGTACTTCAGTGGCAGAACACTGCAGAGCTGACTACTCAGCGATTGTAATGACATGGAGAACATCCCACCTTGGTAGTACAGTACTTCAGTGGTAGAACCCTGCAGAGCTGATTACTCAGCAGTTGAAATGACATGGAGAACATCCCCTCTGGTAGTACAGTACTTTAGTGGTAGAACTTTGCAGAGCTGACTACTCAGCGGTTGCAATGACATGGAGAACATCTCACCTTGGTAGTACAGTACTTCAGTGGCAGAACACTGCAGAGCTGACTACTCAGCGGTTGTAATGACATGGAGAATATGCCACCTTGGTAGTACAGTACTTCGGTGGTAGAACCCTGCAGAGCTGACTACTCAGCGGTTGTAATGACATGGAGAATATCCCACCTTGGTAGTATAGTACTTCGGTGGTAGAACCCTGCAGAGCTGACTACTCAGCGGTTGTCATGAAATGGAGAACATCCCACCTTGGTAGTACAGTACTTCGGTGGCAGAACACTGCGGAGCTGACTACTCAGCGGTTGTCATGACATGGAGAATATCCCACCTTGGTAGTACAGTACTTCGTTGGTAGAACCCTGCAGAGCTGACTACTCAGCGGTTGTAATGACATGGAGAATATCCCACCTTGGTAGTACAGTACTTCGGTGGTAGATCCCTGCAGAGCTGACTACTCAGCGGTTGTCATGCAATGGAGAACATCCCACCTTGGTAGTACAGTGCTTCGGCGGCAGAACACTGCACAGCTGACTACTCAGCGGTTGTCATGAAATGGAGAACATCCCACCTTGGTAGTACAGTACTTCGGTGGCAGAACACTGCGGAGCTGACTACTCAGCGGTTGTCATGACATGGAGAATATCCCACCTTGCTAGTACAGTACTTCGTTGGTAGAACCCTGCAGAGCTGACTACTCAGCGGTTGTAATGACATGGAGAATATCCCACCTTTGTAGTACAGTACTTCGGTGGTAGATCCCTGCAGAGCTGACTACTCAGCGGTTGTCATGCAATGGAGAACATCCCACCTTGGTAGTACAGTGCTTCGGCGGCAGAACACTGCACAGCTGACTACTCAGTGGTTGTAATGACATGGAGAACATACTCTTTGTTAGTACAGTACTTCGGTGGCAGAACCCTGCACGGCTGACTATTCAGCGTTTTTAATGACAAGGAGCACATCCCCATTGGTAAGTGTCTCAAATCATATTCTTCACATGCAGATTACATTTCCTATTATAAATGTAGGCCGTTTAACAGATTGAAGAACGGTCTTGCCTGATATTGATTTTTTATTTTGACTTAAAAGTGACTTTTTACCTCTGTAAAATTTTTTAACTCTTTGGTATTTTATTTAGTTAGTAGATAAAGGCACTTGGGAAAACTTGGTAGGCTCTGCATGCAAGTGTCTCTCATAGTTTAAACCATGTACCAATGATGATAAAAACATTGAAATTAATGTATTATGTAATCCGTTATTCTTGGTTGCAATTCAAATAGAGTAAACATGTCTTTAGATTAGGTTTATAATTTAAAACCCTCATAAACGTAAGAGTATGCATTTTAAATTTCCAAGTTTTTAACTTTAAAATAATCGTTAATTTTTTAAATTATGAAAATATATTTTTGACAATAAAAAGTGGGGGAGGTACATCATTTAATATCCTGTTAGCCTTAAGATTTTTGAAATACCAATTTAGCCCACAAAAATAAACAGTCTGTATATTGTGGCCTTAGTGTGATGTACCCAAATGTTTTAAAAAAATATTTATGCGAACTGTAAGACTATTTTGCTTTTGTAAATCGGGTGTGAGGTGTTGATTTAATTAACTGAATATAGAGAAGTTTGAATTGATGAAATGTGTACGCACCGATAGTTTCTATGAACTTAATGAATAGTAAATAATGAATTAATTTCTCTTATCCATGTTCCATACAACTTTTTAATTATAAGCTCCTGTCTATTTTCTTATGATTATATTAATACTTTTTTCTATAACTTGGAGCAACAGCAACAAAAACAGTCAAACCGTATAGACTTTCAGTGATAAATTATATAACTATATTTACCTAAACTAGCTCGAGTATCGCATTTCTCACAGGCGATAGAAAACGAAATAGTTTGGAATCTGTAAATTGTTTTTATGTTACCATAGTTTTACAAAAAATAACCTAAATTATTTATTGTTCTTCTAATTCGCACTTTATTCTCTTCATGATGATAACCGCACACTTATGCTATGTTTCCACTATGGCTACCTATTGTATGTCTAATGAAATTATATTTCATACAGCCATTATTTTTGGTAACATAGGACTGACCTAAACAGCCAGACGACATCATAAACATTTTTTAGGATAGAAAAAATAACTATACAAGTTTTGGAAGTTAAAATATTTTAAAAATAAGCTTTATAAACCGGTTAAAAATACGCAATAAAATATAAAAACAAGTATTTTTCTCTACTGTACTATTTAGGCTATGCTGTAATTGTAACCATTAAAAACTTAAGCTTTTGCTTCACATATTTTATGTGAAACAGATAGTGGCATGAGACAGGAACACAATAAGTTGTCAGAGAGTCACATTACCTTCATGATAACAACGCACAAAGGTGTTTGTGAGGAAGGCAAGTGGCGCATGGAAGGATTCACGACTTGAAAGGAGAAGCCGATCTTGTGATCCATTGACAACGATCAGAGAACGTTTATTCGCATTTTCCTGAGAATAGTAATTTATAACTAAGAAACCATTGGCAAGTTGTGATTAGCTCCAGGATGTTTACATTTAATTTATTTGTGTCGATACATTTTTTTGTGAAAGGCAGATCACTGTTCCCCTAAAGTATAAATTTAAATAAACTAAATTATAAAATATATACAAAGGTTTCTGCAGTGACCAAGAGGTTATTTGTGTACTTCATATAATTAAATTCACTTTCATTATTTTTCCATACTTATCGATTGACGTCATGATTATAAACTCGACAACAAGTCTTTGGTTTCATAAATTGTCTAACAAACTCTATGCTTTATACAATTCCGTATTAATAATAAACAAAATAAGATTGTATTATCCTTGTCCTATATATGTTTCAACGGATAGTTGAGTGTTATAGTAGACAAGGTGTGTGTCAAACTATTCTTTTTCATAATAAAACAACTCAGATTTATAATCTCCCAGCTTCGTCTAATAACTATTTACGACACTCTCTTACACAGTAGTGTAAGATAATGCATGCATGGCACTGTGGGGGCATTCCCCGGTGGCAAAGGATAAACTACTTCTACAAACAAGGTCATTAGAATTAAAACATCCTCGAAGCACAATGAGCACTACCGACCCATTTTCTGTAAACATTGTATTCTCACAATATTTAGTCAGTGCATTTTTGTCAACATAGTTTTCTCAAAGAAAACATAATTGTTATCGGAGGGGAAACATAAACATTATGGGACCCGTCAAGGACAGGACCTAGTTATGCCACGGTGTCACGACAGCCGTCGAGCACAGGACATAGTTATGTCACGGTGTCACCCCAGCCGTCGAGCGCAGGACCTAGTTATGCCACGGTGTCACCCCAGCCGCCTAGTGCAGGGCCTAGTTATGCCACGGTGTCACCCCAGCCGTATAGCGCATGACCTAGTTATGCCACGGTGTCACCCCAGCCGCCTAGTGCAGGGCCTAGTTATGCCACGGTGTCACCCCAGCCGTCGAGCGCAGGACCTAGTTATGCCACGTTGTCACCCCAGCCGTCTAGTGCGGGGCCTAGTTATGCCACGGTGTCACCCCAGCCGTCGAGCGCAGGACCTAGTTATGCCACGGTGTCACCCCAGCCGTATAGCGCATGACCTAGTTATGCCACGGTGTCACCCCTGCCGTCTAGTGCAGGGCCTAGTTATGCCACGGTGTCACCCCAGCCGTCGAGTGCAGGACCTATTTATGCCACGGTGTCACCCCAGCCGTATAGCGCATGACCTAGTTATGCCACGGTGTCACCCCAGCCACCTAGTTATGCCACAGTGTCACCCCAGCCGTTTAGCGCAGGACCTAGTTATGCCACGGTGGCACCCCAGCCGCCTAGTGCAGGAACTAGTTATGCCACGGTGTCACCCCAGCCGTCGAGCGCAGGACCTAGTTATGCCACGGTGTCACCCCAGCTGCCTAGTGCAGGACCTAGTTATGCCACGATGTCACCCCAGCCGCCTAGTTATGCCACGGTGTCACCCCAGCCCTCGAGCGCAGGACCTAGTTATGCCACGGTGTCACCCAGCCTTATAGCGCAGGACCTAGTTATGGCACGGTGTCACCCCAGCCGCCTAGTGCAGGGCCTAGTTATGCCACGGTGTCACCCCAGCCGTCGAGCGCAGGACCTAGTTATGCCACGGTGTCACCCAGCCTTATAGCGCAGGACCTAGTAGTTATGCCACGGTGTCACCCCAGCCGCCTAGTTATGCCACGGTGTCACCCCAGCCGTTTAGCGCAGGACCTAGTTATGCCACGGTGGCACCCCAGCCGCCTAGTGCAGGAACTAGTTATGCCACGGTGTCACCCCAGCCGTCGAGCGCAGGACCTAGTTATGCCACGGTGTCACCCCAGCTGCCTAGTGCAGGACCTAGTTATGCCACGATGTCACCCCAGCCGCCTAGTTATGCCACGGTGTCACCCCAGCCGCCTAGTGCAGGACCTAGTTATGCCACGGTGTCACCCAGTCGTATAGCGCATGACCTAGTTATGCCACGGTGTCACCCCAGCCGTCTAGTGCAGGGCCTAGTTATGCCACGGAGTCACCCAGCCTTATAGCGCAGGACCTAGTTATGCCACGGTGTCACCCCAGCCGCCTAGTGCAGGGCCTAGTTATGCCACGGTGTCACCCCAGCCCTCGAGCGCAGGACCTAGTTATGCCACGGTGTCACCCAGCCTTATAGCGCAGGACCTAGTTATGGCACGGTGTCACCCCAGCTGCCTAGTGCAGGGCCTAGTTATGCCACGGTGTCACCCCAGCCGTCGAGCGCAGGACCTAGTTATGGCACGGTGTCACCCAGCCTTATAGCGCAGGACCTAGTAGTTATGCCACGGTGTCACCTCAGCCGCCTAGTGCAGGGCCTAGTTATGCCACGGTGTCACCCAGCCTTATAGCGCAGGACCTAGTTATGCCACAGTTTCGCTCCTGCCGTACTCTACAGAGTCTCGCTCTGATAAAGGAATTTATAATCCTGCCCTGCCTGAAAGTTCTTTCAATTGTATTTTAAAGTAATTCTTGAATAAAGTTAAGTTTGAGGGTCAATTATGTCAATGAGGGTGGATTCGTTGTTTTTTACGTTTTATCAATTTGTAACTATTAAATAATTCTAAACCGTTTGCTATATTATTTTACACTCGTCAAAACAGAGGCAGTGTTGTTTTTGCTGTAACATAAGCTCTTGGCGTATTTCAATAAAGGCATAGATTTAATTTTTTTTATATTGTTGCTATGACTAAAAGGGAAAATCGCTCTCGACATTGTTGTTTCACGGCACATTAACCTGACATTGAATCAATTACAAAATGTAATCCACTAGGAATAAATATAACTTTTTATTACAAATATCCATTACAGAACATAGTTCTTAACCATACTACAATGTTAATCTTTATAGAAAGTCAATAAATATTTAAAAGTTTATTGATGGATAAATATTTGATTAAAATTAATTTAGAATCACAAGATAATTGATCGAATTCAATAGTGAAACACCTGCGGGTTACTCTCCTATTGAAAACATTTTAAAAATATACTCTGCTTAATATAATTTATAACATAAGTACTTTTATTAAAGAATAATTTTTGAATCACAGTAAAATATACTTAGAGGTTAATATTTTGTTCTAGTATGCCAACTACAAACATATAATACATAACTAAATATATATTTCTCTGGATAGGTTTGACATGGTTTGAAATTAAAAAGCTAATGTTTGCCATTCCAAAATCTAAATATTTGTTATAATGCACCTTAACTCGTAACACCGAAGTCCTAAAGTTGTTGATGCATGGGAAAAGTGTTAAGCGACACGATGTTTGTTGCAAGAGTTGCTCCTTCATGTTTGGCGTTTATATTCTCTAAAAAAAATTTGTATCTGATAAATACTAAAAACATTACTTAGAAAATAATGAAAAATGAATATCATGGTCAGTAGTTGTTAACAAGAGTACCAAACTGTTAATGTTTCCAGAGTAAATACACAAACTGTGTTATTAATAACATAACAATACCCACATTAACAAAGCAAACTATATCAAGCATAATTTACTATTTTGTTTATAGTTAATTACTCTTTAATATAAAATCTATATTTTTTATCTTAAGTATGGTTGGGATACATCTTAAGTATAGGGCTACATAAATTATTCCGAATAGTAAAAAAGATGATCATAGCCGGTGCTATAGGTTGTCACCACGTTGGCCTACATTATTTTACAAATTACTGAGTATGCGTCTAATTAAGAGGGTTAGTAAAAAGTGTGTTGGTATAAAGAATCCGTAATACTTTTGTAAAATGTATTGAAGACCACACAAGTTATTTTACAGAAAAGTCCTATAAATTTAGTGTAAAATTCCTGTAAAACTGTATATTCAATTTACAGAACATATCTTTCAATCAACAGGATCTGTAATAATATTTTTTGTTCATGTTCCAATTTAGGACTCAAACAATTAACATTATTTTTCTGTCAATTACCATGTGAGGTCTTACATACATTTTGCCTAAATGTTGCAAAATTATATATTATTAACATGTTTTTTGTTACATGCATATAATTAGTACTATAATAGATGCGATGTGTGGTTGGTGAATAACAAATTTATATTACAGGCAGCGACAATCCATAATACTCAAGGTGTCGTCTGTTGCTTCCATTCAAAACAAATAACATGATAATAATTTTATGTTATACTGTATATTATTTTAAATGAAATCAGTGGAAATATATCATTGACATTACATTGAAAAGTAAAAACTACCCTTGCAGTATTCAACAATATCAGCGGTGGAATTATAATTAAAGGTTAATAGCTTAAGGATACAAGTTTTCGATATTGGAAAATTTTGCGCTCCTAACGGATTATTTGCATCGCAAAAACGTTCCTTTTATTCAGTAATTTACAGTTTTTTGCACAGTATCAGTGATTTCCGCATTGCTCATACAAACTTAACGCTACATTAAAATAACCTTGTACACCTAACACCAAACATCCCATACGAAAAGCAAACAGTAAGCACGTACGTTGCAGGCTCTAGGATGGTGAGATGTCAAACAGTTTCAATTCTGATCAAGTTCCAAGCCTAGTAACATTGATGGCAGGCTCTGAGATAGTGAGATATAAAACAGTTTCAAATCTGATCAAGTTCCAAGCCTTGAACATTGATGGCAGGCCCTGAGATAGTGAGATATAAAAGAGTTTCAATTCTGATCAAGTTCCAAGCCTAGTAGCATTGATTGCAGGCCCTAGGATGTTCAGATGTCAAACAGTTTCAATTCTGATCAAGTTCCAAGCCTAGTAACATTGATGGCAGGCTCTAAGATAGTGAGATATAAAACAGTTTCAATTCTGATTAAGTTCCAAGCCTAGTAACATTGATGGCAGGCCCTGAGATAGTGAGAAAAGAAACAGTTTCAATTCTGATCAAATCCAAACCTAGTAACATTGATGGCAGGCTCTAAGATAGTAAGATAACAAACAGTTTCAATTCTGATTAAGTTCCAATTCTAGTAACATTGATGGCAGGCCCTGAGATAGTGAGATAACAAACAGTTTCAATCCTGATCAAGTTCCAAAACTAGTAACATTGATGGCAGGCTCTTAGATAGTAAGATAACAAACAGTTTCAATTCTGATCAAGTTCCAAGCCTAGTAATATTGAGGGCAGGCCCTGAGATAGTGAGATATCAAACAGTTTCAATTCTGATTAAGTTCCAAACCTAGTAACTATGATGGCAGGCCCTGAGATAGTGAGATATCAAACAGTTTCAATTCTGATCAAGTTCCAAGCCTAGCAACATTAATTGCAGGGCAGCGTGCTGACTAGTTACACTATCCACTTCCATCATTGGTTTTGTTCTTGATTACAACTAGGATATATATGGAATTGGAAACTTTGTGAATATACTTTATATTTAAGTATTACATCTTCCTCTAATAAAAGTTATCATAAATATTCTCTTCGTCTTTTTAGTTACTTATAAACGTTTTATTTGACCAATGTGATCATTACATGTTTATTAATTTATTCAGGGTCAGTCGGAAGTACAACATAATAATAGCTCGGAACTTATGTGTCATAGTATATATATTGCTCGGATATTATATTGTATTCTCATTCCATGATATTTACAACAGCTAAGCTAATGGACCGCCTCTATAGGAATGATGATATTTGAAAAGTTAAAGACCTTAAATACTTCTATAAAGGTTCATTGTAAATAGATACACTTTTTCAAACATATTTTGCAAATATTATAAAATTATTAATTAAGAGGATATTTAATTTGTGTTATTTGGCGGACACATAAACCTACATGCTAATTATACTTAACATTGTGCTGCTTCACCATTACACAAAAGGTTATTTCATCGGTTTTATACTAGCTTTTTTATCCGTACCGGTAGAACATTATGAATATAATTTGCGATTAAAATTACAGAACCAAATTAATAAACTGTGTTACATGCAACAAATTATAAAGGTGATGACAAAATACCAAAACTCAGACGAAGAGAACGAAATGAGAATGAGACGTTGGTTGAGGGATTTGACGCCCAATGATGTGGTCTTACAGCTGAGCTGGATGACGTCATCACTGGGTTATAGCCTCATAAACTGGTTAAGACCACGAGATGAGTTATGTGTTACAAGAATAAATTGTGGATCTATATTTTTTAAGAGAGAGAGACCTGTTAATCCATTTAAAAAGTATATTACTATTTTGTATGACCGGAGGTACTTTCCGTAAAGGAGTAGCAACGTCTAGCAGGGAAAGAAGAGGAAGTTAACCTCACGTCGTTTTATACTTTCCCCATGCATCACCAACTTTAGGATGCTAAAAATGTGGTGAGTTCAGTTGCTTCCTTAGTGTTAGTTCAGCATCCAGTTTTACATTATGTATCAATAACAAATAGACCATATTTTCTGTCATCTTGTATTGAAGGTGCAAAGTGTTCTTTGGTCAAACGTATTCGTCTTTAGTTCTTTACTAGCATTTTTACATATAATTAAACACGTAATAATTGTCCATTTGTCCACAAGTCTTTAAGATTGGAACTCGTTCAGATTTTGTAACCAAAGTTAAATTTGAAGATCAATATTCAATAAAATTTCGGCTAAAAATGTTTTTTTAGGAAACCTAGGTATACAATTGTTCTTAGTTATAAAATTTAGGAGTTTATTTACTATCACAGTGTAGCAAAAATATTTGCAAGTCAAAAGTTCTAAATTACACATTTAATTTATTTGTGAATTAATCTGTTGTTATAATCTCATTTTTGAATATACACTAGTAATGCTCAGAGGTCCATCTAGTCCAGTAACTCTGAGCCAACTATAAATAGGAACACAAAAGGAAGGTCTTTTAATGTTTTTGTAAATATATTCTTCGATGGTATAAATGTGTATTGAATAATTGATTTTTTTCAACTAATATGAGTATTTTACCTACATTTGTACTAACGATATTTTAACTATTATTAAGGACACTAAATAATTAAAAACTATTTAAAGATGGAATATATTTATTTCATTTTAAGGTGCTTTTACTCAGTATAAAACGTTAAATAGAACATCTAAGCAGAGTTTGCACTTTTAGGTTCACATTGGTAAAACTTTTGAAATGAGATAACATTTGATACTTAGTTTTCAGAACTTTTAGTTTGCTGGCAAGAAAAATTACCCCCGTCGCAGTAAACCTGCATACTATAGCGTTCCAATTGCCATTGAAACACTATACATTTAATATAATATTTGTGACGTATAAAACGGAAATAATTTATGTAATATAAAAGAAGTTTTGTGAATAATTGCTGACAATTGCAAATAAGAATTGCTGGTGCTACTTGGTTTTACAAGTTTAGGCAAACTCGTGATTTTCTTGTCCGGGGATGTCGGAAAGAAGTTGAACACAATGATTTGAATTGTTGCTTGGCCTGAAGGGACAGAAGCCGAGTCACGTGACGGCCGGTGGTCTCAGCTTCGAGAACCTTCTGACCAAAGCTTATATATTCACGCTCGCTGGGGGACTGCGGCATTTTACGTACATTTCTGGTGTCGGAAGTTTGTCGCTAGTCTACCCAACGAGACGTGAATTTCTTCATATTGGAAGGTACAAAAGTCGTTTTAAGATTTAGAGTCTTAATTTAAATCATTAATCCATTTCTCATTTTGTTGTTTTTCAAAAAGGGAATCAGTCTGTAAAACAATTATTTCTTTTTCAGGGTTCGAAGCGTTTCTATTAGTGGGTTGAAGATAAACTAAAACCAGACTGTTAAAGAACTAAAAGAAGAATTATATAATTAAAGTTCAGTAAATGAAATATCGAACATTTTACTTTTATTTAGAAATATTGAAGTGATAAGCAAAACCAAGTTTACATTTTATTTTGAATTTTTTAATTGTTTTATTTTACAGCAAAGGCTTTTAATTTGTTCGTTTGAATAAATACAAGAAGATTTTATTTTATTCATTTTTATGTTGAAAGACCACTTCTTAACCTCAAGAAATATTATAGCCTGTTAGTCAGCAAATTCCCAATGCACGTACATTTCTCACTACCACATAAAGCCACATAAAGCAAGTTTCATAAAAATAAATGTATAAATAAGTGATATGTAGCAATATATTTATTCCCCATAAGAATTAGGTTAGGGCTAAGTACGCAGGTTTGCTGCAAAAATAAATATATGAATCGTGTTATATTATATATAACTCAAACCATATAACTCAAACCATATAACTCAAACAGGTGAAGCTACATACCAAGTTTTAATAGTTTATGTTCATAATTAAGGCAGATAAAAAATTTAAATGGTAATAATAATAAAGTCTATAAGAATAACATTAGGGCTGAGTATGCATGTTTGCTGCTACGTGGACCATCAACAACAAATCATTTTTTGTGCAAATATCAATATACCAGAACTAGTTGAGGCCAATACCAAGTTTCATCAATCTACATTTAAAAATAATCGAGATATCAAATTCTATTTATTCTCCATAAGGATAACATTGGACAACGTACTGTGTTTAGCACTTTGAATATATCTGCAACGGTTGGACGTAGAATCATAATTTAAACACCAACATTATTGTTTTAGAGCTAAAATGATCGATAAAAACAAATGTGAATCTTTAGTAAAATTAACTGAGAAAAGCTAAAAAGGTTAAAAGGTAAAAGGTTTACATGGGACAATTTATAAAGTCTTTATATTTCCTCTACATTCCCTTAACCTAGGTTAATGATTAAAATTATCATATTACTTTTTTAAGCTCTAAAATATGGTCAAAACCAAAATTGAGTGTTTTAAAAATTATGTTGGGGTGAAAAATGCAAAAAAATTACTTTATGAAAATTTTGAACCCCAATTAAACCCCAGTAGGGTATAATGGACAGTTCTGGGGCAGGAGGGACAGGAGGGACGCCCCCCCCCCAAGGTCTCGTCTGTGACACTTTGCGAATTTTTTTTTTTGCGAACTTTTTTGCAAACTTTTTTTGCGAACTTTTTTTTTTTGCGAATTTTTTTTTTTTGCGAATTTTTTTTTTGCGAATTTTTTCTTTTGCGAATTTTTTTTTGCGAATTTTTTTTTTTGCCAAATTTTTTTTTTGCGAAATTTTTTTTTTGCGAATTTTTTTTTTTTTTTGCGAATTTTTGTTGTTGCGAATACTAACCTAACCTAACCTAACCTAACCTAACGTAACCTAACCTAACCTAACCTAAGGTAACCTAACCTAACCTAACCTAACGTAACCTAACCTAACCTAACCTAACCTAACCTAACCTAACCTCGGATCAGATTTCTGATTGCAGATTCTTGTTCGTCTAGTCGAGCCGAGTCATTTGAGTACCCACATCGTACACTTTGGATGATGTTTACAAAAAAGGGGCCCGCACCACACTTTTGACCTTTTTTTTTTTTGCATTTTTGGAATCTCCTCGTCAAGCCGAGTATTCTCAGTACCCACATGACATACTTTGGATAATTAATACAAGAGTTGATCAGGGTAACGCTACAACCAACAGAGCTAGCCCATCAGCGCTTGCGGTCAATTGAACTAACAGTGAATGCAAATTTTAAGGAGAATATAATTGCAATGCTTTGAACATATACTGCATATACCTTCAAGTACTCTGCACCGAGGCAGCTGTTCGCACAACCGACTGACGCGTCCAGTCTACTGTCTGGGAATGCGGATGTTGTAATTTGATACCTCGACTGGAGGGTGCAGGTGTTCACACAAAAAACCGACAAGTCGAGACCTGTCTGGGAATGCGGATGCTGTAATTTGATACCTCGACGGGAAGACGGCTGACCCTTCTAGGAACCCATAATTATAGACCACCCGCGTCGAATTCCATTAGAGCAGGGTGGTCTTTACCCCAGACAGCGGTCGAGAGTTTTTGCCCCGACCTTCTCCGAAATCCATTAGTGGGGAGAGTCACCCACATCACCAGCCCTCCTTCAGTTCAGTTCGAGAGTTCAGTGCGTGAAGACGTGTTAGTCCGATCCTGTTCCGTTCTACGCGATTTGTGTTAGTTGCTGATTATCATCATTTGCGATTTGCGATTTGCGTAAAGCACCTTTGAACTATTTAAAACGTACGTGTTGTGCTGTATTGTTTGTGATTAACAAAACTTATAATCCATATTAAAGATGAACGCCACACACGTTTGTACCATTTGTGGTTGTATTTTCGTGCGTAGAAACAATTTGGTGCAACACCACATCAGATTCCACGGCTTGAGACCACAACTACTACCACCAACACCAACGCAGCAAGGTACGTTTTTTGCGTTGCATTATTGTTTTAATCAGACCTAAATGTTAGTAATATAGAAATACGTTATGCAATATAACCGCAGAGTGATACTATTATTTTTATTTAACAGCTTTAACTATTTAGCGCGAATAGAGAACTCTTTGTTTTTTAAATTTAAAATTACATGACTATATCAATATAATTTAATTGTAATAACTTATGTTATTGCTCGCCCCATCAAGCCAAGTCATCAGAGTACCCACATTACATACTTTAAAAAAAGGTAGGTGTTAAACATTTCACAATCTAATCGTTTTGTGCGTTTGCAGATGGAGTAGCTGCATGTCGGCTTTGTCGAGCCACCTTCGTAGACCGGGGAGCTTTAGAGCGTCACATGGAAGCGAACCACCGAGTCATTCCACCCCGGCAGGTGATTGATGCTCCGCAGACGACTGCCTATGTCAATCAACACTCCGTTGAAGGTGAGAATCCACATTAAAATAACTTTTTCCCCTTGAAACTAATTACCTTTTTTATAATTATTTAACTAGGTGCATGAAGAAGAATGAGACCGTGACAACTGGTGTACTATTGATTTAATTGCTAGGGGGGAGATTTTCGCTCCCCCTAACACATAATGGGTTAGGGGGAGATTTTCGCTCCCCCATACGTCAGGAATTGTTGAAGACTAGAACAAGAATGAGCCCGTGACAACTGGTGTACTATTGATTTAATTGCTAGGGGGGAGATTTTCGCTCCCCCTAAAACATAATGCTTCTTTAGGGTTGGCGCAGCTCAATATTACAGCTACATCCTTAGCCTTGAACCCCGAATCATGAATGTAGACAAACAGTACAGAAGATTACATTCCCTGTTTGAAAATTGATATTTTTAATTAACAACTCCATTTTGAAATGTGATTCTCGAGAGAGGGGAATTTGTATCTTTAGTTATCCTAATCTGTTTTTTATTTTTATTTTCAGGTGAAGGACCGGGTCCTGACCACCACACCTGCCATGAATGCGGTCGCCGTTTCCGTCGTGAAATACACCTGCGTCGACATGTGGATTCGGTACACAGCAGAGTCCGCAGGTTCATATGCGGCACATGCGGCGCCGAATTTAAGAGGGAAGACAACCTGCATCGACACACCATGCAATTTCACGGTGATGGTCAAGAACGGAGATTCCCTTGCGCATACTGCGGTCAGGAGTTCAACCAGCTGTTCAACAAGGACCTTCATGAGAGGATCTCTTGCCCGATCATGAAGGACCTGATCCGGAACCGAGCAGCCATGGAACAGGATGAACCCCAGCCAGGTCCGAGCACGGAGCCACAACCCGGTACGAGCACACACCAACAACCCGATGATGTTGAGATGACTGGAGCAGGACAGTCAAGCCCCGTATTCTCAATCATTCAACGGGGTTTTCGCAACCGCCTCCTAACTTACCGTCTGCAGCGACCGATGGAGAATCTCGTCACAATCGGAGAAGTGATGGCACTGTTGATTGTGAGCCTTACGGAGTTGCTTGAGATCACCTTGGCGAAACACCGCAGCATAAAGGTCAACTTGAAGCTGGATTGTGAGTTCAAAAATGTGCACAACAACACCTGCCTGCGCAACTTCAAGACGAAGATGACTCCGCTGACGGTGACCTCGGACCTGAACCAGTACATCACAACAGCTTTTGCGAAGCTTATCAGAGAGAAGGCTGAGTGTGATCATATCGGCTCCGGGTGGACATACCTTCGCGTTCGTGATTTGGAGGTCGGTATTAACGAATACACTCCTCTAGGTGAAGATGGTCGAGCTTGGCTCCCACTGCCTATGTCTCTGGAGAACACCAAAGCAGTCGTCAACGTATCGAACGCCGATGAGCGGTGTTTTATGTATGCGGTCTTGGGAAAGTTTGTTCAAGAGGACCCTAAAAGACCGGCATCGTACACCGACGACATCATCGCCCGATACGATTGGACCGGCCTTCAATTCCCCGTTGCTCTGAAGAGTATCAAGGCGTTTGAGCGGACAAACAACATCAGTATCAACGTCTATGGTATTGATCACACGTGCGTGGGTCAGAAACCTGACGGACGACCAAAGTATCAGGACACCGTGTTTCCCTTGAAAATTTGTAGGCAGGAGCGCGAAGACCATTGCGACATTTTGTACGTGACAACGGACGGTGATAGTCACTACGCCTACATCAAAGACCTTAGTCGACTGATCCGTCCACAGCTTACAGCACATATGGGTAGGATATTCATCTGTAAGCGGTGCTTCGCGCACTTTGATAACCGTCCGAACAAGCTCGGTCTGACGGGTGCACAGCGTCTGGAGGAGCATAGGCGATACTGCTCCGCTTCAGCCCCTATTCGCATGGATACGCCGAAGAAGACAGAAATCAAATTCAGCCATCCAGAGTTCACCCGACGCGAGCGTTTCACCATTTACGCGGACTTTGAGTGTGCTCTACTGCCGACCGCGGAGATGGATGAACAAGTCGACGAACCGCACGGAGGAGTAGCCACCCACATCCACATCCCATACGCCTTTGCGTACCAGATTATCGACTCGTACGGACTTGAGGAGTTCGAGCCTCGAGTCTACTTCGGGGATGATGCGTCAAAGACATTTATGGAGATGTTGAAAACTGATGTTGAGCGATTGTGGAACTTCCTGTACGAAGCAAGAAATCTGCGCCCTGTCCTGACCCCAGCCGAAACGATGCAGTACAACTCGACAGCGAATTGCTACCTCTGCGGATCGGCATTTTCAAGCGAAGACCCAAAGGTTCGTGATCACAACCACGCGCCGCCCTACGAGTTCCGTGGCGCTGCGCACAGATCATGTAACCTACGCTACAGGGAGCAGCGAGTAGTCAACTGCTACTTCCACAACCTCTCCAACTACGACGCTCACTTCATAGTGCGGGAGTTGGCGGTCGACCCTGGTGATGTTGAGGTGTTGGCTCACACGGAAGAGCGGTACATCGCTTTTACGAAGCGGTTCCTGTTCGACCGAGCGGCGGCACCGGTTGGGATGCAAGGGCGTGGAAAAAGACAGCCAGGATTCAGAGTCAGGTTCCTAGACACCTACAGGTTCCTGGCTTTGAGCCTCGCCAGCCTCGCAGCCGCACTTCCACCAGCTCAACTCTTGGAGACGAGGAAGAGATTCCCCGAAGACCACCTCTTCGATCTAGTCCGTAGGAAAGGCGTGTTCCCGTACAACTTTGTAACGTCGAACGCCGTGTTGGAAGATACTACGGAACTGCCTCTGCAGCGAGATTTTCACAACGACCTTACCCTGGAGGACATAACGGATGCAGACTACGAGCATGCTCGCAACGTGTGGGAAACCTTCGGTTGTAGGAACCTCAAGGACTACGCCGAGAAGTACCTACGCTGTGACATTGCGCTGTTGACTGACGTCTTTGAACGCTTCAGGGACACGTCGATGGCTGAATACGAACTAGACCCTGCGCACTACTACACCCTACCGTCATACGCCTGGGATGTTATGTTAAGGACCTGTCGAGTGGAGCTTGATACGATACAGGACTTTGATATGTACCTCTTCTTCGAGCAAGGCATCAGAGGAGGTATTTCCCAGGCGATCACCAGACACGCCAAGGCCAACCATGATGGATGTCGCCCTGAAGATCGACGACCTGAAGAGCCAACGAATCACCTGCTATACTTGGACGCCAACAACCTTTACGGTTGGGCCATGTCCCAGTGTCTTCCACAGGGGCACTTCCAATGGCTCAGCCGAGAGGAGATCTCGTCCCTGGATATTGCATCGTTGGACCCCGAAGGACCCACCGGCTATGTCTTGGAAGTTGACCTTCGCTACCCCGCCCACCTGCACGACCTTCACAAGGATCTCCCCTACTGCTGCGAGACCAAACGTCCGCCAGGAGGGAAATTCAAGAAGCTCGTTACGACTCTGGATGACAAGAAGAACTACATCTGTCATTACAGAATCCTGCAACAGGCGCTGGAAAACGGACTGGAGCTTGTGAACGTGCATCGCGTCATCTCGTTCCGTCAGTCTCGGTGGTTAGAGAGCTACATCCTAATGAACACCGAACTGAGGAAGAAGGCCACGACCAAGTTTGAACAAGACTTTTTCAAGCTTATGAACAATGCGGTCTTTGGCAAGACGATCGAGAATGTTCGCAAGCGAATGAACGCTAAACTGGTGTGTACGCCGGAGATGTTCAGGAAGTACGTGGCCAAGTCAAACTTCCTGGACCGAACCTACTTCAACGATGACGTCGCCATTGTACACATGTCGAAAGTCAATATCGTCCTGGACAAACCGCTCTACGTCGGAATGTGTGTCCTCGATCTGAGCAAGTGGCTCATGTACGACTTCCTTCGAAAGATGAAGAACCGCTACGGCGATCGACTGAAGGTTGACTACATGGACACTGACAGTTTCGTGTTCGACATCCAGACTGAAGATGTTTATAAGGATATGTTGGAGCATCTGGATGATTTTGACACCAGTGCGTACCCCCGAAACCATCCCTGCTACAGCCCCGTCAACGCAAAAGTCATCGGAAAGTTCAAGGATGAAGCGAACGGTCTTCCGCTGCTCGAGTACCTCGGTCTTCGCTCAAAACTTTATTTCATGGACATTGTCGAGTTCGAGGAGAGGACCGAAGATGACGAGTTGCAGGTCATGACAGTGAAGCGCGCCAAGGGAGTCGCTAGAGGTGTTGTAAAACACAATCTAACCTCTGACGACTATCGGGAATGCCTCTTCAACGGCGTGTTGAAGAGAACCATCAACACCAGGTTCCAGTCCCGAAACCACCGCGTCTTCACAGTTCAAGTCGACAAGCTATCCTTGAGCTGTAACGATGACAAACGCTACATCCTTCCGGACGGTGTAAATACACTGCCTTGGGGGCATGTTGACGTTCCACCTCAGCCCGAAGACATCCCTCAAGACGATGAAGAGGCGGAGGATGAGGAGCGTTGAGTGGTTGTGTCATATTACCAAAGACCCTGACTTGACTTGTAAATTATTTTGAAAAATCTAGTCATTAGTTTGTATCGAGTCTCGTAAAACTTAGAAATGTGCTCCTTTTTTCTTTTTGTTCTAGTCGTTAGTTTGTGTCGAGTCTCGTTTTTGCTAGCCAAACACAAATGTTCAGGAGCACATACTCGATGTAAAATATATATATATAAGGTGTGTAAATAAATAGCCAAATTGTTCGTATATACATTTGTCTTTTTTTTCCTCCCCTCACATAGTCTTAAGATACTAAAGTAAAAAAAAATTATTCAGGAATATGTTTATTCATATAAACCAGGTTCAGATATGAATGTTACTTTACAATCATTGTATGATAGGTCTGTCCCAATTTGTGGTTGACAACTGTTGTTCAACTGATTTAATTACCAGGGGGGAGATTTTCGCTCCCCCTAACACATAATGGCTTAGGGGGAGATTTTCGCTCCCCCATACTACAGGAATTGTTGAAGACTAGAATGCACCTGCTAATGTCATTGTATGATAGATCTGCCCCACTTTGGGGTAAAGAAGGCGAGGATGGGAAATAATAAGAATGTTTCTTTTTTTATTCTGAGTACACAACTAGTTTATTGAGAAAAATGCAAAATTTCAAAACTCAATTGGTATACATTTGTGCAAAGAGTCTTCTGATCAGTGCATCGTTGTGGCCGAAAGAAGAGTGTTCAAAGAGCTGCACAAAGTCCTTCATCTTCATGCCGTAGTGGGTGCGGCAGTACAGGAATACAAGGCAGTATTGACCGCAGACCAGAGTGTTGTCACTTTGAAGGCGATGCTCGTTGTACAGGTAGCGACGAGCGTTGCGTCTCAGGAATCCTTGGTAGAATTGAAGATGTGGCGGTTGACCGTAGCTGTCAAAGAATTCAATTATTCCTCCTCCTTTGTTAAGGTAGAAAGCGACCCAGTGAGTGCCGTCTTCATTGTGTGGATCAGTGTTCACAATCATAGCAGTAGATGGTGAAATATAATGGGGCAATTGATCCGCAGCGTAGACACCAACATTCTGTACGGGCAGTTTAGCCATACACTTTTGTATCTCTAAGGTATTCATTCTACTGTGTCGACGCCACAGTCAGTAGTAGGAGTAGTAGTACTAGTAGCAAAACAAAAGCAGGAACTGGTATCACTCTCACCATCGTCAGCGTAATCATCAGCGTCAGCGATATTTGTACTTAGATGTAACCAACTGCGTAATGTGATGCAATTGGCTAGAGCGCAACGTGTGTGAGCTGTTCTGTGGTGGCGGCATCGCACTGCGTTTGTTGATAGTAGACTGTTGATTGACGATAGTGATCCGCAGCCAATATCGTTGATATCCATGACATTAGTAGTACAGTGATCCGTGATGAAATTGTATCGTACAAACTCTTTTTTCTCAGCACCTTTGACGTAGACAATCGGTCGTTTGGCGATACATGCACGTAACTTTTCCTCTAGCACATGATACCAGATATCACCTTGGTCCCATTCCAATCCGTGACAGTGTTTTGTGAGCCAATAGCTTTCACGCAGTTTCTCTTGTGATAGGAAATCTCGACTGAATGGTGATTTGGCGATATGATGCATTAGCAGTGTTCCACTGACCAATTCCAAGACGCACACTTCCTTCAGAATGTAGTCATTTGCGTTGTCCTTGAAACATTGAAAATCTACAATAATTGGAGATGCGGAATTTTTACGCGGTACTCTGCATAAACGATCCATCTTGTGCGAATGTTGGTTGTAGACTGAGGAGGAGGACGCCGCCGCCGACGATCTAACCACCAAAGTCCGCAGACACGTTGCGATGACGATCGATTTCTATGACGTTGTCAAACTCTGCGTATACCAGACAGTTGACAGTCTCTGTGAGCCCCGTGTCGAAAGCAATCTCCATACGCACACTGCCGTTGCGCACTAGGTTCCAATGAGTCGTGTCGCTTGCTGACATATCAGGTGTTAGATCGAATGCCATCAGACAGTATCCATCGTCGTAATCATCTCTATTTATGAGATTACCAGCATCGCTAAAGTGTATGCCGGAGCCTGAAAACAGACTGTGATACGCCATCACGTATTTTCCCTTGCCGGTTTCGTAGTGTGGTTGTAGCGGTTTGGACGGCACTTGTTCACCGTCCACGTACAGCGAGAAGTAGTTGGTTTTGAAATTTTGAAAGTTAAATGGATTCTTTTTTAAATCGCCATTATAAGCGGCGTTGGTGACCAGTCCGACAATGATTCGTTTCGGCACTTGACCTAGAAACACATTGTCCAAAGTTTTGCTCCTCACTCCAAACGGTAGTGTGAATGTTTTCAATTCCACTCTGGTGATTGGGTATTTAGCTGTGCCGGTCTGAAGCGTCTTGCTGTGCGCCAACAGTACAGTGGGGCTAACTTTACACCTTCGTATCCAGAGATTCGCATCAACAATGTGCACCTTGTAGTCACCATCATCCGACATAATGGAGAAGGAATCTTTTGATCGGATAAGTTTAAAACGCAGTTCCACACCGTTCAACAGGAACTTGTTCTGATTACACATGTCCACATGTAGGCGACCGAGCATATCGATTTCACGACTTTTATTTGTCATTTTTCGTCTCGCCTTTAGTCCATCGTTATCGTCCAGAGTATTGTCCATGTGGCCGGCATCGTCCGCGTTCCACAATCCACATGTTAAATGTGATTTCCTAGCATCATAGCCGTAATTCAGCAATGTTTCAATATACGCTCGATATGCATAAGTGTTGTTTTGTGGTGTGACCAGTTTCTGATTCATACTCATATCGACTTGACTGAATAACGTGTGCAGCCAATTGTTGACTGGGCCAATTTTGTTCGATTCATCGGCATCTGCGATTGCCACTCCTGTCGACTTGACAATAGACGCTGTAACTTCCAACATTGTTTGCGAAAGATCGGTGTATTCTTCGCCGTTGCCGGGCACAACAAACTCGATGGGCGAATCATCAGTCAGTGTGGAGATTGGTTTGTACTGAATCCATTTGCCGCTCTCGATACTGGTCTGCGTCGGCGATAGGGAGAATAAGTCCAATTCCGTCTTGACGCATTCACACGACTTTTGATGTAGAAACGACATTGCTAGCGTGTGTGTTAATTGAATATATCACGTACGGAAGTTCTCCTCACTGCTTTCCTCGTCTTCCTTCTAACTGTCCTTCTCTTCTTGCTGCTGCTCTTGCCCTTCTTCTTGGATGACGACGACGACCTTCCTCGAAGGAGTTTCGTCAAAGACTGCGGTGTGACACGACGGCCGCCGAACATGGCGCGCTTCGCGTTCCTCTTACGCGAGAGTCTCGCGTTAGTCTTTCGCGCAGGAGTAGCGCGTCGGTGTTTCGCGGTATTCTTTCGCGTTACGCGACGGTGTTTCGCGCGAGAGCCGCCGCCGCCACTTAGCACACGTTGAAGTTTGCCGTCCGCCCTGCGTTTTAGCGAGTCTGTAAACTGGCTGAAATGATCTCTAGCGGCTTCTTTGGGATCCCGCTGGTGCATGGCCATGTCGCCCAAGAATCCAACACCGGATTTCAATGCCTCTTTGGCCACAGCAGAGGCTCCCGACTTGAGTAGCGGTGTGATGGTGCGGAACATACCGCCTAGGAAACTGCCAATTCCATGTCCGCGCTGGTAGGGTGCACCGCGAAATACCCTATCGATACTGCCGCCGGTCTGCTGCAACTGTTGGCGACGGTAGTAAGCCAAGTAGGGATCGTTTGTATTCATAATTGCTGAGCTACTCTTTTGAAATGAAGCTTCACGTACGACGTCCCAAAGAGGAATGACGCTTTTTTACTAGCGTGATCCCTTAGGTCAATATCGATCGTTTCAAATGTTCCTTTCATAACTGGCGCATAATGAGGACTGATGAAATGCACAGTCTTATGCGCGCCGTGTGTGTAGTTATCTCTGTCAATGTTGATAATCTTCAAAAGCGGCGCTGTAGTGTCGCCAATCAGCTGCGGTTCAATCAGATCACAATACACGTACAAGTGTGTCGGCAGTCCCATAGTCAGATTTGGTGGCCATATCGCTGTGAGGTCATTTGTCAAAACGTTCTCGTACGGATCGAAACCCAACTGGAGAGACAGCGCTTCGGTGAAATGCACTTTGCTTATACCGTCCACCATTGTCGTGATCTTGACTCTGTCCTGCTCTTTGTCATACTCAAAGTACAAGTACTGGGTTACATCCTTCGCTTTATTGATCATTTTCAATAAATCGGTTATGTTCTTGTAATAACCGGGTTTCATCTTTAGCATAATGTGCTCGACGCTGAGTGTGACGGGTATACTCGGCAGAACGAGTTTATAGTCGAGCCAAATACACGATTCATCGTCCACAGTCATAAAGGAGCATGGATAATGCGCTTCGACCAAAGCCATCTCCCACTCGCCATCGCCTTCTAATCGAATTTGTCTCGGCAGATGTGTAGTGTACTTGGACACTGTGTTTTTTGGAAAATAATCCTTTGAGCTGTTGCTGGGCAATGTCAAATAGAACTGGTTGCTATTAGGCATTTTGCAAATCTTGCGCTCTTACCCAAGAATTGAACTCGTCTCCGTAACCTGCCCACTTGACGAAATAACGCTTACTGCGACCACGACCCTTAGCGTCTAGTATTTCAGCAATCTTGAACAGATGGTCGTTGTATATTGTCACTTTTTGTAATTCGTATTCGTAAAACTGACCAGTCACTTGTTCACCGTTGAGATCCGCCAAAGTGTACATTGGCAGAGGCATCAATGTGTTTACACGACGCACCACAAACACTTCTTTACTCCAATTAGTCTCGTAACCTTTTGCGAATGTACCCTTCTCCTTAGATATGCGCACTGTGGTGCCAACTGTCAGTTTTGCCTTAACACGACGCGGTATCTTACCGAACATGCGACGCCATACCTGATGCAATATTTGCTTATTGTCAACAGTCACATCGACTGGCCGTATTCTGTTGCCTAGACTCTTGTGAGCGCTGTTGTTGTATGCGCTAACCAGTTTGTCCAACACATCTACGTAACGATATGTGTTTTTGTAAGTCAAATATCGCCACATGCGCGTTTTCAAAGTGCGATTCACGCGTTCCACTACGGCCGCTTTAACATCTGGGTTTTGTGTAGTGACATAGATGATTCCGTATTGTTTGAATAACCTTTTCGTCTTGGCACCGGTGAATTCAGTACCTTTGTCGGTTTGTAAACAGCGAGGTGTATCGGTCGCTTCGGCAAATATCTCCTCGAAAGCGTTGGCCACTTCAGCTCCTTCTTTCCGCCTCAACGTCCGCACATACAGGTGTTTGCTAAACACGTCTATTACAGTCAGTAGGTAGTCGACGCCGTCGTTGTGTTTACTAAGACCACGCATATCGTTCAAGTCCGCTTGCCACAATTCAAATGGACCATACACTATGTAAGGATTGCGCGGGAAACGCTTGCGTGCTGGTTTGTGCAATGTGTAAGTGTCCTGTGTTTGTAACCATTCAATCACTTTGCGTTTTGAAACTGGTTTTGCAGCTCGCGCTAAAGGAGCTACACCGCCATACGACGAAGGTTCGATGGGATTGTAATACAAACGCTCCATAATACTGAAAACCTATCCTGTGTACGTTTCCCACTTGTCCAAATTTGACGACGGCTTGTTTCTAGTTAGAAGATCAAACTGCCCTGTCGGTGTAGATGTTACACGTTTTCCTCTTGCCGATCGAAGCCGATTTACTAGAGGTGTTCTCAGTATTGATTCAGTTGATGTGTCTTCCACGTCATCGTCTGATCCTTCTCCTCCTGTGAATGATGATCGATATTCGGCATTTATTTCCTTTAGTGCTCTTAGATTATTCATATAGTCCTTTGGAACGTTCATCGCTTTCAATGCGATGAGCACTTCCCGCCATCCTGGCGGTATGTAATCACGCATACGCACCTTTACTATGCAATTTAAGATATCCACTAGATTTGAGTCTGGGATTTTTACACCGTTGATGTACACTGAATAGCCACTGTCCCAACTGATTAAGCTGCCGTCACGTTTCATGAAACGTAAAAGATTGCGGGCATCAGATCTGTAAGTTTTGGAAAACGTCTCCACAATCTCTTCCACTGGACCACCTTCCGCAGCGGGGTGCGCTCGTCGACTATGTTCAATCCCACCCGTCTCCACGATTGGTATGCTAATCGGTTGGCGTCTATTCTCTGCAATATGCAAGAAGCGATGTAACGCCTGTTTGTACAATTTCCACTTTTCACTATCGTCCATACGTTTGTTATTCAATATTTGTTGCATCTCCGCGTCGAGGCTGTTTTCACTGGATAGATTAGTCGGTCTGTTATCCGTAGCATTTGATTGCAGTCGATCAATCAACTCTTGCGGCACAACTACCATCTTCTTCGCATGTTCCATTTTTGTGCTAATGGCTAGCTACTTTTCTAAAGTGTAACTTCACGCACGACGTTCCAAAGTGGAATGGCAAATGATTACCAATGTTATCTCTTAAGTCAATTTCCACACTGTCAAAAGATCTATTCATAACAGGCACATAGTGCGGATCGATGAATGATGTTGATTTATGCAATCCGTATACATAAGTAGACGTGGATATATTGACAATTTTCAATAACGGTGCGACTGTATCGCCGACCATCTGCGGCTCGACTAAATCACAATACACGTACATGTGTGACGGTAAGCCAAGACGAATGTTGGGCGAACGGATGCTTTTGTTAACTGCATCACCTTCCAGCGTCAATTCATTCGGATCGAACCCCAATTGAAGCGCTAACGTTGGACTTAATGTAATTTTTCCAACATCAGTTCCCATCGATACTTCAACGAATTTGTTGTATGAGTTTTCAACGGTGAACTTTACACCAAAAGTAATCGCTAGTTCTTGTGAATTGATATGATCACACAATTCTTGAATATTTGCGTAATCACCAGTCTTCAATTTAATTCTGTGGTTTTGTTTTGGAGTAGCAGACACTACCGGTGTTACATCGGCAGTGCTGTCCATAACCCGCGCCAACGCTTCTATGTTCACTTTTGCTTCCTCTTGCGGTTGTATGCAAATGTCAATTGTTTCGTCATTACCGACAGATAGAAATGTCATTGGATAGTGCGCTTCCACAAGTGCAATTTCCCAGTCGCCAGCGTCCAGTTGAATAGCTCTCGGCAAATGTGTTATATAATTTGCAACTGTATTTTTCGGATAATACTGCATCGAACTGTTGCTGGGCAGTGTCAAATAGAACTGATTGTTGATGCCAGCCATTTTTATCTACTCAGTGCTGCTTGTAGTACTGCGCTCAAAAGTAATGGTATAAAGATTCCACCGCCTTTTTGTATGAGATACTTTCGTTTCTTTGACCAGCCTTCGCCGCGTTTCACCAATCTACGTAGCGTCACCTTGTGTTTGCTTAGCTGACTTTTACTCTTCTTCGCCAGAGGAACGTTACCTCGCAACACGTTGTATGCGCACTCACACACTGAGCGAATGCGGCTCTTGTCACACACCTTTAACAGTGCCTTCCGCTCCTTGGGTGTTGCGTGTATGAAAGCCGTAAGCAGAGCTGCGTCCTTCCGCAAGCACGACATGATTACTACTGATGGCGAAATTACCTTTTCTTTGGCAAGTACACATAGTTGGTAGAATCGTCTGGAAATATGCAACTTCGTATTCGCATATTTTCGTCTGTTGATTGTTTCAAGTCTATCAGTAGGTAGCCGTGTGGATTCCTAGTAGCGTCAGCGTACGCCTCCTCGATGAATTTCGGGCTGTCTGGATATATTTGTCTGGCCAAGTACCTAATCTGAACTCTATCTCTAGGATTCTTAAAACACACAATGTAATGCGCATTCAGTGAGATGTCCCTCTGCCCGCGTCCTTGATGAAACAAATTTTGTGTAATGAAAAACACACTAATGTTGCGATGATGGCAACCTTTTGTGAAAAGATCCACGACACGGTTGTCGGCCTCACGCATCATATCGTCTATAATCACAAGTATCGGCTCGTTACCAGAAAAATCCTCCAAGTTTGGTAGACCTTCTACGTGGTTAATGGTGTCATTTTTCGGGTCACCACCACCACCATCACCACCACCACTACCATAATGCCAGTTTATACTGGTAAATGGTGTGTCACACATTTCTGTAATGTGTTTTATAAACTTTGACACAAACTGTGACTTGCCACAACCCGAAGGTCCCGCCACAATGGCTGAGAACGGATGTTTCCACATCAAGCCCATGATTACTACTGAGCTACTAAACACCTCACAGTTACCATACTCACACTCTTAAACTTACTACCAAAGGACATTTTTGGGGTTAAGTGAAATAAATAACACAGTGGTTATGTTCTGAACGTGACTATAAGTATTGACTACGAAAACTAATTTACAAAGGTATTAACAAAATCTTCAAGTCTTGCTTTACATAAACTCCAACGGTGTGAATCTGCTATTGGAACCCCTCGGGCTGCGCTTCACCAAGCGAAGGCGTTCTCCAAACCCGCTGTTGTAGCGCTCGATGTCGGTGTTGCTCAGGACCTCGTTGAAGTGCCTAGGCAGGTAGACTCGCAGAAAGAAGTCGTCCCCGACCTGCCCCTCCAGGATCACGATGATTGTCTCGCCAAAGGGTGTGGTGGCTCGCTCCATCGCAGTGATGAGATAGCCACATTCCTCTCGGAGATCGGCTATCCTGGTGTAGAGCGGAGAGTCAGACTTGCAGTTGTTGAGGGTAGCTCTCAGGTCCGCGGTTGTTGCAGTGCCGTTCACGCCCGGAAACTCTAGCTTGAAAGTGCTGCTGCTCGACATCTCTAGTAGTAGTAGTTGGAGTAGGTCTATGTGAGGTGGTGGTCTGGTGGCGAATGATGCTCAATCGGGCGGGGCCCCGCCTTATAAACCCTCGCCGCCATTTTCTTCTACGTGGGTGGTCCGAAGGGTCGGGCGCATGTGTTCACACAAAAAACCGACGCGTCGAGACCTGTCTGGGATGCAGCTGCTCTAATTGAATGCCGGCGCCACTCGTTGTTTCTTCCTCACAGCTCGCTTCTTCGGCGTTGGCTGCGAAACTGCACTGCGTTGTGTAACAGTTTGAGTTAAGCCTGTCATTTTCGGTACTCCTGTTGATTTATAGATCCACATGTTTTCCACTTTATCAACTACTTGTTTAACACTTTGGTGCATTTCACCATCTTTGTCCAAAAATAAACCGCACATGAACACCATATCTGTACCATCGTACATTTCCATTTTCAATAAAATTTGTCCTTTGTTTCCCGGGTTTTGAACTGCGAAAGTATTCCCATCGTCCATCCATGACACTATGGGAGAATCATCTGTTGGTTTTGGCACCCATCCTGGTTTCTTGGTTTCCACTTCGATGGGAGTTGGTCTCCTTCGTCTCTTGCAGGCAGTTGTCGGTTTTACAAATGACGACTGAGGTGATGTCAATGTCTGTTCACTAGCATTATTGTTCATAACCTCAATCTCCTGAATAAACGATTTGATATAGTCGTCCGCAGAAGCGTAAGCGTCCATGTTAACGTCCTTACCGTGCGACTTCAACCGTACTACTGACTGGTGGTGCGTCTGCTCACCCTTGAAGTAAACTGTACGCACTCGCTGTCAGACAATATTTCTGTTTGGCGTTCGCTTTTATTCACCCGCTGAAGTCAACTGTTACGTTACGGTGACGATCGATCTCGATGACGTTGTCCAGTTCGGCGTACACTATGCAGTTGACGGTCTCGGACAACGCTTTGGAGAATCCAATTTCGATACGTAGATTACCGTTGCGCAGGAGATTCCAGTGACTCGACTCAGCCGCGGACATGTCCGGTGTCAAGTCGAACGCCATAAGACAATTACCGTACGGATAGTCACCTCTCTTGATCTCATTACCTGCGTCGGAGAACTGGATTCCAGTGCCGGTGACCAATGTGTAATAAGAGAGTATATATGTCTCACTGTTCAATGTGTAAACGGGCTGTAACGGTTTGGCCGGTACTTGTTCACCGTCCACGTACAATGCGAGATAATTCATATCGTAGTGTTGAAAGTTGTAGGGATTCTTCTTGAAATCTCCGTTGAACGCAAGATTACTGACCAGTCCAATTATCACACGTTTCGGTAACTGACCGAGAAATGCGCTGTCTAAAGCTTTACTCATTATACCGGAGGGTAGTGTGAAGGATTTCACTTCTACACGCGTGATCGGATACTTGGCCGTGCCGGTCTCGAGAGTTTTGCTGTGCGCCAACAATACGCTCGGATTGATCTTACATCGACGTACGAAAAGACTAATCTCTTTAATTGTCACCTTGTAGGTAGTTAGCGTTTTGGACATTATACAAAACGAGTTTCTGGATCTGTTAAGTTGCAATCGCATCTCGACACCGTTCAACATGAATTTGTTCTGATTGCACAGATCGATGTGTAATCGACCGACCATATCGCAAACATCGCTTTCTTTCGTGTGATCGCGACGCTTTTTCAATCCCTCGTTCAATTCGTCACAATCGTCCATTAGTCCGGCCGAATCTTCAAAAAACAGCTCGCTAGTCAGGTGCGAATTCTTCGCACTACATCCGTAGTTCAATAGGTTTTCCAAGTAGGCACGGTAAGCGTACGTGTTGTTTTGTGGTGACACCAGTTTATGATTGAGATAGAGATCCACTTGACTGAATATCGAGTGGAGCCAATTGTTCACCGGGCCCACCTCTTTAGCAGGTTGCCCACCGTCCGCTTTAGTGTCGTCCTGTTTCACAATAGCGGCTTTCACGTGTAATAACGTTTGTGTCAGGTCCGTGTACTCGTCACCGTGACCGGGTATTACAAACTCTATTGGCGAATCGTCCGTCAGCGATGAGATCGGTTTGTATTGAACCCATTTACCGCTCTCGATGCTGGTCTGCGTAGGCGGTAACGAAAACAAGTCCAGTTCAGTCTTCACACATTCACACGATTTCTGATGGATAAACGACATTGTTATCGAATTAATGTAGACGTCCGTCTTCGAAGAAGTCTATCAAGAGACTGTGGCGTGTCGCGACCCGCGCACCGCTTAGGGGGAGATTTTTGCTCCCCCTAACACATAATGGCTTAGGGGGAGATTTTCGCTCCCCCATACGTCAGGAATTGTTGAAGACTAGAACAAGAATGAGACCGTGACAACTGGTGTTCTGTTGATTTAATTACTAGGGGGAGATTTTCGCTCCCCCTAACACATAATGGGTTAGGGGGAGATTTTCGCTCCCCCATACGTCAGGAATTGTTGAAGACTAGAGCAAGAATGATACCGTGGGTGTTTGACAACTGGTGATTTATTGCTCGGAATTCGATACGGGCGGACTATAGTGGGTTCCTGGAAGGGTCGCGTCGCCCTCCCGTCGGGGTATCAAATTACAACATCCGCATTCCCAGACAGGTCTCGACTTGTCGGTTTTTTGTGTGAACACCTGCACCCTCCAGTCGAGGCATCAAATTACAACATCCGCATTCCCAGACAGTAGACTGGACGCGTCAGTCGGTTGTGCGAACAGCTGCCTCGGTGCAGAGTACTTGAAGGGGGGTGTATCGATACACCCCCCTTTGCAGTATATGTTCAAAGCATTGCAATTATATTCTCCTTAAAATTTGCATTCACTGTTAGTTCAATTGACCGCAAGCGCTGATGGGCTAGCTCTGTTGGTTGTAGCGTTACCCTGTTCAACTCTTGTATTAATTATCCAAAGTATGTCATGTGGGTACTGAGAATACTCGGCTTGACGAGGAGATTCCAAAAATGCAAAAAAAAAAAAGGTCAAAAGTGTGGTGCGGGCCCCTTTTTTGTAAACATCATCCAAAGTGTACGATGTGGGTACTCAAATGACTCGGCTCGACTAGACGAACAAGAATCTGCAATCAGAAATCTGATCCGAGGTTAGGTTAGGTTAGGTTAGGTTAGGTTACGTTAGGTTAGGTTAGGTTAGGTTACCTTAGGTTAGGTTAGGTTAGGTTACGTTAGGTTAGGTTAGGTTAGGTTAGGTTAGTATTCGCAACAACAAAAATTCGCAAAAAAAATTCGCAAAAACAAAAATTCGCAAAAAAAATTCGCAAAAAAAAAATTTGGCAAAAAAAAAATTCGCAAAAAAAAATTTCGCAAAAAAAAAAATTTGGCAAAAAAAAATTCGCCAAAAAAAAAAATTCGCAAAAAAAAAAAAAATTCGCAAAAAAAAAATTTCGCAAAAAAAAAAATTTGGCAAAAAAAAAATTCGCAAAAAAAATTCGCAAAAGAAAAAATTCGCAAAAAAAAAATTCGCAAAAAAAAAAAATTCGCAAAAAAAAAAAGTTCGCAAAAAAAGTTTGCAAAAAAGTTCGCAAAAAAAAAAATTCGCAAAGTGTCACAGACGAGACCTTGGGGGGGGGGGCGTCCCTCCTGTCCCTCCTGCCCCAGAACTGTCCATTATACCCTACTAACCCCCTTCCCCTGGGCCGATCTTTTAGGTTTTCAAACCTAAAGCCATGTTTTTCACAAAAGTTATCGAGTTAACGGACACACTATACTAAATATATAAAATTGAACGTATAATGTTTCCGGGCCTCAAAACAAAAAGTTATTATGGTCTCGGGCTTAAGTCTTACCATGACCTACGGTAATAGCTTCTTCCCTATAGGGGAAATTTTCTAAAATGTAAATAAAGTCAAAATATATTACGTTAGTTGCATAATAAATAATAACCTCGATACTAAATTCATTTTGACGTTATACTCAGAGTTAATTTTAAGTTATTAGGCTTTTGCTCAGCCCTATAGCAGTAATTTCTTGTTATTGTTATTTCATCGAAGGGTCGGGCGCATGTGTTCACACAAAAAACCGACGCGTCGAGACCTGTCTGGGATGCAGCTGCTCTAATTGAATGCCGGCGCCACTCGTTGTTTCTTCCTCACAGCTCGCTTCTTCGGCGTTGGCTGCGAAACTGCACTGCGTTGTGTAACAGTTTGAGTTAAGCCTGTCATTTTCGGTACTCCTGTTGATTTATAGATCCACATGTTTTCCACTTTATCAACTACTTGTTTAACACTTTGGTGCATTTCACCATCTTTGTCCAAAAATAAACCGCACATGAACACCATATCTGTACCATCGTACATTTCCATTTTCAATAAAATTTGTCCTTTGTTTCCCGGGTTTTGAACTGCGAAAGTATTCCCATCGTCCATCCATGACACTATGGGAGAATCATCTGTTGGTTTTGGCACCCATCCTGGTTTCTTGGTTTCCACTTCGATGGGAGTTGGTCTCCTTCGTCTCTTGCAGGCAGTTGTCGGTTTTACAAATGACGACTGAGGTGATGTCAATGTCTGTTCACTAGCATTATTGTTCATAACCTCAATCTCCTGAATAAACGATTTGATATAGTCGTCCGCAGAAGCGTAAGCGTCCATGTTAACGTCCTTACCGTGCGACTTCAACCGTACTACTGACTGGTGGTGCGTCTGCTCACCCTTGAAGTAAACTGTACGCACTCGCTGTCAGACAATATTTCTGTTTGGCGTTCGCTTTTATTCACCCGCTGAAGTCAACTGTTACGTTACGGTGACGATCGATCTCGATGACGTTGTCCAGTTCGGCGTACACTATGCAGTTGACGGTCTCGGACAACGCTTTGGAGAATCCAATTTCGATACGTAGATTACCGTTGCGCAGGAGATTCCAGTGACTCGACTCAGCCGCGGACATGTCCGGTGTCAAGTCGAACGCCATAAGACAATTACCGTACGGATAGTCACCTCTCTTGATCTCATTACCTGCGTCGGAGAACTGGATTCCAGTGCCGGTGACCAATGTGTAATAAGAGAGTATATATGTCTCACTGTTCAATGTGTAAACGGGCTGTAACGGTTTGGCCGGTACTTGTTCACCGTCCACGTACAATGCGAGATAATTCATATCGTAGTGTTGAAAGTTGTAGGGATTCTTCTTGAAATCTCCGTTGAACGCAAGATTACTGACCAGTCCAATTATCACACGTTTCGGTAACTGACCGAGAAATGCGCTGTCTAAAGCTTTACTCATTATACCGGAGGGTAGTGTGAAGGATTTCACTTCTACACGCGTGATCGGATACTTGGCCGTGCCGGTCTCGAGAGTTTTGCTGTGCGCCAACAATACGCTCGGATTGATCTTACATCGACGTACGAAAAGACTAATCTCTTTAATTGTCACCTTGTAGGTAGTTAGCGTTTTGGACATTATACAAAACGAGTTTCTGGATCTGTTAAGTTGCAATCGCATCTCGACACCGTTCAACATGAATTTGTTCTGATTGCACAGATCGATGTGTAATCGACCGACCATATCGCAAACATCGCTTTCTTTCGTGTGATCGCGACGCTTTTTCAATCCCTCGTTCAATTCGTCACAATCGTCCATTAGTCCGGCCGAATCTTCAAAAAACAGCTCGCTAGTCAGGTGCGAATTCTTCGCACTACATCCGTAGTTCAATAGGTTTTCCAAGTAGGCACGGTAAGCGTACGTGTTGTTTTGTGGTGACACCAGTTTATGATTGAGATAGAGATCCACTTGACTGAATATCGAGTGGAGCCAATTGTTCACCGGGCCCACCTCTTTAGCAGGTTGCCCACCGTCCGCTTTAGTGTCGTCCTGTTTCACAATAGCGGCTTTCACGTGTAATAACGTTTGTGTCAGGTCCGTGTACTCGTCACCGTGACCGGGTATTACAAACTCTATTGGCGAATCGTCCGTCAGCGATGAGATCGGTTTGTATTGAACCCATTTACCGCTCTCGATGCTGGTCTGCGTAGGCGGTAACGAAAACAAGTCCAGTTCAGTCTTCACACATTCACACGATTTCTGATGGATAAACGACATTGTTATCGAATTAATGTAGACGTCCGTCTTCGAAGAAGTCTATCAAGAGACTGTGGCGTGTCGCGACCCGTGCACCGCTTAGGGGGAGATTTTTGCTCCCCCTAACACATAATGGCTTAGGGGGAGATTTTCGCTCCCCCATACGTCAGGAATTGTTGAAGACTAGAACAAGAATGAGACCGTGACAACTGGTGTTCTGTTGATTTAATTACTAGGGGGAGATTTTCGCTCCCCCTAACACATAATGGGTTAGGGGGAGATTTTCGCTCCCCCATACGTCAGGAATTGTTGAAGACTAGAGCAAGAATGATACCGTGGGTGTTTGACAACTGGTGATTTATTGCTCGGAATTCGATACGGGCGGACTATAGTGGGTTCCTGGAAGGGTCGCGTCGCCCTCCCGTCGGGGTATCAAATTACAACATCCGCATTCCCAGACAGGTCTCGACTTGTCGGTTTTTTGTGTGAACACCTGCACCCTCCAGTCGAGGCATCAAATTACAACATCCGCATTCCCAGACAGTAGACTGGACGCGTCAGTCGGTTGTGCGAACAGCTGCCTCGGTGCAGAGTACTTGAAGGGGGGTGTATCGATACACCCCCCTTTGCAGTATATGTTCAAAGCATTGCAATTATATTCTCCTTAAAATTTGCATTCACTGTTAGTTCAATTGACCGCAAGCGCTGATGGGCTAGCTCTGTTGGTTGTAGCGTTACCCTGTTCAACTCTTGTATTAATTATCCAAAGTATGTCATGTGGGTACTGAGAATACTCGGCTTGACGAGGAGATTCCAAAAATGCAAAAAAAAAAAAAAGGTCAAAAGTGTGGTGCGGGCCCCTTTTTTGTAAACATCATCCAAAGTGTACGATGTGGGTACTCAAATGACTCGGCTCGACTAGACGAACAAGAATCTGCAATCAGAAATCTGATCCGAGGTTAGGTTAGGTTAGGTTAGGTTAGGTTACGTTAGGTTAGGTTAGGTTAGGTTACCTTAGGTTAGGTTAGGTTAGGTTACGTTAGGTTAGGTTAGGTTAGGTTAGGTTAGTATTCGCAACAACAAAAATTCGCAAAAAAAATTCGCAAAAACAAAAATTCGCAAAAAAAATTCGCAAAAAAAAATTTGGCAAAAAAAAAATTCGCAAAAAAAAATTTCGCAAAAAAAAAAATTTGGCAAAAAAAAATTCGCCAAAAAAAAAATTCGCAAAAAAAAAAAAATTCGCAAAAAAAAAATTTCGCAAAAAAAAAATTTGGCAAAAAAAAAATTCGCAAAAAAAATTCGCAAAAGAAAAAATTCGCAAAAAAAAAATTCGCAAAAAAAAAAAATTCGCAAAAAAAAAAAGTTCGCAAAAAAAGTTTGCAAAAAAGTTCGCAAAAAAAAAAATTCGCAAAGTGTCACAGACGAGACCTTGGGGGGGGGGCGTCCCTCCTGTCCCTCCTGCCCCAGAACTGTCCATTATACCCTACTAACCCCCTTCCCCTGGGCCGATCTTTTAGGTTTTCAAACCTAAAGCCATGTTTTTCACAAAAGTTATCGAGTTAACGGACACACTATACTAAATATATAAAATTGAACGTATAATGTTTCCGGGCCTCAAAACAAAAAGTTATTATGGTCTCGGGCTTAAGTCTTACCATGACCTACGGTAATAGCTTCTTCCCTATAGGGGAAATTTTCTAAAATGTAAATAAAGTCAAAATATATTACGTTAGTTGCATAATAAATAATAACCTCGATACTAAATTCATTTTGACGTTATACTCAGAGTTAATTTTAAGTTATTAGGCTTTTGCTCAGCCCTATAGCAGTAATTTCTTGTTATTGTTTTTTTTCTATACGAGAAAGTCAATGGCTGTGTGTATACCTATTTGAAATATTGTACCGTGAGCTAAACACAAATTATTTATATTATTTACGCGTGTCTAATTAAACAATCATGCTAATGCTATACTCTTTTAAACTGTCAATGTCTGGAAGTATTTGCGTGTGCAGAATGGACCTCGAAATACCACAGAAGGTTTTTTACTTAAATTTTGGAAACAACGATTTTCGGGCCTCAGAAATATTTTGGAAAATCATAACCTCCAAAAAATTAAAACTGCTGGAAACTCATTTTAAAATTAGAAACATTAACAGTGGGCATATTGAGTCTAAAGTCAAAGCAAAATAATCATAACAACTGATCACAAACATCCTGTGAGCTGTCATATTGAGTCGTTGGAGTAGTGGTCAAGGCGACGGACTCCTTCACCATGGCAGCGGCCCTGCCAGGAGTTCGAATCTGAATCCTGGCATGTCAATTGTATGAGTACTGAACAAGTCACCTCTGAGAGACGGCTCACCTCTTGCGCAGATGATTACGTTGCTCGCATTTATCTTTAGTCTATGTGAACAGACGATGCAACAACCAACAAGCCAACATCTAACAAAGAGTGATAGTTGGTTACCTTATTAATTCATGCTGTTCTTCCAAGCAAAGCTTAGACCCCGGCAACTAACTTAATAAACCTATTACATGTCCAATTTGGCCTCCTTCTTCAAAATTTATCCCTTATATTCGTAACGAGGAATTGAATTATGAATTAATCTATAATATTACAAACGTGGATATTTTCTCTATTCATTAATTGTATGCACCTTAAGTCTATAAAATTTTCTTAAGAAAATGAAAATAAATTACGAAACACTCCGGGGAAGTACCCCGATAATTTCTTATTGGATGTTTACCCAAATCCCCTCTCTCCGGATGTGTATAACTAACAGTATGTACATTACTCCATTAGACTAAGGACTATTTGAGTAAATAACCAATCAATGTTGACATCAATTATACACATTGTCGCAGCTCACAGTGCCTATAGTGTTTACACGAAGCAGTTTCGTACGGTGGTTTGTAAAATCAAAAATATAAACTGATAGCCAAACTAACATTACTTATGTTATCGTTAGCAATGAGGAATACAATAGGCCCTCAACTACCCAGCGGCAAATTCAAGATCAACACTGTATATATTGTACGACAGTGGAAGAAGATACAAGTTATATATTACTCACATTTCAGGGGATGAAGGAACCGATCGACATTTCTCTTTCGTATCTTAAAGGTATTCTCTGCGATGACAATATTCTATGTGTTTTCGAGCAGAATCGTAATCAGACATTTTTCTTTGCAGGTAACGATTCTCATATGTCGAAGGGCATATAGTGCTTTTCCTTAGACGATAAAACTAGTTTTCCACTTTACATGATTGTATGTTCCATTTATCTTATTATTCTGAACCACGTTTCTCTGCTTGACTAGCAATGTCCGGCCTACCAGGACAAAAGCCCTACTCCATTAAGCCAGCTGCCCTATATATTTTAGTTTTGTATTTTTGTTATTTCTTTATTAATTTTTGAGACTACTTATTATGACATCAAAACCTCCCAACATAAATAAACACTTGCACACCGCAAATCCAATAGAAAACCATGTATAAATAAACACTTGCACACCACAAATCTAATACAAAACCAGGTATAAATAAACACTTACACACCGCAAATTCAATAGAAAACCAGTTATAAATAAACACTTGCACACCGCAAATCCAATAGAAAACCTGGTATAAATAGTTACGCTTTTTGTTCCAAATAAAAGAAATAAAACGATAGAAGTTCCTAACGTGACTCTCTGAACACGTTTTGTGGGGTCGTTCATATAATTTTAAGTATTCATTATAACAACTAATTTAGTTCAACTATTCGTATTTTGATAGTGTATTTATATCAGTTAAATTAATAAAACTAGGAAATTATGTTTTCATTAAGAAGTAAAAATCTATTTGTTAATCTTATGTTAATGTATTGGAGTATCTAACCATATAGGATATAGCAAAGGTAAGGACGTTTTTAAGTTAAACAATGTTAAAAATATATTTGAAGAGTCTCAATCTTTCCTCGTAGTACTTGTGATTTGAACGGCTTTCGTATTCCTTTGATTTGTGATGTCACTCTGTTACTCTTATTGTATGCTGCTTCAGTATACTATTTAAAGGGATTTGTTCTTATTCACGGATTTTTCAAATATTTTAATTGTATTTTAAAGTTAGTTATTTAACGTTATTTTAAAAGTTTGTTCGGGATTACTGTAAGCATGTAAGAAAGTTTAGTTTGTACCTGTAATTCGTAGAAAAGTAATGGATTTGTGCCTGGTTGAATCCTTGAACCTAAAATTTTATATTATGTCATGTACTAATATAAGAAAATAGCTAATATAAATTGTATTATTGAAAGACGTTTCTACTTAAAATAATAGTATTCAAAGTATTTTTTCCTAGTAAAGTATATATATATATAAATTTGTTCGTAGTCTATTTATTAAAAATAATTAAAGTAGCAGTTAATAGTAAATATTTATATTTTGTGATCTACTTTCGAAAATCTGTGATAGTTATTATTCCAGATTTGACTTAATAATGTTTCTAATATATATAAAGAAGGATAATTAAAATACTTGGAAAAACGTATACTATTTTTAGTATCCGTTTTCAAAATCCGAAATTTAATTTTTATGGGACATAAACTTAACCCCATTACTAAAAATTGAAATGAGAAATAATTACCCGTTTTAGCGAATTTCCCCTTAAGGGAAGAAGTTATTACCGTAGTCGCCATGGTAAGACCTAGGCCCAGGACCATAATAACTTTTCGTGTTGAGGTCCCCAGATGCAAAAAACACCATTCGTTCAAAACTGTATATATATGTGTCCGTAAGCACGATAACTCTCATAAAAATAATCCGATTTTGACGAAATTTGGTATAAACGTGTAAAGCAGCATTTATGACTTTAAGTTCGAAAACCAGATGGATCGACATATCCGAAGAGGTATTTTGGGGGGTTTTGTACCCCAAAAATGGGTTTTTGAGTTTTTTACACATAATTAAAAAAATTTCAAATTTTAGTTCTTTCCCATTGGAATCAGCTTAAAAAGACGCACAGTTTAGTGTTTTGATCATTGCTCTACGTCAAATGTTACAGAGATATTGAAAGTGCTAAACACAGTACGATGTCCAATGTTATTCTTGTGAAGAATAAGAAAAATTGTATATCTTGGCTTATTTATCAACTTATCCTTTTGAAACTTGGTATATGGTACATCTTTGGTGCATCCTTATTGGTTCATATCGTTGTGGTCTATTGATATTTGCACTAAAAAATATTTTTTGGCCGATAGTTCCCGTAGCAGCAAACCGGCGTACTCAGCCCCCATATTATTCTTATGGAGAATAAGTAACGTGTTATCTCCCTTAATTATGAACATAAATGAATAAAATTTGGTAAGTGGCTTTACCCACTTGAGTTATATTGATAGTTTTATAAAATCCCATTTTTTGTGTTCCTTGCTTTAGCAAACCTGCATACTTAGCCGCCATGTTATTCTTATGGAGAATAATTAAAATGGCATAAATCGTTTATTTATGAATGTATATTGATGAAACTTGGTATTTGGTTTTATGTGGTATTAAGATACATGTATATGCATTGGAAATTCGCTGAGTACGCAGGCTTGCTACTACGGGGGTATTTATAAGTTACAGTAATTTTAGAAACTATTGCAGATAATTCATAAATCTTAAAAAGAATGTCTCTAATAACACGAGGAGTTATCGAACCTTTACAATTTTTAAAGAAGCAAACGGAGTGTTAAGACCAACCAGCACAACTTGAGTCCCAACAAGCTCACACCATTGGACGGGGAAAGCTTTAACTAAGGACTCATTCCATCCTTGTCCCTTTATCTTTATGGCAGTCGTGGTTTAGACCGTTGTTATTTGTTTTATCCTTCTGCTTCTTTTTGACGGCCTCTTCATATCGGGACTCTTTCTTTAAGTATCTTTCACTAAATTAGTAAATTAAATCAAAATCATAATTACTAAATTACACCGTTTATCCTCATCCTTATTGAAAATGGCTTTCGACTATAACTTCAGACACGGGCCTAAAGTTACAAGGTTAACAATTTAATTCGGTTTTGTTGTTTGTTATCGTGCAATAATAAAAACGCACGTAACATCGCTGACGTGGGTGTCGCGGGTAACGGTGGCTGACATCTTTAACTTCACAACACGGACATAACATGATAGGTGTTAGGGTTTAGTTTTTTATCATACAATATTATTTACGTATGAGTTTAACTGTTCAAGCATGCACGTTTTATGGTTAGCATAGTTTGAAAGTATATAATATATTTTACAAAAGATATTCTGCAGCATTACAGTGATCACAGACCGGCCATTCTAAGATGCGGTCTTGCGGTGGCTTATTTCACGTAGATAAATTACACCTTCTTAAATTTACCACACACTCCTAGGGAAGACTCAACCGTCCTAACCTTCCCTCACAAAATACGTGTAAATGTGTTTGTAAATATACAAATCAGATGTTATATTAAAGAAAACGCTAACATTTTATGAAAGTAAATCCCTAATCCAATATGATTCAATGAGATCGGTACACTAGTGTTGGGATGGTCGTGGTCATGTTGTTAAAATATTCCGTGGTTTTTACTTGGCCTAAAAACCTCCTAACGCTAAAAAATAAATAATTAGTGTTTATATAAGTGTGGATGTTAAATTATTGGTTGTAGCTCATTATAAAACGTAATAACATAAAATGGAAAACTTATAAAAAACCTCTATTAGTTTCACTGAATGTCATGAGTTGCATAAAATAAACTTAAAACTCTTTTTGAAAATTAAAAAATTAAATTAAGTAAAGGCTTTAAAACTTTTCAATTGGTAAAATACACTTAAAAATCCAAATAAGTAAAATCTGTAAACTCATTTTATAACATTTATTAAAAATAACTCTACCTATCAAATTTTTCAATTTCTAATTTGAGCTATCGATAAACTCTCCTATTAGAGTCAGATGAGGAAGACTGGATACTGTTTGCTACAGATAGGTCAGTAGGTCCATGTTTTAGAGCTAAAAACTCTTCCCTCTTATTACAAATATAAACCCATTTTCCCCTGTGACTTTCTGTAACGTTATATTTTCTACTTCTTGTAATTCTCCATTTTTAACTTTAGAAAATAGAATATCACTAACCATCTGATGGATTTAGAAAAGTCTTTCTGCCTTATCTGCAGTTTTTAGGTAGAATTCATTAAGCTTACCAATATCTGGATCCTCTTCAACAAGCCAGAGTTCAACAAGTTCAATAATATTAGACCTTTGGTGAATTTCCTTCTAAGTTGATTCCTTTCTGATTTCAAGTGATTCAAATCCTGGTCTGCCATCTTGATTCTTGTTTCTTCCAACAAAAGGGATGCCAAAATGTTCAGGAAAACCAAAGAATGAAATAGAAGTAAAGGCTTTATAACATTAAATTAGTGAAATACGCTTAAAAATTTTAATAAATCAAATCAGTAAACTCATTTTATAACATTTATTCAAATAATTCTACCTATAAAAATATAAACACATTCAACAGAAAAATTATGTGTACTCAAACTAAATGTAAACAACCAAATGGAAAATAAATCATATTTCAAAATAACAAAATAATCAGTTGTTTTAAAGATTCTGACAACATGTTTTAAATCGTAAAAAAACATTTTTAAAACATTTTCTGAAAACAATTTTGCTCACGTCAATACTTGCTTCAAAATAAGTCTACGTATATAAAAAAATAATATTTTTAATTCCAACAATTTTACCAAATTATTTAAATAATTGTATGATTTCTCTATTATAATACTATTTTGCTACTCATTCCTTGATTGCAAAACAGTAATTAATTATGCCCTTGGACTATTTAGCACTTTTAACAAACCAAGAGTACAACACATTTTATTTTTGCTTTTGTTGGAAAAGTATAAAAAAATTAGGGGTTCATATATAATTTAGACGATGATAGAATACTTATAATCACCTAACAATTAAAGCTTGTTAATGTCAACAAATTTACGTAAACACCTCTTATCTTTAATTTAATTTTTCTTGGAATACCCAATTCTCCTTCAAATTATTAACAACTCGAAAAGAAAATGTAAAACATCGGATGATATGTCTTTCTAGTTGTAAAACTTTTCAAGTTAATAATTGTAAGCATTACCCTTGCTCCAGCTTGTGACCAGGGAGGTCAACGAGCAGTAACGGTGACAACCATTCAGCACTTTGTCGACCACACGACGTGTTGTCACCTCTGGTTGGCTTGGAAACCTCAGGATTACAGAGTTAAATGTTATTGGCTATACTTTGAAAATTACTACTTTTTCATTCAGCCTTTTATAAATTTAATTTATAACAACGCAAATCATTTATTAAAATAGTTGTAACGTGTTCACAAGTTTGTTTTACTGTAAGACCGTTTGATTTATTCCTGTGAGCAACTAAAATAAAAATGGATATCCTAAAAATCTTTGTTTAGAGATTCGACTGTTAAGCTATTTAAGATATTTAAATAAATACTAATTAGCGTTCTCTAATTTTGGTGTTTAGTTACGTATTGTTTAAAGTCGTAGTTATTTGGAATTTGAGCCAATTTTTTATTCATGTAAGTGATTTCCTTGTAACTTCATCAACCTTTTGCCTCATAAATGTTTTTTTTTTATATAGAAAAGGTTAGGTTTTGTATCTGTAGTTTATTGAGATATTCCTGCCAACCAAAATACGGCACTGAAAGTTAAAAGGGTTTATTCTTTTTACTCATTTGATTATAAATGTATTATATTCCAAAAGATTAAGAACATTCAGAACACTTATAGTGAAAAATCGTCTATCGTAAGCAATTCAGAGCTTAACAAATATAAGAGTCTAAAACTGCTCAGTCGCTCATTATGTTAGTCAGTGTTTTCATTTAACCAAATGTATATTTAGTATATTTAAACCTGTAATTTTGGAATACAATGCAATGCATGTAATGAAAGGGAAATATGCCAATTTAAAGGGGTTTTCTGCACAAAAACCCATCCTAAAGCATATACAAATGTTCTTTATAATAATTGCTAGATGTGTCAAAACCAGAAAGTACTCGAAAATCCCTAAGAGTCTGTTTAGCCGTTTAGGTTGTAATGATCAGTCATTGCAGATAATTATCTTATTTGATCAGGTGATATTTTACATTAAAATATCTCCGCAACTGTCGAGCTTAATTAGTATCTAAAATAGAATAAATTCCAAGTAATTCTAAATTTCAGAATATAAACGGAATTTTGTGCATTTCATGTATCAACAATTATCAAATTCAAACACATTTAATTAACTTGCAAAAGTAGGGATTATGCAATTCAATATTACGATTTCAAGCCTTCCAGTTAGTAAGTTATAAGTATTGAATAATTACTGGAATGCGAAATAAGCATGTTCTCTATGGGTTACAAAATAAATTTTGGGTGAAGGTTGGTTTTCAAAATACACTTAAGAATGTAAAAATATAGTTCTAACACACGCTTCACCAGAGGTTCGTCATGCCACGAGTCACATAGCTTGCGATCTCCACATGTCCAGAGGGGCATCGAGATTCTTGTGACATTGTTCCCTGACTTTTTAAAATTGTACTCATAGCAACGAAATAACTCTTATAACATCATAGTCCCATGATACAAGTCATTTTATGAAATTACCTTACAATAGAATTTGTTAAAGACATACTTACGAATATATACGTTTTTTGGTAAAAGATATGGTTTAGTGGCATTACTCATGGCCACCTTATTGTTTTGTTTATATACAATAGAATTTAGCAAATAATTAAAATCACTAGAAAAATTTATGTATGCTTCAATATAGAGATGACACATCAATTATTGAATGTAACAACAAAACTATATACATAACAATACGTTCTGGATATATAACATCGGCGAGAGAGATCAATAGAGACAGTAACTTCTAATTTCATTGTGCGTACTTGGATAAAGATCGACTTTAAATATATTATGTGAGATTGAATTACCTCATATAAACATATAAAATCGACTAATGACAAAAAATATAATAGTTTACATATTCCGGCAAAAAAAATATATATATATATATCAGAGACTTGTATACTAAACCGTAACAGACTTACTTTTACGATAACAGTTTTTCAAAACTCACCTAGCTCTTCAGCCTAAAGTGTCACAATTTATTCCTTTAGTGGAACCGGTTTCAAACTCAATTAAGAGTCATCATCAGCCACTTTTTGACATTAAATAATAAGGTTACATATCCGTGATTGTCGTCAAAGTTAAAACAAACATAATTAAAACATAAAAAACACAGTTTACGAGTCACATAACATACTGTACAATTGCACAATTAAAATTCTGACCGGGTTGCTACTTTTATATTACTCGATCCCTATTAGCTGTGATAACTGTGATTATATTAGAAACTGATCTAGACAGGAATGTCAAGGACTATTTTGTGAAAAATGGGGTAGTATGAATAGTTTACAAAACTAAGGAGTATAATGAAAGAATCAAAACTGGTTTGGTAAACAGCTGTGTGATTAGTCCTGTACAGATTAAGAAACTGTATAACCCCAAGGCTGTGGCTCCCAAGTTCAAACCTCTGGTTAAGATGCATTAGGAAGGTAATCCGATAAGACCGGTGATTAAGTCTATCAATTCACCAGCTTATCTCAGAGAAAACATCTGATTGGGTTAATAAAACATAGTATTAATTTGGATTCAGTAACCACATGTAACAATTCGAACAATTCATTGAGAAATTAAAATTAGTTGAACTAGATGGACGCTATACGTTAATTGCAGCAGATATTGACAATATGTATGGTAACATTCCAAAGTATAAAGCATTAAATGCGTTGAAAGAACGTTTGGTACAGTCCAATAACTTAGCAATGGAGGAAACTGAAGATATTATGTTAATGGTGAAGGAAATAATTGAGCAAAATGATTTTCAGTGGAAAAATAAGTTTTATAGTGACCCAAAAGGCTTACCTATGATGCCCACTTTCAGCATCATTGGACGAAATATATATTCAAAAATATGAGAAAACTAATAATATATATGCACAGAAAAAAACATAAGCTTTTATTGTAGGAATGTGGATGATGCGTTTATAGTGTATAAAGGCACCAAAAATACAAGCCAAGTTGCTATTAAACCACTTAAACACTTTGCATTATTAATCTTTGGAATCAGAGGAGGAAGGTGTTATAAAAATGTCTTAGATGTTAAAGTAATTCAAAACATACTGTACTTACATACAGCCCTTACATACAGTCCTTACAGTAACATACTGTATTTACGTCATGTATGTAAGTGCAGTATAAGTGTAAATATACTTTATAGTGTTGTAAGACTATTTTATTTGTCCTTCTTAAAGTAATTCGTTCGGGTAACAAACTAGAATTTGGTATTTACAGGAAGCCCACTCAATCTGATCTGGTTATTCCAGTTGATTATAATCATCCGATTTCATACAAAATGGCTTATTTTAGATCAGTGGTGCATGAAACCTTTATCCACCCACTGGATGAACAAGCAAGCAATTGCAGTAGATCTACGAATGTCACCGTGCGCGGATCGAGTAATATAAAAGAAGCGACCCGGTCGGAATTTTAAATGTGGAATTGTACAGTATGTTATGTGACTCGTAAACTGTGTTCTGTATGTTTTAGCGAATTTCCCCTATAGGGAAGAAGCTATTACCGTAGGTCTCATGGTAAGACTTAAGCCCGAGACCATGATAACTTTTTGTTTTGATGTCCCCAGATGTCCAAAACACTATTCGTTCAAATTTATATATATATGTATATATATATCTATATATATATATATATCAATATATATATATATATATTTATATATATATATATATTTATATATATATATATGTGTGTCCGTGAATGCGATAACTTGAGTAAAAAACGTCCGATTTCGATGAAATTTGGCTCAAATGTGTAAACTGACATTTATGACTTTAAGTTCGAAAACCAGAAAAATCGGACCATGGGAAGGGGGGTTTATGGGGGTTTTAAATTTTCCAAAAATCAGTTTTTTGCATTTTTTACCCTAAAATTTTGAAAACACTTAATTTTGGTTTAAACCATGTTATAGAGCTTAAAAAAACAAATAATATGGTATTTTGAATTATTAACCTAGGTTAAGTGGTTGCGGAAAAAATCCAAAAAACATGCTCATAAAATCTCCCATGTTAATCTTATGGGAAAACAGTTTTTGGCTTTTCCTCAGTTAATTTTACTTTAAACTTCACATTTTCTTTTACCAATCACTTCAGCTCCACAAAAACAATCATTTTGGTGTTTAAATTGTGATTCTACGTCAAACCGTTGCAGAGATATTCAAAGTGCTAAACACAGTACGTTGTCCAATGTTATCCTTATGGAGAATAAATAAAATTTGATATCTTGATTATTTATGAATGTATATTGATGAAATTTGGTATGTGGCTTCATGTTGTACTGGTATATTGATAATTGCACAAAAAATAAATGTTTTGTTGATTGTCCCCGTAGCAGCTAACCTGCATACTCAGCCCTAATGTTATTCTTATGGAGAATAAGTAAAGTTTTATATCTCCCTTAATTATGAACATAAATTAATAAAACATGGTAAGTAGCTTCACCTGGTTCAGTTATATTGATAATTGCATAAAAACTCATTTCTTATCTTCCTCGTTGCAGCAAACCTGCGTACTCAGTCCTAATGTTATTCTTATGGGGAATAAATAAAATGTAATAAATCACTAATTTATGAATGTATTTTTGTCAAAATTGGTGAGTGGCTTTATGTACTAGTGAGAAACATATCAATGCATTGGAAATTCGCTGAGTACGCAGGTTTGCTGCGACGGGGGGTATTTTTAATTATGCTTGTTTTAACTTGACGACGTTCACGGATATGTGAGCTTAGTATTTAATGACAAGAAGTGGCTGATGACGACTCGTAATTGAGTTGAAACCGGTTCCAATAAAGGAACAAATTGTGACACCATAGGCTGAAGAAATAGGCGAGTTTTTAAAATATAAGGTGTCAAGTCTTTGAAAAATAATAGTATTTCGTACGTTATTTAATTTTCTAAGTACTACTTTAAAATTATAAATATATTATATAAATAGTATGAAAAATGATTTAAAGATGTACGGTAACTATTTCAGGAACTGTATTCCTCCCCTCTCTATATGACTTAAAATAACTGTAGTTGGTTGTGTAATGTTATTTGTATAAAATTTGACATATATATTATTTTCAAAAGTTTACCTTAAAACTTCTCGTAAATAATTTTAAATCTGAAAATCAGCAAAAACTTGACAGAAAAGGTTTGAAGTTATATATAATTTTTATTTGAAAAGCTGAAGAGTTAAGTTTAACAATCAATCCATAGTTAGAGTAATAAACTGATCGGCGACTTGGTGGCGGAGGGCAAATTAGTGAATCTCACTGATCGGCGACTTGGTGGAGGAGGGCGAAATAGCGAATCAAACTGATCAGTGACATGGTGGTGGAGGGCGAAATAGCAAATCAAACTGACCAGCGACTTGGTGGCGGAGGGCGAAATAGCAAATGAAACTGATCAGCGACTTGGTGGTGGAGGGGGAAATAGTGAATCAAACTGATCGGTGACTTGATCTGTTACCATCCAACCGGTAGTTAACACACATGGATTATATACGTGCCCAAATTAGACAATTGTGCCCATTGTGTTAGTTCCACCTTTCCCATCAACATTTAAAATCCGATACAAAAAAAGGAATGAAAGTGGGGAACTTCAGCTGTGTTAACAGGAAAGACTAATGAGCTTGACAACCTTTTAAAAATTTGGTAGAACTCAGTAATATAGTTGTTACTTAATTGGTAATGCTGTTTTGTGTAAACAAAAACCAAAACCTCTCGCATAAGAGTAAATCTTATACAATTAAATCTGAATATATTTTAGTGACTTACCACTACAATATCTGGCACGTTATCATATCAGTTTATCAACCGATGTAAATTCAGATGGTGAAAGTGGGAGACAGAGATTGGCCTAAGCCGCTTAGGTTGAAATTCCTCATGTTGGGACGCAATCTGACATCAGCGACCAAAGCCGTGGGGATTACGGGCTGATTCTGCCACAAGCGTCGGTCCATATGCTTTTATATTTGATTCATATGCTTCATTGGTTATATTAAGTTAAACTAACGTGATTTGTGTATGCGATTTAGTCATAATATTTCATAGGTCAAGAGGATTTCGTATTAAAAAACGAATAAAAGGTTTCATGATATTAAAAAAATATCATTTTGTTTCATTTTGTTTAAAAAATATTAATTAATTTAACATATTAGGGTTTGTTAGATTATGGGTTATTTGTCTAATTCTCTAATAAGGAATATTCAACCAGGCTAGGTTTTAATATATAGATATATATAAATATAAACTGGAATGCTATTGACTGTTTATAATATTTAGAAAAAAAACTTTATTATTGCGTAATATTGTGTACGTATTATTAGCATGTTTAATGTTTGAACAACAGTGTCCATTATCAATTAATATTAAAGCCACCTTAATATTTTATTATTTCTCAATTTGCCTTATCCCTGTAATCTCAACTCTGTATAATTTTAGTAACCAAACTTGTTCCGATCTGAAACGTGGATTGTAACTACTAAGTTTTGTCGTTCACTTAGTATCACAACGAGTTCATTAAAAGGGTGAATTAAAAACAACACATGTAAGTTTTCCTTCTATATTTCGTAGTAGTTTATATCCCCTTCTTCAGGAAGAAAATACTTAAAAAGAGAAAATTAAAACTAACAGATAATAATAAATAATAAAAATAAAAGTAAAATGTAAATGTAAATCAAGCCAATCAGCTGTCAGCTGGTCATTGAAAAAGTTTTTGTAGAGGCAGTTTATGGAGGATACCAAGTTTTTCTTATCTCAGATTAAACCCGATTGGATTTCTTGTTTTAAAACAACTTTATGGGCTTGCTCAGATTTCATTAATGGGTATCTGTTGTATTCTTAACTTTCTTTTACGTTTTCCTTTATTGGAAATGTTTTTCCAGTAACCGAACTGCAGAATTCTTTAGAGTCACACATCATTTTTCAAGTACCAAAGGACGGTTTCTTGCAGGCTCGCATCCGTTCTTTAAATTCGATTCTGGTTTCGGAAAACTCGTTGTGACAAGTATATATAATAACAATATATATAACACACAAAACCATGAAAACCCAGTTTTTAGATGTGGGGCAGATCGTCACACACCAGTGAGGTTGAAATATTATTTGTAATTTGTAAGAAATAAATTTATTAGATTATATTTGTTTCAAGGATTGTTAATATATATATATAATAGATGGATTTGTATTTACTTATTACTTAAAATAATAATATTTGATACTTTCAGGGGATAGTACAACATCATATTCACTTTTAATCAAAAGACACTTATTTGTTAATTATATACAGTAATTGTAATTGTACTAATTGGTTTAAACATAATCTTATAACAAATGTTGAAATTATATAAATACTTCAGTCATAACTAAGTATATTGCAAATTTTAATGACTTATATTGTCTCCATAAACCGAACTTTGTAAAATATAAATAAAACTTAATACAGAACACCTATTCTTCAACAAAATTTGTATATAATCTATATACGTGAAGAATAGTGCTGATTTGCTTTTGGAAAATATACTTTACTTAGGTTATAAACTAGCAGTTTTATATGAAAACAAATTCAATAAAAACTCAGCTAAAGTGATATATATTAGGATGTTTGGCAAAACCATTTACTTTCATATAACAAATGATAAAATATTACAGTTATACTATCTATATGTAAGCGCAACGCAACTATATTTTTATCATTTGTGTAAGAATATAACTGTACTCATAAACATATATTAATTAAATATTAAACTAAAATATAGAATAGCAAAAGATATTTTTTTGATTTGGTTTATAAATTGTAAATGTGAGTTGTTTAAGAAATAAAATACACTCACATGAATCACCTATAAATACAAAATATGAATAAAAGTAGTGGGGGTTTGTAGGTTTTGGCTCACTTGATTGACAGCTTCCGGTCACATGACCGGAAGCGCAGAGTCATTAAATACGTCATCTGAGGCTGAGCCAGTGACGTAGGCGGTTTTGTGATGTAATGAGGGAAAGTTTAAAGGTCAAGGTCACGGGGAGGTTATTTTAAAAAAGTACTACCTCGCACGCGTAAATCCGATTGTGGTTCGATAGTTTTCATTCGATAAAAAATATCGAATGAAAACAATCGAATGAAGCAATCGAATGATACGAGTGCGAGGTAGTACTATTTCATTTATTACTTTATTTTTTTACTTTTCTTTTTATTTACAATAAGTTATGTTTACAATAATTTATGTTTACAATAGTTCCCCGTTGTTTGTCGTCATCGATGTTGTTGATTCGCGGCCGTCAGACGCAGTTTTCAAGTGCTGCGCTTGTTTGTCCAATCGGCCCATCCCGACTGTGTGTTCCTTGCCTATTTATGTGACCGCAGGGAACACACAGTCGGGACGAGCGATATTGTTATTTTGTGAAGAGCGTCTCGGAGAGCTCGATGTTTACCGGTCGAGAGCCGGAGGTGTACTGACTATTCACAAGCTAGCGTTGTAATCGCACTAAATGGTGGGGGTAAAAGTGTGGTGGGGCGGAGCAGATGGCGGACGGCAGATGGCAGGCGGCAGATGGTAGGTGGCAGGTGGCAAGTGCGCGGCAGATGGTTGCTACTCCATTCGCCACCAAAGTAATGCAATCCGTCGCCGTAATTCTTGTATTTTATCTTGTCGGTTCATTTGATATGTTTTACATCTACATATGCAATAGCTGAAACACCTGCACTTACGACAAGCTTTCCCGTCAACTTGGTTGCCTGGTATTTAAAAACATTGTAACTCGCAACAATATGTCTTCAAATTGTTATCGAATGATAAATTGTTCATCGGTGGCACCGACATGTTAGCTGCAGCGTGTGTTAGACAAGACTGAGACTAACTTCACTGCTCCCTCTCTTTTATACCTCTTCATAAGTTAACCCTGAATGAAAGTTCAAGGTCATCCGTTTGAATTTAAAAAAAAGCAACACAGCAGTATATAAAATAATATACTGCTATGTTGAAGTTTTTTTATTTTATTCTTTTTTTTCTTTATTAAACAAACACTTTACAATACAATAAGGTTAAGTCTAACATTGATGACTAGAAATACAAACAGAGAAATACAAATAGAGACATTATGTACAATGATGCATGATGTGCAGAGTGAGTTCCATCGAGTTGTTGCCGCTTACACCGTGTGATACCAAATACAACGTCCCCGGTTGAATATCTCGCAAGTCTTCATTTTGTAGCAGTTGAACAAATCGTTTTGGAAGAAATACTTGAAACTTCGGCTCATCTCCTGGAGTCATAGGTCCTTCGCACAATGATACTAGAATTGCTTCTCCATGTGTGGTTTCCACTTTCTTGATGCTATGAATAATGTGTACCCTTTTTTATTTGCCAATTGTGGGTAACACAATATTAATTTGGAAAACTAATTTGACCAGCCCAGATAACAATAACCTTGACCAACAGGCAGTGAAATGATGCACTTTGATAAACCATTATGTAGCATTTAATTTACTCCTCCTCGGATACTCTTCAAAATCAAATTAAACATTTCTTGCTCATAAAATTATAACTGAATTTACATTATCTTAGCAACTACATATATGGATCAGTCTTACTTTATTGCTACCCCGCCTGCCATTCCGATTTCCGATACAAAGCATGAGCTCGAAACATGAAAACCCCGTCTGGAAATAAAACAGAAAATCCATTAATAATTAGTATTTACTACAATTCATTTTAAAAATCAAATTACTTTACAACTTTACATGTGCTTTTCGACTGAACAAAATATAACAAGCACAACCAAATATTTAAATAAGTGATTTTACAATTACATATTATTTCTCAACAAAACAAATTATATAAACATGACAAGGAATTAAACAGTTACATTTTAATAATCAAATAGTTTAAGACAGTTATACAATTCAAAGTTAATTAAAGTTTTTACTTACAATTACTACGGGGATGCAACATGATGGTCGGAAGGCAGTATTTAGACTCCGAACGGCTTACAGAACTTAAAATATGAATCTTGGCGTCTGCAGTGCCTACATGATATACTCGACGTAATTACAGGTAAAGACAACTTATATATACATTAATACTTTGATATACATTTGTGTATTTTAATAATATCCTAATATACGGTATAAAATTTCCCCCTACACATTTAAAATATACAAATGGATATCATATAAATCGCAATACCTGAACATCTTTATACAATTATTTTCCCTTAAAATTTCAGCGACAATTTTCATTCAAAATATTTACTCTTAATATAATCAAAACATAAACAAATCATTTTGACAGTTCGACCATAATGTTTGACATTTCATACGACTACTGAGCTCTGACGGCGAAATTAAGAACTCGCTTCATCTAGTATCCAACTATTCCGCTAGAATACGCTCACAACTACTTCCGTCTGCACTCATTTTCCTGTCAAATTATTAACTTTATTGACAATAACAAATCATTCTAATACATTTAATTCAAAATTGACATCATCTAAATTATTTTATTAACATTTTACTATTTTTCAAACTATTCTCACATTTTAATTCCCCTTATAACCTGAACAAAACATATTATAAATGAGATATATTGACGCATAACGGTACACTTCCACAAATAACTTTCTCTTTTCAACATATTTCCTGTTCGCTGTTAGTCTATAATAATCCGTTTTACTGTAATGTGTGTCGGGTGTCGTGTGTGTTAATAGTTTTTCGTTTTCGTGTGTTATAGTGTGATTTTTACAGTGTGTGTTAATGTGTGTGCGTGTAGTGATAAAATGTGTCAACTCAAAAAAATGTGCGCTTAAAACTACCTAACTCTAATCACTCGTACAACATTCAGCTTAATTCATACTCATTTATACGCGGGATCCCATAATTACACTCAATTTTACATACTTACATACAACAGTCAATTTTTACTCTACTAACCACTAACAGAGAAATTTATTTATTATTAAATCACCATTTTCTTTTTTTTAACTACTTGAAATCATTACTTTACATTTGAACTCATTATGAAATCGTTAAATACCTCAATATTCCTCATTTATGTTAAATACATTACTCAAATTATTACCCTTCAAATCAAAAATAAATTCATTTACTTAAAATTAAAATAATACAACAAATTCTTCGTTGCTAAGGCTTTAAAATGTAAAGATAATCCGAGTACATCTTCTTGCTTGATTTTGCTACATCATTGCTTCATTTTACTACATTTTGCTTCAGGTTTTCAATACATTATTTTTCTTTCTTGAATTTATAGCTTTGCGATTATTTTCTAAAGTCTTGTTCACGTTTTCTATAACATTGTTCCGCGAAGTGTCCAGGTCGATTACAATAATAACAAAGTTTTGGCTTAGGCTGTGTTACATTCGAATTTCTCAAATTTATTGCAGGTCTAGGCCTATAATTTTCGTTAATCTTATAACGACTGGGCTGTGTTGTTGGGGGCAGATAGTTATCTTTAGGTACGTTTATGCAATCTTGATTTCTTACTAAATCATTATAACCAATGTTATTGACATTAATACACAACTGGTCCAAATCTGAAAATGTTAGTGGGTTTTTCTCAAATATTAATTTGTTTCTTATCTCTGGGTGTATTCCATGTTTAATAAATGTCACAAGTTGTTCTTCAGTTAAATTACTTTTTAAAATCTGATGATTAATTTTTACTTCATTGATGTATATAGATAAAGGTTCATTGTGTTTTTGAGGTCTGAATATAAGTTCTTGCTTAAGTTTCTCTCTTTGAGTTATGGGAATGAAAGTTTGTAATACATCAGTATGTAAAGAGTCCAATGATTTTGAGGTGCGTTTGTGCTCGAGTATTTTATTTATCAAGGGCGCTGTAGAGTATATGAGCAAAATTTCAAATAGTTCATTTTCGGTTAATGCAGTTTCATTTCGGATATCTACAATATTCCTCAAAAATTGTAACAGGGGACTTATCTCGAGTCCATTACAGGGAGTGAATTTTTGTAAATAAATCTCTAATGGATTGGTCAACTTTCCAAAAATACTGGTAGGTTGAGTGTTATGGGCAGTTACTAATGGTGTAGCAGTGGAGGTTGATGGTATATTTTCATGTGTTACTGTGGTAGGGTTGAGTAATTGTGGTCTTGTAGTAGCAGCGGTTAGGTTAGGTTCCAGTAGTGGTTGAGTAGGCGTAGAAGTAATAGGATTTGTTTTTACTATTTGATGTTCTTCTGCTTTACCTAAAAGTTCTTCTTCTTCGACGAGTGATGTGTTAAAATCCTTTTCAAATGCAGCCATTTCATCAGAGTCTACTGTGTTTTCAATGGATTCAAAGCTTTCTAAGGTAGATGTTAATTCGCTTTTTATTTCTTCTAGTTTTAATTTCTCTTGAGGATCTATTTTACATTTTAGTAAGTTGTTTACCCTATCTTGCAAGTGATTTGATTTAGCCTTAATTTTAGCTATTTTCAGTTTACTTTGATTTTCGCCACATTGTTCAATTAATGCTACTAATATTTCAAATTTTTGACTCACACAATCTATTTCATTATGCAAAGTATACTTTCCTGTTAAATTATTAACTTCAGGTTTTATATACAAACAATCCCTTAATAGTTTCCTCATGAAATCAACACTATCATTAGTTATTTCCTGTGCCCTTATAGTTAGTTCATAGTGTAATTCATCCTTACTTAAGTAGTTTAGATTATATTTTGATGACATATTGTTTATTTATTGTACCACAAATAAATTAATATAACACAGTTCTTGTAGATAAATGCACCTTTCATACACTGAAATTTTGAAATTTGATTTAGATAAAACACTTGTCCTTTTTATCACATACTTCATATCAATGAAATATTTCTTCAGTAAATCATGGATTTAAATAAATACTACAAGTAAATTTATTTCATACTATTTCAGCACTTTAATAATGATTTCTCGCAGTTTACTTGTCCAATAACATATTTTTATTTATCTTGAGGTAAATAATATCTTGCTGTAATTTTTGTTGTACCTGTGGTTTTGAGGTTATGTTGTTACCGGTAAATTATGTTATGCTATTTCAGCATTTTGATAAGCATAGTCAAATTAATCTAGCAGAGTTGCGCAATAATTATGTACCCTTTTTTATTTGCTAATTGTGGGTAACACAATATTAATTTGGAAAACTAATTTGACCAGCCCAGATAACAATAACCTTGACCAACAGGCAGTGAAATGATGCACTTTGATAAACCATTATGTAGCATTTAATTTACTCCTCCTCGGATACTCTTCAAAATCAAATTAAACATTTCTTGCTCATAAAATTATAACTGAATTTACATTATCTTAGCAACTACATATATGGATCAGTCTTACTTTATTGCTACCCCGCCTGCCATTCCGATTTCCGATACAAAGCATGAGCTCGAAACATGAAAACCCCGTCTGGAAATAAAACAGAAAATCCATTAATAATTAGTATTTACTACAATTCATTTTAAAAATCAAATTACATTACAACTTTACATGTGCTTTTCGACTGAACAAAATATAACAAGCACAACCAAATATTTAAATAAGTGATTTTACAATTACATATTATTTCTCAACAAAACAAATTATATAAACATGACAAGGAATTAAACAGTTACATTTTAATAATCAAATAGTTTAAGACAGTTATACAATTCAAAGTTAATTAAAGTTTTTACTTACAATTACTACGGGGATGCAACATGATGGTCGGAAGGCAGTATTTAGACTCCGAACGGCTTACAGAACTTAAAATATGAATCTTGGCGTCTGCAGTGCCTACATGATATACTCGACGTAATTACAGGTAAAGACAACTTATATATACATTAATACTTTGATATACATTTGTGTATTTTAATAATATCCTAATATACGGTATAAATGTAATGTCTTTGTTCTTTTAGTTCTGAATATTTTTTAGTTAGCAGAAGGTTGGATTTTGAGTGAGTGTTGAATTGATCAACCAGTGTTTGTAGATATTGTTGTGATGCCATCTTCGTCAGTGGTAGTGGTGTCTTCGTTGATGTTGCCTCTTCGGAGTCTCGAATAATACTCGTGCTGAAGCGGTGTTGTCTCCTCGTATTTATAGGCCCCACTACCCCCACCACATTTCTGTTCTCCGCTACCCCCACCACATTCCTGCGTTTGTTTCAAGTAAGTAGCCAAACGATATGCATTGTACAATACACATTTTGTTTGACCGTGTTTAAGATCTTTTGCAGCGACACAAATATTACCGAGATTAATGTTAAAGTCCTTACTGATAGTTATATCGAAAACATCACCGTGCGTGTACTTTTGTATCCAATTCTCTTTTTCTAATCCTTTTGTGTATATATGCGAGTATTGTTTGCAAAAGTTAAACATAATACTGTGCAGATTACTGTAGCTTATAAATCCCAGTGTATGTGATGAAAGTAGTTTGTTATCCATTTGTTTGTACTTTTTGCTTTGGCGTTAAGTTTGTTAAAAGAAAAAGAAGCTTCAAACGTAAATGGGTAGGCTACAAATGTAAGCAAGTCTAAAATTACTAATTCCTTGATAATAAACCTATCATCATTATTTCGAAATGCTTGAAATTCTATTACACAAGGCTTTACACTCACTTCTTCATCCCCTCCACTCATCATGGCACCTAACGATCAACTAAACTGTTTTCCACACCACGATTGTTGTGATGCCATCTTCGTCAGTGGTGGTGGTGTCTTCTGTGATGTTGCCTCTTCGGAGTCTCGAATAATACTTGTGCTGGAGCGGTGTTGTCTCCTCGTATTTATAGGCCCCACTACCCCCAGGCACCTAACGATCAACTAAACTGTTTTCCACACCACGGTAGGTTAAATACCAGGCCGTACAGTTGCAGGCGCGTTGGTGTATATTTAACGTGGGCACCGTCCCCAATAGGCCTACCCCACGTGTGTTCTTCTTTACTAAGTCAAACTTTAGTCTTTTTTAACTTCTTCTTCTTGTGTTTCGTTTTCTTCTTCTTCTTGTTGTTTCTTCGTTTCTTCTTCCTGTGTTGTTTCTTCAGTAGCTTCTGTAGCGATTTCTACAAGTGGTTCAAAATCCTTTAACTTTCTCTAGATGCAAACTTCATGAGGTATTCTATTAAAAATAGATGTATCCACAGGTCCGTACACGATGGTGCTATCAGGTTGTTTTTCCAAAGTATCGACCAAATATTCTTTAATAATAGCGCTTGCAAATACCAACTGTCTCATGTACCTTGTAATAGGTTCGTTTGCGTAGTTTAAAACGTAGAATTCTTCACGTGATAGTAGAATCTTATTTTCATGTTGAGTCAAGTCTCTAATTCGCAGTTGTAGCTGTCCGAGATGTTTAACAATATCGATTTCATTGTCACAATCCAAAAGTCGAATATGTGTTTTCCTTCCACACAAACTGTTAGTTAAATAACATTCTATTAAATGCGCATGTTTCAAAAATGACGCCCAAGCATTTTGCGAAAACAAAACCTTTTTTGTTCCATGGTGTAGTAGTACTGTAGGGGAATAATCCAATGACTTCATCAATCCAACTGATACACTTTTACTGATGCATTCTGAGATGGGGTAAAAGATTCGCAAAAATACTTCAGATAAAATGTGAGGAGGGATATTTTCTTCAACTTTCTTCTTCCTCTTTGGTACTACCTTTGATGGGTCTGCATTACTTTCCTCCTCTCTATCTCTTTTACCAACCTTTAACAGTTAGTTATTTCCTTGATGATTTCTGCTTCACTGGTATTATCACGTTCCAATAACGGTGCTACCTCTGCATCACCTTGTACAACAGATGGAGAACTCATTTTGTAGAAGATGTTACCCATGCGACGATAGACGATCAACTGAAGACCTGCATTGTTGCTCCGCTATTTATAGGTTAGCGACAGTGGCGGTGTCAGTGGTGGTACAACGTTTTACAATACTGTCTTTACAATACCAGTCAACGGTGTGTATGTAACAATTTTATCATGCAAAATTAAACAATACGCAGATGTATTTGCAGGTATGTTTTCTTGAAATTCCATTTCTATTTTTATATCGACACTAGACGATTTTACAGATTCATTTTGTTTGGAGCAATCAATTACAACAATCGGAGCTTTCGATTCAAACTGTACGGGGGATAGTAGAGGTGTGTTTGTTTTGCCTTAATATGAATTTTGGAACCTAGCGTACATATCGTATAAAACACTTTACCTTTTTTTATCAAAAGAAATATTAAAGTTGTCGTAGGGAAAGAATTGTGAATTCAGGAACACTTTACAGTTTGTTAATTTACAATGGTCAAATTCACCAGCATTTTCAGTTATTATACTTTTCTTCTTCGTTTGTAATCCAAATATTACATATCTCGCTTTTTCCAAATGAGTAGAAGTTGTTACAGTCCATGTATGCCGTTGTGTTGTAGGTAAAACGGGGTATTCATTAAACTCCCAGCTTCTGAATGGCATTACAATGTCTCGATCTGATTTTAACTTTCTTAATAATGTAATCCTGTATTCATCATTTAGTCGCACATGTGGTACTCTCCAAACAACCTTGTCTAATGTTAATTTCCAGTCTAAATTGGCATCAGTTGTTCCAGTAGCTGCTTTAATAATATCATTATCGTTTGATTATCTTAATAAAACTAGTTCTTGTTTTACATTTATTATTATTCTTCTGTAGTCTTCAGCAAATCCTAGGAGTAATCTTAAAATAGTTAGGGCCTATGTGAAAAAGATAAAAAAGTTTCAAAAATTTTACTTAACGTTAAATATATTACTATTTCTCTCTTATTTACTGATCAATTTCCTTAAAACTAGATATGATTGTCAAGTTAGCACTCACCAACAGAGGAAATTCGAAATATGTTGCTCCTTAATAACATGGGGTGAATAGGGGGCATTTCCCCTCTTTAAACCACGTGTGTAGCAATGGATTTTGAAGTGCCTTCAAAACAGGGATTTGGATGGATGTTTTTGAAAACAACTTGTTTACAAGATTTTCTGTACATTCGACCGTGCTTTGTACTCTATATTTAGTAAATAAAAAGTCATTTATTCATTCAAGTTGGGCTAAAAGGGAGAAAGTATGTGTCAGTTTCCTGATACCGTTTATTTTAATACATTGTTACTTGCCAATATAGCTGGTCACGGCTGAAAACACGGAAACACTGCTCATGATGCCGGGTTGGCAGCACTGATACTTGAATTGTATCACGTATTCACGGCAGTGTTTCCACTTGAGGGATATTTATCCCTTAAATGGGATATTTTGACTGCTTGTGGGATAAAATTTGACTGTGGGATATTTTGGAATTCGGCATTACGTCTGCTAATTTGCTTAGCGTCTGCTAGTTTTCTTAGCAGTAGCATTTCTGTCGCGGGGTTTCCAATTTCCCACGTTGTTATTATTTTACCTATTTGATTGTACCTATTATTATTTTATAAACGTCACAGAACGAAGAACGAACACTAAATAACACCAGTGAATGTCGCTGGCCTGTCCATGTTGGAATTAATAAGGAAAATATTTGCTATTATTATTACCTATGTCGTACTCTTTAGTACTACAGTACCGTTACAAATATCAATACCTCTCACGGAACTAAATTATTTAACGTAGTTAGTTCACTTGCCAGCCTTATGGCAAACCGTATCATTTATATCGCATTACTCAAAATCCTTAGAGGTACTAAAATGAAAAATATAGGTAATTATTAGATATAAATAAGCTCTATCTATCATATAATATATAACATTAACTGTGTTGCAGTGTTTGTTTGAAAAATCAGTGGGAAAGTGTGGGATATTTAGAGGGATATTATAAGGTGAAGTATGGGATAAAGTTTGATTTTTTGTATCAGCTCGTGGGATATCTTTTACCGCTGAGTGGAAACACTGATTCACGTATGTGTCTGCAAGTTGTAGTTATGCACTGAAGTAATGAGATAACTTATTTTTCGAATAAATAATGGCTAGTTGTTTGTTGAGGGGAGCTTTTAGTCGAGTATTTAACAAGTATTCTGCCTCAGGTAAATATAACCACGGTTTTTATATCCCTTTCTAATAGTTTTAGTACCATTTTAGAACGTTACATAACCTTTAGAGCTCGGCTCCAAACCCTTAACTTCAATGATATTAAGTTCTTTTTAGAGCTTAGGCTTATTGTGCTGTCAATCATATACATAACGTTATTCACACCATTACTAGACTTATGTACCAGTAGGTCTACAGTAGAGTACTAGAGCATAGTTTTCATACTGTAGAGGAATCTTTTAAGTTTGCCCCTCCCCCAATAGACCCTTCCTCCTCCAATGAACCTCCTTCTAATGGGAAGGATTGGTTTGAGAAGGATTGGTTTGGGCTTTAGCTCGGTACACATCCATACAGACAAGTAGACAGACATCATGTAAAAATCACTTTTTTGGGTTCAGGGAGCACCAAAACAAATATTTCCACTAACAACTCAAATTTGAAATTGTTGACGAAAACAATACTTTGTCCATATACTATGTATTAGGGGAGAAAGTAACTAGGAGTACACTCAAATATTTGCGTTATGGGATGACCGAACTCAGAAATGGTAGGCTATACAAAAGTTACTGTTGTTTCGTAACTTCTAACAAAATTTGATCACAAAATATTAATAGTCCTGGGGATTTTGTAGCAAAATATCTATTTTATTTTTTTGGTTAATTTTAGGTCATAGGATAAATCGTTCTTAATTATATTAAATTATATTAGAGGTGCAAATTCTTCAACAAAAAATAACACAGTAAGTTGCCTATGCAGTGAGGTACATTGGAAATTAGCTGAGTATGCAGGTTTGCTGTGACAGGGTATTTAAATATTATAAACCGACAAAAACATAGCTGGCAGAAGTAAATATGAAATAAATGGCTGCTGCAATCTAGCGGATAAACAATTAACTTACTCACATTATTCACATTACAGAAGAACGTTACCGTACATTATTTATAAAAACTGGTATTAGTTTTTTTTTATTTCAAAATTTCAAAAACCTTCTTGATAAATTGAATAAACTTATGTTAAACGGACAGTACTTTATTTGTTCAATCATAAAACATACATATAGGACCATTTTTTAGTAGTTACTTGCAATTACGAAACAATATTGTATTAGTATCTCGTACTTTAGAAGCAATAATTTGTATCCATTGCTTTATCTTTTGAAAATTTTACAACTCTTAAATATTAATTAATAAAAACGGTTTAATGAATGTGTTCTATTTTTGAACTGGAAGCGTGAAGTGTACAGGAAAACATTTGTGTAAAATCTGAAAACGGTTTGTGTAGCCGTTTTCAGGATATTGCATTACGAACACACATACCCATACACACACCCACCCACACACCGACGGACAACGAATCATTGTCTCTGCTAATACACAGATTCGGTCTTCATTCCGTCATCGATTACCGCACCGTAAACATGAGCTACTTGAATTACTTCTTAAAAAATAAGCAGGATAAATAAAATACGTCTTACAACACTATAAAGTATATTTACACTTATACTGTACTTATCGTACATTCAAGACGGTAAAATATCTACAAAAGATAGTACAAGGCGATTGATTTCAACCAGTTACACCGGTCATCATCAGGCCCAATCAGAGAATGACAGAAACAAGATGGCGAACAGCTTATATACTATTGGCTACCGGAAGTTTCAGAAACTTCCGGAAGAACTGGAATTTTATTTATCCTGCTTAGTTGTAACAACACGTATCACGCTAATAAAGAAATTATTTTAAAAATTAACAAACTATGCAATTTCAAAATTATTTTAAAATTATATACTAATATGTTAGAGTATTTTAGAGTATTTTAACACTTTTCTATGTTCCTTAGTGCCTACAAAATTTGATTACCAATTAAATAATCTTATCCTTACAGTCATTTCATTCCTTTATATTGAACAAAATAAAGACTTTGGTTAGCCTACTAATAATTTTTTTTACAGTTATCTGTTTCGAGAGGTAACATACCGGTACGCACAAATTTATACAAGGACTGCTTATAAAATGTTTAAAAACATGTATATCAATCTCTAAATACTGTATACATCATTGGTAAAATCAACAATTATTATTTCAATTGGGCGTAATTTTGTACTGGCTTGAGATAAACGTCTAGTTTTCGCTATTCTTATTTTATAACGACCTTCAAAATGAGGTTGAGGTATCCCTCAATGGGGCTTTACATTTTAAAAAACTTGGGCTGCCCTCAAAATTCCCCATTTGTGGGCCATGAGCAAAGTTGTGACACTAATCAAATAAAGTGCATTTTTATTGATTAATGATGATAATAACTTTATTGTAAATAACATTACAAAAATGTGTGCAAAATTAGAAAAACAAAATAGAGTTGTGTTCAGTTTTGTTTTCCTATCTCAACCCACTAAAAAGTTAACAGGTAGTACCGGTATCCACACTTTTTCCCAACCCTGTACATATATTTGCATTTCCTAACATTGCAAACACAGTACTGTACACTGTTTAAAATTATTTTAATTTTAATAAGACCAACATATTTTGCCGTTTAGGGCAGTCATGGCCATAAACACAACTGTAAGCACGTAAATAAAATGAACTGTGTAAATTGAAACTATAAGATGCTGCTTATAACACAATCATATGATTTTTAAACTTTTGCTTTAGTACTCTTCTCAGATTTTCAGGCTTTTATGGGTTTTATTTTTTTTGTTATTTTATACATTGGGTTTTTGTTTGTAAATGTTTGTATAAAAAAAGTTATAAAACCCAGTGAGCTCTATACAATCTGGAGAGACTACTGCCATGCAGTTTCTGACAAAAAAAGTGCTGTAGCACAATTATGAGCTGGAATCACAATACCCCCCCCCTCAGTACCAACATAACAAAACGAACACAATATGTAAAAGGAGCACTCCATATTCGTGTTGTAATGTTGGTACCTTAGAGGGGAAAAATTGATATTCGTGACTCTGACGGCATTATGACGAGTCCAATGCCAATACGACCAACTGGTTAAAAATGCCTAGTACAAGAGTAAAGGTGGCGATTAATCATACTTAAGATAAGAATGAAAGAGATCCAGAGAGCCGGATCAGGCCTAGACTAGTTAGGTTGAGGTCATTGACTATATATACTGAAGGAGACATCTCATCTATATGGGCCAGCTCTAGTTTTAGTGTTAGCCAGAATTCGAAGTGGACTTAGTTTGATTAGGTCACCGACAGATTGTGCTGCTGTAAACTATTTATTTTAGTTATTTGTGTTAACTTTTAATAGATCTCCACTCCAGAAACCAAGTGATAATCAACTTATGTTTGCTTCCTGACACACCAACTGATGTATTATCCTCTCCTTGAGAGGATATGTAATAGTTGACAGCAGTATACTCTGTTGGTGATTAGTGTTAACTATGTCCTCTTTCAATTCTAGTCCACACAAAACTAGAGACAGATTTTATAATGGCAATGAGAAGTCTACTTCAGTATTTATAGTCAATAGCTGAGATGCTGCATGTACCGGTAGTGGTGTTGCAAGCAGTCTAAAGGATAAAATAACAAACCATCGTCAATCAAACTTGTTTCCACACTTAGTTTCTGGACAAAAGTTAAATTTTCAAATCATTATTGCCGAAATTATACAGTTGTTTAATACATTTGCCTTTGCTGAATTAATATTAAAATAGAAAATAAAAAGGGAAAATAGAAAGGGTTGGCCCCACTTGTTGAACATTTTTACAATTTACATTAACTGTAAATGTTTGTAACTTTACAGTACACTGTGGCAATTAGGCAATTAGTTCATTCAAGTTACTATACAATAATGTTCAAAGTATGGTATAAACCTAATAACACTAATCAGGTAGGCCTAATTACTGTACTCATTTTTTAACGATTTGTTACATCTGACCAAAGGGGGACCCTACATGTCTACAATACTGTGTCAGAATGGAAATGACAATACCCCCGTCGCAGCAAACCTGCGTAGTCAGTGAATTTCCAATGCATATATATGTGATTCACTACTACATAGAGATATTTACCTAGTTTCACAAAAATACATCCATAAATAAGTGATATATAGCATTTTATTTATTCTCCATAAGAATAACATTAGGTTTGAGGACGCAGGTTTGCTGCAACGAGGAAGATAAGTAATGTTTTTTTTGCAATTATCAATACAACTGAACGAGGTGAAGCTACATACCAAGTTCTCTTAATGTAGGGTCATAATTAAGGGAGATATACAACTTTACTTATTCTCCATATGAATAACATGGGGGCCGAGTATGCAGGTTTGCTGCTACGGGGACTATCAACAAAAAACTTATTTTTTGTGCTAATATTAATATACCACAACTAGTTGAAGCCACATACCAAGTTTCATCAATATACATTCATAAATAATCGAGATATAGAATTTTATTTATTCTCCATAAGGATAACATTGGACAACGTACTGTGTTTAGCACTTTGAATATCTCTGCAACGGTTGGACGTAGAACAACGATTAAAACACCAAAATGTTTGTTTTTGTTAAGCTAAACACATTAATAAACAGAAATATGAAATTTTTAGTAAAACTATCTGAGAAAAATCTAAAAACCTTTTTCCCATAAGATTAACATGGGAAAAGTTTTTTTGGATTTTCTCCGCAACCACTTAACCTAGGTTGATGATTCAGAATACTAAATTTTTTTTTTAAGCTCTATAAAATGGCTATAACCAAAATTGAGTGTTTTTAACATTTTGGGGTCAAATTTGCAAAAAACCTATTTTTGGAAAATTGTAAACCCCCATAAAACCACCTTCCCATAGTGTGATCGATCTGGTTTTCAATCTTAAAGTCATAAATGCTACTCTCCACATTTGTGCCAAATTTCATCAAAATGGGGTGTTTCTTTCAAAAGTTATCGCAGTAACGGACACACACACACACACACATATATATATATATATATAATAATATTAACATTTTTAAAAAACAAACACCCTTTTTTTAAGATGTTTAATATTTTATTATTTTTTGACTGACATGTTTATATTGACTTTGAAAATGGCATCATTGCCGAAACATGTCAGTCAAAAAATAATAAAATATTAAAGATCTTAAAAAAAGGGTGTTTGTTTTTTAAAAATGTTAATATTATTATTATTATTATCAGCAGCCCTAATCAATCAGAAATATTCAATATATATATATATATATATATATATATATATATATATATATATATATATATATTTATATTCTATATATAATATAATTTGAACGAATGGTGTTTTTGGCATCTGGGGACCTCAAAACGAAAAGTTATCATGGTCTCGGGCTTTAAGTCTTACCATGCCACCTACCCTATAGGGGAAATTCGCTAAAAACATGTGGATGGAAAAAAAAGGCTTTCGTTTGTTATTCTTAGAGAGCCTATCAAAGGATAATTGCAAACCTGTAGCCTACATACTGGGCAACAGCGGGACGGACAGCGATGACAGCACTGTTACATGACTGCTCTCAATTACACTGCCTTCTGCTTCCCGCACATCCCCAGCATGGGGTTTTACACACCAATATTCTTCACTATACAACATCCAAGTTGATTTGACCAATACACTAGAAAGGCTCTGCTGAACATTAGTAGGTACCAAATATGGCCAGACTGAGGCTCATCCATGATTTGGCGTTCCATCGTCATACCCTAGGACTTTGCCCAGTAACAATGTTTAATCTTAATTTTTGAGAATATGAGGAACTTTAGCTAGAAAAAATATAGTTGAGATTCAAACTAAAACTATTTAGGCTTAGCGTTGGCTCAGGGGCAAATCAGGATCAATAAATAATTAACCGAATTAAAACCCATAGATTTGAGGCTCACAACAAATGTTCATAACATAGAAAGGAGATATAAATTTGTTGTGAGCCTACATTGTTAGTGAAGTAAGTACTTTTTGATCACTATATAACAAATCATAGGTTATTCAAGTGTGTTTAAATATTTGATATTGAGATGTCAATATAACCTAAGTGGGCAGTTTACTTGTGTTATTATCTAATATAAGAAGGTTTTTTATGAGGGAACAACTCAACCATTGCTGGAGTATTACATGTCAATGTTCTTGGGCATAATCTGAGAGTACTGAACTGGGTAGAGTTTGATATCTCCATAAACAACAGATTTCAAGTGACCTCCTAATGTCTGTCTTTTATTTATTTATTTTTTTGTGGAGGGTATTTTAATGTGAGTGGCATTTTCACTTTCTTCAAAGCACATTATAACTTTAACACGTTCACTGTGGGAAAACGTTATAATTGAGCATTCAGAATTGTGGGAAAACTTTGTTTGTTTATTCAATAAAAAATGTAGTCAGGAAGTCAGGAAAAACATCAAGGAAGTTTGCAGACATCTTTTTTGGTCAAAATTCTTGATGTCATTTCTGGTACTGGAATTCCAATACCCCGCTCCTGGTGCCGGTTCACAAAAATATACACTCTTTGTTTATTGTAAAAAAACCTGATATTTATGACATAAAAGACACTCAAAAAAGTGTTTGAACTGTTTAAATATAAAATAACATATAGGTATTACAAAATTTTAAAAAGTATGTATGTACACTACTGTATATAAATCTCCACCCACCTCAGCCTTATATCAGTTTTTACCAGAAATGTTCAAAGGTACTTTTCGAAATGTCCGACTTCGCAAAGTCGGGATTTGTCTGGACAAAACACACATAGGTAGATGGTCTGCCTCCTTAGATGGTCTGCTTTAGCACGTACGTTGCATTTTCCAAATTTATATAGCTATTAGCAAGCCGTTTTTTATTCTTCGAGATGCAAAGGGGGAACCCGAAAACAAACGATACCAAAATAAACTATTGGGTTGGCACAACTGGCAGACGGAATATAATCGTCCTCCGTAAATTGCTGTGGGCACAGTGAGCCAATGTATTGGGAGTTGCACCGGTAATGTAATTCCAGTAGTCCGCCGCGTGGGCCGGTGTCGCAGTACTTGAATTCCAGCCCGCCACATTGAACGTGTTAAAGGATCCCAAATCCTTAACATTCTGCTTTACTTTAGGTAGCCTACCTACTTTACTTTATCTTTAATTGGTTTACTTTCAGTTACATACTTAAGCTTGTAGACAGCTGGCTTGATGTTTTGGTTTGCTATAAACTGTTTTTAATCGTTTTTTTTTTTTTTGTGTTTTTCAGGATTATTTTGTATTTAGTGAAATACATAGATGTTTAGGCTACCAGAAGATCTGTGTTTATAATCAAATGATTTTCAAATTAATCCTTTGAGACAATTGAAACTGCTAAATCCGGAATTGATGTAGCCCAGAACTCAAGCAGTTCTTAATGTTTTGCACCAGAATTTGTTCAATCCCTCACCCAGCAGCATCACAACCAGCCATACCCTCAATCCCCATCCATTATGACAAGAGCAGTTCTGTCAATATCCAGTTTCCAGCGTAGAATTATGAGACTCTTGAAAAGTACTGTGATATGTTAAGGCAATTAGATTAACTTAAATACTGTGTGCGTTTTTATCCTGGCACAAAAATGTAATTGTTTCCTTTTAATTTAAATTACAATCTTTTATTCAATCTAAGCATTGAACATCCAGGTGGTATGGGGAAATAATACTAACGGCAACCTTTACAAATAGGTCTATTGTAAAATTGGTAATTATGTGAAAGCTAATAGACACTGGGAACTCGAACGCAAGTTTGTAAGTTCAAGAAACCACGATGAGTGTTCTCTTCTAAACATAAATCATTTACAAAAATATCTTCACAATTGTGGGTTTAATGTGATGCCAAAAAGTAACATTCCAACAAAAAGATGACAGTTGATTATCTCCTCCTTTATAACAATTTTTATATGAAAATCTTTATTCTGTGGTGGCATCACTGACGAAAAATTATAACAAAATAGTTGATGAGTTGGTCAGAGGGTGTGGTCTGATGGACCATACTCGAGGCTGCAGGAGAGGCAAAAACTGATTGACTCTCGATGATAAGGGAAAATGTAAGAATTTTCTGTGCGAGTTCCAGGCTTAGTCAATTCCTGACTGAGAAGGGTCTGCGCTCTCAATGCTTTTAGTTGCAATATTTTATTTAGGGAGGTACAGAAAAATGCTTTATGCATTTAAGTGGCCAGGTGTGGCATCACTGGCAACACAAGTGGCAACAGTCCCTAAGACTGTCTTTCTAAACTCAATGTCCATCTTGTTTCAACTCAGTACCTGGAGCTCACAGAAACATCAGCCTCTCAGACCAGTTGTATAGCACTTGTGTTCAAAATACTTCTTTAAAACCTTGCTGAAGATATTAAACTGGTAAATAAAGTTAAATAAATGCTGTTTATAAGAAGGTTTTAGGAAGGTATTGTGGAGTTTATAGTTTTAAACACAACAAAAACTACAATACAAACAAAAACACAACAAACAAACAAACTCAATACACAAACAAAATAGCATTATGAAATATGTGCTCTTCTCTTAGAGTGATGTTTACAAGTGAAGTGCTAAGCAGGGTCCACAAATAAGTACTTAACCTACGTTCAGTCACATTTATTTTGAGTTAAATTGCTGGACTTGAGAAGTACAGGAAATGGGCAGCTAAACAGTACCTTGGTGAAATCTGGGTTAAAGTAAACACAATGTTTCCCGAGTAATGGCAGTTAAACTAATATTGAGGCAGATGAAGAGTGGGTCCGCTGTATTTGCTCAAACCGGGGTATGTGGCTTTATTTACGGAAATAGGTTCCCTTAAATAACATTTTTACTCATGGTAATGCAGTAATTGCTTCACAATCTGTAAAAAAAAAACAGCAACTTTTTTTATCACGTCACTTGATAGATACTTGCACAGCTGGTTGTGACAGCTACAGTGTATGGTTAAATTAAAATATATTAAGTAATATTCGATAAATCCTCCATTGTAAATTGTTGTGGAAGTTTATTGATCCATAACTCTTCTTAGTGACTCCCTAAATCCCTTCTCTTTCAGCGAAGGTTAGTTATTGCTGCATAGTGCTCCCTCTAGATATTTGGAGTTAGGATTTGTTTAAATATACAATGTTTTGCTAGGCAAGTGCTTATGTATGTTGTTCTGCCATTGATGACTTTTGTTGAAGGTTGGTTTTACTTTCCTCATTACCAAACTTCCAATAACTCATAGTACTTTTTTACAATAACTTTTATAGGCCTATATAGGTATTTACCTAAAAGTTAGATATAATTGTCGATTTGGATTAGGTAATCCAAATTCCATTCTATCCGCAATTGCCTCTTGTCATTCTAAATTCTTGGGGATTGTTTTCCATTTTGAAAGAATCCACTTACCCCCTTTAGCAAATGAAAAGTAGTGCAAGTGCAAGTGTTTTGGAAGTGACTGCAGCTGCATGTGTTACAGACTGACTGTCGAGATCTGGGAACAACACTGAAGGAGTGATTTAAAATGGATGTTGAAGTGGACTTGTTGGACCACCTCGGAGATCTCCTGGCTTCAGGAGACATCAAGAGCATTAAGGCAATGGTAGCTGAGGATAACTTCCTTAGGTTATTGGACGAAAGATCAAACGATTTCATTCCAATGATATCTTATTACCTGAATGAGGAGACAATGCTAAATAACAGATATGTGCAGACCGGCTTCGTGCAGACCGAAGGCGAGCGCCAGTTGGAAATGGGCGAATTTGATAGGCGACTTGTGGAAAGAATTAAAACAAACCCCGACAACGTCCGGTGAAGGTCTACTCGTAGATACGAATAACCCGGTGGAATACAAATATATAGACGACTACGACAAACTGAGCGATAGAATAAAATTCATAGAAGCAGAATAAGAGGCGGGAAATAACAATTTTCACAACGAAAAACTGGCAATTGTAAAGTTTATAAAGGACAGGATGGAACAACTAATCGCGAAGCCGGAAGGAATCAAGTATATAAATCAGTGTTTATCGGTGTTGCCGGAAAAGGGTGTCGAAGGTGGTACATTAATGAAAGATGCGGTTAAATTTCATAGGACGAATTTAGGACTCGCGTCGGAGAGAAAGAAAAATATATATTTATTCAACAGAAGATAAATTTTTATTTCTAAGTTTTTTACACTTGTGTGATATATTTACAACGGTAAATTTGGTTTTGTATTTTTTATTAGAAAGTGAAAACCATAAATATATATATAGAGAGAGACATGGAAAAATATTATAGAGAAGCTTCGGATAAGATAGAGCGTTGTGAATACAACAATGTATTACCGGTTTCGGATTTGAATTTTAATTCCCCGAATAAATTCACAGTTTTTAAATTAGACCACGGAGACGCGTTTTATGACAAGCGAATATTATTTCACATACAGGGCGAGGTTGTTAAAAAAGCTGACGGTACCACTTACGCTGCTGCTAATCCCATTAAACTAGTAAATAATTTCGCGGCGTTTTTGTTTAAGAGAATAGAGTTGAAAAACACAATCAGTTGATAGATGCGGTCGATGAAGTCGGCGTTACGAGTACCATTAAAGCCTTGACAACGTATAGCAAGTCGGGTGAAAACACGTATTACAGCAGCGGGTTCAAATCTAAATTCGACAAAGGTGTAGGAAAGTTTGAAGCTCTCGGTACGTTGGCACACTTGGGTTTGGGGTTCTTCGACAGTCTGACATATCCGATGTACAAAGGCGGATTCGAAATTGTCTTTACACGAGGCGAAGATAACGACGCTATATCGTTGGAAAGAAGGGACCGGTACGGCTGAAAAATCGGCAGATGAGGGAAAGATTAAAATTACAAGCTTCGTTTTAAGAGTTCCGATCGTCGAGTACGATCCGGTGAAAAAAGCCCCACTCATCGAAGGGTTGAAAAGATTGAGTGATAAGGGTGATTTGCACTACCGATATTATCAATGGCAGTGTATTGAAAAGTTTGGCGTTACCGGCTCTTCGTATAGTTTCGACATTTCAAACATATTTAGAAACATTTCAAACCCGTTATTTATAATCTTAGGTTTACAGACGAACCGTAAAAATGATCAAACAAAAGACCCTAGTATATTCAACAGCGTGAATATTAAGAATTATTATGTAAAAATCAACGGTCAACGGTATCCTCAGGAACCGCAAAACTTGAATATTTTAGATAAACAATACGGAGTTATGTACGAAAGCTATGCCTCCAACAGACAGATACTTTTTAAAGACGACGATATATAATTGAACGACGACGATTTTATTATGAAATATCCGCTCATGGTTTTTGATACTCACCATCACCCGTTCTCCACCGAATCGAAAAGGAACGACATTCAAATTCAAATGGACTTTACAAACGCCGTGGCCAGTCCGGTAGCAGATCAAGGCACAACAGCGTACGTAATCGTGATATCCGAGATGGGATTCAGTTATGACGTGAATAGGAATTATATTAAAATGAATTAAAACAGTAAAAAAATAAAATTTGGGACCCCGCAATTTACCGGGTCTGACATATTTTTGAAAACGTCCCCGAATATGTATATAATTTTGCCTTCATGGTATGAAATATATATTTCTTATAACGAAAAATAAACCCCAAAGCAAAATATTTTATGATTTATAGACCCGGCGATATACCGGGTCTGACATATTTTTGAAAACGTCCCCGAGTATATATATAATTTTGCCTTCATGGTACGAACACTAGTGGGACCTAAATATGACATATATTCCTTATAACGATATACTTTTTTATAATTTTATTAACGAAAAAATTATTTTTTTTTTTTTCAAGTTCGGTGGGTACTGGTGAAAAGCTCTATCACTACGGCAAAGTTCCCACCTTCGATAGAGAACTTCTTTTATTGGGAAGAAGTCCCCCTTAGAAATAGACACAAATCGTTCTAAGGGAGCGAAAACCCGAGCTGAAACATGTGAAATATCAAATGTGTCAATGACAATATATATAATATATATATATATATATATATATATATATATATATATATATATATATATATATATATGGGTGTGTGTGAAAAATATAAAAAAGTTTCAAAAATTGTACTTAACGTTAAATATTGCACATGTAAAAAAAAAACTACATCTTTCAAATTTTATATCTTGCTAAAACATTTATGAGATTATGTTGATTTAAAATAGTTGGGGCCTATGTGAAAAAGATAAAAAAGTTTCCAAAATTTTACTTAACGTTAAATATTGCAGATTTTAAAAAACAAATTACATCTTTCAAATTTCATATCTTGCTAAAACGTTTATGAGATTATGTTGATTTAAAATAGTTAGGGCCTATGTGAAAAAGATAAAAAAGTTTCAACAATTTTACTTGACGTTAAATATATTACTATTTCTCTCTTATTTACTGATCAATTTCCTTAAAACTAGATATGATTGTCAAGTTAGCACTCACCAACAGAGGAAATTCGAAATATGTTGCTCCTTAATAACATGGGGTGAATAGGGGGCATTTCCCCTCTTTAAACCACGTGTGTAGCAATGGATTTTGAAGTGCCTTCAAAACAGGGATTTGGATGGATGTTTTTGAAAACAACTTGTTTACAAGATTTTCTGTACATTCGACCGTGCTTTGTACTCTATATTTAGTAAATAAAAAGTCATTTATTCATTCAAGTTGGGCTAAAAGGGAGAAAGTATGTGTCAGTTTCCTGATACCGTTTATTTTATTACATTGTTACTTGCCAATATAGCTGGTCACGGCTGAAAACACGGAAACACTGCTCATGATGCCGGGTTGGCAGCACTGATACTTGAATTGTATCACGTATTCACGGCAGTGTTTCCACTTGAGGGATATTTATCCCTTAAATGGGATATTTTGACTGCTTGTGGGATAAAATTTGACTGTGGGATATTTTGGAATTCGGCATTACGTCTGCTAATTTGCTTAGCGTCTGCTAGTTTTCTTAGCAGTAGCATTTCTGTCGCGGGGTTTCCAATTTCCCACGTTGTTATTATTTTACCTATTTGATTGTACCTATTATTATTTTATAAACGTCACAGAACGAAGAACGAACACTAATTAACACCAGTGAATGTCGCTGGCCTGTCCATGTTGGAATTAAATAAGGAAAATATTTGCTATTATTATTACCTATGTCGTACTCTTTAGTACTACAGTACCGTTACAAATATCAATACCTCTCACGGAACTAAATTATTTAACGTAGTTAGTTCACTTGCCATCCTTATGGCAAACCGTATCATTTATATTGCATTACTCAAAATCCTTAGAGGTACTAAAATGAAAAATATAGGTAATTATTAGATATAAATAAGCTCTATCTATCATATAATATATAACATTAACTGTGTTGCACTGTTTGTTTGAAAAATCAGTGGGAAAGTGTGGGATATTTAGAGGGATATTATAATGTGAAGTATGGGATAAAGTTTGATTTTTTGTATCAGCTCGTGGGATATTTTTTACCGCTGAGTGGAAACACTGATTCACGTATGTGTCTGCAAGTTGTAGTTATGCACTGAAGTAATGAGATAACTTATTTTTCGAATAAATAATGGCTAGTTGTTTGTTGAGGGGAGCTTTTAGTCGAGTATTTAACAAGTATTCTGCCTCAGGTAAATATAACCACGGTTTTTATATCCCTTTCTAATAGTTTTAGTACCATTTTAGAACGTTACATAACCTTTAGAGCTCGGCTCCAAACCCTTAACTTCAATGATATTAAGTTCTTTTTAGAGCTTAGGCTTATTGTGCTGTCAATCATATACATAACGTTATTCACACCATTACTAGACTTATGTACCAGTAGGTCTACAGTAGAGTACTAGAGCATAGTTTTCATACTGTAGAGGAATCTTTTAAGTTTGCCCCCTCCCCCAATAGACCCTTCCTCCTCCAATGAACCTCCTTCTAATGGGAAGGATTGGTTTGAGAAGGATTGGTTTGGGCTTTAGCTCGGTACACATCCATACAGACAAGTAGACAGACATCATGTAAAAATCACTTTTTTGGGTTCAGGGAGCACCAAAACAAATATTTCCACTAACAACTCAAATTTGAAATTGTTGACGAAAACAATACTTTGTCCATATACTATGTATTAGGGGAGAAAGTAACTAGGAGTACACTCAAATATTTGCGTTATGGGATGACCGAACTCAGAAATGGTAGGCTATACAAAAGTTACTGTTGTTTCGTAACTTCTAACAAAATTTGATCACAAAATATTAATAGTCCTGGGGATTTTGTAGCAAAATATCTATTTTATTTTTTTGGTTAATTTTAGGTCATAGGATAAATCGTTCTTAATTATATTAAATTATATTAGAGGTGCAAATTCTTCAACAAAAAATAACACAGTAAGTTGCCTATGCAGTGAGGTACATTGGAAATTAGCTGAGTATGCAGGTTTGCTGTGACAGGGTATTTAAATATTATAAACCGACAAAAACATAGCTGGCAGAAGTAAATATGAAATAAATGGCTGCTGCAATCTAGCGGATAAACAATTAACTTACTCACATTATTCACATTACAGAAGAACGTTACCGTACATTATTTATAAAAACTGGTATTAGTTTTTTTTTATTTCAAAATTTCAAAAACCTTCTTGATAAATTGAATAAACTTATGTTAAACGGACAGTACTTTATTTGTTCAATCATAAAACATACATATAGGACCATTTTTTAGTAGTTACTTTCAATTACGAAACAATATTGTATTAGTATCTCGTACTTTAGAATCAATAATTTGTATCCATTGCTTTATCTTTTGAAAATTTTACAACTCTTAAATATTAATTAATAAAAACGGTTTAATGAATGTGTTCTATTCTATACGGATATGAATGTGAACTGGAAGCGTGAAGTGTACAGGAAAACATTTGTGTAAAATCTGAAAACGGTTTGTGTAGCCGTTTTCAGGATATTGCATTACGAACACACATACCCATACACACACCCACCCACACACCGACGGACAACGAATCATTGTCTCTGCTAATACACAGATTCCGTCTTCATTCCGTCATCGATTACCGCACTGTAAACATGAGCTACTTGAATTACTTCTTAAAAAATAAGCAGGATAAATAAAATACATCTTACAACACTATAAATTATATTTACACTTATACTGTACTTATCGTACATTCAAGACGGTAAAATATCTACAAAAGATAGTACAAGGCGATTGATTTCAACCAGTTAAACCGGTCATCATCAGGCCCAATCAGAGAATGACAGAAACAAGATGGCGAACAGCTTATATACTATTGGCTACCGGAAGTTTCAGAAACTTCCGGAAGAACTGGAATTTTATTTATCCTGCTTAGTTGTAACAACACGTATCACGCTAATAAAGAAATTATTTAAAAAAATAAACTATGCAATTTCAAAATTATTTTAAAATTATATACTAATATGTTAGAGTATTTTAACACTTTTCTATGTTCCTTAGTGCCTACAAAAATTTGATTACCAATTAAATAATCTTATCCTTACAGTCATTTCATTCCTTTATATTGAACAAAATAAAGACTTTGGTTAGCCTACTAATAATTTTTTTTACAGTTATCTGTTTCGAGAGGTAACATACCGGTACGCACAAATTTATACAAGGACTGCTTATAAAATGTTTAAAAACATGTATATCAATCTCTAAATACTGTATACATCATTGGTAAAATCAACAATTATTATTTCAATTGGGCGTAATTTTGTACTGGCTTGAGATAAACGTCTAGTTTTCGCTATTCTTATTTTATAACGACCTTCAAAATGAGGTTGAGGTATCCCTCAATGGGGCTTTACATTTAAAAAAACTTGGGCTGCCCTCAAAATTCCCCATTTGTGGGCCATGAGCAAAGTTGTGACACTAATCAAATAAAGTGCATTTTTATTGATTAATGATGATAATAACTTTATTGTAAATAACATTACAAAAATGTGTGCAAAATTAGAAAAACAAAATAGAGTTGTGTTCAGTTTTGTTTTCCTATCTCAACCCACTAAAAAGTTAACAGGTAGTACCGGTATCCACACTTTTTCCCAACCCTGTACATATATTTGCATTTCCTAACATTGCAAACACAGTACTGTACACTGTTTAAAATTATTTTAATTTTAATAAGACCAACATATTTTGCCGTTTAGGGCAGTCATGGCCATAAACACAACTGTAAGCACGTAAATAAAATGAACTGTGTAAATTGAAACTATAAGATGCTGCTTATAACGCAATCATATGATTTTTAAACTTTTGCTTTAGTACTCTTCTCAGATTTTCAGGCTTTTATGGGTTTTATTTTTTTTGTTATTTTATACATTGGGTTTTTGTTTGTAAATGTTAGTATAAAAAAAGTTATAAAACCCAGTGAGCTCTATACAATCTGGAGAGACTACTGCCATGCAGTTTCTGACAAAAAAAGTGCTGTAGCACAATTATGAGCTGGAATCCCAATACCCCCCCCCCTCAGTACCAACATAACAAAACGAACACAATATGTAAAAGGAGCACTCCATATTCGTGTTGTAATGTTGGTACCTTAGAGGGGAAAAATTGATATTCGTGACTCTGACGGCATTATGACGAGTCCAATGCCAATACGACCAACTGGTTAAAAATGCCTAGTACAAGAGTAAAGGTGGCGATTAATCATACTTAAGATAAGAATGAAAGAGATCCAGAGAGCCGGATCAGCCCTAGACTAGTTAGGTTGAGGTCATTGACTATATATACTGAAGGAGACATCTCATCTATATGGGCCAGCTCTAGTTTTAGTGTTAGCCAGAATTCGAAGTGGACTTAGTTTGATTAGGTCACCGACAGATTGTGCTGCTGTAAACTATTTATTTTAGTTATTTGTGTTAACTTTTAATAGATCTCCACTCCAGAAACCAAGTGATAATCAACTTATGTTTGCTTCCTGACACACCAACTGATGTATTATCCTCTCCTTGAGAGGATATGTAATAGTTGACAGCAGTATACTCTGTTGGTGATTAGTGTTAACTATGTCCTCTTTCAATTCTAGTCCACACAAAACTAGAGACAGATTTTATAATGGCAATGAGAAGTCTACTTCAGTATTTATAGTCAATAGCTGAGATGCTGCATGTACCGGTAGTGGTGTTGCAAGCAGTCTAAAGGATGAAATAACAAACCATCGTCAATCAAACTTGTTTCCACACTTAGTTTCTGGACAAAAGTTAAATTTTCAAATCATTATTGCCGAAATTATACAGTTGTTTAATACATTTGCCTTTGCTGAATTAATATTAAAATAGAAAATAAAAAGGGAAAATAGAAAGGGTTGGCCCCACTTGTTGAACATTTTTACAATTTACATTAACTGTAAATGTTTGTAACTTTACAGTACACTGTGGCAATTAGGCAATTAGTTCATTCAAGTTACTATACAATAATGTTCAAAGTATGGTATAAACCTAATAACACTAATCAGGTAGGCCTAATTACTGTACTCATTTTTTAACGATTTGTTACATCTGACCAAAGGGGGACCCTACATGTCTACAATACTGTGTCAGAATGGCAATGACAATACCCCCGTCGCAGCAAACCTGCGTACTCAGTGAATTTCCAATGCATATATATGTGATTCACTACTACATAGAGATATTTACCTAGTTTCACAAAAATACATCCATAAATAAGTGATATATAGCATTTTATTTATTCTCCATAAGAATAACATTAGGTTTGAGGACGCAGGTTTGCTGCAACGAGGAAGATAAGTAATGTTTTTTTTGCAATTATCAATACAACTGAACGAGGTGAAGCTACATACCAAGTTCTCTTAATGTAGGGTCATAATTAAGGGAGATATACAACTTTACTTATTCTCCATATGAATAACATGGGGGCCAAGTATGCAGGTTTGCTGCTACGGGGACTATCAACAAAAAACTTATTTTTTGTGCTAATATTAATATACCACAACTAGTTGAAGCCACATACCAAGTTTCATCAATATACATTCATAAATAATCGAGATATAGAATTTTATTTATTCTCCATAAGGATAACATTGGACAACGTACTGTGTTTAGCACTTTGAATATCTCTGCAACGGTTGGACGTAGAACAACGATTAAAACACCAAAATGTTTGTTTTAGTTAAGCTAAACACATTAATAAACAGAAATATGAAATTTTTAGTAAAACTATCTGAGAAAAATCTAAAAACCTTTTTCCCATAAGATTAACATGGGAAAAGTTTTTTTGGATTTTCTCCGCAACCACTTAACCTAGGTTGATGATTCAGAATACTAAATTATTTTTTTTTTAAGCTCTATAAAATGGCTATAACCAAAATTGAGTGTTTTTAACATTTTGGGGTCAAATTTGCAAAAAACCTATTTTTGGAAAATTGTAAACCCCCATAAAACCACCTTCCCATAGTGTGATCGATCTGGTTTTCGAACTTAAAGTCATAAATGCTACTCTCCACATTTGTGCCAAATTTCATCAAAATGGGGTGTTTCTTTCAAAAGTTATCGCAGTAACGGACACACACACACACACACACACACATATATATATATATATATATATATATATATATATATATATATATATATATATAATAATATTAACATTTTTAAAAAACAAACACCCTTTTTTTAAGATGTTTAATATTTTATTATTTTTTGACTGACATGTTTATATTGACTTTGAAAATGGCATCATTGCCGAAACATGTCAGTCAAAAAATAATAAAATATTAAAGATCTTAAAAAAAGGGAGTTTGTTTTTTAAAAATGTTAATATTATTAGGTACTTTGGTATTATACGGATGCCACCCTTATACAGCGCGCTGCGGCAGTTATGTTAGGATGGGTTATCATAAAAATGATTGTAGGACTTACCTTGTTTCGTTACGAATCGAATGATACCTGATGAGTCATACTTCAGGCCGCCAAACCCCCTACAAATAGGCCAAGGTCAGGTCGTTGACCGGAGCGCGCGCATCACCTGTCACCGCCTGTATCTGGGTCAGTGTCATGAGTGATTTATTGCCGTCACTACGTTACATTTGTTTTCATAATGAGTGACGTTCTTTTGGTGTGGGATTTACCTCAAAATGAAGAAGAAACCGTACGTATTTTTATGATAACCCATCCTAACATAACTGCCGCAGCACGCTGTATATTTGGCGGAGTACATGTGGTGATCGGGTGTGGCTGCTAGCGGCGGCGACGCATTCAACACGATCCTAGCGGATATCGCTGTCTTTTGGGAGGCACAACACAAAGACCGCTCATCAGAATGATGTAAAATTTGTACAGTAAGTCATTAAAAGTACGTTTTTTCGAATTATGTAGTTATCCTTTGTATCCGGTAAAAATTTAACCTCCAAAAATAGTGGCATCCGTATAATACCAAAGTACCTATTATTATTATTATTATCAGCAGCCCTAATCAATCAGAAATATTCAATATATATATATATATATATTTAATATTTCTATATATAATATAATTTGAACGAATGGTGTTTTTGGCATCTGGGGACCTCAAAACGAAAAGTTATCATGGTCTCGGGCTTTAAGTCTTACCATGCCACCTACCCTATAGGGGAAATTCGCTAAAAACATGTGGATGGAAAAAAAAGGCTTTCATTTGTTATTCTTAGAGAGCCTATCAAAGGATAATTGCAAACCTGTAGCCTACATACTGGGCAACAGCGGGACGGACAGCGATGACAGCACTGTTACATGACTGCTCTCAATTACACTGCCTTCTGCTTCCCGCACATCCCCAGCACGGGGTTTTACACACCAATATTCTTCACTATACAACATCCAAGTTGATTTGACCAATACACTAGAAAGGCTCTGCTGAACATTAGTAGGTACCAAATATGGCCAGACTGAGGCTCACCCATGATTTGGCGTTCCATCGTCATACCCTAGGACTTTGCCCAGTAACAATTTTTAATCTTAATTTTTGAGAATATGAGGAACTTTAGCTAGAAAAAACATAGTTGAGATTCAAACTAAAACTATTTAGGCTTAGCGTTGGCTCAGGGGCAAATCAGGATCAATAAATAATTAACCGAATTAAAACCCATAGATTTGAGGCTCACAACAAATGTTCATAACATAGAAAGGAGATATAAATTTGTTGTGAGCCTACATTGTTAGTGAAGGAAGTACTTTTTGATCACTATATAACAAATCATAGGTTATTCAAATGTGTTTAAATATTTGATATTGAGATGTCAATATAACCTAAGTGGGCAGTTTACTTGTGTTATTATCTAATATAAGAAGGTTTTTTTGAGGGAACAACTCAACCATTGCTGGAGTATTACATGTCAATGTTCTTGGGCATAATCTGAGAGTACTGAACTGGGTAGAGTTTGATATCTCCATAAACAACAGATTTCAAGTGACCTCCCAATGTCTGTCTTTTATTTATTTATTTTTTTGTGGAGGGTATTTTAATGTGAGTGGCATTTTCACTTTCTTCAAAGCACATTATAACTTTAACACGTTCACTGTGGGAAAACGTTATAATTGAGCATTCAGAAATGTGGGAAAACTTTGTTTGTTTATTCAATAAAAAATGTAGTCAGGAAGTCAGGAAAAACATCAAGGAAGTTTGCAGACATCTTTTTTGGTCAAAATTCTTGACGTCATTTCTGGTACTGGAATTCCAATACCCCGCTCCTGGTGCCGGTTCACAAAAATATACACTCTTTGTTTATTGTAAAAAAACCTGATATTTATGACATAAAAGACACTCAAAAAAGTGTTTGAACTGTTTAAATATAAAATAACATATAGGTATTACAAAATTTTAAAAAGTATGTATGTACACTACTGTATATAAATCTCCACCCACCTCAGCCTTATATCAGTTTTTACCAGAAATGTTCAAAGGTACTTTTCGAAATGTCCGACTTCGCAAAGTCCGGATTTGTCTGGACAAAACACACATAGGTAGATGGTCTGCCTCCTTAGATGGTCTGCTTTAGCACGTACGTTGCATTTTCCAAATTTATATAGCTATTAGCAAGCCATTTTTTATTCTTCGAGATGCAAAGGGGGAACCCGAAAACAAACGATACCAAAATAAACTATTGGGTTGGCACAACTGGCAGACGGAATATAATCGTCCTCCGTAAATTGCTGTGGGCACAGTGAGCCAATGTATTGGGAGTTGCACCGGTAATGTAATTCCAGTAGTCCGCCGCGTGGGCCGGTGTCGCAGTACTTGAATTCCAGCCCGCCACATTGAACGTGTTAAAGGATCCCAAATCCTTAACATTCTGCTTTACTTTAGGTAGCCTACCTACTTTACTTTATCTTTAATTGGTTTACTTTCAGTTACATACTTAAGCTTGTAGACAGCTGGCTTGATGTTTTGGTTTGCTATAAACTGTTTTTAATCGTTTTTTTTTTTTTTTGTGTTTTTCAGGATTATTTTTTATTTAGTGAAATACATAGATGTTTAGGCTACCAGAAGATCTGTGTTTATAATCAAATGATTTTCAAATTAATCCTTTGAGACAATTGAAACTGCTAAATCCGGAATTGATGTAGCCCAGAACTCAAGCAGTTCTTAATGTTTTGCACCAGAATTTGTTCAATCCCTCACCCAGCAGCATCACAACCAGCCTCAATCCCCATCCATTATGACAAGAGCAGTTCTGTCAATATCCAGTTTCCAGCGTAGAATTATGAGACTCTTGAAAAGTACTGTGATATGTTAAGGCAATTAGATTAACTTAAATACTGTGTGCGTTTTTATCCTGGCACAAAAATGTAATTGTTTCCTTTTAATTTAAATTACAATCTTTTATTCAATCTAAGCATTGAACATCCAGGTGGTATGGGGAAATAATACTAACGGCAACCTTTACAAATAGGTCTATTGTAAAATTGGTAATTATGTGAAAGCTAATAGACACTGGGAACTCGAACGCAAGTTTGTAAGTTCAAGAAACCACGATGAGTGTTCTCTTCTAAACATAAATCATTTACAAAAATATCTTCACAATTGTGGGTTTAATGTGATGCCAAAAAGTAACATTCCAACAAAAAGATGACAGTTGATTATCTCCTCCTTTATAACAATTTTTATATGAAAATCTTTATTCTGTGGTGGCATCACTGACGAAAAATTATAACAAAATAGTTGATGAGTTGGTCAGAGGGTGTGGTCTGATGGACCATACTCGAGGCTGCAGGAGAGGCAAAAACTGATTGACTCTCGATGATAAGGGAAAATGTAAGAATTTTCTGTGCGAGTTCCAGGCTTAGTCAATTCCTGACTGAGAAGGGTCTGCGCTCTCAATGCTTTTAGTTGCAATATTTTATTTAGGGAGGTACAGAAAAATGCTTTATGCATTTAAGTGGCCAGGTGTGGCATCACTGGCAACACAAGTGGCAACAGTCCCTAAGACTGTCTTTCTAAACTCCTGGAGCTCACAGAAACATCAGCCTCTCAGACCAGTTGTATAGCACTTGTGTTCAAAATACTTCTTTAAAACCTTGCTGAAGATATTAAACTGGTAAATAAAGTTAAATAAATGCTGTTTATAAGAAGGTTTTAGGAAGGTATTGTGGAGTTTATAGTTTTAAACACAACAAAAACTACAATACAAACAAAAACACAACAAACAAACTCAATACACAAACAAAATAGCATTATGAAATATGTGCTCTTCTCTTAGAGTGATGTTTACAAGTGAAGTGCTAAGCAGTGTCCACAAATAAGTACTTAACTTACGTACAGTCACATTTATTTTGAGTTAAATTGCTGGACTTGAGAAGTACTAAATGGGGCAGCTAAACAGTACCTTGGTGAAATCTGGGTTAAAGTAAACACAATGTTTCCCGAGTAATGGCAGTTAAACTAATATTGAGGCAGATGAAGAGTGGGTCCGCTGTATTTGCTCAAACCGGGGTATGTGGCTTTATTTACGGAAATAGGTTCCCTTAAATAACATTTTTACTCATGGTAATGCAGTAATTGCTTCACAATCTGTAAAAAAAAAAACAGCAACTTTTTTTATCACGTCACTTGATAGATACTTGGACAGCTGGTTGTGACAGCGACAGTGTATGGTTAAATTAAAATATATTAAGTAATATTCGATAAATCCTCCATTGTAAATTGTTGTGGAAGTTTATTGATCCATAACTCTTCTTAGTGACTCCCTAAATCCCTTCTCTTTCAGCGAAGGTTAGTTATTGCTGCATAGTGCTCCCTCTAGATATTTGGAGTTAGGATTTGTTTAAATATACAATGTTTTGCTAGGCAAGTGCTTATGTATGTTGTTCTGCCATTGATGACTTTTGTTGAAGGTTGGTTTTACTTTCCTCATTACCAAACTTCCAATAACTCATAGTACTTTTTTACAATAACTTTTATAGGCCTATATAGGTATTTACCTAAAAGTTAGATATAATTGTCGATTTGGATTAGGTAATCCAAATTCCATTCTATCCGCAATTGCCTCTTGTCATTCTAAATTCTTGGGGATTGTTTTCCATTTTGAAAGAATCCACTTACCCCCTTTAGCAAATGAAAAGTAGTGCAAGTGCAAGTGTTTTGGAAGTGACTGCAGCTGCATGTGTTACAGACTGACTGTCGAGATCTGGGAACAACACTGAAGGAGTGATTTAAAATGGATGTTGAAGTGGACTTGTTGGACCACCTCGGAGATCTCCTGGCTTCAGGAGACATCAAGAGCATTAAGGCAATGGTAGCTGAGGATAACTTCCTTAGGTTATTGGACGAAAGATCAAACGATTTCATTCCAATGATATCTTATTACCTGAATGAGGAGACAATGCTAAATAACCGATATGTGTTTCGATATGTTGAAAAACTTCTCAGAATGTGTGCCGAAAAGGGTAATCCCAAAGAATGCTTGATGGAATTCCTCGCACAGATAGAAAGTCTAGATGAGATCAAGTTTCAAATCCTATTGCAACCTATTCAGATCACCATGCTTCGAATTCCTGACAGGAAAGCACCGTTGATGCAGTGTGTTTTCAGTGTTGTGCATTCATTTATAAACTCTTTGCCTCTACCAAAAGATCACAATTTAGATAGAGAATCAATTGTACTATTGGAAAGTGACGATACTATCCGACGAATCAGAGAAAACTATCACTTGATTTTAACTTTTTATGAACCTTTTGTTGCTGAACTTGCAGGAAAATGCAGTGAGGGTATTAGGATTTCAAATCTTAGGTTGGCTTTACTACAAGCACTGTTTCATTTATTGGGTTATCCACTTGCTTTTTCTGATCTTGTACAGAATGAAAAAGGACCTACTTCTTTAGGACTTCTTGCATCAAAAATTGTCAAGTTCATACATACACTTCAAAGTGATCCAGTGCAGTTGTTATCTTTAGTAGAAAATAATGATCTGATATCAGTTGAAGAGGAAAGACAATTTATCAAAGATTTTTCATCCAATGAATTTAAACACAGTGATTTGTCAGTGTCAGTGTTTTTTTACCTATTTTTTTGTGAGTCCGACACTGTATTGATTCCATATACATACAGTAGGCTTTTCATTTTCCAAAATTGCCTGACATTAGCGTCTTATCTTTTGCGCTATAAGGAGACTCTTGTACTCAGAAAAGGCTTACTCCTGGCAAAAGCTGTCATCACAATGGTTGAAGAAGGTAGTGTGCCTTTCTCCCATTTAGCCTATGAAGTTCATAAAGAAATAATCGAGCTTCTTTCAAATGTTGCTGTCTACCACAACTTGGAGGAGGATAGAAAACTTGCTGCAGAACTGATAAAGAAACATTTCTCCTCGTTTGAACCCAAAGCAAAATTTTATATTCTCATTAGAAACGACTCTTCAGCTAAACATCCAAATTTGTTTGGATTTTTCACATCGATATTGACAAGTTTGATCCGAGAAACATTTTCAAGCGCTGAACTGAAGCCTTATTTCACTGGTAAGCGATTGTCTGACTTGTTGAACATATATTGTTCTTTGAAGAGTGGAGCAGAAACAGACCTGTTGGAGAACAAAGATCAGATTCTTTCTGCTTTAAATCTTATGATTTTCCTTACAAAGCGAGATAGATTGAATGTTACTGGTGTATGGAATTGTGTTCCTGTTCTTGTGAAAAACTTTTTAAAGCCACTTAGGGAAGCCATTGACTTGTCAAGAGCTCATTTCAAACAAGAGTTGATGTCTCTGGATGATCCTGGAAAGAAAGATGAGAGTGCAGAACTAGCAGTGACGGTTGGAGATGAGAAATTGGGAAAAATGTCGATTCAAGAAAAGAAAGGAATGATTAATTCTGGACTTACTGTGTTTGATCTTATCGAGCATGTTCTGAGCAGAGCTAATGATTGTGTTGAAGATAAACCAAACATTTGAATGGAGATTTAAATTCCATATAGGCACTAATGAATACTTGATTCTTTTAAGGGTACTGATTTAGCTTTTTGTATGGAAATTTAAATATTTAGTCGTTAAAGTTGAGTGTATTTAGTTAGATGTACTATTTTGATCAGCAATTTGTTTTTTACCTTATTTATATAGGCCTAGTATTCAACCACAAATATTTTATCTCAGTTCCACAGAGATTCATTAGGTAACAAAATATAAATAATTTACTGGAACTACAAAAAATTGTATTTTTCTTCCTAAGAAGCTTTATACATTGAAAATTTGAGGCTAAATAAATTCATGACGTGTACACTTTTTTATTTTCAAGTATATATTAGTACACTTTTAAAACACCAGTTAAGGTTTATGTTAAAGGACTTTTCAAGCTTAGACAATTTTGAATCAATTAAAAAATTGTTGATAATCATCTAATTTTTGTTTATCTAAATTTATCTTAGGAAGCTACTGAGATATGGGTTGAACAATTTTTGGAACTTGATTAGCGATCATAAATTGACCTGGCTATATGTTTTACCTTAAAATACTTTGTTTCATTAAATCAACCATATATAGAGGGAAACTTATGTCCTGGAACAAAAGTGTTTTATTGCATTTTTAAGATGAAAAGGTAAAATTAAACTTAGGGAAACGGTTTAATACATTTATTTGTGTAGGTATATTGGTTTTGTGTAGGCCTATTTATATTTTAAACAAATATACATATATTATTTTTAAAGTTTATACTTCATTGTGACCTAAATATTCCTAGACATTTAATTTCAAAATGTTGCTTTTCAAGTACACTCTTACTCAAACTGTTCATATAATTACACTTTTATTTTATTTTAAAACAATAGAAACCCTACTATATTAAGGGTGACAAAAAATTAAATCCCACTTCTGCGGTTATTTTCAAAAAAAATATAAAATTACTTGCTTAAGTAGTGGAATATAATTTCTAGTCCCCCTTAACGTAATATGGTTGCCTTGTGAATATTGGCTAGTACCGTAAACATAGTATAAATATGTATGGATGATAAACAAATATGAATTGGACCAAGCAAAAAAATTTGTAAAATATAATTTAAGTGACAAACTTAAAGTAAACATTATTTTACAGCATGCCTACCCATTTTGTACAGTTTTCAATCTATTATTATTAGATACTAAATACTATTAGTGAATTTCCCCTATAGGGAAGAAGCTATTTTAAGTCAAAATTGCGGGAGTTTGGCAAATCACAGGATAATGAGAGATGGCTCAAATTGATCTCAGGGACTCGGGAAAAATAGCAGTATTTCTAAAAATTTACCAGCAAACGAGAAATAATGTAAAACATCCCCCATAAGAAAAGCATGGGTATTTAAAAACGTCTGCTTTGTTTACATTAAAACATGTGATTACGTATCTACATTTGTTACGAACTGACATGTGTTCCTCCTCAGCATGTAAAGAGTAAAAAAATCAGATAAGACAGAGTATTGGAGCAAGGTTAGGTAGGGGCTATAGCCCCTTCAAGCCACAAGTGTATAATATATATATATATATATATATATATATATATATATATATATATATGTCTGTAGTCACTGTAACTTTTGTAATAAAAGTCCGATCTTTATGAAATTTGGTAAATACGTGTAAGGCAGCATCTGTTTTCATGAGTTTGAAAACTAGACAGATCGCACCATTATAAAGGGTGTTTTGGGGGGTTTTATACCCCAAAAATGGGTTTTCTGAACTTTTTACATACAATTATTTTTAAAGCCAAACTTAAGTTTGCACTGTTGCATTCAGCTTAAAAAACCAAACAATTTTGTATTTGGTTAATTGCTCTACGTCAATTGTTTACAGATGAATTACGGCACTAATTAACTCTGTATAAAATCCACGGGAGAAACTACCAATATTAATTAACGCTCCGGTCCACCCCTTCCGCACAGCGCTAGGAAAGAGTTTGCAGGATCCCTCTTTACAGCTGCTACATAAAACCTTTAATTAAAATTAAAGTATATTATTAAAGAAGAAAATATTATCTACAAATGTCTCTTTTTACTTTGTAAATTTGTTTAGCTAATTGAGTTGCATTTACAAGCCCTATTAAATGACCAAAAATGAGCAACTTTAGTTGTAACAACTAAAGTCAGAAACATTATTTTGAAATTCTTAAAACGAGCATGAGTAGAATTAACTTTCTTCTGTCAAATTCCGTTTATAGTATGTTGATAACATAAATATCGTAGCCGCAAACAGGGATCCGACTGCGGACCTCCCTTCCCTATCTTAACATTGTTTTTTCACGCGGCGGCGCAGATTTTTCTGTAGGGTAGACCAGAGCCGGTGTCTAGGAGGCGGTCACAGTTCCAGCCGGCTGACGACGGATAAATGAGTCTGTGAGGAAATCGGGATAAGTTCTTTATTTAGGTTTGGATTCAGGAAGCGGATTACGGTACAGGTGATAATAATGAATCATATTATCATACTTAAGATGTTAACAAGGTGGTTTACTTGTGATAACAGTGTTTACGGTAAAACCTTATTTGAAAGAAATGGGAATTTTCACAGTACATGGTTTATATGTTATTGAAACTATTTGAAATGTTTATAAAATAAATAAAAAAGAAGTATCTCATAATTATGATACCAGGGGAAAAAATACCATTGTCTATAAACACCACCACCTAGAACTATTCAAAAAAGAAACCTCATACATCGGAAATTATTTCTTAAGAAATCTACCTGGCATAGTTAAAAAGGAAGATAACAAAGTTAAGTTCATACAGAAGGCAAAATTATATTTACTTAGTCTGGCTCCTTATAGTATGGAGGAATTTCTTAATGCTAAATTTGAAAATGTTAATTAGGTATTAACATTAATACCTAATAGTTTAGTTATTGGCATATCGTTATTTTACTGTATTTGAAATAACCTTGTATTTTGACACTATTCATGTACGTGATTGTACACTGTGAATAAAGAAATCTTGAATCTACATAGTTTTATGCATACTAGTTAAAGTTTTTCAGGATTTCTAAAATCTTAAAATCTTAGTGGAATGAAACAAAGGCACACCTGCCCCCGGCCCCGTTGGCCTACTAAATGTAGCTTGATGGCTTGATGGTTATTGTCTTGTACTTTGTTGATTTCTGGGATACTCATACACGTATGGGTCGAACCGCTTCTCCTAAAAGCCATTGAATACGGAAGCCTGAAGCTTGAAACTATGGGAATTTGTGCTTTTGCAACTACTGCATTTATTGTAAACATTAAACTTTAACTCAACATAAGAGTTAGCTATTTAAGCATTAATACAAGATAATAATAATTATATTTGTTTGCCGAAAAACAATTATAAATTGTGTAGGCTTTTATAAAAAATATCTTAAGTTTAAAAATACTGCAGCTTAAATATTTTCTACTTTTTTAATTAGTCTCTTTTCTATAAAAATATCATATTTGACTTTCATCTGCAACACATTAAAATCTAAGAAATAGGCCTAAAAATTAACCTACATTAATAATAATAATTACATTATTAATAATTACATTAATAATTACATTACATGTAGGGATTCTGTTGCGGTTAACTTTGGCAACCGGAAAATTACAAAGGTCGACAAGACTAAGCTTCTGCCGCGTCATGTCCAGTATCCTCTCATATCGTAACGGAACAATTCCATAGATTGATGAGGTAATCTTCATCCGTTCGATCACTTAAATGTTTGTCTTCAATGTTTATGTTTGTGTTTTTGTATTTCGTGTGTGTTTTAATAAATTTTTAGCGGTGTCTGTTCTGATATTCACCTTGAAATCTGCATATCATGGACAGTTAAGAGCTGAACCCAGTTCTAGTATTTGTACTCAACTAAGGATTTGAACCGCTGATTTAGAAGTAACTTAAAACTACCATATACGGTTATACAGTTGTTTTACTTTGAACCTTGTTTTACGCCAATGATCCAAAATATTGTAGGTGACCGGTTTCAAGGAGTTAAAGCACCATCATACTCCAATAAAACTCCAATGACAGGTGTTGGTTGGGAAATATAATAAAGCTGTGCACAAGACCATAAACTATACAAATTGCAATAGACAGAACTGTTCCATTGATTTGGTTTGAAGATTTAAATCAGGTAAGTGATCTTAGTTCATGAACCCACCTTGTACATAATAGTATAACTAGCTTAAATTGAAAATGATTGTCAAAACAGGTGTGTCATTGAGGTGGCAGACAACCGATGTTGTGGCCTCAGTAGAAACTGGTGACAAGAACAGGGAGAAGGAACAGTCAGAAAACCACGCTTATGAAGAAAGCATCCGACACAAGATTCTTCAGGCCTCGCTACCATTTGTCCATGAGTTGGGATGGTCCAAGAATGCAATTAGTGCTGGTATGTCAATTATCACTGTCCATTTAGGGTGATTTTGTAAATGCACGTTCCTATTTCATGTTCAAGACAAATCAAAGTGTGTAAAGTTTGTTTTAAAAGTTTATGGTAATAACAAAAACACATAAAAAAGTTGTACTCCAAACAGATTTTTTTTAAAATTTTTTGACACCAGTTACTGCTGTAACTCAACTGCAGTAAAAGCTCGATCAACCGTCACTCTTTTAAACGCCACTCTCTGTTATCCGTCGCTAGTTTATGAGAATTTTACGATTTATTAGCATCAGGATTTGCACCGTATGGCAGTATCTGAGCATCTGTATGAGCTCTAATATTGGGCAGTGACTTAATTGTAACATAATTATAAATTATGAAAGTGACATAATTATAATGACATTTCTATTATCCATCTATTCAGTTATCTATCAGTCCCGGTTCCGAAGGTGACGGTTAATAGAGGTTCCACTGTACTTTGTGTAACATTATTGTGTCAAAAGCTCAATAATTGTTTCACGATTTCTTTTGTTTCCGGGCAGGCGCAGGATCGCTGGGGTATCCGGGAGTTGTTCACGGAATGTTTCCTCGAGGAGGTGCTGATCTAGTCAACTATTTCTACGCCAGCTGCAACCAGCAACTTGCCACCCAGCTCAAGGAGAGCACAGAGAAAATAGAACCTGACAGGTAGGAAATGTCAAAATATGAAAACGATGACACTACCAAAACATGTCTTATACACTCCAGTACATCAAAAAGAATACTCTAATGGTTAGTTTTTCCTTGGCTATTAGGCTTCATTAGATATATGTCGCGACAGGTCAGTTAGTTGTGTGAATTGTGGGATCGGATATGCTGTAGGTAATTTTTAGCTGAGACCGACCAGTTAAGAAAAGGCTTCTATAATAATTATTAATAACAACACTCAAAATATCTCATATTCATGCCTTTTTCGGGGTCATAAGTCTAAATCCACATGCAAGTTTCAAATTTGTAAGCATTTATAATTTTTAAGCACTTGACGGAGCATCAGCATAATATTGTAATGCTGTATTCCCTAATGCAGTTATTTAAATTGGACAGTGAAATTAAAATTGTATCTGTGACATTTTTTTAGAGATGTGCGAGTACAGGTTTTTTAAGTTGAGTCGAGTAAATGGCAAAAGATTTGAATCTCGAGTTCGAGTTGAGTATACAAATTAAAAAAAAAAAACATAGGTCGAGTTCAATAGGATCAAAACATTGTATAGGGTTCACTTTATTAGCGAATTTCCCCTATAGGGAAGAAGCTATTACCGTAATCGGCATGGTAAGACCTAGGCCCGGGACCATGATAACTTTTTGTTTTGAGGTCCCCAGACCCCAAAAACACAATTCGTTCGAAACTGTATGTATCTATACCTATAAAAGGCAAAGCCCTCACTGACTCACTCATCAAGAATTCTCCACCTTCCCATGTAGGTAGAGAGCTGAAATTTTGTACACTGATTCTTTAGGTCTTAAATAGAACAACTAAGCAGTTTACACGCCGGTATCTCCATAGGGCTCCGCCCCACAGACCTTCAAAGTTACCATGTTATTCTTATGGAAGAAAGATTTGTTTTGATGATATCAGATGACTAATTTAAAATATTGTAAACAGCTGTTGCTATTCTACACAAACAGTAAAACCACGGTAGAACGTTGATTTATAATTCTTTTGAACTGGAGTAAGCCAATAATGTTAAAAATTGGTGAGTGTCTTGCAAACTCTACATTACCACCTGTTTTTTTTAAATTGTTTACAAACAGCTGTTATTATTCATTGGTTTGTTTATGTTTATTATCTTTATTTTGTGTTGTGGTGTGACAGGTTAAAAGCTAATTTATTGAATTTTATGATATTTTAGTTTTTTTGTTTTTGTCATGAATACACAATTTTAGTAATATTTTTATTTTTATTGGTTTTGTTTTATATATATTTTTTTTTTTTTTGATATGGATACAAAATTAACACTATTTGGACAAACAGACTCACAGTTTAGAGTTATTCACATGCCTCCAGATTGTTCGTGCCTCTTTCATTCTATATGCTATTCAGTTTACGGAAATAATTTCTACAGCATTATAGAAAGAGAGGAAATTGTTAACTATGTTTCGACTAATTGGGCAAAATTCCAAATTTTAACTCATGATGTTAAAGGGGATAATTACATCTCCCCTGAACACTACGTCGCGAGATGTTGAAACCATCAACTTATGGATCAGCATGTGAGTTGATTGCCGCATCTGAGCTCTTCCACTGCATATTCAGAGTGTACCATGATAGTCATTTACTCCAGAGCTTTGGTGTAGAGGGAACAGCATCTGATCGTATAAATTCAAACGGGGCGACCCGCGGGTAACTGCTAGTATATATATATAACCAAAAGAAAAATTTTATATCTCGCTTATTTATGAACCTATATTGACAAAAATTGGGATAAGGCTTCATCTGGTTGTGGTTTATTGATATTTGCTCAAAAAAATTTTTTGCCAAAGGCTCCCGTAGCAGCAAACCTGCGTACGTAAACCTGCGTATGTTATTCTTAAGGAGAATAATTAAATGCTATGTCTCCCTTAATTATGAACATAAATGAATAAAAACTGGTATACGTCTTCACCTGATTTATATTGATATTAGCATAAAAACCCATTTTTTGTGTTCCTTGTTGCAGCAAACCTGCGTATTCAGCCCCAATGTTATTCTTATGGAGAATAATTAAAATTTTATATACCGCTTATTTGTGAATATATTATTATGAAACTTGGTAAGTGGCTTTAAATGTAGGATTAAGACATTTATATCTCCATTGGAAATTCGCTGAGTATGCAGGTTTGCTGCAACGGGGGTATAAATATTGTTATTAAAATATACTTTTCTAGTCACTATGACCTGAAAATAACAATAGTAGCCAAAGTATAATAAATGGATTCCTGCTTCATTGGAAAAAGGTAAGTACATCTATCTGAAAATAAATCATACCAAAGTATCACATTTTGCCATGAAGATAAAATACTTTTAATCTTATGGTATTAAGGTTTTTATGGTCTATATGGTATTAATTAACAGTTTCATTAAAAAATAATCTCAGTTTTTATTTTATTTCCTCCTTTTAGCGAATTTCCCCTATAGGGAAGAAGCTATTACCGTAGGTCTCATGGTAAGACTTAAGCCCGAGACCATGATAACTTTTTGTTTTGAGGTCCCCAGATGCCAAAAACACTATTCGTTCAAATTTATATGTATGTATATATATATATCTATACTAGCAGTTACCCGCGGGCTTCGCCCCGTTTGAATTTATACGATCAGATGCTGTTCCCTCTACACCAAAGCTCTGGAGTAAATGACCATCATGGTACACTCTGAATATGCAGTGGAAGAGCTCAGATGCAGCAATCAACTCACATGCTGATCCGTAAGTTGATGGTTTCAACATCTCGCGACGGTAGTGTTTAGGGGAGATGTAATTATCCCCTTTAACAACATGAGTTAAAATTTGGAATTTTGCCCAATTAGTCGAAACATAGTTAACAATTTCCTCTCATACTTGATCGCTGTAGAAATTATTTCCGTAAACTGAATAGCATATAGAATGAAAGAGGCACGAACCATCTGGAGGCATGTGAATAACTCTAAACTGTGAGTCTGTTTGTCCAAATAGTGTTAATTTTGTATCCATATCAAAAATTTAAAAAAATATATATAAAAGAAACCAATAAAAATTTAAATATTACTAAAATTGTGTATTCATGACAAAAATAAAAAAACTAAAATATCATAAAATTCAATAAATTAGCTTTTAACCTGTCACACCACAACACAAAATAAAGATCATAAACATAAACAAACCAATGAATAATAACAGCTGTTTGTAAAAAATTTTAAAGAAACAGGTGGTAATGTAGAGTTTGCAAGACACTCGCCCATTTTTAACATTATTGGCTTACTCCAGTTCAAAAGAATTATAAATCAACGTTCTACCGTGGTTTTACTGTTTGTGGAGAATAGCAACAGCTGTTTACAATATTTTAAATTAGTCATCTGATATCATCAAAACAAATCTTTCTTCCATAAGAATAACATGGTAACTTTGAAGGTCTGTGGGGCGGAGCCCTATGGAGATACCGGCGTGTAAACTGCTTAGTTGTCCTATTTAAGACCTAAAGAATCAGTGTACAAAATTTCAGCTCTCTACCTACATGGGAAGGTGGAGAATTCTTGATGAGTGAGTCAGTGAGGGCTTTGCCTTTTATAGGTATAGATATGTGTCCGTGAATGCGATAACTTGAGTAAAAATCGTCCGATTTCGATGAAATTTGGCTCAAATGTGTAAAATGACATTCATGACTTTAAGTTTGAAAACCGGAAAAATCGGACCATGGGAAGGGGGGTTTATGGGGATTTTAAATTTTCCAAAAATCAGTTTTTTGCATTTTTCACCCTAAAATTTTTAAAACACTTAATTTTGGTTTTAACCATGTTATAGAGCTTAAAAAAACAAATAATATGGTATTTTGAATTATTAACCTAGGTTAAGTGGTTGCGGAAAAAATCCATAAAACATTCTCATAAAATCTCCTATGTTAACCCTAGCCGTGGCCATATTTCGTTAAACGATAGATTTTTGTGTTGCCTTAAAATGGCCACTATCGTAAAACGATAGTCCTGGTCGAAATTTTTTTAACGGTAAAAAAAACATTAATAGTCAACTCAGAAGTGAACAATATTTATACCATTCGAAAGATCACATTCTGAACTTTCATTTTATTACATAAATGAACCGTTTACAAGTTGTATAACAATGTCACGACGATTATAATTACAATGAAATTTTGCCGCTACGCCATTCCTGCAGTCGACGCTCGGAAAATGTAAAAACACGACTACTTTGGAATTACCCTGCTCGGGTAATTTTTGTCTTAGGATGTTGCGGGTGGTACCACTGCATAGCCAAAGAGTTTAGTTTCACTGTGGTATTGATTTTTAGAACGAAATATTGATTGCACAACAGTTACGATTTTATGAACACAGCTGTTTTCTGACTTTTTAACAGTTGGCCATCTGATGTTATACGACAGATTTTAAAATACGAATTACATCCAGTGCAAGTTATAAATACTAGTCATATAATATTTCATTTTGAAGAGGAAGAAATTTAGCTTTTGACATTGGCAGCCTTGCGCATCATCTTTTCCGCCTGCGCTGTGGGAGAAGAAGGAAATACGTCACTCTTCTGACATCTAATGCGTCGTAGAAGTCGCCATCACATGATTCTTTCGCCGTGCTATGTGAGTTCGCGCTCGCTTGTTATCCGCGAATTATTGCTAAATCCTTTATTATTTCGGAGTGTTAGTGTTAGTGAAGTGTATGTGTGTATATAACAGTAATCTTTATGCATTTTATTATGCATAAATATTACTGAAGTGTGTGAAATAGTGTTTCTAAAAAGTTGTTTTTCTTACAATGTCTCGAATGTTCGATTGTGATATAAACCAACAGGATAACATAATAATGGGACGGGGGTGAGTAATTATATTTATTTTTATTACTTTTACAATTGTAAGGTAGGATATATTTCATTTATTGAGTAGGCCTAATATAAAAAATATCAATTTTGTAATTTTTCCTATATGGTGACCGGACCTACAATCACACGTTATCTCTTATATAATATGCCACTACCCTGTGTATATGTATATTTATATATGTTATTGTTTCTAAATACCTGCAGGAATAATATATAGATATAATATACTAAATGTATATATATAGTATTTGGAGGAATAAATTTCTAAAAAAAGTTATATACTAAATACCGTAGAATTTTTTTTCCGAATACCCTAAAATTTCCAAAATTCATCTAATCATAAGTGATATCAATTTTTTACCTTCAACTTTATAACTTTTTTACATTTCTTATTTCATTATCTTTACAAATATATACATATTATTATTAGCATATACATATTTACATTACCTATTTACAGTACTAACTAACACTGTACAATTTTCACGTTTTGCGGTTTTCCGTATATACTTACATAATACTTACAAATAAAATTTTTTCCCCAACATATTATACATTTCTACGTAGGGAATTAAATTGTCTACAAAATGTATATAATGAATTTTCCATAAAAAATCTGACAAAAAAGTTTTACCGAAGCTGCTTTTGAAATTTCAAAAAAAATTTCAATATTTTTTTATTTTTTTTACTTTGCTGAAAAAACTACCTCTTAGATCTGTTCTATTTTACTATTTTCAGATACCCCTGTTCTTTCTGAACAAAAAGAATATGTGGTTGGCTATGTTTAGTTCTCATTTCAATTTTATACGAATTTTCAAAAAAAGGTCTGCAAAATCGCCAAAATTGGTTGGCCATTCTACAGTTTTTATATGGCCACGGCTAGGGTTAATCTTATGGGAAAAAGGTTTTTGGCTTTTTATCGGTTAATTTTACTTTAAACTTCACATTTGCTTCTACCAATCACTTCAGCTCCTCAAAACAATCATTTTGGTGTTTAAATTGTGATTCTACGTCAAACCGTTGCAAAGATATTCAAAGTGCTAAACACAGTACGTTGTCCAATGTTATCCTTATGGAGAATAAATAAAATTTGATATCTCAATTATTTATGAATGTATATTGATGAAACTTGGTATGTGGCTTCACGTTGTACTGGTATATTGATATTTGCACAAAAAATAAATGTTTTGTTGGTTGTCCCCGTAGCAGCTAACCTGCATACTCAGCCCTAATTTTATTCTTATGGAGAATAAGTAAAGTTTTTTATCTCCCTTAATTATGAACATAAATTAATAAAACTTGGTAAGTAACTTCACCTGGTTCAGTTATATTGTTAATTGCATAAAAACTCATTTTCTTATCTTCCTCCTTGCAGCAAACCCGCATACTCAGTCCTAATGTTATTCTTATGTGGAATAAATAAAATGTTATAAATCACTTATTTATGAATGTATTTTTGTCAAACTTGGTAAGTGGCTTTATGTAGGAGTGAGAAACATATAAATGCATTGGAAATTCGCTGAGTACGCAGGTTTGCTGCGACGGTGGGTATTTATTTATCCTATGTTTTGTATAGGCTATTATGTTTAGGCCTAAGCTACATCTTTCTACGAATGGAGGAAATAAAATTACATTTAGGCCTATAAGTTAAAATAAACTTTATTTTAATATTTAAAAGGCCTATTACATGGTAAAACATTAGCCTACTTACTTACCACACAAAATGTATGTACTAACATCTTAGCATTAATTTAAACACTAAGTTTAATAGTCCTAATAAGAACAATCAGTTAGTAACAACATGAAGATATGTTTGAAAGTGCCTGGCAAAGCAGTTGATGAAATTGAAGCCATGTCTTAAATAGAGTTTTAAAATATTACAAATTATTTAAAAAATCATTAATTAAACTTAAACAAGTCCAAAACAAATCACTAGTCTTTAAAAACAGCTCAATGCCAAAGGACTGTTGAGCCTAAAATTAATGGATCGACTCAATTTAAATTACTATGGAACAAAAAACAAGCACAAACTTCTTATGCTTACCTATTAGATTTCATTTCAGATATGTATTCGATATTTTACTTTAACAAATGGCAAGGTTAGGTTAACCTAAAGTGGACTATGCAGAAAGTGTTCATACAACTCAATCTGAAGGTGCTGGTAAATCCTCCATTTTGGTGTAAAGAGTAACTCAAATTTATAAGCCACAACTTACTTATTTATTAATAAAACAGTAAAATCCACATCCCAACTCTTAACACCTCAAATGCGTTCACACTCAATTTGAATTTACTGACAACAGTGGCCGCAGAGGACCCTTGGTAGCGCGAGTAAACGGCGGGAGTAAACTCGCTCGAAACTTTTGAGTTTCAGTAAAACCTCGAGTTTCTGTGCCGAACTCGGCTCAAACTCGAAATTTCGAGTACTCGCACATCTCTACATTTTTTTAAAGATTCTGAAAGACAGTCAACCTGAAATTACCTATTGATAGGGAAGAGTGATGCTGATATTATGTTGCTTACATGTCTCAGATGCCATGGCAGAATTTCATCTAGCCTAAAAGATATTTTAACACTAGCTGCAGGTGTCCCAGAGTCGGAACATTGTTCAACATTGAAACATATGACATTTTGATGATTAAATATGTCAAAGGCAGCAAAAGTGTTTAAGCATTAAAAATGCTTTATGTCTTCATCTGTTGTTTTTTATTTTTTTAACCTTAGTGTCAATACTTGGTTAACACGTTCGCTGCGGGCCACCCGATGGCTGGCGTCCCCAGGCGCGGCTGGTGCGCGGCAGCGAATCAGCGAACGCGTTTGGCATTCAAATATTTCGGTCTGACGAATCGCAAAACAGTCGCGGTGATGGTGCTGTGTTTCCCCGAGAGTGGACGTAGTTCACTGAAACACCCACAGATAGCAACACTGCCTGTATCCGTAGCCAGTCCCATTATAATGTCATTTGGTGGGAAAAAATCACCAAGAACGGGACAAAAAGTTGTTTTCTAGCATTGCTAGACGGGATTTTACGGGGAAATTTTAGTATCAACCTACACCAAAATAAAGCTCGTATTCCAAGCTAAAAAACTGACATAAAATACCCGTCCTTCCCACAGTGCTGCCGCACTGGGACTGAATAGGTTTGGCGGGTAAACACTACGACGTGCGTCGTAGCGTGCCACTTGGCGAAGTTCGGTACTACGACGTGCGTCGTAGCCCGCAGCGAACGTGTTAAGAAACAATTGTTGAACATCTTGCTAGCCTAATGGTTAGCGTCTTGGCCTTCAGATGAACAGGTTACGGGTTAAAATCCCAGGGTGTCTACAACAATTTCAGGGGATTGGACCGCTTTCCCTAAAAACGTTTGTGTGATTTGTAACAAAAATGCTAATGGCGTTGAAATACAAAAAATAAAATAACGTGCAAACATTTCTCAACTCAGATCGAGAAGAACACGCATCAGTGTTTTGGTACCTGGAATCCGATATCCCAGGAATGCAGACTACCCAGAGCAAAACTAAATTAGTAGAAACAATTAGAGCAAAACTAAATTAGTAGAAACAATTAGAGCAAAACTAAATTAGTAGAAACAATTAGATGGAATATATCTGAACTAATTTCTTAAACAACATGAGCTTACCCATATCTGTAAAAATATATATCAGTATATCTGTACTAATTTCCAAACAACATAAATGAGATGGAATATATCTGAACTAATTTCTTAAGCAACATGAGCTCACTAATAACGACTGACAGCAGGAAGGAGCCGCAAGTGGTGGTGTCGGACGCAGTGGAGACGCGGCTGCGAATGATCACGCCGTACCTGGCGTCTTGGCCGCAGGCGCTGGCGTTGATGACGCTGCCGCCCAACGTGCCCACAGCCCTCGCCAACCTGCTGACAATGGTCGACGACATTTGCTACTACGCTGGAGACAGGTCCGTTGACGTAAGTAGTGGTTGTCACGTGCAGTGAGGAGTAGTTTGTGTGCACTTTAGGCTAATTTTGAGAACCGAATGTAGTTTTGGTATCTAAGTCGGTTAGCACTGCAGCAAAGTGGAATACTTCAGAAGACCTTTCCCTTTGACCAGGTAGTTTATGACAGTTTATGTTACTGTTTGGTGCTATGCTCTAATAATGTTATGATTAGGCTCTGTTTCAAGATTGGGATTCCAGGGTGTTCATAGACCAGGAATTCCAGGACAATTAGGAATTATAAATGAATTTTTAATAAAATGTCCTTGTTGCCTGTTCTCGTTAATATGTGACCTCGGTTGTCGTTTCCAGCCGGGTATAAAATATAGTAAATTTGTCATTTTTTACCTGAATTAAAATTTATGACCGTTTTTGTTGCTGTGGTATAACAGCATGAAAATATAAGTCACTGTAAGGCAAAAAACTTGAAAACTTATAACTTGGCCTGACAGTTTTAATGTTCTTGTATGATAAATGGATAAATTGTAAAATTATTATGAGTAATATAATAAATGGATTAGTTTGATAATTGGTTGCTATGGTTGCAAGCAGCACTGTGCAGCAAAGCCCACGTGGACCACAATTAACATACTTTTATGACTGGTGCTGTGCGAAGTTTTAGCATTCTAACTGACATCCTGGCTTTACTACAGCACATTTCATGAATCACTGCACCACGGCAACAGATGTTGCCATTAGGATCGCGTTAAGGGTTCCATGCGGCAACAAATTTTGCCATGTAGAACGTGTTAACACGTCAGTGTAGAAGATGCTAGGGACCAAGTGAAAAATTTAAATAAAAAAGATTTTTAATTTAAAATAACCCGTGTTCTCCTGAAAACCCAAATTTCACAGCTACTCTACAACCTGTACTCGGGTTTGTGTCTGCAGTTCAACTGGTACAGCCGCAGAGTGGCGCTGGCTGCTATATACAAGATGACGGAGCTGTACCTACTGCAGGACCAGTCTGCGGACCACGCAGCCACCTGGAACTTCCTGCGCAGCCGGATAGACGAGGCGGCACAGCTGCACAGTGTGTTGGTGCAGTCTGAGTCGGGCGTGCAGTTCGCCAAGGAAGTGGCCACTGCTACCTTCACGACGGTATGCTTCGGAACCCTTTTAGAGTTTCAAGATTTCTTTTCTGAAAACTTTTATTTTGTTTAAATTCTTTGACCATTTCAGATGTCTTATTGCTTATACAGGTGTCCCATAACTCTCTGGATGAAGGTATATAGTGTTATTTCATGGGTAAATGTAAACTCATTTTACCATATGCACATGGGTCTCATGTTCCTATTTCTGTGTTAATCTGTCTGTCTTGTGTTTTTCACTTAAAAGTCCATATTTTAAAAATTACAGAACCAAATTCAACCAAACTTAGATCAACTGCGAAGTTTGCTTATGGTGGTGGAATCTGTCAACATAAAATTTATGGTCAAATTATCTCTGACAATTTCAAAATGGTGGCCATTTTAAATTTTTACATCAGATTCAATATTCTTTATTCATTATGATACAGCAATGCATACATTGAATAGTGTCAAAGTGCTTATTTACTATTGAGTTAATTATCACAAACAAACAAATAGAAACATGTTTTTATAGTAAAAAATAAAATATACACTTAATTAAATATACCGTGCACAATTTATATAGGAAATAACACATAATCTGTGATTTTTATGACATTATGATCCTTTTTCAAACTCATCAAAGTTATATGTAACTAAGTCTGTCAAATAATCCTTCAACCTCTTTCTAAATTTTGTTTAATTAATTTTTTATAGAATCTGGATTTTTTTCTAAAAATATTTTACTGGCATATGTGGTTTTCTTTTTAAATATTTCTAAACGATGGTGGGGAAGGGGTTCAGTTTTGTTTCTAGTATGCACTGGGACCAATACAGTGTCATGATTTAGACCTTTGACATACATAATGGTATACAAAATGTAAAGCCCATAAACTGTTATAATTTTCAGCTGTTTAAAGTATTCTCTAGCAGGTTCTCTATAATGTAACTTCAAAATGCTCTGAATTACTTTTTTTAATTTTTAATATCTCACTTAGATTTTCCTTTTTTGTTGAACCATATACACATAGCCCATAGGTAATAAAACTATGTATGAGAGCAAAGTATATGGTACTAAAAACATCGCTATTACATAATTTTGTCATCCTTCTGATTGCAAATAAACCAGAGTTGGCTTTACTTAAAACGTTGGCTTTATTTAAATGTCATCATCTTAAATGGCTTGAAAACCAGCCATTTTACAAAGTACTTACAGGAATAACGTCTTTTAGGAAATGTTGTGATAAACTTAACGATACTTAAATTATTGAAATTGAGTAATAAATAACCAATCTGTTGCAATTCTTGTTATTTATTCCATTCTTTTTTTGTTTTTTTTTTGTGTGGAGAAACCAAAGATGGGCTATGTACGGTGAAAAAACACATACAGGCAAACAAACAGAAAACCAGGCATAGGAGACCCATGTTCGTATGGTAAAATGTGTTTGTCTTGACCCAAGGAATAATGCTATATTCCTTTCTCCAGAGAGCTAGGGACACCTGTACCTATATATTCAACCTGAATATGTAAAACAAACATTGGTAGAGATAGGAATTTTATTACTTTCAGTTTCTGGACGAATTTAAATAACATTAAACATTCATTTTTAGCCTATTTGTAGTCGGTTAAATGCATTATTGAATTTAATCTGAAGTATTGGAACGCACATCTATGTAAAATAGTTGTTTGGCTTTGCGTATTGGACAATATCAATGCTGTGATGATAAATGATTGTCAAGGAATTGTTTACCGCTATGAATAGAGAGTGCTATTACTATCATTGAAATATGTTGGGAAATTTTTATACTACCAGTAGTCAAAAGGAAGTAAAAGATCATGAAAGAGTGATGTGTTTAGAGTTCCATCTTCTGTCTACAGTCAACTCCCGATTATCCGGGAGCGGCTTAATCGGGTTGCGGTTTAAGCGGGGTCACGAAAGGTTTATTTTTATTATTTTTATTTATCCCCTTCTAAACATAAATAGAGCAAAAATAACAATTTATTTTGCTAAATTATCTCCAGAATCGTATTTAATTTACTTTGTCAGAATAAATACTATACAAACAATTTAGTAACGACGAGAGTCTGTCATTTCGCTAATGAGCCGTGGGTGCGTGATGGGAAACGATGACCTTGACACTGCACGGACGGTCGGGCGGACGTCTAAAAATAGAAATATCTCAAAACAATCACCCTTCCCGCCGCTGTTCACCCTCAGTGACGGACGGACAGACAGACAGACAGTCAGACGCGGAGTCTAAAAATAGAAACATCTCAAAACAATCACCCTTCCCACTGTTATTTACCCTCATTGGGTTTTTCCCTCAGTGCGGAATTAATTAGCATACTGTTCGGTGTAGTTTAGAGAGTTCGGTGTTTAAGAGATGTTTAACCTATTAAATATCATTCAGCGTTTTGGATAGTATTTACTGCTATCAACCATTGCTAGTATTAACTATTATTATCTTGATTGTTTGTAGATGTTATCACAATTTAAATATTTTAAAAGGTATTTAATCTACACAAATATCTTAAATAACATTAAAACACAATATTGTAGTGTCAAAATGTTGATAAACCTTTATTATATTCGTAATATTCAATTTATTGAATCCCTTTGTTTTAACCGTGGTTTTGGGTTATCCGTGACCCTCCAATCGGTCACTATCCCGGATAATCGGGACTTGACTGTGTATGTATGACGTATGTGTTTTATGCTTAAAGTAATTATTTTCCAGGGTTTATTCAATTTAGTTTAAATATAGCATGAATCATACTTAGGCCAAGAAAAAGAATAAAATAAATAATAACAAAATATAAGTATGCCAATGAAGATTTATGTTTAAGTTTGATTTTACAGTCTGCTATTGCATTTTCCTGGATTACCCCTTATGATGACTTTTGTTTTTGCAGGCAAGGAATATCCTGGGACTGCACAGATAACCCTGGCGATACCAGTAGCCGAATCTTCATGTACGCTTTCTGTCTTAGGCTTAAGTATTTATTGTTCTGATGTAGATATTACCAAAGTAAACCTGTTATTTTTTAATTATTGTGTTGTTTTACCCTTTTTATGTGTTCACAATCTAGACACAATGTATTTCACGAGGTCGCTTTGTGTGATCAAAGGTTTTGTCTGTGTCATGCACAAACAACATATCAAATTGTTTATGTGTGATACAGATTGTGAAACTTTTATCACAAGCTACAGTCTGCATTCTGTGGGTATAACATTCAATTCTTAAAATTATGTAGTGGCACTGCTAGGTGTTGAAAACTAAAATATTTTGATTTACCATCAATTACACTAATAGTTTTTGGGAAATTTGTAGTCAGTAATTACCATTTGTATCTAAAATACATATGATCATAACCTTCTAAATGATAAAACGAGTTCGCACGCAGCACGCTGACGTGAGGGAAGTGAATTTCCACATAACAACTTTTAAAACTCAAAATTAGGGTAAAATCATACTTGTATTCCAATTTTGATTGAAATATGAAAACATTGATTTTTTGGCTTTTCTGATGCTCCTGGTTTCATTTACCTGCAAAGCTGGGAATACAATTTTGTGCATTATAATGTTAGGAGAAGGTCCAGACAGGCTTGAAAGTAGGCGTGAGGTTGCTGGGAATGATCTAACAAAGGACTAGCAGGATTTTCTAGTGTAAAACCCCCCTAAGACAACGTACTGTGTTTACTCGAAACACATTTTCTTGGATAACTCGGTAAATACTTATGCTAGAATAAAGAGAAAGGGCTTAAAACTTTCACTAATTGCCATCTTTTTACATGCATTAGTTTTACATTTGGGGCTTTTTAGACCCTTTTTGGGACCAAAAACTCGAAATTTGAAAGATTAATCCCCAAAAAAGGGGTTTGGAGTTTTACGATTGTTTTGCCCAACGAACTTGTCCAACTGATTACAGAAAGGAACGTCCCTACCAAATTTGAAGTCAATCGGACAAAAAATGCAACCGCTAGAGTGCAAACACATATATATATATATACAGGGTGTCCAAAAAGTCCCGGGTCAGTTAAATATTTTTCGAAATATTTAAAATAGAGCTGCAAAACTTGGCACAAAGTTACTGGACATAAAAAACTATTTTAACACATCTACTTCCTCAGGGGGACGGCCCACTAGGAGTCAGAAGAAAATCTTAAATGTAAGCATAGGTTGATATGCATATCAAATAAAAGGTCTTCATTAGTAGAGTACAGAGCCGCAAACCCGACCTCAAACGGATAAACGAGTAAAAAATGACAGCCCTTCAAAGATGGCTTGAGTTTGCAACTTAGGTAAATGTAATCAAGTTCATGGAACACACTATCAGTCACAAATAACTTTCTCTCTTAGGTTTATCATGGTTCATTCATTTTCCTTGTTTGTTTTATTTTCGATCCCTTTCAGAAATAATGAAACTTATTATTCTACAACAGTATTAATTGTAAACAGTTTTGGGTTAGTAATATTAAAATTAAAAAGCTCGTCAGTTTATTTTTTACATTAACCTAAGTTGCAAACTCAAGCCATCTTTGAACGGCTGTCATTTTTTACTCGGTTATCCGTTTGAGGTCGGGTTTGCGGCTCTGTACTCTACTAATAAAGACCTTTTATTTGATATGCATATCAACCTATGCTTACATTTAAGATTTTCTTCTGACTCCTAGCGGGCTGTCCCCCTGAGGAAGTAGCAGATCACTGAATATGTGTTAAAATAGATTTTTATGTCCAGTAACTTTGTACAAAGTTTTGTAGCTCTATTTTAAATATTTCGAAAAATATTTAACCGGCCCGGGACTTTTTGGACACCTGTATATATATATATATATATATATATGAAATTTTGAACGACCCCCCAAAACGTGTTCAGGGGGTCACGTTAGGAACTTCTATGGTGGTCCCGGGCTTAAGTTTCACTGTGCGGGTCATGCTAATAGTTCACTTTCCAAAGGAAATTCACTAATAATTCACAAAAAAAGTTCATTAAAGTAGCTGGTTTCTTATGATGATAACAAAAAATGTACTGCAAAAAAAGTTACTTAAAGACTACTAATGGTAGCACGATCACTCCAAAATGACACAAGTGGCGTCAGTAATGGCATGAAGATGAACTAAACAGGTTGTATCATTGTAAGGGCAAGTGCGGAATTGGTATCCTTTTGAACCATCTTGAATACCCAATGCAGTTAAATATCAATAAGATTAATGCTAGAAATTTGGAACTATTACAGATTTCTTAAACAGGAATAAGTTTATGTGTGCTTAGTAGTGATGTGTCAAAACCAAAACTCGAATCTCAAAACCACCAAAACTTTGGAAAAGTTTCGGTTTCGAGATTCGATCGGCGAGTTTCGAGAATCAAAACTCAAAACTGCCGAGATTTTTTGTGTCATTGTTGTTTTTTTTAACAGAAATCACGCCCGAGTGTTGATTAATAATGTGAAGGTCAAAAGCCTACTGTCGTCTACCTTCACCTTTTGTGGATTATTGATTTTTTATTTGTGAAAGAACAACTCTAACCAAAGTTTATAATTAAGCTACAAATAATTGGTTCACTAGTAGTTCTGAAACTAATATTTTTCTAGGATACTTCGAGAATGGGAGTAAGTTAACTGGTTTATTTGGAGTAACTAGATTTATTTTTCATAACCATACCCAGGCAAGTAAATAGGGTTTCACGATTTGAGTTTCGAGATTCGATTTTGTAAGTTTCGGTTTCGGTTTCGAGATTCGAAATTTCTGGTTTTGACCATCACTAGTGCTTAGGGTTTGTTAACTGTTTTCCTATCAAATTTGGCTTAACCGGTCCAGTAGTTTGTGCGTGATGAAGCTCCGGACATTCAGTTTTATTCCATTATTTATGACGAATGTTTATTTTCAATGTTTTAAGCTTCACATAGAAGGTCATTCAGCTGCAATACTTTCCTAGTGACTATCTACCTCATCTTACATGTTTATGTAAAACGTTTTCACTTATCCATGCTAGTGATGTGACTAGCAGTGGTTTTACACTCACAGGTCAAACTGTGATTGCTACTAAGAAATCACTGATTGTGATTTTTATCAGCTGTTGTGGTGTTGGGTGGGAACTTGCGAAGTGATTTGTGAACTGTGAATGGGTGATTGCTCAGGTTGTTGTGCTACCCGTATCATTATAGGGAGTTTTTTAGTAGATTGATTAGGTTATTGTGATCCTACAGCTTAGGGAGAAGTGAATACGTTTATGTAATTGTTGATTTACTGTTTTCTTAGCAAAGTATTAATATTTGTAACTACTTATGGAAGGTTTGAGAAAAGAACACTTAGTCAGATCAAAAATAGTTATTTATTGGATGTATGAACAGAAATAGCTACACGTAGGATACATATATATTTATATTTACAATTAAAAAATTCAACCATAATACCAACATAATACCCCCGTAGCAGCAAACCTGCGTACTCAGCGAATTTCCAATGCATATAAATGTATCTTAATACCACATAAAGCCACATACCTAGTTTCATCATTATACATTCATAAATAAACGATTTATGACATTTTAATTATTCTCCATAAGAATAACATGGCGGCTGAGTATGCAGGTTTGCTGAAGGAAGGAACACAAAAAATGGGGTTCTATACAAATATCAATATAACTCATTTAGGTAAAGCCACATACCAAATTTCATTAATTTATTTTCATAATTAAGGGAGATAACACGTTACTTATTCTCCATAAGAATAACATGGGGCTGAGTACGCAGGTTTGCTGCTAAGGGAGCCTTTGACAAAAAAATGTTTTTTTGAGCAAATATCAATGGTCCACAACCAGATGAAGCCGTATACCAAGTTTCGTCAGTATACGTTCATAAATAAGCGAGATATAAAATTTTTCTTTTCCTCCATAAGAATAACATTAGACAACGTACTGTGTTTAGCACTTTCAATATCTCGGTAACCAATTGACGTAGAGAAATGATCAAAATACCAAATTGTGTGTTTTTTTAAGCTGAATCCAATGGTAAAAACTAAAATTTGACTATTTCCAAAATTATACATAAAAAATTCAAAAAACCCATTTTTGGGGTACAAAACCCCCCCAAAATACCCCTTCGGATAGAGCGATCTGGCTGGTTTTCGAACTTAAAGTCATAAATGTTGCTTTACACGTGTATACCAAATTTCATCAAAATCGGATAATTTTTACGAGAGTTATCGTGCTCACGGACACATATATATATATATATATATATATATATATATATATATATATATATATATATATATAGATATATATATATATATATATACAGTATCGAACGAATGGTATTTTTGGGGTCTGGGGACCTCAAAACAAAAAGTTATCATGGTCCCGGGCCTAGGTCTTACCATGCCGACTACGGTAATAGCTTCTTCCCTATAGGGGAAATTCGCTAAAATGAAAATAACATAATTAACAATAAACTGGTCAACCCGTTCTCGCTAGACGCTCGACTGTCAACCTACACCTACCTACCTGTGATAATCACAGTCACAGTCGAGAGTGTGATTGTGATTTGAGTGACTCATAGCTGCGCGACGAGGAAATGACTCACGCAGAGCACTAAGAGCAGTCCGCCTACAACGAATCAAATCACAGTTAAGACCTGCTAGTCCAGCTCGGTCAGTCATAGGTTCGCAAATCACGCCCCATCACTAATCCATGCTAATACCAGTACAGTATTTGCTCACATATCATTACACCACCATCTTACTTCATGGTGGCTCTAGTAAGAAGGCTGTGGTATTTGAACTGGCACAACACCGCTTTTGAATCCAGTGCAAGGGTTGCCCCGTTGTAGTACCAAGTGGAATGTCACTAGTTTCTCTACTTAATTTCACTGTATTCACTTTGCTTTTTATTATAAAATGTTGTATTATGTTAGGCAGTTAATTATGTTAGTGTTATGGAAAGTTAAGATGCAAAGTTTAATTTCAATATCAATTTATTACAACATTAGAAGAACTGATATCTTTTCACTTTTCAATCCATGCCAAGAATTGGTCTAAAAATATAAGCCGATGATTTATTACTCTCATAAAGGTTCTTCTTTTCAGTAAATGAGTTAGTGGTACTATATTTTTATTTTGAAAAAGTGTTTAGTTCTCCATAATTTTCTAGGGCGGAAAAAACCTACAAGATAAAGATAATTTTTTTAATGACCATGGCGCAACCGCATCAATGACAAATTGGTTAAATATTTGATAGCGGATTAGTTTTTGATAGGTTCTAAGCATATTGGAAAACACCTTAAGGATCCAGTTTACCATACGAAAAATCTGTATGTTCACATAACAGACAGACAGAGAAACATCACCTCACAAACCACTTTTTGGGTTCAGGGAGCACCAAAATGAATATTTCCACTGATAATTATAATTCAAATGTGTTAACTGTTAACGAAAACGATACATTCCCCAAATACTATGTATAGGGGGAAAAAGTAGAAATTGAAATGTTTAAAAAAAATTCATAAAAAGTTTCAATTTGTTTAAAAGTTTCAAACAAATAAATGGTGTCCTAAAATAGTGTCAAGTTTTTCTTAAGTGATGTTTTGCGTTAACTCTAGGCCTAGGCTATGCAAGTATTGAGATATAATGTATTATGTTTTATTTTTAAGTTTTGTCGATTTCACCTAATTCTTTAGCATTGGTTTTAGTAAACGTTATGTGAAAATGGACTATTGACTATATGCTATTACTCCATCTGTCTATATATATTTGTGTTTCATTGCAGAAAGAACATATTGTAGAGGAGTTTCCTGAAAAAAGTGTAGATAATTAGGGGAAAATAAGACTAACCTTTATGAAACATTCAATCAAAATGTATTGCCCTTTACAAAAATTACACAAAACTTGCTTAAATTTACTTATATATAATTAACATTCACTAACAATAAATATTACAACTTTATAACAATCTGACACAAATTACAAAATATTTAATAATAACAATCAGTCAGAATAAAGAGTATTAAGACTTTGGACATTTCTTTGATCATAGCATTGCATTTAAAATGATTTAATATCTATTAGCTAGATTGTTATATCAGTCAAGTTACAACCAGGCTCTTTGTATAAGTAAAAAAATTAAACACGTAGAGGGTGATGTGAATAAATAAAGCCTAGCAAAAGATTTTACTAAAATACATTTTTTGCTAAAAAAATTAAATTTGTATTCTTCACATTACCTAGCGAAGAACATATAAATGAGCGAAACAGACAGCATTAAGTTGGAGTCACACTAAAAATGTGAGTAGGCTAACTCAAGAAGACAAGGAGTCACAATATTTCACAAAGTCTACTTTTAGGAAGTTAAAATATAGTTCTAATACTTATCATGCACTTCAGGGAAGTATAAGTGAAGTGTGATTATAAAAACCGAGTACACTAGGCAGATATATGAATAAATTAAAAAAAATATATTTCCAAATCTTTCATAAGCTAACTTAGGTAAAGCTATAAACAAACTTAAATACTAATAAGTTTGCAAGTTGATGTAAACACAATTATATCCAATTTTGCAAATTCAAAGACAAGTTAGTCATCTAGGCATATTATTTTACAAAGTTGTTTGATCAGCTAAACCCAGTTTGGCTTTGCTAATAAAGAAAATAGTTCACAAATCACGCAAAGTATTTTCAAGCTTTGTAACATTTCTACCCTGCAGTGGAAAATTTAACGAATGAATGAATTGTGGCACCACAAAACAACTTTTCGAATAGTGACATATATGTTTTGTTATAACTACAATAGGCAATTACATTAAACTTATTTCAATAATACATGTAGCCTACTTACACTGTACTCACATAACCTGTATACATCTCGGATAGGATGTTTCTCTTTGGGCTTGGGCTTGGCCTTATATAAACTGATTGCCTTGCAATATATTATATCTGCATTTACTGTCATATATAAGTTACAGGGTGTTCAGAAAGGGTCATTACAAACTTCGGGGGCTGATAATATCAATTTGAACAACAAATTTGATATAAACATAGGTTGAACAATTTTCCGTTTAGCCACTAGCCGACATTTTATAAGATTTTCTATAACAAAATGTATATCTCGAGAACTATTTAAGCTACAGAAAACTTTGCACGTACAGTACGTCAAATAATCAAGGAAGCAAATAACACAAAAATGTTACTATGTTGTCTTTCATATTTAACAAAATGCCTGTTTGAATATTTTAAAGTCAAATAACACATAAATCATTAATTTTATAACAATTTTACAAAATAGAAAAAGATACAAATTCTTATCACAAATCCAATGATACTTTATTCAATGCAATCTGTCAATGCATAACCAAGAAAATGCACTTTAAGGTTTGCTTGCACAAGTCGGGGAAAACAATCAGCGCCCAGTTGCACTGCTTGACAGATTGCATTGAATAAAGAATCATTAGATTTATGAAAGAATGTTTATCTTTTTTGTATCTTGTACAATTTTTATAAAATTATTATTTTACCTTAAAATATTGAAACGGGCGCCATTTTGAAAATATTTAAGACAGCTTAGTAATAATTTGTTATTAGGCCTCCTTGCTTCTTGGGTTATTTAACGTGCGTACAAAGTTTACTTACTGTAGCTTAAATAGTTCTCAAGATATAAATTTGTTTGTAAAAAATACAAAATGGCGGCTAGCAGCTTAACGGAAAATCTTTTGACCTAGGGCCTATGTTTACATCAAATTTGTTGTTCAAATTGATAAGTACTACCAGCCCCCGAAGTTGGTAACGACCATTTCTGAACACCCTGTATGTGTACAAATTACCAATTTTTTCAACAGAATCTAATGGTGAAAACTAAAGTTTGTTTTTTTTTTAATTAGACCGTATGTAAACAATTAAAAAAACTCATTTTTTGGGAGCAAAAGCCCCCAAAATACCTCTTTGGATACGGTGATCTGCCTGATTTCCAAACTTAAAAGTCATAAATGTGGCTTTAGGCCTACATGTTTGTACCAGATTTCATGATGAATATCAGACCGTTTTACAAAAGTTACCACACCTATGAACACATATATCAACATAAAAACCAAGTCATTTCGGTCCCAGGCCTGGGTCTTTACCACGCCGACTACGGTAATAGCTTCTTCTCCACAGAGGAAAGTGAATAAAAAGGGTAATTCTTGGTAAATTGCGTATATTAAAAGGAGTAACTTCAAAGAAATGAATGGGTACATGCAGACCATATCTATGGATACATGATTTTCCAAGATGGAACCCGGAAGGCTGGCAATTACCCTGGTGCTCTGTTTTATCCTGTTATTTCCCGGAATCCCTTTTTACCCTTAATTTCCCTAGAATGATCCTTTTTCCCATTTTTAGAAGGTATTAGGTGTATTCCACAAATTTCCCTAGTGAAATCCGACCATCCCAGAATCCCATCGGGCTCCTCAAGGGAATGGATAGTAACCGTACCTATAAGTCTAAAAAATTGTGGAAATCAGCTTTTTTCAAATGAACTTCAACTAAAACTAGTTACTGAACAATGTCAGGATACGTCGAAATAACAATTAGGCAGATTTCAGTGGGTACCATAAACATAACATAATTACTCTTTTCTTTTTCCAACTGGTGGTAGGTTTAAGTAACCACTATGCACCTCATTTCGACCCTTATTTCCTGTTTTAAGATAACAAAACAAATATAATGGCTATAAGTTAGGTTGCTGTAGGCAGCAGGAAATATGAACAAGGCCACATAATTGTTCCGTTGTAAGGTTTGAGTCAATTAATGATCTATCAGATTAAGTAAGCAAAGGGAAAATTATTAGGCTATTATTTGCCTATGACAAGTTCTGTTAAAAATTTTCAAAATCTATCGGCCTAGTCATTACACAATGTGTTCACTTATTCCAAAAGAGGTTTAGTGTTACACAAAATATATGTTCACAACTTGGTGTTCCATTATTTTACAACTCAATATTTAAAAAATTAAACGCTCTTCTTCATTTGTAAAAGCAATAAGGCTCAAAATGCAAACATTAATCAATTAAATATGCTTGTTTTTATTTCATGACAGCATTATTTGTCTCATATAATTTTTCAATTATTTTCATGAGGGTGCACAAGGCAGGTAGTTTGAACAATGTTGACTGCTCCCGGACTCATTTTTAATAAACTCAAGTGAATGGTTAAGAATATGTATTAACTTACTAACCTACATTATTTTAAAATAAACTCATGAAACCAATATTATTTTTTTAGCCATCACCAAATCTAGAGATGACTTCAGGTCTTACCACTGGGCTTACTAGGCCTATTTAAAAAAATTGTGTATATACAGTATATGAAATTATTTAGGTACGGTAGCTGACTTGAAATTGTGAAGTAAGATAAGGTAAGTTAACTGATTTAGTTTGAATCTCTACTGAGTGTAAGCAACAAATAGGCAAGATGTTACCATTTATTTACATTTTATAATGTGAATAAATTGTATCGATTGGCCTAAATCTACTTCTGAATCTCTGGCGCCTGTGAATTTAAAATAAAATAAATCCAGTCACTAACAGTTTTGTGGTTATGGTATTATTGTGCTTGTGAAAGTGAAGGCATTTTAAACAGGCCTATGTCTAACTTATGAGTTACATAAGATAAAACCATCCTTTCAAAAGGGGTACAGATTCATGAGCGGCCAACGATTAATCGGATGAGATATATCGATCTTAAACATTTGATATATCGATTCGGAACACTCGATATTTTGAATCACATATTAACCATATAAGTTAGGTCTACATCGAAAATTATTTACTTCATATTTATATTAATGTTAAATAATCTAAAATAAAAAATCGTCAATAATAATATGTGATGCCAGTTAAAATTATATTTTAATGAAACATTTAACAAATTTGTTTCATTAATTGAATGAACGGAACCCTGGCAAAGATAATCAAGTTTTAGCTTGGTTCTACGTTTATTTATTATTTGTTGTATTTTTAAATTTTAGTTTTAGTGTAGTTTTTTTGTTACTTGTTAAATGTTACAGTTAAATATATTTGTAACTGACATCACTCTTAATCCCAGTTTTCAGAGACTGTTTCAACACCCGCCATGAGGACTCGAATGTTTGGGTGTTTGTGTTATTTAGGTTAAAGATTGATTTAAAATGCGATTCGATATATCGAACATGTTTAAGATTGATATAACGCATCCGATTAATAATTGGCCGCTTATGAAACTGTACCCTTTCAATGTTTTACGGTAGGTACTATCTATTTGCACCTAAACATACAGAGGGGTAGATACTTTTAAGTCTAGATTCGTAGTTTTCTCCTGATTGCATGGTTCTCATTCTATTTTAGGAAAAGGTATTGCTGTTGGTTTTGCTTATTTGTTAGACTTTTAATTGTAGGCCTACTAAAGAAGCAAGGAGTTAACCATATAAACCAAAAGTTTTCGGTGTATGGTTTATGAGTTTAATTTAGTAGGCTACCTAAAAATATCCAAGATTAGGCTATCACCTTAGTAGTGGCCCTCTTCGATGTAACCTTTTATACTAGGTGGGAGAGGCAATTTTTGAATATTATCTAATCTTATGGACTCACGAATGACAAATCTACAAAGATGCTGGAGAGAACGCACATGAGCAAATCTTGACACGGGTTTTGTTAATCGAACAGGAAATGATGGATGTCCAGGAGATCTTGGGCGAGAGTAACAATACACAGCAGATTTAGAAAAAAACATTGAATGTTCAATAAGTTCAGCAATACTAGAAAAACTCTCATCAGGCTGTTGATAAAAACTGAAAAGTCCAAGTCCAAGACTGTATACTATGCGAGTATGCAAGGTCTTGCCAGAACTTCTAAAACTGAGACTTAGTAGAAAATGATCTGCTGAAGAATCCCTAAGCAAAAATGCTCCATCTGGTTGATCTGTCAGTTTTTCCTCAGCTTCTTTCTTAGAAATATTTCCCCAGTACCATCCACATTTAGACAGTTTCACAAGTTCATCTAACAAACCAGATTTTAGATTTGATTCTAACTGATTTTGGTTTTCAACAGTGTCAGTTTCTGAAGAAGCTTCGTTTCCAACAAGATGATGTGATTCACTTAATGCTGTTTGCTGTCCCAAATGGGCCACAGTATAACTAGGACTATTTGTAGCTGAGTTTGTTGCACTATCTTGAGTGTGTTGTTCAGTGGTTCTCGGTTCAACATAATTTGCACTATCTCCGAGGTTTATGTCAGAACTGATGTGCCTTGGCACTTCTTCAATGGCACTGTCTCTTATTTCAAACAAGTTTATTTCACTAGACCCTCGGATACCACTAACATTTACAGGTTCACTTGTACTAGTTTTCATAATTTCTGTCCTTTCACAGGTATTCCCAGGGGCTCCATCCAATGTATCATCACCATAATTATCACAAGGAATAAAATTACAATGAGATGATTCAGTTTTTAATTTCAGTTTTGAACCTCTTTTCTCGAAACAAGATTTCCCAGTAATATTTCCAGTCAAAAATCTTTTTTTCAAAGCATTAAATATTCCTGACTTTTTAGATTTCTTTTGCTCCATATTTATAATTCGTGCACTTGTATTATTTTAGAACTGTGTTCTATTTTCAAAAAGAACAAAAGTTTGTAGCCTATATTTAGACCTTATATAGGACTACTCCACCTCATAATGAAACAATTGTCAATCACCCATTCCATATAGTTACCTAATTACTACATATTTGGGAACATTTATGGAATTCACAGACACTCAGACATTCGCCTTCATATTATATTCCTTACATATTATTTAAAATACTTGATAAACACTTCCAACATCAGAGACAACTTCCATTTCAAAACAGATCAGCGGAGAAGACGAACAGATGACACTACTCGTCAGATGTTTCCAGCTGACAGGGTGATAGAAACCAAATATAGCACCGTTTACAAACATCCTAGATTGGACTGTACCGAACTGAAATTACTTTATTATACAGGGTTATTACAAATGATTCCCTATGTCGAGGGTACGCAAATATGGTTTTACTTATCGTAAAAAATAAATAAAAGCGTTACAGTTAAAGAAAAACTCAAAAAGTTTTATCCCAGGTGCCAAAAATCATATTAGATATGGGAACCCCTCGTGATACGACAGATGTCTAGCCTGTAGTCAAGCTGTAGTCATACTTTATCAAGAGTGACTTGGTCGATTGTTTCAATGGCTCTGGTAATACGTTGCTAGATCTCAGGTATGCTTTCTGGCAATAGTGGTGTGTACATTTTATCTTTGATGTATCCCCACAATACAAAATCACAGGGTGTGATGTCTGGATATCTTGGAGGCCAATTCTAGACTGCACCATAGTCTGGACCGTCTGGACTGTCCGATCCATCTGTCTGGCCTGGCCGCCGATTTTGAAGTTCAGCCCGAACATCCAAGTGAAAATGTGGAGGTGCGCCGTCCGATTGCAGAATGAAATTTGGGGAATCTTGTTCTAATTGCGGTAGATCATCATGTCCAAGAAAGTTATTCCAGTTATTGTTTGTTCGTTAAAGAAAAAGGTCCGTACATTTTGTTGTAATTTGTAGCACAAAATACATTAACATTCGGAGAATCGCTCACACGCACCGTAAAAAACTAAACCAATGTAAACAAAACTTTGAGTTATTCTTTCCAGTAGTACCAACTGAATGGTCTTAAAACATATTACTCCAGTAACATATGTAATTCAAATCAGGAACATCATTTGTAATAACCCTCTGTTACTCAAGTTATCACAAAGAATAAAATTACAATTAGATGATACAGTTTTTAAGTATCTGGGGGGCCAAGCTTTGCTCGGGGGAAGGCCAGTCAGTTTGTTTATATAACTTGGAGTAATATTTCACCATTTCCCCCTACTGATAATCAGATTTTTACAACTCATTTGCCTATTTTCTACATTTTTAAGGTCACTCCAGTTGTAATTTATAGTTCAATGCCCCTTTGATTTATTTTACTACTCTATATATGTAATCTTCACTCAAATCTTTTAATCTCTGCTCTCAGGAAACCACATGTTAATAGTCATATAAAACATGAGTATTACTTTGACAGTTCCCTGGTTGATTATGAACAGCTGTTACAATTATTTTGTTTTGATATGAAACTCCATAAGCTCAATGTTAATTTTTTTAACTTTTCATTTTAGTTTTTTTACATTATTTGATTTTTCCTGGGGATGAGGCCTGTGTAGAACTTATTTTTATCCCAGAAATTAGTTATTTCGAACATTTTAAGGAAATCGTTGGAGCCGTTTTTGAGATCAGTGTCGCAAGCAACATACAATCAAACCTTACTCATATTAGAGTATAGGATTTCGATTTCAGTTTTGAACCTATTTTCTTGAAACAAGATTGGTATTCATGAAAAGTCATCATATTCAATACGACAATGCCAACTGAAGTGCATCTAAATTCTAAATATGATGTTTACTGTTATAAATAGACCAAATAAATACAACAAAGTACCAAATGGCTTATTTATTTTCCCTCTTTCAGATCTATCGTAAAATGTATTTATTTAAAAAAAGTATGTCAAATTAGTGTTTATGTTTAATTTTTACCGTGGAACTGTCGAACCCAAGCCAAAAAAGCCAATTTATTTTCAGTTGGGTTGGGACGGGACACCGGACAATTAGGTGAAGTAAAGTGATTGACAAGTGACAGCAGCAACTACAGATAAGAGGTTGTTGTTTCATTATTAATATTATTTACATATTTTGTCTCTTTAAATGGGGTTAAATTACTGTAAGCCTTATTTCTGTAACAGATCATATTTTCGGTTTATTACTTGGCATCTTATATTTATGTGTTGTAACTTCAAAGGTTAGGATTTTTTATCCATCTTAGTTAGGCATCTTTATGATGACTGTTATTAGAAGACACATATTCATTTAAAAAAAATAGAAATACCAAAAATAAAACTTTAAGGTACCCTCACTCTTATAACACTAGGAAAAGAAATGAAATTATTCAGACTCATAGGCTGAAGTTTTTTTTAGAAAAACCTACCTATGCTGAGGTTATAAATTTATAAAATATATTCCTGAAATAATAAAAAAAGAAACCAATTCAATCAGGTAAAATTCTTAAAGAGTATATGATAAACAGAGCTGTGTACTCAATTGAAGAATTTTCTACCTCCCTTGAATAGTTTTATGTTTATTATTTTATAAAACTCTGTTCTTTGTACCATTTATGTACATAGGCCTACAAATCAAAAAATATAATTGACTATTGGACTATGAATACGGAGTGTTTAAAATAAGGGTACAGTATGATAAGCGTCCTCCAAAACAATAGAATACAAAATACTATATATGATTACCATAATTTAACCGATAACCATATTCCCGATACGTAACCATATTCCCATTTGATTGTTGTTGATTTTAAGACACGATCACAAAATGTTTTAATTTACAGTGCTCTATGGTAATGGGTTCGCTTAAATTAACTGTGATAAACTAATCTAACCTAACTCTGCAGAGCACTCTTTTTGTCTTGGTTTGGTTGTTTTTATTTTGTTTTTGATAAGCTTATTCTCAGCTGCAATATTGATGTATCATGGTTATCTTGGGTACAGTGTCATAAGCGGCCACCAACTAATCGGATGCAATATATCGATCTTAAACATTCGATACATCGAATTGCATTTTAAATCGAGCTTTAACCTAAATAATTCAAACACCCAAACATACTAGCCCTCATGGAGTGTGTTGAAACGGTCTCTGAAAACTGGGATTAAGAGCGATGATGTAAGTTACAAATATATTTTAATGAAACATTTAACAATTAACAAACAAACGAAAACGAAAATTTAAAAATACAACAAATAATAAAGAAACGTATAACAAAGCTAAAACTTAGTTATCTTTGCCATGGTTCCGTTCATTCAATTCATGAAAGCTGCCCATAAAGTTTACCCTGACAAAGATAACTTAAGTTTTAGCTTAGTATACGTTTCTATATTATTTTTTTAATATTTTTATTGTAGTTTTCGTTTGTTATTTGTTCATTGGTTCATTAAACTATATTTGAATCTGGCATCGCATATTATTATTGATATTGATAAATATCGAGTGAATAATTTTGGATAAATGTACCGTTAAAATATGATTCAAAATATACAATGTTCCGAATCGATTTATGGAATGTTTAAGATCGATATATTGCATCCGATTAGTTGGTGGCCGCTTATGAAACTGTACCTGTTATCTTATATTTTATATTCATTTGTTTTGGTGGACGCTTATCGTATTGCACACCTGCTATGAGTTTTAGCCTAGCCTATACCAAGAAAATGAAAGTTACATATTTGTTTATATGTGTAGATCTTAAATGAATCTAATTTATTTATTACACACCATCAGTAGCAACTCGTAGATTCTAGATGCACAGTTGTTTCAAGGCACAAGGGAGTGCCTTGAAACAATCCATTAGGCTATATCAGTGCTATAATGGAGTTGTTGAGGTTCATTGAAGGGTCCATTTAACATGTTCCCTGTATTCTCATGTTTAATTTTGATAATTGTGATAGTTTCCTTGCTAAGCAACCACTGGGAATACCACACGCGCGCACTGAACGTGTTAATAACCTTGTTTTTTGTTTTTCAATATTGTGATACAATGAATCCTGAGGGGAGTTTTTTAAACAGAATTTAAATTTTAAGAACTGGAATTGATGGCAGTGATGTAAGTTAGCACCTGAATTGGCATGAGAAAAATCTCTTTTCTATAGATAGGTATATATTTATTTATATTTTACCCTGTAATTATTTTGTTGAATGATTTTCTTAAACTTCAATTGTTTCCTAATTTTCAGATAATTTCAAAAGATGAATAAAAATTTGCAATCACCAACAACACTCACTGAGTTTGCCCCTCTCAGTCCTGAACCAGAAGACAACCCAGGAATTACTTATCTTATCTCCAAGTTTTTCAAACGAGGCAGCGGCATCCAGGCTCCTGGTACGACACTATACTTTCTCTAGCCTATATGGATACACTAAGAACTATATCACTATACACTTTCACTATATGGATAAGAGGACACTAAGTTGGTAACTCATCATCTAACCTCAACCAAACTTCAAATTGTAAACAAAATATAATAAATGAGTTCTAAAAACACTTTACTGCAGTTCCGTAAGGACCCTGTAAAATAATTGGATAGAAGTATCAAACTGTCAGATTAAACAAAAATATCAAACGGAAAAATCTATTTTCTGCAATCTCTGTAACTTGGAACGCTACGATCCCAAAACCCAAATTACTGAATTAGAGTATCATGTTCATGTTCATGTTGCAATCCAAAATTTCACCCTCCCTCCACCATCTACCCTTCAATCTTACCCTCCCTCCTGTCTGGCATCATTAGTTAGCTAGTTTGAATTTTGAAACAGCAAATTTAGTTTTTTTATAGCTTTATTTTGGCTTTTTGCATTTCTTTCTTAGTTGCTTTAGCCTATTTTTTTAGAAGGGAGGGTTTATTTTCAAAACTGTTCTCAGATGCTTCAACGTTCATTTAAAAAGGAAATATTCCATGTCAATATGTAAATAGTATCAAAATAAGGAATAACATATTGATGAGTTAGATGAGTTGGGTATAGATGCCGAAGTGGCAATGTTGAGTAGAATTTACATGACTGGATTCTCCCAAACATGGGCGCCGACTCCATGGGACCCAAGGGGCTCGAGCCCCCCCAATGTTGTGGGAAGGGGAGCTCAGCACCCCCCAATGTTCAGGAAGGCGGGTTCAGCCCCCTTCCCAAAAAAGTACCATTCAAACCATAAACAAACTATTGAAAACTACCTATACAAAAATTCTCTTATCTATATTGTTTTGTAATATTTGATCAATAAAAAAAAATGATTTGGTACTTTGGTATTATACGGATGCCACTATTTTTGGAGGTTAAATTTTTACCGGATACAAAGGATAACTACATAATTCGAAAAAACTTACTTTTATTGACTTACTGTACAAATTTTACATCATTCTGATGAGCGGTCTTTGTGTTGTGCCTCCCAAAAGGCAGCGATGTCCGCAAGATCGTGTTGAATGCGGCGCCGCCGCTAGCAGCCAGACCCGATCGCCACAGGTATTCCGCCAAATATACAACGCGCTGCGGCAGTTATGTTAGGATGGGTTATCATAAAAATACGTACGGTTTCCTCTTCATTTCGAGGTAAATCCCACACCAAAAAACGTCACTCATTATGAAAACAAATGTAACGTAGTGCACGGCAATAAATCACTCATGACACTGACCCAGATACAGGCGGTGACAGGTGATGCGCGCGCTCCGGTCAACGACCTGACCTTGGCCTATTTGGAGGGGGTTTGGCGGCCGGAAGTATGACTCATCAGGTATCATTCGATTCGTAAGAAAACAAGGAAAGTCCTACAATCATTTTTATGATAACCCATCTTAACATAACTGCCGCAGCGCGCTGCATAAGGGTGGCATCCGTATAATACCAAAGTACCAATGATTTATTCACTTGAACGAATGAATAAAGCCTTTGAAATGTAATAAAGTTTAGTTGTGGGAAACAAACATAAAGCAACTTTGGGGGAGTCGGGGAATTATCAGTTTGTGCGTAAACGCACCATCACTGGCAACACTAGTAGCTAGAACCGGGGTTAGGTGGTTCACCCCTGGTGGCACTGAGTGGGGGAGGGGGGTGCACGTCAGGTTGACAGGTGATTTACAGTGACGAATACTCAACGCTCAACGTGGATTACTCAGTTCGTCACCGTATTTCTGTAGCCGAATTCATTGTTTTTGAAAATTCATTGAACTAATGTAAAGAAAGTTTTTTATGTTTACAAAACTCTATACCATATACCATTTTTTTTATTTTTTACCATGTATAATTTTGTAAAAGAATTTAGTATGTTGTTAGGCCTCTAGACTTATTATATTTATTCTTCCATTTGCTTTACATTAATCTCTTATGTAATACAACCACTGAAGGATGTCAAAGTTCATGGAAGTTATAAGGACGACATTTATTTAAAATGTACTACCCAATCTACTAATGTATTGTAGCTTTATGTATATGACAAAAAACTAGGCTACTGTGCAATTTCAAAGTTCCTATATGATGCTAGTACATTTATATTACCGTACGTTGGATGATGTACAACTATATTATAGTTCCTATGGGTTACCAGTACATTTCCTTGATATTTAATACGTAATATTCTAGTTCTGTTTTACTTCCTGTTTTATGTGTAGTTATTTTATTCAATAAACTTTTCTTAGAGGTGTTCTAAAAATGTTATTTTAAATACTACCCTTTTGAACTTTGAAAGTTATCGTTTTAAGCTGTGCATTCTTTACCCTCGCTATTTTAAAATCTTGACTTGTTAAGCTCAACCTCTTAACCAAGAATACTAGGCCTAATGAGATATGCTGGGTAAACACTTTAATAACTTGGCACCTTGGCAGTCAAAAACAATCTTTCAGTCGTCTGCACCTGCGGCCTCTCGAAGTAACCTCAATCTATCAGTATTTTGAGGTTTAAATTTGTGTTTAGGTTTCGTTTAAATGAGTTACAACCACAATGTGTTTTATTCAGTAAGTGTTGATGCACAATGAACCGTAATGTCATTAGTGAGATGTTACATGCAAGACATTGCCAAACACGAAAACGCAAGAAACAAACAACAATATAATCTCGACCGAGAGAATAAGCCAGGCAACCGGCGCAGTCACGTGACAGCCCGACCAACAAAACTCCTGGAAACCGCGAAATCGCCCCATTCCTCGTAACTTGACCGCGTGCTTCACTTCGTTCTTCAAAATTAAATCGCTACTTTAAACTCTCTCAAAATTCGTCGATTTGTTTGCGGGTGCACCCCACCAACGTAATTCTATTTCGCGAATTATTAACGGGAAAGTATAAACGCGCGATTTAAATTAAATTCAATTCGGTAACTTTAAACAAATCTTGTGAGCACATTTCTTTTCAAAATTCAGGTCGAGTCAGGCATAAGTTGGGCAAAGGTGATAATTATTGTACTTCAAATGTTTACGTAAGTAACTAGATTTAATATTGTAATTTTAGTACTTGGTCACAGTTTCTATAACATTGTAGTATATCATTGTTGACGGATATTGTATTTAAATCTTATTTGTTATATTGTTAATTCTCATATCTTTATTCACTGTTAATTCTTGAAATTTTATTGTTATATTTTTAAAACACTGTGAAATAATCTGGTGTGAACTCATCCCTTAGGAATCATATTGAAACATACAGGAAATTCAGTATTTAAAATTAAAATTGTTTAAATTGAGTATATTGTAAAGAATTATTGTAAGAGCTGTAAATCGTGCCAGTAAATTAAATTAAATCTGAATATCAAAGGATTCATGAGTTTGGTTGATTTTACAAAATAAATAATATGCACAAATAAGCAGATAGTAGGACACTCTTATGTCATCCTCGATCTAGTCAATGCTGTGAGTACATCAAATGGATTAGTGGCAATTGTTGAAGGCTAGAGTACTGGAGGTTAGGTGGAGATAGTGTACATTATATTAAATTCCCAGGAACTCGCTTGCGGCAGTGCCACGTGCCAGTAAATATTATTCTATACCCTGTTATGTCCATATCTCACTGCTGACTCACATTGTGTAATTTACTAAAGTGCAATTAAACTCTTCAATAATAAGTAAATAGTAAGGCCTTAAAATCCGCCAAACGATTGAATAACCTAACTTAAAGTAATTATAATTCAAGATCACCCTTTATGGCTCTTTGTTCCTCCAAAGGACATGTGACAGACTTATACTTAATAAACTGATTTCCTTCAACTATTGTTCTCATTGAAAGCAACCCACACATATTCAGAGATCCACGAAGGTTTCCCGGGCCCAGCAGCCTTCCACATCTCTGTATTAGATTTTAAGTAAGTGAGTTAATTAAGATAAAGAGTTACATTTTAGTAGTTGTCAGCTAAAGAGGGTACATACAAAGGTATTTTTCATAACAAGTGGTAGCGAGCTATCAACTGAATTGTGGGTTGCCAGAAACAGAAACGTGACCAAGTTATTGTTATTTAGTTTTAATCTATTTTTCTGTGATTCTTAGACATATTTAATTTAATTTATTTGAGTTGAACTATTTGATTTATAATGCTTCATGGACGTCAATATATCACAACAGCTAGGGATCGGGCAACGAGAATTCAATCACGTAATCTAAGAATTCCAAATGTAGATGGATCCACCCCAGTTGTGATTAATATTGAACCCCAGTCGCAGGCCGTAAATAATGTAGATATACCACAATCTCCCGCAGCGCCACGTGGTAGTTTAGAAGACAGGTTACACAGCGCGAACTTAATGCCTCGCCAATTTGCACCGCGCGGGAATTCAACGCATCTAAGGCAAACTCTGTCGAACGAACCGGAATCAGATCTTCTTATCACGCGTGATTTTACAGGCCAACACTTGGACACACTTTCAACAACTGATCGCACCGTGGTAATAGAATTAGTTCGTAAATTACAGCCTTGTTCGGGAGAGGATGAAGCCCATCTGATACATTTTTTGAAGCAAGTTAACACAATTTTTCAAATAGTTCGTTTTGGGCACTATGACGTCATGAAGTTAATTTTGCCACAAACTCAAGCACTTCTTTTCGAGATTTGGTCACAGGGATTAGAATTAAATTACACATGGGACAATTTGCACTTTTCAATATTAACAGCCTTTTTTCCTGGCTTACAGTTAGAACGAGTGACAAACAGGTTTGTAAAGCGACTACAGGGACCTCAGGAATCTTTTTCGAGTTTTGTTAATGATATTATCTCCTCCGCTACAGCATTACAGTGTAATTTCCAGGATAGTTATTTAATAGAAGTAATACTTTCAAACATGAATCCGCGCATGCGCAGTAGCTTCACATTCCAGAACAAGCCCCAAACAATTTGGGAATTGAGATCTTTGGCGAACTCAGTGAATGCGTCGATTCAGGCGGACAAATTTTATTTTCACACCTTCCCTGAGAATCAACAAGCGACCGCTGTCACTTCAGGAAGTCAACAGCAGTTTGCGCAGCGACCCCCTATCAAATGTTTCACATGTGGGGAACTTGGACACATCGCACGCAATTGTAGACAGGGAAACGCGAGAGGCAATTTGGCGTGGAGGTAGTTGAATTGCCGCAGATTAACACCTCTATTTCTGCTACTCCTTTGAATTTCTCCTTGCAGCTACCGACAGTCAAGTTTTTTATTCCACAATGTTTAATGACAGATGCACTCATAGATTCAGGATCGACAAACTGTTTTATAGACCAGAATTTTTTTCAAAATATCAAGTCATCACCAGGTGTCAAGGAAATTATTAAAACAAGTATGTCAGTTAAATCAATAAATGGACAAAGCGCTACAGTTAGGAAAATAGTTAAGCTTCACTTCAAGATAGGTCATTTCTCTTGGACATTTGATTTTTTTGTAGTAAATTCGCTACCTTTCCCGATTATTTTAGGGGTTAACTTCATGCAGAAATCACAAATGAACTTAGATTTTTCCAGTAATACCATAAGATTTAACTTCAATAGTAATGTCAATCTTCCAATGAAAGATATTTTTGTCAAGCAATCACAACCCAGTAATTCTTTATTTTTGGAGTTATCGGAAGCAAATAAAGCACATTCACATCAAACAGAAGAATTTTTACAGAAATTAAAAAGTGATTTTCCCTCTGTTATAACTAAGCGCATCGGTCAAGCGAAGGTTGCTCCTTATCATATCAGCTGTTTGCCAGCCAAACCAGTTTGTTCCCCTCCCTACCCCTTGCCCCCGGACAGATTAGCGGCGATGAGACAGATCACAGACGACTTACTGAATAATAAGGTTATTAGGAAATCAACAAGTATACACTGTGCCCCAGCATTTCTCGTTTCTAAAGCTGATAAAAATAAATACCGACTTGTTTGTAATTATAAGAGAATAAATGAATTTATTTCCTATGATGCTCACCCGCTACCTACCTTGAATTCAGCATTTGAATTTTTAAGTAAAGCCAAGTACTTCACATCACTGGACATGAATAATGCCTTTTTTCAAATCCCATTAGATTCTCAATCAAGACAGTATACAGCATTTTGTACTCCGTATGGTTTATTTGAATTCAACACAGTTCCACAAGGTTTAAAAATAGGATCCCAAGCCCTTACTAGAGTCATGGATGAAATATTAGGAGATTTTAAATTCAAGTTTGTCTTCAATTTTTTAGATGACTGTTTAATTTATAGTGAAGATTGGGAAACTCATAAACAGCATGTAACACAAGTTTTAAATAAATTCAAGGAGTACAACATTACCATAAATCCCGAGAAAATAAAGCTAGGCCACACTTCAATTAAATATTTGGGACACATTATTTCAAACCGGACACTTTCCTTAGATCCCGACCGCATAGCACCTATCCTGCAATATCCTAGACCACGTAATTTGAAACAGCTTCAAAGATTTTTAGGATGCGTCAATTTTTATTCCCGTTTTATTAAGAATTTTTCTAAGATCGCACTACCATTAAATAACCTCAGGAAGAAGAACGTAAAATTTCAATGGACAACAGTACACCAGGAAGCTTTTGACAAACTAAAAAATTCTCTAGCAACATCGACAACGCTTGCATTGCCGGATTTTGAGCGAAAATATGTTATAACGTGCGATGCTTGTGATGAGGCAATCTCGGCAGTCTTACAAATGCGAGACGGGGACAATCTTTTACCAGTTCACTTCGCTTCACGCACTTTAAGCGAAACAGAACGCAAGTACCCGATGCACAAAAAAGAATTTTTAGCTTGTTTGTATGGAGTAGAGAAGTTTAGGCCATATTTAAATAGCAAATTTACATTACAAACCGACAACTCAGCAGTAATGTATATTTTGAAGGCTAATAAACAAGTTAGTAGTCAGTTATCCAGGTGGCAACTAAGGTTATCAGAATTTGATTTTGAAATAGAGAATATTAGGGGCAAGTTAAATGTTGTAGCAGATGCACTATGTAGGGTCTTCAAGGGTGATACGGACAAAAACGTTAAAATCACCGAAGATTCCGCATGTTGTACTCTGCAATTATTTCCAGAATTATTCACTTCAATTAGGGAGAAACAGGCTCAGGACACAGAACTTAGTTTAATTATTTCAGACTTGAGAAATAGAATTCCAGTTAAGGACTATTCATTGCGCAACAATATTTTATACTTTGGTAAACAGGGCAGAAAGAGTAAAATTGTAGTACCACAGTCCATGCACACTTTTATTGTTAAATATTTTCATGAGAACCCTATGTTTGCACATGCGGGCATAGCCAAAACAATCAATCACATACAGAAGCAATTTATTTGGAAAGGCATGATACAGTTTATTAGGAATTTTGTTAGGCAGTGTGAACAATGTCAACTCTCAAAACCGGCACAAAATCAGAAAATAGGTCAGTTAAGTTCCTACATTCCCACAAATTGTAACGAGCAATGGTTTTGCGACTTTGTTGGACCATTACAACGGACGCAGCGAGGTAACGAATCAATTTTTGTTTTGGTAGATAATTTCTCAAAATATTGTTTTTTATACCCAGTTAGGAAACAAACGTCAGACTCCGCTATAAATATTCTTCGAAACAACATTTTTGCTCAACATGGCCTTCCGCAACGATTAATTACAGATAACGCCTCCATTTTCAGATCACAGAAATTTTTTTCATTTCTTTTTGGTTTAGGAATTAAGCATATCACAACCTCCCCATATAGACCTCAGGCTAATGTCGCGGAACGAGTCAACAGGAACTTAGTCACAGCTTTAAGAATTTTTCACAACCAGAACCACAAATCTTGGGATATTTATTTGCCATATTTAATGCTTGCCTTTAATTCCGCTGCTCATGAAGCAACAAAGTTCACTCCAGCAAGTATTTTCTTGGGCAGAGAGCTAACACATCCGTTACAATTTCTTTGGAACTTGGAAGCCGGAAACACAAATAAGCCGAATTTAGACACAGTATTTCAGAATCTCACTAGGGCACATAATAGGACAAAATTGCGATACGACAGAAATCGAACTCCATCTACCTTCGTAATAGGCGATAAAGTCGTGTTGTATAAGCATTCCCTTAGTAACAAAGACAAGAAGATAACAGCGAAACTTAATCACAAGTGGAAGGGTCCTTATACAATAACTCGACTTACTTCACCAGTTAATGTTGAGATAAGCTTGGACAGTGATCCAACTCACAAACAGATTGTAAATGTTGATCAAATAAAAAAGTTTTTCTCCTTCAACGTAATTAATTGATTTCATTTTTAGCACTTAAACTGTTGTGATCAATTGACCTTATATTTAAGCTTCATTTTGTAAACCCATATTATAACAGATTCTCATGTGTGGGAGACTCTCATCTGAGCAGAGCAGCGAGACATTGGCACCTGTCACCCTCAACCATCATCACTATCTCTGGGGCGACGACACATACAATAGTCACGGAGGTGCGCAGATCCACTGCACATCTACAACCAACTTGTATCCTGCTCATCGGCACGAATGACGTGAAACGCAACATCCCTCACACAGTCTCCACGCACAACATCAAGACAATATGCAACATCTTAACTTATTCAGGGAGGACAGTTTTTATTTTGACAGTGCCACAAACTCTTTTCAACAGTGAATCTAACAAGAAAATTAAGAAATTAAACCACTTCATTCAATCTTTAAACTCAAAATCGAATGTTTTTATCCTCAACCTACAAACAATTTTTTCTGGTCACAACATCACAACATTGATTGAACATTTTTATCGCAACGGCAGGAAAGATGGAATTCACCTAAATCACAAAGCATTTTTTCTAATTATGAACGAAGTACAGTTTAAGTTAAGTGCAACGCAACACAATGGACTTAGTTACAACATCGCTCTGGACAGTTAGGTTTCACCAAGTTTTGGGGGTGAGTCTTCGACCGAAGTGGAACTTACAGGTATCATCGCCGTAAGAGTCCACCACCTCTACTGCTATTGAAATTGAATTGTCAAATGTACCTTTAGTATTAAGCGCTCCTCATTTTCTGGAATTTTTAATTTTTGTGGTAGGAAATTTTTTTAGATCAGGGTTGGACAAAAATTAAAAAGCTTTTAGGGGGGGAAAATTGTTACATGCAAGACATTGCCAAACACGAAAACGCAAGAAACAAACAACAATATAATCTCGACCGAGAGAATAAGCCAGGCAACCGGCGCAGTCACGTGACAGCCCGACCAACAAAACTCCTGGAAACCGCGAAATCGCCCCATTCCTCGTAACTTGACCGCGTGCTTCACTTCGTTCTTCAAAATTAAATCGCTACTTTAAACTCTCTCAAAATTCGTCGATTTGTTTGCGGGTGCACCCCACCAACGTAATTCTATTTCGCGAATTATTAACGGGAAAGTATAAACGCGCGATTTAAATTAAATTCAATTCGGTAACTTTAAACAAATCTTGTGAGCACATTTCTTTTCAAAATTCAGGTCGAGTCAGGCATAAGTTGGGCAAAGGTAACAATTAAAGGGGATTAGTAATTTATTTGAAGTGCAAAATCATTTATCGTTATTTAGTTTATGGTGTGTTATTATTGTACTTCAAATGTTTACGTAAGTAACTAGATTTAATATTGTAATTTTAGTACTTGGTCACAGTTTCTATAACATTGTAGTATATCATTGTTGACGGATATTGTATTTAAATCTTATTTGTTATATTGTTAATTCTCATATCTTTATTCACTGTTAATTCTTGAAATTTTATTGTTATATTTTTAAAACACTGTGAAATAATCTGGTGTGAACTCATCCCTTAGGAATCATATTGAAACATACAGGAAATTCAGTATTTAAAATTAAAATTGTTTAAATTGAGTATATTGTAAAGAATTATTGTAAGAGCTGTAAATCGTGCCAGTAAATTAAATTAAATCTGAATATCAAAGGATTCATGAGTTTGGTTGATTTTACAAAATAAATAATATGCACAAATAAGCAGATAGTAGGACACTCTTATGTCATCCTCGATCTAGTCAATGCTGTGAGTACATCAAATGGATTAGTGGCAATTGTTGAAGGCTAGAGTACTGGAGGTTAGGTGGAGATAGTGTACATTATATTAAATTCCCAGGAACTCGCTTGCGGCAGTGCCACGTGCCAGTAAATATTATTCTATACCCTGTTATGTCCATATCTCACTGCTGACTCACATTGTGTAATTTACTAAAGTGCAATTAAACTCTTCAATAATAAGTAAATAGTAAGGCCTTAAAATCCGCCAAACGATTGAATAACCTAACTTAAAGTAATTATAATTCAAGATCACCCTTTATGGCTCTTTGTTCCTCCAAAGGACATGTGACAGACTTATACTTAATAAACTGATTTCCTTCAACTATTGTTCTCATTGAAAGCAACCCACACATATTCAGAGATCCACGAAGGTTTCCCGGGCCCAGCAGCCTTCCACATCTCTGTATTAGATTTTAAGTAAGTGAGTTAATTAAGATAAAGAGTTACATTTTAGTAGTTGTCAGCTAAAGAGGGTACATACAAAGCTGTTTTCATAACAGAGAGTAGCTTTATTCTAATTTGTAAATAAATCTTAAGAAGTTTAGCATTACAAAACGTAAACTGTTGATTATAGTTAAAAGGACAATCCAGGTAAAATGTTCAACCTTGACCCCCCCCCCATCAATCAATCACTTTTAGGCCCCCCCAATAATTTTTAAAAGTCGGCGCCCATGCTCCCAAAGAACTTAGATAAGACTAGATGTTACCCGCTGGCTTCGCCCCGCGAATGATTTATAAAAACTGTGACAGTTGTTGTGTGTGCTGCATTCTGTGGCTAGCCCATGGAACTACTATGAATCAAGTTCAGCTGTTTGTATTTACATCAGCTCAAACAAAAATGAATGTCCATAAAGTATACATGGGAACTTTGAACCCCTGTGGGGCAAAGCCCTATAGGCTTCAAGCAACTTTAATATGCCTATACAGTAGAACCTTGATAACACGACTCTCAAGGGGATCTCTAAAATAGTCTTCTTATCGAGGTGCACTTGTAATTGAGGGTCGTGCTATCAAGGTGGTTTTCATAACAAGACGTGCTATCGAGATCACAGAATTTTTGCTAAACCAAACACATTTTTTATGAAACATTTCTATATTACTGTATACTGGAGTGGCTTACAGGGGCTATAGCCCCTAACATATGGTTTTTGTGTAAGTGGATAATCACAGCTGATCATTAGTTCATTTTGCTTAGTAATAAAAACACTGTAGTGATATTTCCTTAAGAAAATCATTGGATCTTTGAAGTCCAGTGGAGCGTAGCCCACGTAATGTTTGACACTTCTGATATTTTTCCCACAGTCCTTGGCCCTCAAGCTTTAAAATGAATCATCATAACCTAACTTAATTTCTTCCTAGCTCGAGATATTTCGTGGGGACCAATTCGCTTACGGAATCAATATAAAGAAGAAATCAGTCATAAATAAAAGAACACACGTACAAGTAAAACAAACTTCTTTATTATTGCCATATAACATGATGATGAGACTGATCTGACCCGTGATAGATAAGGAAAGGCCGGAAGAGGAAGGGGGGGTAGGGAAAGGGTTTTCTTGTTGAGACCATCGTTGAGACCTGAGCCAAAGATGTTGTTTACTTCAAAACATCCGTTCTAACCATGGGAACTATGCGTGAGAAAGGTTGAGTCGTGCTATAAAGGTTCCGTAACGCAAAACGGCGCGCTATTGAGGTTAGAGTCGTGAAATAAAGGTTCACTTACCCAAAGAAGCGTGTTATTGAGGTGGGAGTCGTGCTATAGAGGTTTAGTTATTTGAAAAGACGCGCTATAGAGGTTTATTTATTAGTAATATGAAATGACAAAAAGACGTGCTATCGAGGTATTTATTTGAAAAGGAGTCGTGTTATCGAGGTATTTATAACATTGAGTGTTATGGGAGATTCGCGGGGATTAGAAAATCAGACTCATTATCAAGGTTTTCGTCTTATCGAGGGTCGCCGTAGCGAGGTTCTACTGTACATTACTCAGAACTATCAAGTACCTTTCTACCAAATTTCAGCTCAATCAGTCCAGAGGTTAGAGCCTGATTGAACCACTAATATCTAAACAAACAAACAAACATACAAACTTACAAACTTTCACATTTATAATATTAGTAGGATTTTATATGTTTTTATCCTACTAACCGTAATATTTTCTTTCGCATATATAGTATAAGTAATTTTCATTTTTTAAACTTTTGTGAATAGCTTCAAAACAAATTAAAATTACTAATCATAATATCATCAGGCAATTTCCATTTGGTGGGTGTAGGCCTCCTCCGATAGGTTCCTATCTTCTGAACTGTTGGAGATAATTATATGAAAAAAATCATTATAATCATCAGATTCTGAGCTAAAATCCTTTTTCCCCAGCTATAAGGAAGATACATACAATATAAGGGGGTAAGTAGACTACCCTGATTTAGGGGGCAAGTGGGGACGCATGGGACATCAGTTTATAAGATATCTGTCATAGAATAACACAATCACTTGAGTTAAAGTGCAACTAGCTGTTTTGGCAGGTACACTTACTCCACTTGATCCTCTAATGTTTTGAGAACTGAGTTTGAAAATTGAAGGTTTTCTCATTTACTATTACATTTTGCTTTGATAAAATTGTATGGAATTTAAAAATAAAACCAAGCCTAATGCAATTCCTTAAGCTAGTTCCAAGTCATGCTTGTAAAGTGTTCAATTTTAATTTCTGAGGCATTAAAAAATAATACTGCTGTCATCGCAAATATTGCACTCCAGACAAAACCAAAAGTTTAGGTTGTGCTAAAACTTTACTAGTCTATTTCAGTTAATTGTTGTTTCAACTTTTTCTAGCAGAGAATAAAACCCCATCTTTGGTTGTGTCTGGTGAAGGAGCTACTACCCCGGAGATTTCTGTATCCTCTGAAACAAGATGGCCTGATAATCCAGAATTTAATAAGGTCAGTTTTCAAACAAATGTTAGGGCCAGTTTAACCCTTTTACTGCCGACCATTTTTTTATGACGTCACAAAAAATGCCAGACCACTATTAAGATTTACTTTCCAAGACTGCCAGGTTCAATTAGAGCAAATTTCATGCTCACATTAAAAAATTTATAATTTTTTTATTTTTCATCAGAAATTTATAATTAAGGTCTTATTTGTATTGAGTTGTTTGTTTAAAATAAAATATATATTTTGGTGTATGTAATAGTTTTTTAGTAAAAAAAATAAAAAAATATACAAATAAAAAATATATATTTGTTTAAATTTTGGACTATAAAAATTACCTCTAAAACTTATACCTCAACCAATTTTAGACATATATTTTGTAAAACAGGCATTAGTAATCACACACCCAAATTGTCATGCCATTACTTTGATAAATGCAGGACTTCTGATGTTTTTTTTTTCAAAATTTATTCATATTTTCAAAATTATACATAGTTGCATATACAATTGACACTATCATCAGTTTTTTCATGAAAACATGTTCATTTGACTTCTAAATTGCAAAATGTTGTAAGGCACATAAAATAACACTAAAATAATGAAACTAATAATGACAAAAATTACAAAGGATAAAATTTCACTAAAAACCCATTTTAACACCTGTGCTCACCGCAACAGGTAGGGTGAACACCTATTTACGATGGTATTTTCACTTAATGGCGATCTACTCCGCTTGTCCATTTTCGTAATAACATCAAAACTTTACTCACTAAACCATGGATAAATCCACAAACATAACTAACAAATCAACACCAGTAAACATAAACAACAATCGAAAGACGGACGGCAGTCAACACTCACTACACAGAGCAACTGTCGACTATGCACAGACGGTAGGGGAAATCAATGAGTATAACTTTATAGGTTACATAAGTCACAGAGTATAAATTGTGCTTTTCTATGTTCCTCATAGTCTTGACAACAAGTATCTCAAGTTTCGTGGCATTTGGTAAACATTTAAGGCCAATAAGTTAGAAATATTAGACGTGTTTTATTGTGCACGTTGGCGATTCTCGCTCGCACGATTCTCGACGTGCGCAAATGCGCATGCCTGCAGTAAAAGGGTTAACGCAAACTGATAACTTAATTTTTGATTAAAATTAATTGTTGGTTATGGTTGATTTATCTAACAAATGTCTTGATTTTTGTATGGCAATTATCGGGCCTGTAAAACTATTATTCTGCTTAGATGTTTGATAGCCATCAAAGGCTACTCTTTAGATATGCCTTTGAGGGTTTGAAAAAAGTCTACATTCAGATCTTTTGAAATTATAATATTAATCGTATGGAGTTATTTTATTTAGATGGTCAGTCAGTATCAACCAAGCAAAAAAGTGCTTTTGAAATGAGTTAAACTTATTAATAACGTATACTAATTAGATGATGATTTTTTTAAATGATGACTGGGAAAATTTGTTTTCATATTATAAAAAAATATTTGATTTATTTGAATTTAGTTAACCTAAATTATACAATATGCAAAAGACTGTAATGCTGTAAGACAATATGTGTAATGCTGTTTTAGTCTGTAAATAGGCTGCAGTACCAAAATGCAGCGTATGTTAAACGTTATGGTGGCAGTAAAGATGACTTGTGCCTTATTGATCTTAAATGGTGAAATTTATTCTTGTAAATTAAATTGTGGAAAACACCCTGTGCTGTTTTGTTTTTAACCTTCATACGCTGCAAAATTATTTCCTAATTTAAATGCAAGTTTCTCAGTATTAGTTCAACTTTACACTAATAAAAAATAATGTTCCAGGAGCCACATTCCGACACGAGTAGCCTCTCAGGGGTGGGAGGGGGAGGGGTAGACTTGGAGGAGGGGAGGAGTCTCCCGAATGTGCTCAAGAGGATCAGCAATCTACTGGCGCTAAAGAATTCTGTGAGTATAGGTTAAATAGTATAAGTATAATGATTGTCCTTTACACATTCTTATCCCAAAATCTTTGAATTTTGGGTAAAGGCCTCTGTGCTTCTGTTTTTCAAACACTGTTTTGTCTTATTCACACCACTAACAGGGTTGGATGTTGGATGACATATATTTATTTTGAACTCTCTTTTTTTGTCTGACAATATTTGTTTGTGTTATGAAAGATAAAAAGAAAGGTAGAGCCCATATGAATGGTACCGTACTAACATGTTAATAATATGTTACCACTCACCGGCTTCAAATATAGGTGTCTTATGCGTGGGCTGACTTCCACAGCCAAAGTAAATCATTTGCAAAATGGGTACTTTGGTATTATACGGATGCCACTATTTTTGGAGGTTAAATTTTACCGGATACAAAGGATAACTACATAATTCGAAAAAACGTACTTTTATTGACTTACTGTAAAAATTTTACATCATTCTGATGAGCGGTCTTTGTGTTGTGCCTCCCAAAAGGCAGCGATGTCCGCTAGGATCGTGTTGAATGCGTCGCCGCCGCTAGCAGCCAGACCCGATCGCCACATGTACTCCGCAAAATATACAGCGCGCTGCGGCAGTTATGTTAGGATGGGTTATCATAAAAATACGTACGGTTTCCTATTCATTTCGAAGTAAATCCCACACCAAAAGAACATCACTCATTATGAAAACAAATGTAACGTAGTGCACGGCAATAAATCACTTATGACACTGACCCAGATACAGGCGGTGACAGGTGATGCGCGCGCTCCGGTCAACGACCTGACCTTGGCCTATTTTGAGGGGGTTTGGCGGCCGGAAGTATGACTCATCAGGTATCATTCGATTTGTAACGAAACAAGGAAAGTCCTACAATCATTTTTATGATAACCCATCCTAACATAACTGCCGCAGCGCGCTGTATAAGGGTGGCATCCGTATAATACCAAAGTACCGCAAAATGTTGCAAAATACAGAGCCGTCATACAATGATATCTATGTGGGATCAGTTGAGTATCTCCCCCGAGGCTTGGACCAATTGCCCCCCCCTACCACTCCCAGCTCGTGGCGCCTCTTACACTAGCTTGGATTATCTAGTATGCTAGTAGGTTTAATGGCTTGGGTCACCAAGAATCAAATTGGTATCATCTATGGAAAATGTGTGTATATGTATTGATTTTGCCTATACTGCTATGTATATAGAATCTTATTCTTAATGTTGCCAAAATAAAACCAATTTTCGAAAAAGGGGACAGAAAACGTTTATCTAGCTATTGACCAATCTCTATTTTGCCAACATTTTCTAAATTATATGAAAAAGTTGTTTATAACCAGTTAAAAATTTTTTTAGAAATGCAAAATTTGGTTGATGCACAACAACATGGTTTCAGGCCAGGCAAGTCTGTCATCACAGCGGGCATTGAAACTGTTCAAAATATCATGTACAAAATTGATAGGGGGGAGACAGTTATTGGCATTTTCTTGGATTTAACTAAAGCTTTCAACAGTGATTCACATAAAAGATTGATTGAATCATTTAAGTCCCACAATATAAAAAATAAAGAATTGGCCTGGTTTGAATCATACCTGCATGAAAGAAAGCACTGTGTAAAAATAACACTAGTAAAACATGAAAATTTCAGATACATAAATAATGTATTGTCAACACTGCGGACAGTGAAATATGGAGTTCCTCAGGGGTCCATTTTGGGACCCATATTGTTCCTGTGCTACCTAAAAGGACTCCCTGAAGTCTTATGTGGTGTTCACAGCTCAATTTGCATGTACACAGATAATACAAACCTAATAATTTCCGGGGAGAACCAAGAATCAGTTGAAACCTTGCACTAGTGAAACAATATTTTTAAAACAAAAACCTTCTAATAAATCCAAGTAAAACAGATTTTTTATCATTCTCAACAAGACAGTGCAGAACAAAAATTGACCCAATTATTAAAATAAATGAAGATGAAATACTACAAGAAAGTAATACAACATTTTTGGGACTGATTACAGACAAAAATTTGACCTGGGATGACCACATTGAAAGTGTTTTGAATAAAATATCGTCTGGGATTTTCGCACTTAGAAGAATGTCAAAAAAAGTAGTTTAAAAACATTGAGAGTTTTGTATTTTGCACTTATAGATTCCCATATATCACATGGGGTAGATTTTTTTTTACAGGGTGTCTAGCAGTCGGGGAAGTCGGGAATTTGTATAGAAATTAATAAAATGTCGGGAAAGGCAGGAATTAATATATAAAATTGTTATTAAGTCGGGAAAATGGATAAAACTTATAAACAGTGATATCAAGGAACTAGTATTTATAATCAATGGCAATTGCAACAAGATGTACGTTGTGGAATAACCCAAGCAAGCGCTTGGCCCATAGTTTTTCGGAGAAATTAAGAAAGCCAGTCAAGTACATGCCGTTACTATGGCAACGCGAAAAGGAAGATGAGTCACGAGGGGGAGGAGGGAGAGCGGTGACCTTGAAGGCACTCGCCCGCGTCGTTCGCCATCCCTCGGCTAGTGGACTCTGATCTGATGATCTGATAGACAAGTTCCGATACATCCGATCCGAGTAGGTATCGAAACTTTGTTTTCGGAACTCTGGGCATCGGTTAACCGATATTATCGTGGTATCGAAAGAAAAGTTGGAGTATCGGTATCGGAAAAATAGTACATTTTTACGTTGTTAAAACATATAGATTAGTTTTTGTTTAATATACTTTCTAGCAAAATAAACACAAATAATAACTTCAAATATAGTTCTTGTAACTTATGATAGAGAGAATCGACTCCAAGCTATCTCCCGCGTTCCTCTTAGAGTACTGTAATGGGTATCAATACTTTGGTTACGTCCTTGAAACAATTAAATATGTTAAAGAGCATGACAGTGTTTTTTCGCTTGAAGCTAATCATCCTTATAATACACGTAATCAAATTATTTTAGATAAACACAATCTAAATTTCTATAAAAACAAAACAAGGTACATGGGGAAAAAATTGTTTACACAACTTCCAGGTTCAATAAAAAAAGAACAAAATTACAATAAATTTAAAAGCTTACTCAAAGAATATTTGACTAATAAGGCACTTTATTCTTTTTCAGAATTTCCTTAGGACCTACTACTGATTGCCTGAGTTCAGTTATAATAAATAATGTAATGAAATAAAATGTATTTCATTACAATGAAATAAATATGTATTGTCTAAGTAACTGAAAAAGTTGTTTTATATATATATATATATATATATATATATATATATATATATATATATATATATATATATTTCTTTATTGTTAAATTTGCAGTCAAAATAACTTAAATTTATGTTTATGATTAATATTTTATTTTCTCTCCATATAACCTGATAAGAATGTAATTTTAGCGAATTTCCCCTATAGGGAAGAAGCTATTACCGTAGTCGGCATGGTAAGACCTAGGCCCGGGACCATGATAACTTTTTGTTTTGAGGTCCCCAGACCCCAAAAACACCATTCGTTCAAAACTGTATATATATATATATATATATATATATATATATATATGTGTCCGTGAGCACGATAACTCTCGTAAAGATTATCCGATTTTGATGAAATTTGGTATAAACGTGTAAAGCAGCATTTATGACTTTAAGTTCGAAAACCAGCTAGATCGCTCTATCCGAAGGGGTATTTTGGGGGGGTTTTGTACCCCAAAAATGGGTTTTTCGACTTTTTTACATATAATTTTGGAAAAAGTCAAATTTTAGTTTTTACCATTGAAATCAGCTTAGAAAAACACACAATTTGGTATTTTGATCATTTCTCTACGTCAATTGGTTACCGAGATATTGAAAGTGCTAAACACAGTACGTTGTCTAATGTTATTCTTACGGAGGAAAATAAAAATTTTATATCTCGCTTATTTATGAACGTATACTGACGAAACTTGGTATACAACTTCATCTGGTTGTGGACCATTGATATTTGCTCAAAAAAAACAATTTTTTACCAATGGCTCCCGTAGCAGCAAACCTGCGTACTCAGCCCCATGTTATTCTTATGGAGAATAAGTAACGTGTTATCTCCCTTCATTATGAAAATAAATTAATGAAATTTGGTATATGGCTTTACCTACAAGAGTTATATTGATATTTGTATAAAACCCCATTTGTTGTGCTCCTTGCTTCAGCAAACCTGCATACTCAGCCGCCATGTTATTCTTATGGAGAATAATTAAAATGTCATAAATCGTTTATTTATGAATGTATATTGATGAAACTTGGTATGTGGCTTTATGTGGTATTAATATACATATATATGCATTGGAAATTCGCTGAGTACGCAGGTTTGCTGCTACGGGGGTATTTAGTTTTAGACTAGAACTTTGACTCTATTCAAATACTGTATATGTATTGACTCTGAATAAAGAATATTTTGATTTGATTTGATTTGATTTGGTTTCGATTCGTAGCGATACCAAATATCGGGTCCAAGCCAGTAGCCCAGTAGTATCGTATAGGAACGTCCCTAGACTCCGACTCTGATTCTCACACGCACACGTCGCGTCGTCGTAGTACCTGCATACCTGCGCAGTTGCGCACATTGACGCATAGTGGAGCAATTAAACCTGTAGGTTAAGATTATATTGACGAGTGAAGTGAGTTTAAACCGAGATTTGTCCGTAAATATTGAGTAATGCCTGCAGATTATTGGCGGTACAGGTTAACAACTTAACTATGATCTATTCTTATTTCCCTTTACATTCCAACAATGCTTCAAATTTTGTTCAACGGTGAGCGTGAGCAATACACACTTAAGTTAATATTTTACGTGTTAAAACTTTTAAGTTTACGTTGCAATTTACTTCGAACACGGCCGAATTTCGTCGTCTGCACCGCTTGCACTGTGGCCTGGTTTCCACGGAACGGGGGGAAGTAACTCGCCCGACAGTTGTTAAGTAGTATTAAGTTATACAATTTTATAGTTTTAATTGCAGTTGTTAACTATTTCTCAGATCATCAGAAGACCATTAAACAGTGGCTTAGTGACATTTGAACAATGTCGTAAATAATATAGCCTACTCACTAAACTAATGTGAAGGTATTTGTAGCAATCGAAGCTCCTATAAAATGGGCATTTATATCTTGGAACACCTATATTTTCGCGAATAATAAGTTATGTTTTACCCTCTACTAATATTATTTCAAATTACAACATTTTTTAAATCTGTAAAATAGTTACCCTAGGCTCTATAACGTATTATGCCTATATTTTAACAAAATTTAGTGAACTTTTTCCGAAGTTTGATAATAGGCCTATGCCCATGTTAGGCTGTTAAGCTGGACTAATTAAGTTACTTTACTTCTACCCTTGGAAATATTAAACTGTGGTCTGAACATGTTTACTAATTAACTGTTTATAACATTTAATAAAGTGGTTCTCTGTACAGATAGGCTATATAGGCCTAAATATCAAATAAGCCTAGTCAGTGTAATGTTTTAACTTACCTTTGAAAACATTTTAACTAGGCCAAAGCTTACTATTGTCTGGGTAATTTTAAACTTTGATTTAATCGCCAAATTATGTCAACATGGGAGAAATTGTAAAAATTTAAGTTAGGCCTAGTTTTTTAAAATTGAACTTAATTAAAATTAATTTAGGTACTGATATAAAAAAATATATAAGTTAGGTGACTTCTTAAATATTTTTTTTGGCCAGTGATGAGATCGACAGGCCTAGATTTATGCCTAAATATGTTTTCTAAGTTATGAGTAAAAATTAGTTTTACTTTAGCCTTTTATTTTCATATGCCAACCTATTCGAAATTTTGTATTTGTTGCTGTACATGAACAGGCTACTAAATTACCGATAATGTATTTTATTTTAATCTTCATTGCTTTCCAATGTATAAAGAGGGTACACTTTCATAAGCGGAACGATGTAAAAAACCAAAAGTAATTGTTCATACGGATTATTTAGGTTACAGTTACGTTCAGTCTAAAGAGGTGGAAGATACTTATCGTCTTGAAATTTGTCCAGATAACAAACTTTTTTAGGAATACGTTCCTAGCACATCGCCAACCATCTCTATGTGAACACTTATTTAGAATTAGGGTGAAAAACTCTGGAAAATATCCTTTTATGTTCTTTTAACATGCTGATATTTTATGCCCTTTTAAATTTGTTGACGTTTTTAGTTTTGTTTTTTTAATTAAATTATTTTGTATATAGCTAACCGGTAACGTTTATTTAATTTGTATTTTAAGTTTAATTGGAAAAATATATATATTTATATATATAAATATTTATGTTCATATATTATGCAGTATTTGAGTTTTTAATAAAAAATATTTTATTGAGTTTTGGTTTTGTTAGTGATTTTTCTTCTAAGTGTCATTCTTTTTCACTATTTAAATTTGTTTACCATAGTTTAAATAAACGGTATCAGAAGACTGACACATACTTTCTCCCTTTTAGCCCATCTTTAATGAATAAATTACTTTTTATTTACTAAATATAAAATACAAAGCACGGTTGAATGTACAGAAAATATTGTAAACAAGTTGTTTTCAAAAATATCTACCGAAATCCCTGTTGAGGAGGCACTACAGAATCCATCGCTACACACGTGGTTTTAAGAGGGGAAATGCCCCCTATTACCCCCCCTCAGAGTTATTAAGGGGCAACATATTTCAAATTTCTTCTGATGGTCAATGCTAACTTGACAAGCATATCAAGTTTGAACGAAATTGATCAACAAATAAGAGAGAAATAGTAATTTTTGTATTCCCCATAAGAATAACATTGGACATCGTACTGTGTTTACTGAAAAATGGAAATTTAAATTTTCTCCACAACCAGTAATCGTAGAATAGTAATTCAAGATACCAAATTATTTAGTTTTTGAGCTTTTTTTAATGGTGAATAGTAATATTTTTCACATTTATGTTTTTTTTTTATGAAAAATCAAAAAAACTGAATTTTTGATATTTTAAGTCTTGTAATTTCTGAACCCGAATTTTTACAGAAATGCGGGTGGTCTCATTTTGTTGGAAAATTAAAGTTATACTAACGACTAAAGTTTAATCAAAACGTTAGAGCCGTTTTTGATAAATCTAGGTTTTTCATGTTTTTTGGTGGTTTTTTGGGGATAATTACCCTTAAAAATCAAAAATTAAAAAAATGAAAAAATACCTGGAGATATCGTGTATTAGTACCTACATACCAAATTTCATAAAAATCAAACCATTGGTTAGGGATCTAGCTCTGTACACATACATACAGACAGACAGACACACAGACATCACGTAAAAATCACTTTTTTGGGTTCAGGGAGCACCAAAAAAAATATTTCCACTATCAACTAAATTCAAAAATTTTGACGAAAACAATACTTTCTCCTTATACTATGTATAAGGGGGAGAAAGTAAAAATCCAAAAAGTGGTAAAAACATGATATTTTTACTCTTATGACGTTTTTAGTATATTTGTACTATCTTGCGAAAGTCTGGAAAATTTTGGAAAAAGTCTTAAAAAGTCTGGAAAAAGTCTTGAATTTTGAGATCAAATATCACTAGACACCCTGCATATATCACATGGGGTAGGCATTTATGGGGCCATGTCCACCAAAAATTTGAAAAAGATTTTGAAAATACAGAAAAAAGCAATAAGGATAATACTTGGTTTAAGAAATAGAGACTCAGTCAAAACAAAATGTACAGAATTAGGATTTCTAACCGTTTTCTCCCAAAATGTGTTATACACAGTAAAACATGACAAGGAACACAATATACCTCTGATGAAAGCGGAAGCCAGAAGTCGTCCATACAATACCAGAAATTTTTTAACTTTCAAATCCCATAGACTAGAGTTTTTTTAGAAAAGCATAAATTATAGAGGTTTAAAATGATTTGAAAAACTCCCAGATTCTATAAAAAAAAACACAAAACCTGTCAGAATTCATAACAAAACTTAAAAAGTTTATGATAGATCATCCCTTATACTCCTTTGAGGAATTGAATGTAAATTTGAATGTCTAGTCGCTAGGCCTAGTTCTATCAAATTTGAATATTCTATCACATTTTTATATATAACTAAAGAGACATTATTCACTATGACAAATGACACTATTCATCTGTAACAATTGTACAGTTAGCGAATAAAGATATGTGATTGATTGATTGATTGATATTAATTTAATTAACAGGATAAAATAAAATACACCTCACAATACTGCAAAATATATTTACACTTATTCATTTACTTACATACAAGATGATTAATATACAAGACGATCGATTTCAACCAGTCCCACCGGTCATCATGAGGCCCAGATTTTCTATTCATTCATTCTTTCTTCAAAGGATCTGAATCAGAGATTTTTTTATTGGGCCTGATGATGGCCGGTGTGACCGGTTGAAATCAATCGGCTTGTATGATATTTTTTGTATATTTACTGTCTTTTATGTAAGTACAGTATAAGTGTAACTATACTTTATCCTGTTAATTGTAACAACATGTATTATGCTAGTCAAGAAATTTTAATTTAATTTAACTATTTTGTATCTGTTAGCAGCAATAATATTTTGTGAAAGATGCTTGCAGTTCAAATTGTGCTGGACGGTTGAATGTTGTTAAGCTTGAACAGAGGTTTATTTGATTAACGATAATAATTGAATTCTTCTTACCCACACAAACAGGGGCTACAGTCCTACAAGGACACGGAACTGAAGCAGTATTGGATGCCTGATTCGGTGAGCAAGGAATGCTACGATTGTGGTGAAAAATTCACAACCTTCCGCCGCAAACACCACTGTCGCGTCTGTGGTCAGATATTCTGCTCAAGATGCTGCAACCAGGAGATACCGGGGAAAATTATGGGATGCACAGGTGAGAAGACAGTAGACCGCTGGCTTATAGTTTGTAAGAGCTTTGGATAGTTTTGTTTTGAAGACTGGTGGCAACAGCATACTTTGGCAATAATGTGTTTTTTCTAGAGATGTGCGAGTACAGGTTTTTTAAGTCGAGTCGAGTAAATGGCAAAAGATTCGAATCTCGAGTTCGAGTCGAGTATACAAATAAAAAAACACATAGGTCGAGTTAAATTGGATCAAAACAGTGTATAGGGTTCCATTTATACATGTTGTTATTAAAATATACTTTTCTAGTCACTATGCCCTGAAAGTAACAATAGTAAGTCAAATAAATGGATTCCTGCTTCATTGGAAAAAGATAAGTAGATTTATCTGAAAATAAATCATACCAAAGTTATTGCCTAACATTTTGCCATGAAGGTCAAATACTTTTAATATTTTGGTATTAAGGTTTTTATAACCTATATGGTATTAATTAACAGTTTCATTAAAAGATAATTTAAGTTTTTTATTTTATTTCCTATTAGTGAATTTCCCCTATAGGGAAGAAGCTATTACCGTACTCGGCATGGGAAGACCTAGGCCCGGGACCATGATAACTTTTCGTTTTGAGGTCCCCAGACCCCAAAAACAACATTCGTTCGAAACTGTAGTATATATATATATATATGTGTGTGTGTGTGTGTGTGTGTGTGTGTGTGTGTGTGTGTCCGTGTGTCCGTGAGCACAATAACTCTCGTAAAAATTATCCGATTTTGATGAAATTTGGTATAAACGTGTAAAGCAACATTTATGACTTTAAGTTCGAAAACCAGCCTGATCGCTCTATCCGAAGGGGTATTTTGGGGGGGGTTTTGTACCCCAAAAATAGGTTTTTCGAATTTTTTACATATAATTTTGGAAATAGTCAAATTTTAGTTTTTCCCATTCGATTCAGCTTAAAAAAACACACAATTTGGTATTTTGATCATTTCTCTACGTCAATTGGTTACTGAGATATTGAAAGTGCTAAACACAGTACGTTGTCTAATGTTATTCTTATGGAGGAAAAGAAAAATTGTATATCTTGCTTATTTATGAACGTATACTGACGAAACTTGGTATGCGACTTCATCTGGTTGTGGACCATTGATATTTGCTCAAAAAACAATTTTTTACCAATGGCTCCCGTAGCAGCAAACCTGCGTACTCAGCCCCATGTTATTCTTATGGAGAATAAGTAACGTGTTATCTCCCTTCATTATGAAAATAAATTAATGAAATTTGGTATGTGGCTTTACCTACATGAGTTATATTGATATTTGTATAAAACCCCATTTTTTGTACTCCTTGCTTCAGCAAACCTGCATACTCAGCCGCCATGTTATTCTTATGGAGAATAATTAAAATGTCATGAATCGTTTATTTATGAATTTATATTGATGAAACTTGGTATGTGGCTTTATGTGGTATTAAGATACATATATATGCATTGGAAATTCGCTGAGTACGCAGGTTTGCTGCTACGGGGGTATTTTTTATTTATCCTACGTTTTATTGTATATTATCTTTAGGCCTAAGCTACATCTTTCTACGAATGGAGGAAATAAAATTACATTTAGGCCTAAAAGTTAAAATAAACTTTAGGTTAATATTTAAAAGGCCTATTACATGGTAAAGCATTAACCTACTTACCACACAAAATGTATTTACTAACATATCTTAGCATTAATTTTAACACTAATAGTCCTAATAAGAACAATCAGTTAATAAAAACATGAAGATACTATGTTTGAGAGTGCCCGGCAAATCAATTGATAAAATTGAAGCCATGTCTTAAATAGAGTTTCAAAGTATTAAGAATGATTTAAAAAATCATTAATGAAACTTAAACAAAGCCTAAACAAATCACTTGTCTTTAAAATCAGCTCAATGCAAAAGGACAATAGTTGAGCCTAAAATTAATGGATGGAATTTTGTTGAGTCTCTTTTGACACAATTTCAATTACTATGGAACAAAATACAAGCACAAACTTCTTATGCTTACCTATTAGATTTCATTACAGATTTGTTTTTGATATTTTACTTTTTTTTACAAAGTTAGGTTAACCTAAAAATGGACTATGACTATACAAGCAGTGTTCATACAACTCAATCTGAAGGTCCTGGTAAATCTTCCTTTTTGGTGTAAAGAGTAGGCTAACACAAATTTATAAGCCACAACTTACTTATTTATTAATAAAACACTAAAATTCACATCACAACTAACTCTTAATACCTCAAATGCGTTGACACTTAATTTGAATTTACAGAAGACGCGCGGCCGCGGACGACGCGCGGCCGCGGACGACGCGCGGCCGGGACGACCCGTGGTAGCGAGGGTAAACGGCGGGAGTAAACTCGCTCGAAACCTTCGAGTTTCAGAGCCGAACTCGGCTCGAACTCGAAATTTCGAGTACTCGCACATCTCTAGTTTTATTCAAACAAGCTCCTGGTGTGGTTTTTATCAGAGTTTACCTCAGATTTAATTAATGAAATTGTATCAGTACTATTTAAGCTAATACACATATTGGCAGTGAATGTTTAATATGCTGACAAACCAGCATTGTGAAATTAGTAGGAAGTTGTAGGAAATCATGATAGGCCTACATATAATATATGTAAAGCTCCATTAAATATAATTTAAAATGGGACCAAAGCAATGAAGGATAGTACTTATATTTCCTAATAAGCACCAAGATAGCAGTGAAAAATCATGTAAAATTGTTTGCATTTATAGCTTTACCCACACATTATTGCTATAAACGACAACTTGACATAGTAATATCACCTGAAAATCCTGTAAATGATGAGTAAACTGCTTAAAATCATTCAAGATATCTACTGTGCTGAGAGGCATTATCTGAAATTGCAAGTGGGCATGTAACATCGGTTAAAACTGCAAATGAACCGCATTCCATTAAGATTGATAAATTCAACTAAGCGTCTTAAATGTTTGTTTATTGAAAACAGAATTAGCAAAAATAGGTTTTTGATATAATTTTAGCAAAAGTAGTCAGAGTTGGTTACCGAGAACCAATTTTTGCTATTGGCAAAAAGATGAGGCAAATATTTATACTTCTAAATGAGAAAATAACAAAATATTGTGTAGACAGTTTTAACTGGGAGTTAGGGCCACCACACTCACATTGTTTGTATCCCAGAGCTGTATGTACTTTACTGCAAGGGCCCCAAAAAATAATCCTAACCGCTTGATTTGTTTACACTGTCTAATATAAGTCCATAATATATTGTCGATAATAACATTAAATGCTATGTAAAAACGTTATTTGTTGCAATATTGACCAGTTAATACTGACCAACGGTATTCTTAGCAATCTCCACAAGTTCTGCTTGAGTATGTGTCGGCACATACAGCATCAAGCATACAGCATCAAGCATACAGCTTGAGTATGTGTGGCATATGCATCATATGCCACAGCTATGATGGCATATGGCACCTTTACACTTCCTTGTACATTTGTTTAAGGAAGGGTCTCTGCGGAAAGTTCTAACCCTCAATGCCCAGCTTTCTAGTAGAACAAGCAGAAGATTCTCTTTGGTTCAATTTCAAGTTGCCTTCTTTATCACAATGAAGTCAAACTCCGGTGATATATTTCACGATATGTTGTATTGACAAGTTTCCCCTCACAAGCTTGGTGACTCCTACTTCCTGTACATTTCTTCATTGTTTCAATCTCTGCAAAGCCGATTGCACTCACTAACCTGTTGTGCAGGGGACTTGCGTGTGTGCACGTACTGCGGCAAGGTAGTCCTGTCGTACCTCCAGTCCGCAGACATGGGCGCAGACCTGTCGTCCGATCTGCGCGCGCTACAGCAAGACCTATTGACCAAGTTTGGAGCTTCGGACACGCCTCTGTTTCCTTCCGTTTCGTCCAGCCAGACTAACCTGTCTACCCAGTCCAGCGAACGCGACGACCAAGTCAAGCGCAAACCCTCGGTTGGTTACCAGGAAGAGAGGTTCATTCAGGCAAGGTATGAGTTTATAGCATGTTTGAACAAAATTTGAGTGAATTATTTATACCTGTAGGATAATTACGCTCATTTTGTTTTAGACTCGTTCAAAACTAGAAGTTGGTCATAATATTGTCATTTTAGAAAAGGCTTGAACGTCAATCGGGACAAATTAAACAACACAAATATCTTCTTATTCTCTTGTATCAATGGTTTCACTCCTCAATAGATTACTATATATAAATATACATCTTCTTTCATTACTGTATTTTGACAATTTAAATATGGTTTAAATGTGTCACTTCCGTTTTAATGACATGGCACAGTGTAGTGGATGGCCGGGTCAGATATTAAACATACCGGATAGGCCAGAGAGGGCGAGAGTCATTACTAATCCAACTAATAAACTGTGTAAAGATTTTATTGTAATTATATCTCAATTGAGATTAATCTTATAACAAGTATGGTACTTTCCTCTCATTATGGATCCCCTACTCCGAAACAAGCATCTTGTAAAATAACAGGGCTGAGTATAGCTCCTTAAACAAATTATACACTTTTTCTTTCAGTAGGTAATTCTGAAGAGTTATAATACTCTAAAACATAAAAAGTGTGTTTTTATTTCTTAAAAATAATTTTGAAAACTGTAATGTGTGTGTACACAGTACTAAACTAACTGAATATTAATGAAGTCAATATTTTTTTGCCTTCTCATTAACTCTCTATTTCTTTACTATACCATTTTCTTGAAAAATATTAACAGAAACAATTCCAAAACAAAGTTACAGGAAAAACTTGTGTCCACAGACAATACAGCAGTGATGAACAGAGCTCCCCGCTCCACAACTTGGTCAATGAGCTGTCCCACCCATCCAG